>OW052064.1:19686693-20936693 GCA_932526445.1 Phragmatobia fuliginosa
TCAAGTATAAAAAACTAACTATAATTCTCAATTTTGAAACATGTTCAAACAAGTTGTAAAACACATTCTTGAAATCAAGTACATACTTTTGACCTTTGATAATACTTGTACTATATGACGAATTCGGTACATTAAATAGTGGAATAAAAGTACGAGTGAGTTTTATTTCAATAATGTTTTATATTAAAAAAAATCATAAATCGCTACCGCTTATGAATTACGTCTCCATTAATAATACGCTCCAATGTAGGTAAATTCATGCGTAAGATCATTGTTCGTTGGCCTATTGATCAGAAACAACGCTCCAACAACTTTATATAAATACTTTTTTGTATCCATATTATTATGTTTATTTAGAAAATCTATGGTATAGGCTGATGAAGATAAGAATCCTACATAGTAATGCATAAGTAATGTAAATATTTAGTTGTTTTTTTTAAGAAAATTTTTCAAGCTGTGAACGTCAATTTTCCGGTAGGTTGTTAATTAAGTATTTTTTTGTTTGTTATTATTGTGATTACTTCCTCCACCTCAATAACTCAAGTCTGACTGTGAAAAATTTATCATCTTTCTAGCCTTTATTATCCCTTTTTTAAAGTCGGCTACTAGTTCAAAACAATTCACCTAATTAATAGATTTTACACGGATCGAATGACATTGGACCTCCGCAACTCTGAGGTCGAACTTTATTTTAAGATTAAACTAGTTGTACTGTATATTTTTGACGGTTGTGATTTCTCAGAACGATTGCTATAGATGTTCGTGACAACCAAGATCGACGGCTTAACATACTCTCAAAGGCAAGAGCGTGAAACACCGCTATTTACTTTAGTAATTTTTTTCCGTTGGAACTGTGCTCCTGGTTGCTATAGAACTGTTTGTAAGAAAAATTCAACAACAGCCCGAGCTTGGTTTCGAACCCGAGACTCTTTCTCTCTTGATCAGAAGTCGCATACGCTAATCACTAGGCCAAAGAGGAAGTTGAACTTTCAAAAAGTCAATTTTTTAAATGATGCTTACTTTAACCACAATAGCTATGACAATAAAAGTGATACTTACTTTTGTGAACTTACATTAGTTACTACTCAGATCGAAAATGTTCAGTGAGAACTGAAAAATGTTTTCCACTATTTAACGTTAGGTTTCCTTTTATTTTAATGCCGGGCATCTTCTTAGTTCACGTTTGAAATAGCTACACAGCTATCAAAAAGATGTCTTAAAAGAGAAAAACAAAAGTCTCATACAAGTCGCCCATCAATAATATAAACTATCTTTAGCAAAGGTGCCAAGACTGCAACCGGATCGATAACTAATCAGCTTGAAGCTCGGCCTGCAATTACCTGTGCCTTGATTAGGTACTCGCGATCTCTGTAACTACAAACTAGACGGTCAATATACTTGAGACACTCTCTTGATATTTTATCCTAATAATTATTTGGTATGTTTTCCTATTAATGTTTTGATTGAAATCTCACGAGACTTTACGGTACATTAACTGGTTTACTACTTAAAATAAATAAATATTTCAGACATCTTACACACAACAGCATCTAGCCCCAAAAAAAGCAGAGCTTGTATTATGGGTACTAAACAACTGATATAAATACATAAACATACTTTTTTTGTAAATACATACATATTATAAATAGAATAACACCCAGACTCCGAAACAAAAGTTTGTGGACCACACAAATATATAGTCTGACCTGGGAATCGAACCCAAGACCTCTTGATCAGTAGCCGCATATGCTAACCACTAGACCAATTAGAAAGTCTTACTTACTACTATATTTCAATCACCTGTGTCGACAGGAGGTATCATACTCCTACACAGTGATAAATGAAATGTAATCATATCACAGGTTTAAAAGGAGTAAAGATAATAATTTTTCACCCGTAAACACTAACTGACGATTAAATTCCCCACTGAATATAAGTACGACACATAACAAGTACTAAGAAACGATGACACGATGTAATATTAATTGTCACTTTTTGCACATAAGCTACTTGAAATAAATTTACATACCGGTTTCCCTTACTAGTAATCCTCCATCTCATGTTTTATTAATAACTTGTGCAACAGTTATATACGACTACAGTACTATGAAAAAGCAAATCATAAAGAGGTTGCAATATTAGACAATAAGTAATTACAATATTTTGCGCGCTAAATTTTATTATCAGTAGTAACCCATAATATGATTGGCTTAATCCAAATTTTTGTTACTATTCTTAATATTAGGGGTTGGAAGCTCTCCCTCATCCGCCATACTCACCAGACCTTGCACTTACCGACAATTACTTTTTCCAAAATTTAGACAACTTTTTAGTGGGTAAAAAATTCAATTCCCGAGAGGCAGTACAAAATGCCTTTGAAGAGTTTGTTGCCTCCCGTCCAGCTGATTTTTACAAGAAGGGCATCAATAAACTGCCAATGCGTTGGCAAAGATGCGTCGATTGCGTGGGTGATTACTTCGAATAACATTTACAAAACATTAAATGTCAGTGATAAAATTGGTACATGAAAGTTTTTTATTAAAAACAAAGATTTAGAAACAAAAAAAAAGATGTATTTTATAACAAATTTACATGTATTTGTAACATTTAATATATACGATATAGATTATAATAATATGATACTATGAAATGGAAAAGAAATAGTTATAAAGAATAAACATTGGTCGTGATTCTGCTGTAAATATCGCGAAACTACAGTAAAAATGTTAACTTTTAGTGTATTACGGTACATTTGTTTAAAGTAATTTGTTTAAAAACTTTTAATGAATCAAGTGATGTTAATAACAGAACCATGGTCAGTACTAATGTTCTATTAGTGTACTTAGTATATATAGTTAAACAAAGTCGTCGATTCCTTTGCATATAAATTTTGTTTCAGAACATCCTTTTTGTAGATTCGTTAAGGAATATTGATATAAAATATATCCGCGCTTGCTTGGAATCATCCAAATAAATGCGGTGTTGCCATAATAACAAGAGTTGAAAAGTTTCGATTGAAACGTCACAGATAACGAATAACAATAGTCTGGTTGGAAAGTCTCAGCATGTATTCGGGACTGAGTTGTCGTGAAATTTTGTACCTTTAATGTGCTCGTATTTTTGCTGGTATTGTGATAAATGTAAATAAGAATAAATGTTGGAAATACAGTATTGGATTAATCTTCGCAATTGAGTCCAAAATGAAGTCCAAAAACTGTAGACCCGTAAAACCGATATCACATGGTCGCTTTAATACAAACTTGGAGAAGAAAAACTACCCTTTTGTTCACTTGATATTTATAAATTGTATGTTACAAAATGCCATGTTACACACAACAACTTCTAGCTATAAACTAAGCAAAGCCTGAACTATGAAACTAGATTGACTTTGTTATTCTAAACACATGCATATCATACATAAAAAGTAACCAAATGCCGAAATTGGTATTCGTCAAACACTTGGTCCAACCCAGGATTTGAACCCAAAACCTCGAGCACAGCAGTCGCATACAATACTATCCCGCCACAGAGGCAGTCAATTTAGCGACTAGAAATTCTGAAATTAATTTTGATTTAGCTATGAGAAGCATGTGGCCAATATTGATTCCTACTATTTAGTCCATTGAAAAGTTACATTTGGGGTTGCGTTTTTTAGAGAACGCAATTTTTTTTTTTTGATGTGTAGGGGGGGTCAGTATAAATCTAAAACCAAGTTTGTGGGGTCTTTGTCCTTGTCCCACGGCCACCATCTTGAAAATAGGGGCTGAAATGGTTTTCACGATATCTCATAAACTATTTATTTGATAAAAAAAAATTGTGAACATTTTTTGTTGCAAATTAAATTCTCTACAACTTTGGTCCCGTAAATTTTTATCGTAGAACTATAAATAAAAAAGTTATAAGCAAAAATGTTCAGAAATTCGAATTTATTTTATACTTTTTGATATAATTTTTATTTTATCATTTTACGAAAACATGATATCAGACCATTTTTGTAGATCGTTTTTTGAGGAACAAATTTTATACGCAACATTTTTCAATGGCTAAGGTTTTAGGTTAAGAGTGTACTATTTTTCAGTAATGTGTCATCAGTTTGTTTTTTTTTTTCATTTTTTTTATTATTAATTTTGCAATATTATTAATAATTAAGTAATCGTAAAATTATAAAACAAAGTTATATAGAAAAATATAAAAAAAAAACTAAAACTAAGGTAAGGCCTAAAAAATGTAACATTTCAATGGACTAATTAGCTTTATATTTATTCTAGATTTGATTTTTTAATTTTGATTTAAAGTCTATTAATGTTTACTGTTCACAAAGAATATTTCTAATTGATTTAAATGTTATTATTAATATATTATTTCAATATAATAATAAATATTTCAGACATTATACACAACACTAGGTATTCTAAAAAACTATTTTTATTTTTGCTCATATTTGTCTTTTGATATAAATACCACAATTCTGCTTAATATTTCTACATCACTCGGTTTTCCGTAGAAGTCTTAGACGAGGTAACATAAGCAGAGTGGCCTGGCTCCAAATGAATCTGATCATAAAGGAAGTTTGTACTCGTACAAAAATCTCCATTTAATTACAAACCTCTTTCTACTTCCTAGCCTTATTCCCAATATTATTTGGGGTCGGCTAATAGTTCAACCGGTTTTACCTGAATATCAGTTTTTCCACGGAGCGACTGGCATTGGACCTCTGCAACCCTAAGGGAGAACTGAAATTCGAAGGTTGAACTAGTTGTCAGTAAATTTGAGGCACTAACTTCCCAATAACGATAGCCCTAGATGTTAATGACAACCGGGACCGACGACTTTACGTGTTCTCCGAGGCCCGGGCGTGAAGCACCGCCAAACTTCTAAACTCCGGGCTGATATTAGGAATTTCCTGAGAAAAACCCAAAAACACTTTTGGCCCGACCCGGGATTTGAACCCGAAACCTCTTGATTAATATTCACATGCCTTATCCACTAGAAAAACGAGGTAGTTATTTACAAACCATTTAACTTAAATAGCTAAACTTTAATCTCCACTTACAGTATAATCAGTATTCTAAAATAAAGGTCTAAACTATGAAGTAATCTCGTAAAGCCCATCAAGTGTACAGTAGACATCAATGTTATCTAATATTAAAATCAACGTAGGTAAAGCCGGTGCCCAAAACGCGATCCAGAGACAATTTTCAATTATCTACGTGCACTATAGAATACAGTATAGTTTTGGAGTGTTTTAATATTGATCTTCCATGTTTCGTAATTTACTTACTAAACTAGTTGTGACTATAGATATTTACATCATCATCAATCTATCGCAGTCTTATAAATACGTATTTTTATGAAAACACATGTGCGTGAAAACACTCAAAAAATTATAATTAAAAGTAATAAGTTACACTAAAAAACTTTTTTTAAACTGTGGCCCACGAAAATAAAGTGCATTTCAATGTCTACAAATAGTCGATAACTCAAAATCGATGGAATCTAATCGATCATGTAGCACATAATATTTATGTGAAAAAAATGTTTTTTATTAATGTTATTAATGTTATTAATATAACTACTAGGTTTTTAAAAGGTAATATTAAACAATTTTATTGAACATGCAAAATATGCCCTATCTTTTCACTACTTGCGCTACTATTAGGGTTGCCGTTAATTAAAAGAAAATAATTTTAATTATTTAAACTTATTATCTATCCTAATTTCATATATTCTATTTCTATGGGTTTTACTTTATTTGGATTGCTTATCAATATTGTAGAGAAATAAATTCTCTACAAATTTTGCATATAAACATTATTATAAAATGAATTTTTTTTTCTTCTTTATTTAAATAGAAAGTCATTAGTATAAATTAGATTACAATTGAAATAATAGACTGGGTATGTGGATTTTCCGAGGTCAATCCCCTATAATGACTGGACTATTAATAAATAAACAACACGAAGAACTTTTTGAAAGACACGCAACAGAAGCCCACAATTCAAATAATTATTTTTGTACACAATTAAAATTAATAAATATAAGTATAAAAGTTACCTACAGTACAAGCTCTGCTTAGTTTGGGACTGGATAAAGTTGTGTGTCAGATATCCGTCAATATATATTTATTTTATTATTAATAATTACTGCACGTGTTTACATTAGCAACCCTATGCGCAAGTGACTTTGACAGCCTGTAATACATTAATTAAAATGTTGTCGGCTGTGCCTCGGCTTTATTTTAGTTGTCAATATTATATAATAACATCAATATTTTTTCCTTTTTGTGTGGCCGCTGCATTACAATAGTAATTCATTTAGCGTCAGCGTTTACATACCCTGTTATTATAACATCGAAAAAATTCCGATAAAATTCCGATAAATTGACATTGTAAAGCTGTGTCTGATAACTAAATGTAAATAACTATATAGATAAATATATATACTATACATATAAAATACTTTGGCACATTAATTGTCAATATGTGTGATAACTTATGTATATAAAAATGAATTGCTGTTCGTTAGTCTCGCTAAAACTCGAGTACGGCTGGACCGATTTGGCTTATTTTGGTCTTGAATTATTTGTGGAAGTCCAGAGAAGGTTTAAAGGGTGAATATATAAAAATGAATTGCATTTTTCAATTATGGATTCCCTTTGTTTGTTTAAACTTTATTGTATACAAAAGTTTAGGTCTTCTATTTATCGATTGAGGCAGTACGAAGTCTGCCGGGTCAGCTAGTTTATTATAATTATGTCAACTGATCCCGACTGTGTAACAGTGTAGTCTGATAAAACTAACTTCTTGTACCGCCTATAGATGGCACTACAACGAAATTATTGAAAGCTATATGGCTGGTGTTGAAACTGTGAACCTTTGAAAGAGAAGTATAATACATTTTAGAACTAATACGACCTCGTACTTTAATATATATCCAGTTAAAACTGGGGATAGTTTATTGAAAACTGCCGTAAGTCAATATTTTTTTGATCTTAATTGCGCTTGTAAAATTGTCGTCAAAAATTCAAAAGATGAAACCAACATAACTACAAAAGTGGGATTTTATCTCGAACAAAAATAATAGGCATATCCAGTTATTGTTCTTTTGAAAAACATTTAATTTTGTTCAAACACTTAAACTTGTGGACTAGAGTCATCTTCCGTATTAATGGATCGTTAAAGGCTTCATAGTTTTTAATAACTGTAATGAAAACTATAAATATAGTGCCTTAGTACAGGCATTGACTGTTGCACTAAAGGTTTATAGAGAGAGTATGTTGGAGGAAAACTTGAGTAGATTAAGCGAGCAGCGACTAGTAGGTTCTATCATGATTCTGACACGTCCTGATTCGTCGTTACCTATGCCAAATTATACCGTTTATTTCTGAATTAATTAATGATTTGTAGTCGTAAGAAGTTTTGGCCTTCATCTACGTATATGTGTGTAGAGGCTCATAGATCAGTTGGCCCAGTGCGGTGCGGTCAGTATCAGGCAGGGTGCCCATTTGTGGAAAGAGTCAAATAAAGAGGAAAACATGCAAAGAGTCACGATTGGTATAGCTAGCTAGCATAATAAAAAGCTACAGGATTTTGCAATACCTACACAAAACAAATGAAAATGTCCAATAAAAACCAAGTTTAAATTTTAAAATCCTTACAACACACATCGTCGTACGTAGCTGTGATAGGTCTTATGATACTTGCACTTCATATTTTTTTAGTTAACCCGCTCTTGACAACACAGTTATCCCTCCAGACTTTTCATATCCCATCGCAAAATGAAGCTGCCACGTCGGTGCATTAGTAAATTACTCACGTACATAAAGTATCTCTGTACTTTTCAAAACTTGAAATTTTCGTCGCCAGATTCAAACTAACTAATTTGTATAATTAACGTTCCTTTTCCGAGTCCGAAATAGGCTGTTGTTTTGTAAATGTAGTTTTAATTCAATTTGTATTTGACTTGCATGTTTTTTATTCAAAATAGAGTTTGAGTTTTATAAGAAGATTTTCTTTTCGCGAGAGTTAATAAATATACTCATACTTATGATATGCGTCAGCCGAGTTGGGTAGGTGTTTAATATAAATTTACTATTTGGTGAATTCCATAACTATTTTATTTTCTCTATAAAAAGATAACTCCCGCTAATAAATTATGAATATAAATTTTTGTGTCGCGGGTGATTTTACAAAAATACATGAAACGGACAATAAGAAGAACCCACGACACTTGGCGCAGTAGGAAGCGGCGTGGCGACCGCTTAAACCACTAGGCCAACCGTGCAGGCATAGAACTTCTTATAAAGGATCATTATTTAAGATAATAAATTCGAATGCAATTCTAAAGTACTCACTTACTAAAGTACTTACTTGAAAATTACTGATAGGCACACAGAAATACCTAATAATACTTATTATTAGGTAATTTTGTCTGTTTGTCTATTGCTGCATCAGCTTTACAATTCGGCGTGGTGATACTTTGATTCGTGAGGTAAAGCATAGGCTACTATTTACCGCGATATCTGTCACACTTGCGGATGGACCCTAGCTAGCTAGTTCATATATATAACTAACACAACTAGCAAATATTCATAATAATGTTACTAAAATATATTAAGCAAAAATTCAACTTACTAAATTGATCGATTTCCACTCATTTCTATAAAACAATTAACTAATATGATTGAGCTGTAATATTATGTTGTTAATAGGGTTGAAAATTAATTACACAGGATTATTTGAGTTAACCATGTGTGTGGACTAATTGGGTTATATGTGGTTTATTATTGTAGATTCTAAACTAGGCCCACGTTGTAACTGGTGACGCATATGTGAGTACTGAGATTGATTGCTACACACATTTTTACAAATCGCTGCAACTTTTCTCTCTTATAAACTAGATGCCAAAATTGAGTGGTGGTCAGTGTCAATGCGAGTAATGCAGCACGGTGACCCACACTATAGCTTCCTAGAAGCATGTTTTTCAAGCCTTGGGATCATAGAGAGAGAGAAATACACCGCGCTGGTAGAGAGTTCCAGGTTTAAAAGTTGCGCCGTTTAATTCGAGAGCCTATGCAAACAACTCCAAAGCGGTGGCTTCTAAGAACACAACGTGTTGTCTTGTAGAAGAACGGGGGACCAGTTGGAAGTGCTATTTAGCACACAATCCATGATATAAGCGATAGAGGACTTATCTTTGCAGACTGGTCTGTGCAGATATATAAAACGTGCGCATGAGAAATCGTTTTATATATCGTCGATCGTTATCGATATTGGAGCCATGTGGAGGCACTAATAGCGTTCTATTTATATGTGCGGTCTCAAGTTGAAACAATTTATCGCATTGTATGGCATTAGTAACATTTTGTATATAAACAATCCCAGCTAGGCAAATCTACGGATCAGAGACAATTCTTATTACACTGTGACTTCTCCGTGCATTAGACAGCACATTGAAGTAATAGTGGTTACAATAAGATACATACATAGATGGCCATCGTTACGGGTAGTTGAAGCTCTGAAAAATCGGAAAGAGTTTTTCCACAGAACATTTTGGGTGACTTGGCCTAGCCTGTTGCTGTCAATCGGACATACACATTTCTAGAATTTCACACGAACACAAACCAAATGATACTCTTATCATAGTAGTTGCCATTGATGGGATTCAAACCCAATACCATTAAGTTGCAGACATAATTATTTTTCCACTAGACCAAATTGACAGCGTCGAAAATAATAGTTAACACCGAAATCTTTATTGCGTCTAGCTTTTCCAAGGTTGATGTGTCTGGACGCGACTCAGTGACGCCTGACTTTTAAGACTGTCTATTAAGACAACTATTATTACAAGTATTGCTTCGTACATATTGTTTGTCAAAGGTTTTTTTCTGCTCGTTAGCCCCCTATAATATAAAAAAAACAGTTTTTTTTTTTATATTTCAGACATCTGACACACAACATCATCTAGTCACAAGTTAAGCAGAGCTTGTATATGGGTACCAGACAACTGATATAAATATATCAACATACTTTTTTTTTGTAAATACATCCATATTTATCCATACATAAAAAACACCCAGACTCCAAAATAAATATTTGTGAATCACTCATAATATTTGGTCCGACCCGGGAATCGAACCCGAGACCTCTTGATCAGCAGCCGCATACGCTAACCACTAAACTAACAAGACTGTGAGAGAGAAATTTATTGTATTGCTCATCCAGTGGTTATTTAATTCAGTCTGCTAGTTCACGGTATTGATTTCGAATCCCATCAAGACAACTATTTTGTAATTGTTTGTTCGTGTGATATTTCTAGATGTGTATATTCTGATTTACAGCAAAAGGCTTGGTCTCTAATACGTGAGACTAAATTTATGATGGTCTACAAAATGTCAGTATTTAATACGCCGCTGTCTCTACCCCTTCCAGAATACAGCCGTAAATTTATATCTATGGTTTATAAATGTTTTGGAATGTCTTTAATCGTACCGACTGGTCAGTTTATTTGAAGTCTAATACGAATGACGTATCATTCTATTACATTGGTACTTTACATTCAGTTGCTTGCTTACTTCAGTTGCTTTGTAATATTTTGTTTAGCAGTAACACATCTAAATTCAGAAAAAAACGATGTATATGTAGGGGTATAGTATATATAGGATAGCGCCAAAATAGAACTGTATCGGCTTTCCAACGTCTTGCTTACATAAAAAACATTGTCGTGTTAAGCAAGCAACGCTGGTAAAATACATTACCTATGGCAATAAGTTACCTTAACGACAGCCGGTGGGAGTATAAACCGGCGGGCACATTCGCGGTGCTGCCTAAAGTAATGGAATAAAAACATAAAGAGCATTAGACTGAGCCGTGCGAAGGACGCAAGATAATACAGTGGGTACCCGACCTTATCGACCGTGGTTAAGCGCCCAAGCGATGTGTGATAGGGTAAGAAAACCTCGGTTTGAAATATTACAAACCCTTTTTCGTTTTAGCTTGTTACAAAGTCACTGACAAGATTTGGGTTTAAATGCTTGTAGTCTTTTATTAGGAATTAAATGATTAAGGCTTTTCTACTCCTTTATAATAATTATCAACTTTTTTACGAGCAGATAAAGTGATATTTTATCACTTTATATTTATTTTTTTATATTAATATAATAAACGAGTTATTAATTAAGCGATAGGAATTGCAAAGGTGGTTGTAAGTTAGCTTTCAATTACAATTTTTGCACACAGTTAATAAAATGGGAAGTTGAATTTTAAAAATACAATTCTTTATAACTCGGAGATTAAACAAAAATAGTATCCCTCATCAGTTCGTGCAAATTGAAAGTCAATATCGGGGTGGGAGTTATCATAATCCACCTTCAATTGCTTATATTACTTAGATCGCTTTGCCATTTGCCTGTAAGATTATACAGACATGTCTTTTTTACTACCTTAGGGTCTATATTTACAAGCGATGTTTTAACTTGATCCCAATGTAATCATTCAAGCTGTTTTGGTTTTGGAAGATAAATGACAAGCTTATGAAGAGTATGTGGGTGTTTTTAATAAACTCCCGCATTAGGAATATAAATCCTGTGTCGCGGAGACTTTACAATCATACATGAAACAAACAATACTAAGACACAACTCTGAACAATAATTTGTAAATCACACTGAGTCTTTTCCCACGTGGCATTTGAACCCACGACACTTCGGCTTGGCGTGGTTCTTAGTAACCCTAATGACGTCTTGTTTATTTCTTTAAAAAGCACAGCTAGCTATACCTTCAGGTTAGAGTTACGTCATTGTATCAGTCTTTAGTACATAGAACCTTATTTATAGGCTTCTCCAAACTAATTTACGATCTCATAGAATTTTCTTATCACCGATGAGTTAATCTCTTATATTTAGACTCTTTTAACTAACTGCCTCGTTGGTCGAGTGGTTAGCGTATGCGACTGCTAATCAAGAGGTCTCGTATTCAAATCCCGGGTCGGGCCAAAAGGTGTTTTTGGGATTTCCTTAGGAAATTCCTAAATTTGATTCACGCCCGTGCCTCGGAGAGCACGTAAAGCCGTCGGTCCCGGTTGTCATGAACATCTATGGCAATCGTTATTGGGATGTCAGTGCCTTCAAATAAACAGACAACTAGTTCAACCTACGAATTTCAGTTCTCCCTTAGGGTTGCGGAGGTCCGGTACCAGTCGCTCCGTGGAAAAACTGATATTCAGGTAAAACCGGTTGAAATAGTAGCCGACCCCAAATTAACTTGGGAATAAAGGCTAGGAAGATGATTGCTGGATGATGATGCAGCCTTTCCAATTTCACCTACCTCGTTAGGTACAGTCATATTATAATAGTCATGTGTATGTGAGATACCATAGTAGTCATTTTTCATGTCGATACACTAACAATTAATATAGATTTCTATTTTTACAATAACTTTCGAAATCTGTAATAAACAACAATATAATATTTCGGACATTTCACACACAACGCCATCTCGTCCCCGAAATAAGCAGATCTTGTTTTATGGGTATAAAATAACTGATATAAATACATAAATATACTTTTCTTTTGCAAATACATACATTACATAAATCGGTTAAGTAGATTCAAAGTTAATTTAAAATATAACAAACTCACAATCTCATTTAATTTATCTGTGCACAATTTGAGTGTATATAAATAACACCCTAATATATATATATAGTACAAAGGATCGATGCTCAGAACACAAATAATTGAATATTTGTAAAATAATTGAATATTTGAAACAAAATAATTGTCCTGGGTGACAATTTACCCTCAATCTTACCAATCAATAAAACCAATAGTCTGGATGTCCGCTGCAATATGCCCGCTCGCATGTTTGCGCGATGTACTGACATCGTAAATATTACATTGTTTCAAACCTTTTGCAAATCGTTTTACACATGCAGCTTGTGGACTAGGTTTACGCAGAGGACGTACAGTGACCTGCGTGTCCAATATAACAACGCATTCAGGGTGCTTTTGGGGTTGCCATGGAGTCAGGCATGTTCGCGGAGGCTGAGGTTGGTGGCTTCGCTGCAATAATGCGGAAGTGTTGCGCTACCATGCTGGTGCGCCTCCGTTCCTCCTCTAACAGCATCCTGAATGTATTTTCAGATAGGTGAGATGTCAAGGTGGTTATCCACACTTGATAATTTGTATATACCTAAATATATTATATTTATATGTATGTACTTATATATTATATTTTTAATACTAAAACTAGTTTAAGTGACTGTAACTAACACAGTATGGATTCAGAGTCCGAAATAAATAATTTGAATTTGAATAGTCCAATAATCCTGTCAGTGTACCTAATTGCAATTTTCGTTGACTAAAAATTTATTATTACACTACATAAAACTTTAAATTTAATATTAATGCTAAAACTTGTTGCTATGAAATTCCTGTCTAGATTCCGCTATCGCAATAAAAAAAATTGCAAGCTAAAATATGTTATTGATGAAAAGCCCGACGCTAAGCTTAACATCAGACAAAAGTTTCTTCATTCAACCCGGTTTTTTAAGCTAATAAAGGAGCTTACCGATTTACTACATTCCAGTAGGGACAAACAATGTTAAAAATAAACAAGAAATTATATCTTACAGTAATAATAAAAAAAATTAAATAATAGTAAACAAAAATATACCGAGACATGGCAAAAGTTTAAAATTGTTTTACTTAACGTGTTTAACTTGACTCTAGGAATTCACATATTTATTTTCCAGAAGTTGATAGGACTCACAATGATGTGTATGGTATACTGTTTAAAAAGATAACTAAATAAAATTATTTGTAACTTGATGATATTGATCTGAACCATGAAAAATACGCCATTACTCGTACTTTCGATAGATCTCGAGTTGCATTTTATTAGGAACACTTGATTCAATAAACAATTTTTGATTATATTTCGAATACTTATATAACTAAAAAATTTATTGAATGCTATGTGCGAATTCATATAGATATTTTTTTTAGTGATATTGCAAATAAACCTATTACCATTCCATTTTTTTTAATAATATTACATCTTTATAACGTTAGTTCCATCAAGCACCGGACCGCACTAATCCGACACACACAGAACACATTCTGTCTGAAGTCCCTCTTATAACTTCGTTTTTTCAACTCGGCGTTTTTTAATCAACTTCTGTTGGAAAATGTCCAGTTCCCAGTTATCGGAAAGTTTTAATCAGAACTTCACCGTATATGGCGTACTTCGAGAGCTAGATCAATAGATATTGTAAGCAAATTAAATGCGATTTGTTTGAATTTTATACATGTTTTTGATTAACTTGTTCGCTGCCTGGGGTTATCGAGTTTTTTGAGTACATCGCTTAAATTACTGCTTTATTATTGCAGTAGGTAGTAAGGCCACGCTGATTTCAGTACGAATGGGCCGGCTCGACCGGGGCAGTACTACCCTCACACCAAGACCATCCTAATAATGACAGCATTCTTGTTATTGTATTGTGTGAAACTGGAGGTCTAATCATTCTGCATCATTCTCCCGGCTTCCAGAGGCCGAATTATTATTATTATTTTAAAATTAGCCATTTACAAACTATCATCATGGTTGCTATGCAAGTGTGTTATGCATAGCAACCCGTGAAGTTTTGACAGGAAATAAACAGTGATATATTTTGACATCTACGATTTATGTATTTTTATAATCCTAGCTTTCTCCCGTATATCTCAATTATTGCAGTTAAAATTGCTTAGGTATGTGTTATTCTGACATATAAGCTATATTACTGTAAAGTTTTATCCAAATCCAAAGAGCAAAAAACATACATACATACACACACATACATACATACACACACATACATACATACACACACATACATACATACACACATACATACATACACACACATACGTACATACACACACATACATACATACATACAATCACAAACTTTCACGTCTATTATATTAGTAGGATTTAAATGAAGCAAAAGTTATTTAAAATCCCGTTGGAGCTATGAAAGGAGATTCAAGAATTTATTATTATATTAGCTTCTCTTCTGTCAATATTTCAGTAAGTCATTTACTTCTTTATATAATAAATGATATCAAGCCAGGGACAAGCTTTCACAATTTAACAATAATTCGTCTAGATATCAAATCCAAGCAACTGAATCGTGAACTAACCAAACAAAATTTTATAAGTTATAAGTCAACAATGCAATGAGATTATACCAAGAAATTTGGAATAAACTAAGTATACCTGTTTGAATAGTTTCTAATAAGGCCCATTGTAAATATGTACTCACTGAGATACTCAAAGTCGATTCATATATATTTATGCTTGTAATAAATTTAATTTTTGACATAATTATGAAAAATTATATTTTATGTATAACTAGCTGACCCGACAGACTTCGTACTGCTTGAATCGATGAATAGAAGACCTAAACTTTTGTATAAAATAAACCTAAAACTAACAAAAAGAATCCTTAATTAATAAAAAGATGCATTTCATTTTTATATAAATATTCACCTTTTAAAAGTTCTCTGGACTTACACAAATAATTCTAAACTAAAATTAGACAAATCGGTCTTGAGTTTTAGCGAGACTAACGAACAGCAATTCCGATTTATAATTATAATGGATAAGAACAGCATGTGTATTGAGAATTGAGTTGCGAGTGAAGTACTAGAGTCCCGCGGTGTCACCAGTGGTTATTGTTATAAAGCAGTAAGTTATTCCTCATGCCATCAGTTAAATGCCAGTGAAAGTCTTGTCCAAATCCGGTGCAGCCGTTCCAGAGATGACCCCGAACAAACAAATAGGTACACATACTGAAAGTAAAAAAATTGCTTTCGAGATGTTAGTATTATTCGACTGCCTTGTTGGTCTAGTGGTAAGCGTATGCGGCTGCTGGTCAAGAGGTCTCGGGTTCGATTCCTGGGTCGGTCTAAATGTTTGTGTGATCCACACATATTTTTTTCGGAGTCTGCGCTGTTTTCTATGTATAATATGTATGTTTTTTTTTAAATAAGTAAATAAATAAAATAAAATAAAAAGATTTTTATTGTTTCTCATACATTGTCATTACACTACAAAAGTTGAGACAAGTCCCAGTAAGTTATTTGAAATACTTTATGAAAGAAAAGTATGTTTAAGTATTTATATCAATTGTCTAGTACCTAACCAGTGTCTAGACCAAATATTTATTTATAAAGTTATTTATTATATACTTTCATAATATGCATTTAGAACTGTTCATTTGATATTACAAACAGATACTTAAATTATTTACACAAATCCTGGGTCGGGCCAAAATGTGTTTTAGGGTTTTTCTGAGGAAATTCCTAATAGCAGAATGGAGTTTGGAAGTTTGGCGGTGATTCACGACCGTGCCTCGGAGGGCACGTAAAACCGTCGATCCTGGTTGTCATGAACATCTACGGCAATCGTAATTGGGAAGTCAATGCCCTCAAATTTACTGACAATTAGTTTAACCTTCGAATTTCAGTTCTCTCTTAGGGTTGCAGAGGTCCGATGCCAGTCGCTCCGTGTAAAAACTGATATTCAGGTAAAACCGGTTGAACTAGTAGCCGACCCCAAATAGTATTTGGAATAAGGCTAGGAAGAAGTAGTGTAGATACATATTTTTATTATATTTTTATTCTACATAATAGCAGTATTTATTTCAAAATTAGTTTTGAGGATTTAAACGAAAGAGGTTAGTGGTCCTTCTAGTTTTAAGTGGATTAAACTTACCTTTAAAATTGTTTTGTAAGTTTTTTTTTACGGAACCTGTTTCTGGGTGTTTGGAAGAAGGCCAAATCTTCAAGCTCGGTCTCTAGTGGTTACCACACTCTATCAAGGGACAACTATTTCGTTCATTACATAGTTTACTTGAGAATGAACTTAATTAAAATCTACTGCTATTATTATGTAAATAAATAAATAAATATTACGGACATCTATCACACAACATCAACTAGTCTCAAACTAAGCATAGCTTGTACTATGGATACTATACTACTGATACCAATACGTATTATTTCCTTTTTTTAAACACATACATACATATAATATAAAACACCCAAATTCCGAACCAAATACGATCTGGGGTTAGATTCCCGGGTCGGACGAAATGGTTGTCGGGACAAATCTTCAAATATTTGTTTCGTTAGGTGTTTTCTATGTATCATACATATATACATCATACATATACATACATATTTACGACAAATAATAATATTTTTGTGTATTTATATCAGTTGTCTAGTGCTTATAGTACAAGTTCTGCTTAGTTTGGGACTAGATTATTTTGTGTGTCAGATGTCCCAAATATTTAGTTACTCCCTAAGTCATAAGCTATCTATCAGTGAAATTCCAATCAAAATCAGCCGTTTTAAAGATTAGAAAACATACAGACGTATAAATTTAAAATTGCTTTTTGACGTTAGTATTATACACATTTGCACAAAAAAAATCCGAATAAAAAACTGTTAATTTTACAAATTGAGACTTTAGTTTCATTTATTTTGAATAGAGGATGTATTGACAAGATAATATCGGAATCAGAATTAAAACAAAAGTAGTTTTTGAAATGTATATGGCTCCATCTAATATAAGCACAACGAACCAAGTCAGAAGTACAACCTTATAAATTTCTCCTATAGTCAGCATGGGACTGTCCGTACACTTCCGTAATAAAATTAATGAAGATAATAACCAACGCTGAAGACAAATAACCGCTGCTGTTCTATCATTAGTTAATGTCGTGAAGATATTGAGTTTTCAATATCACTAATAGGTACATTAAGCTGTCGTGATACACCTGCGGCCATTATGATTAGTTAGCTTATTGTTTTGTTTAGTAAAACGTTGCTGAATTCATTTAAACAAGTGTTGACTTATTTCATAGCAATTTATTAATACATGGATGTTTAGCTTTTCATATCTTTATTGAAGTGATTCAATTTATCTAATTTATCTAATATTTATATTTATTTACTTTATATTATATATTTTCTGTATATAGTCTTGTACAATCTAGCTGTGATTTAAAGACTAGGTGTTATTCTGAATGTTGTAAATTGCGAGTATTATTTTATTTTACAACTTTTTGCACTGTAAGTACAATGGCGGACTTAATGCCACAGGCATTCTCTACCAGTCTACCGACGGGTGGTGCGGAGATGATTGAGAAGGTGCACTACAATTATTGAGAAATAAATGAGTAATACGATATATCTAATCATACGTAATTATGTTCTCGTCATCAGCTTTTTGCCAGTTGAGTCCCCTCGAAATCAGTTAAAATAAATAATAAATAAATATTTCGGAAATCTTACACACACAACATCATCTAGTCCCAAACCAAGCAAATTTGTGGATTACACAAATATTTAGTCCGACCCGGGAATCGAACCCGAGACCTCTTGATCAGCAGCGGCATACGCTAACCACTAGACCAACATGGCATTCAGTTCATTCATTTCGGAGATAAGCCGGAACACATTCAGACAGACAAATATTTCAAAAATTGCTTGTTTATATATACTTTCATATAATGTTATGTAATATTGAGCGTTATTATCAGAGATCGGAATTGGGTGTGTGAAAATACCTAAAGTTTGCGAGACATAATATGGAGCTGTTCAAACCACTTAAGTTAAACCGGGTTTGAATTTTACCGGTTTAGTTTTTTTTTTTTTACATGTTCCTTACCTTTGATACACCGAACTATAAACACAAACTATAAACAAAAATTAATTTAGAACTGTATTAGCAGCTTGTAAATGTTTATAGTTCGGTGTTCAAAGGTAAGGAACATGTAAAACGAAAAAAAAAATGAAACTAAACCGGTAAAATCCAAAACCGGTTTAACTTAAGTGGTTGTAACAGCTCCATATTATGTCCCGCTGCAAACTTTAGGTATTTTCACACACCCAATTCCGATCTCTGGTTATTATACACCGGTATTATATAATAATATACATTATATTATGAGCTAGTTCCGCAATATAGTAAAGGTTATGGGAAGCTGCTGAATGCAAGTAGTAGCGGTCTGGAACTTTCGGAGAGGCATATGTCTAGGAGTGATCCATCTATCGGCTATTAAGAAATATTAAGAATAAGTAAGAATTAATAGTACAAGAAAATGGTTAAAAAACTAAACCTCGATTAAGTAAAATACTTTTGATACAATAAATATTTTGGACATCTGTCACACAACGTCATCGAGACTAGTCCATGCATAGCTTGTGCTATGGATACTAGACAACTGATATAGTACTAATATTATAAACGTGAAAGTTTGTGAGTATGTGTGTATGTTTGTTGGTCTTTCACGCAAAAACTACTGAACGGATTTGGATGAAACTTTACAGTAATATAGATTATATATCAGAATAAAACATAGGCTACTTTTTACTGCAATAATCGATATAAACGGGCGAAAACTAGGTGATTATAAAAATACATTAAACCGTTGATGTCAAAATGTATCACTGTTTATCTCCTGTCAAAACTTCACAGGTTGCCATGCAGAACAAACTTGCATAGCAACCATAATGATACGCGGGTAACACCGCGGGGCGCAGCTAGTAAATACATAATTATACTTTTTTCTCAGTAGCTCAAATCGTTTTAGTAATTTATGCGCTTTGGTTAAACATACTACCGACTACAAAAACCATTACCATGTTATTAGGCTTTACCGTATTCGGGTAGAAAACAGATTAATTTAATAATGGCAATAACTTCGAGGTGTAACTAGTGGCATTCTGGTCTAAAAGTCTAAAAGTAAAATATATATTCGGTCAAAATGATAATAAGCGATTTAAAACATGATTTTGTAATACAGTTAATCTTGAAGATCCCGCTGTTAGGTTTTCGAATGTAGTGCATCGACGTTTTAAAGAAAATTTTAGCACGAGTTATTACATAAAAACATAACACTAAATTTACTAATTATAGATAGATAGATAGATAGATAACTCTTTATTTGCACACTTTGTTATAAATTCATAAAACAAAACAGAACTTACATTTAATGTACAAAGGGCGGCCTTATTGCTAAGAGCAATCTCTTCCAGGCAACCTTGGGATGGAATAAAATGTTTTGAAAAGACAGTAGTTGACGGTGCAATGAGTTTTGAAAAAAATTATAATTCGCTCATGAATATAACTTAGGAATGCATATACTATATATCTCCATACGTGTACAAATAGATACATACGTATACATACCAACATACATACATACCAACGATATACATACATATCTATACATTATACTAAACATATATCATACATAATATATAATATAAATACATACATATATAATAACAAAACATTCACATAATGTACAAATTTGTGACTGATCCAGCTAAGCAGTATAAAATTCCTGAATCATTTTTTTATAATTATAAAAATAATAAATATATTATAATACCCATCGTGGACACGTGAATTGCCGTAAGCATAATTTATATATTCAAAATATTTAATCGATATTCGTCCGCCAGGCGTTCTCTTGTAATATTTTAATATTACTTAAAAATATATACCGCTACGCATTACTCGACGGCTAAATCTCAATTCTCGTCACGAACGCTCGTACTCAAGAGGCAATGTACATCAACCTTGCGTAATCAATGTAATGTCTCATTACCCGGGGGCTTCTATATTGAAATATGATAAGGTCCCAGCTGCAAGCTCCCCTCTGTACTAATATAAGCATTTAATCGACCGGGTACTGGACTCTCGAGGGGGTAGACGCATTGATTGTAAAAGTGAAATTTTAATATTTAAGATTATTTCATTATTATAATGGACATATTTAACATATTTTTCATTTATGGATACGTTACTAGAAACATTTGTAATATCACAGTTAATCTTATTACAAGCAAAGCAAAAATCTTGAATAAAGGTTTTACCCAATATCTAAAGTGTAAAAAATAATTTTCGACGTTGTGGAAAATTCTTTCCTGTTTTCAGCTGCTTAGGATTATTCAGAGTCAGTCACGACCTTAGGATTAATATTAAATTGTATGAAAGTATAATACGCTATCTTATATATTATGCCCAAAATATTGTATTGTTACACATATTATCATTATTATCTATTAAAACGTAACTTTCGTTATCCAATGTTTAAACCCAATAACGTCAACAGATCTAGCAAATATTCCAACGAAAGTGTAAATATTATGAAGTTCAGAAACTTCGTACTAGTTTCTATTGCACTCTATTTTCTTAATCAATCAGTACATAATCGTACCACGAATTCTTGTGATTAAATGGTACTAGTTCATTTTATACTCATGCAGTACTGCCTTCAAGAGACATCGTAATTCACACAGTCATTGAGACAGGCAAATTCGCATATAGGCTTTGTCAGTACGTCTCCATTTCTGTTAGAATTGCAGCCGTTCAATACGACCTCGTTAGTTGAAATTACCAATAGATTAAACTCTGTAACTGAAACTAGGAAATTGAGGTTCTTGAAATTCACAGGTATTCCAATTTTGCACATTTAAGTTCTTTGGTAAAATTGACTAGCTTTTCGATAGGTCTCAGACATATTATTTTACACATTAATAAAGATGGTTGTATTCTGATTTCTTTATCACGTTCAGTCCTAATAGTAGTAGTATACACAAAATTTTCATACAATACAGATTATGGACGCCTTTTAAAGTTATCCCTTCGAAATGAGTTCTTAACTTGTACTAACAACTAACTCACACACCTTTCACACCAACACGCAGTACACAAAGCAGTCATATACATAAAACTTAATATTAGCCTACTTATAGCTGAGACGCTAGCTATTAAACTAAAGCAACAAAGAATTAAACATTCATAGCCCCTCTTTTTAATTAACTAATTTGCCTAATTCTATATCACAATAACCATGTTATGACTGTATCTGTTGCAAAATTCATAAGATACGTAACAAACTCTGATTCCACAGAGTCTAATAGAGGATCGCTGTCAAAACAGACCTCAATCAGGGCTTGATCGTCTAAATTTTGATTACACTCGACGCTTGCAGAATACGAAATTACTGAAACGCGGGATCAAAGAGTTTCAATTTATTTTTTTAACGAAAAAGGTGTGTACATTATAAATATTTTGCCAAGTTTTATATTGATAAGTTTCGTCAAGGAAATCTTTGCAAAAAGTTACATGATATTAATATAAAAGAGGTTTCTAAGAAAAACGTTCTACTCTATGATGGTTTTTGTTAGGTAGATGTTTTAGCATCCTTTTTTCATCAACTAGAACACTAAAAATCATAACTTTTACTCATCATTTAAGTAAATATTATCAACGAAAACTCTATGATACGTATATTTAGTCAATCTACTTTTTGAATACATATTTACCAATACTTCCATACCATTATTAAGACTTCAAAAGTAACTCATCTGTTATGTTTTCACGGCCAAAGCATTTTTGAATCGATTGGGATGACATTTCCTATGAAATTATTTATATTTTAGAGGCTCTTTCTCATAAAACTCCTATTTGCCTTAGTAATCGACATACACACAAACATACTGGGGTCATAGCTAGATAAATGTATTTGTAGATCAAAGTTCATCTTTTTATCTTGATACGTTCGTACCGTATGTACAAACGTGATATGGAATTCGGGTGAATATCAAAACAAGGAACTGCTATTAGGGTTCCGTAGCCAAATGGCAAAAAACGGAACCCTTATAGATTCGTCAAGTCTGTCTGTCTGTCTGTCCGTCCGTATGTCACAGCCAATTATTTCCGAAACTATAAGAGCTATACTGTTGAAATTTGGTCAGTTGATGTATGCTGTGAACCGCATTAAGATTTTTACATAAAAATAGAAAAAAAACAATACATTTTGGAGGTCCCCATACTTGGAACTGAAACTCAAAAATTTTTTTTTCATCAAACCTATACATGTGGGGTATCTATGGATAGGTGTTCAAAAATGATGTTGAGGTTCCTAAGAACATTTTTTTCTAAACTGAATAGTTTGCGCGAGAGACACTTCCAGAGTGGAAAAATGTGTGTCCCCCCCCTCTAACTTCTAAAATAAGAGAGTGATAAAACTAAAAAAAAAATATGTTGTACATTACCATGCAAACTACTAACGAAAATTAGTTTGAACGAGATGTAGTTAGTAGTTTTTTTTTAATACGTAATAAATCGTAACACGCAATTTACCTTTCATCCAATCAATAAACTAGTGTAAAAACATCGATGAAAGTTACAATGAACTACAAGAACTTTTATATGATGTTACTTGCTGATACGGAACCCTTCATGGGCGAGTCCGACTCGCACTTGGCCGATTTTTATAAAAATAAAACTAATCCCAATAGATATCGCTTCACACACCGAATCGTGGTTATAATGTACAGAGAATTGTCAAGAGCATTGGTCTGACATTTTGCTCGCATGTGCCAAGACTTTAGAACGATGTACACATAAGGTCTTGAAATAAAAATATTGTTAGCTTTTTTTATTTCTGCGTCAGTTACTAACGGAGTTTTTTTTTTTTTTTTGTTTTTAATTTATTAATTCAAAGAGTTACAGTTAATACAAGTTTACTTACATTGCATGCATTCACAATCTCATTGAAGATTTACCGTGCATCAAGATTCATCAATTACAATAAATAAACCATGTTACATAGTCATATTACATACACAAACACATATCGTGGGTAGACATGAAATAAAACCCGTACCAAACAATTAAATGAACCTGAAGTTATACACAATTTGACCTTTATTTGTAATCCTATACAAAAGATATCTGAAGCATACTATTGTAAAATCAGTTTATACTACACCTGATCGGAACAGTAGTCAATATTCCCTGAAAATTAAAAGAGAAAGTTACTCTTTTCCTTGACCTAAATAAGCGGGAGGAAAAAATGTATGAAAATCCATTTCTAACGTGTTTTAGCGGGAGAGAAAGTTGTATGAAATTTCATTTCTCATGTGTTATCTTATCTATGGCGCGCGCCTGCCCAAAGAGTTTTCATATAATTTAAATATGGAATCTCCGTGCCACTGACATCCTTTTGTGAAGAATAAAAAAAAACAACAGAAGCGCGAAATATTTATAAATATTATGTCAAGTTCTAAGCTAAATTATGTCACACATGGTGTCTTACGTTTTGATTTTATTTTATAAATACTTTAAACGTTCCTCACAGGTGTAGTATAAAGCACTGTGTAGCACTCGGGTGAAAGTCCCATTCCTACCTTGGGAGTATTGTGGCCCTAGGCTGCGCCTTCGGGCCACAAACTGCTCCCTCGCTAGTAATCGGTTCCTTTCCTCCCTCGGTGAACAATGTACTATTCAATCACTGATATTATTTTTAAACGACTTCAAAAAAGGAGGAGGTTTTCAATTCGTCGGAATCTTTTTTTTATCTATCATCTAAAATTGAAGTATCTGTATGTAATTTCAAATTAGAACTTTATAACTAAATGCAAACGAAAATATATACGATAGTGATACACACACATTTTATAAAAAAAACATGTTTATTTTATTTGTCTATTTGCATCTCAATGTGTGGGGACCCCTGGACATCTGCCAGTGAAAGTCTAGGGGCTTACCCTAGAATTTCATTGGCAGATAACTGACGATACAAAAACTGCTTTATTAGAATTCTTACTCTCTTCTCGCGGCAGAGCTTAGGATTCTTCAAATATGATAATAATACTTCGGTTAAGAATGAATTTACTCACAATTAAATCTGTCTATTACTATATTTCCCAATTATATGAAAGAATTTTTAAAGGAGAAATCCATATTACCCAAAATCATTTCTTGAATATAACCGCAACAAAATCTTACATAAAACTTAAAACAGAATCTGCTCGGTTTAACGATCAGCACGTTGTCTGTCGGGGTAGACGCGTCTTCACCGCGAAATTTCCATAAATCAATTTCAATACAAACACCTCTTAGTGAACTCAGTCCGTGGTCTTCATAAATTTGGGGTCTTAGTGTATACAGGCACTAAGAAAAACGGTACGGTAAGTTTGTTGATATTTAAACATTTTTGACAGTGATTACTCTTTCTGCTTGCTTCTTTGCATGCACATGCTAATTGTAAGCGCTTATAAGTTTGCACTCATTGTCGTTGTAATTATAATAGTACTGAACTTTTGCACGTGACCCCAATTGTGTGTATGTCGACTATCATGGTAAAAAGAAACCTATCTCAATAATTAAAGGATCTCTATGCCAAATTTCATTGATATCGATTCAGTTATTTAACTGAATATAATTACTATTATACTTATAAAATTTGTATGAACTATTTTGAATATGATATTTTAATTAAAGCGTTTATTAACTAAAGGTATTTACTTTTAGATAATAAACTCTTTAATTGCAATTAACAAATTTAGAAAATTGCAATGTACATCTATTTTTAAATAAAACTGCAAGTCGCATTGACCTAAGGAAAGTAAGTTTATCCATCAGTGAAACTGGAATCTTTCTGAACACAAACTTTATAACCACGATAACAGTAGGTCGTTTGGTTTTTTTTTTGATAGTATTAGTTACACAATATCGTTTAGGTAAATTAGAAGTCACTGCTTTGTTCGCAAAGTGGCCGAAATTCGACCATAGTTAATTTGAATTTTAAGTGTCAATATTTGCAAGGATTTATTGTCAAAGATTATAACGAAATAATTTTATTATTCGACTTAATGTGTTTTTATGCATAATTAAAAAAAATTGCATTCTGCACTCTTATTAGTGTGCGAAAGGGATACAAAGCTTTTGCTTTACGTATTAATATATAGATATTACATCTTTCTTTTCATCTCCGTTATCACTGCCACCGCACCTTAGTCCGTGACTTGGTTGGCGAGAGGACCGCAGTTACTGGGCGACAGTTGGAACGCAGTTATACTGATCAAATCAGTCGGTTGCTCCTAAAGGAACCTTGAATGCGGGCTGCGATTTGGACAGCAGATGCGCTGAATTTACTCAGATATTTTATATAGTTTAGAAGATCCACTTCTAGCACAGCTTACGTTTTAAGTTTCATATTGTTAATTATTAAAACATGAAAAACAATGGTTTAGTGACAATAAAAAGTTAGTCGAATGTCATTTCATCTGTTTTACTTCTATGTCCACACTCTAGCAGCTGAAAACTTAGTATAATCCATACATTTAATATCAAAAGAACAGTTTTTCAACAAATGCATACCAAATAAATACTTTACTGTATAAAAAAAAAAAATTGTCTGCTGCTGCTGCTGTGTTTGTTCCGGGTATTTTCTGAAACGGCTAATAAGTAATTTAGTAATTTTTAATGTTTTCTTAGATTAGATTCGCTGTCAGGCGTTACTTGCGATTTACAACAGTAACCACGGGTAGCACCGCGGGACACGGCTAGTTAATAATTTTAAGAAAAAAAAAACCGCCTTCAAACAAAAACTATTCAGAGTACCCAAATCGCGACAATTGTGCTTATGATATTTGAGGAGTTCCCTCGATTTCCTTGGGATCCCATCATCAGAGCCCGATATGGTGACGATGTGACCACCTGTAAGCTACGCCCATTCCAATGTAAAAAGAATTTTTGAATTCGGTTCATAAACGACGAAATTATCGCTGATCATACATAAAAAAAAATCCAACGACTTGAGATCTTACTTTTTTTTTTGAAATCGTTTAAAAATATAGATAGTGACTCATCCTCAAGAGAACCGTTTCTCAAACTATTGACATGACAGTATCTGTCAATTGTATTAAAACTTTTACTAAATGTATTTATTATTCCATTTCTTACCTTTTTGTCCTGTTTTGTGCCACATGTTGTAGGTGATTCACGGAGTAAATTTTTCTTACGTTTACCGACAAAGGAGACAGGAAACTTGTCACAAACAGGTGACTTGCGTATTGCGTACTGCATTCATAATTTGTAAAAGTTTCTTCACAAACAAAATGTTGCATGTTTTTTTTTGAAGCCGGCTAAGTGTGAATAACTGTAATATTTTTTATTGTGGTATAGATATTTTAATATTATGCAGTATACAATAACTCTCTATACTAATAAATCAAATTCAAGTGTTTGTAATATCAAATCATTTTGAGTTTTTTTCTAAATACATATGTACTTTTATTTATGCGTTACTTAGATAAGAAAAACATCTTTTCAAATATTTGTCTGTCTATACCAGCTAATCTCTGGAATGGACCGGAACGAATTTGAAGAGACTTTCCCGAACAGGCAGATTTACTGATGACATAAAAAAACTAAGGCTACTTTTCGGTTTTAAATGACAACCGAGAGTAGCATTGCGGAACTCGAATAGTATTATTTAAAAAAAAATTGTAATGTGCAAGATTTTCTGTGACAAGAACTGGAAAAATGCTTCTTAAATAGTAATTACCTTGGTTATCAATGTCTTTACAATTTATAGTTTCATACACACCTAAACTGGCAGCTAGACATCTACATTGACACGATAAAATAAATATCTCGCACATCTGACACACAACATCATCTAGTCCCAAGCTAAGCAGAGCTTTTATTATGGCGTCTAGACAACTGATATAAATATGTAAACATATTTTTTTTGTAAATACATTCATAGAAAACACCCAGACTCCGCAACAAATATTTGTGAATCACACCAATAATATTTGGAATCGAACCCGAGACCTCTTGATCAGTAGCCGCATACAATACAAATATAAATTCACTTAACAATAAATGTCTTCCATTCACTAAATCCCTACTAATATTATAAATGTGAAAGTAACTCTGTCTGTCTGTCTGTCTGTTACGTTTTCACGCCTAAATCGCTGAATTGATTTTGATGAATTTTGGCATAGATATAGACGGAACTTTGTGAAAGGACATTGGAAACTTTTTACCGCGACAACCGACATACACGCGAGCGGAGCTGCGGGCGAAAGCTAGTACATTATAAATGTAATTGTAATAAAATAAATCAGGTTAAATAAGGCTTCCACCCAAAACTTAAAATTAATTTAATTAATTAAGTCCCAAGACAAGTTCACAAGTGGTACACATGCTGATCGACTAGCTCTGGCAAACTAAACATCCCGATGAACGGCAATAGGTTCACCACCGGTTTGGTTGCTAGTATTAATATTCATTTTAATCCATTTCCGTTGTTACTAATACTTACGTACTTACTATTCTCATGGGACTGAAGTGTTTTCTTCACTTGCTGTCTCTCACCATTCTACATTTTAGGTTTTAATGTTTTTTTTTTCTGTGTTCCTTTTTGCAATCGCTATAATAATAATAATAAACACGAATATGTTGCCATATTAAAGGAGCCATCTGAAAACCAGCGCTGTACGAACACCGTCTAGCAATTTTGCTGAGATGGTAACCCAATCAGGCTCAGTACTGTAAACGTTATAATTGTCTCTGTTTCATGAATTGTGTCCAAGATTTGTTTTTAATTTTCATTTCCATTCATATCATTAACAAACATGCATTATATTAATTCATTACTATAATGTTCGATGCAGACCTAATGTTTGAAAGCATATCCGTAAAATAATAATGTTCCCGTTTCCTACTAAAATTTATTTTATTACTAAAAAGTTGGTGTGAAATTTATGTCACTTTTGCTAAAGACGGTACTTTCAACGCCAAGACTTGTTGCCAGTAATGTCGGCCAGCTCCGAGACCTGAGTTATACATAAAGCTCAATGGGTTGCCTCCTGAATGAGTTGACCTTTTACCTAAATGGATTTTTCATTTAGTCCCACTGGCCTGACATTATTTATGGCATGATGTAAAGTGTGTATAGATTTATTTAAGATTTAATCTTCATATAGTTTACGAACGTTTGAAAGAAAATAAGTTTTCTTTGATGAAATTTTCGTTTCTCAATGCAAGGCACTTTGTCCCTAGAGCTCTTTATATAGAATCATAAAAGGAGGAAACTACTACTTGCTTCCGTGTTGCTCCATACCGTATACCGACTCCAAATCAAACAACATTTTATTTGATTTAGTGAAAGCTTTCGTAAATTAGTACTCATTAATTTAATAAGAACACTTCAAGAGATTTTCAATCTAACCGTAATTTACTTTTTATAATTAATTTGGCAAAATCTAATTTGAATGTTTTAAACTGTCCTGTCACCTAAAAACCTAAATCGAAACCTGCTTCAATGTCCGAAGCAGACCCAATCTCTTATTTGGTATGTCCATCCTTCTATGAATGTAGCAAATCCGATAAACAAAAACCACGGTATCCAATCAGAAACTTTTGCGAAATAAATTTTGGTTTCGCATGAAGTTTAATGGACAAAGGGCCTATTGTTTTATATTTATGTATTGCCTTCCAAGACTAAAGGGCTCCGTAATTTAGGCAACCCTTGGGGACGGTACAAAACATTTGGTATTGTGAGCGAGCGCAGAATTTGCCTAGCATTTCTTATGTTAGGTCAAATTATGTTGAAAAACGTTTGGTTTTCTTCGCTTTAATGGGATTATAAGATTCCTTCATCTTGGTATATTGTATAAAATCATGGGTTTCAAATACTTGTAGTATAGTTTGTACAATGTCATTTACATGTTTCATTTCAATCTGTCACAATTTTTTTATTTTATTTAAAATTTCTTTTTTTTTCACAATTAAAACTATGTTTTTTTTCACATTTGTAAAGGTTTTACCCGAATATAGCGTATCCGAATGAAACTTCTTCTTTTTGCTTCACTGTAATCAGTATTATCAGCTTGAAGTTTTGGTTGTCTTTGTATGTTTGTATTTTGCACTATAGCGTTTAAACTATCGAACAAAATATAATATTTTTTATTTAAAACAATAAAACAATAGCTCATATGACATAAAGTAAGCTATCCTATTCTACTGATATTATAAACGCGGAAGTTTGTGAGTATGTATGTATGTATGTATGTTTGCTGCTCTTTCACGCAAAAACTACTGAACGGATTTGGATGAAACTTAACAGTAATATAGTTTATATACCTGAATAACACACAGGCTAATTGTTACTGCAATAATCGGGATACACGTGCGAAAGCATTGATTATCTAATACATAAATCGTAAATGTCGAAATGTATAACTGTTTATCTCCTGTCAATACTTAACAGGTTGCTATGCATAACAAACTTGCAAAGCAACCATAATGATAGTTTGTACATGGTCAATTTAAAAATGAGTTCTGGATAATCAGATATGTAGGCTTCTTTTCATCCCGAAAATACGCTGGTAACACTGCGGGGCTCAGCCAGTATTTTATAATTATAGTTGTGTGCCTTGAATTAATGAAGATTTACTTAGTCACGCGAAGTCAAAGCTTCAATAAGGCACTCTATTTATAAGTTGTTGCCCAATTCATCGTCCCGCTGACATTCGTATCCCAGAATAACTCAAATCTATATTAATGTCGTATCTTTCTATTTAATGAGTATAAACAGAAAGTTTGAGAAACAAGTCCGATATTAGCTACTCCAAACTTGTGGACATTAATCAAGATGGAATTGTTATTAATTACGTTAAACTTGTATTTTAGTGATTACAGTTGATAACTGAATAGTCTACTAAATTTATTATATTGCTGTTATAATTTTAATTGGAAAAGATAAATGGACACTTAATTTAATTTCTTTGGAAGAAGAATACTAGCCAATCCCCGCGATGCTGCCCACGGTTTTCTTTGAAAATCGTTAGTAACGCCGCCGAGCGAAGCTCTTAAAAAAACAATAATTACGCCCTTAGGTCGTTACCTATCTGTCAGTGAAAGTTCCGTTAAAATTAGTCCAGCAGTTCCAGAGTTCAGCCATAACAAAAACACAAAGAAAATTGTATAAATACCGTGACAACTTAGGGCATTACAAGCTTGTCTGTTCAACCGCCTCGATGGAGCAGAGGTAGTGTATTCGGTAAGTCTCTCCAGGTCCTTTTCTTATCAAACTCTTCACATATGAAAATTTTATAGTATATATAATAAAAGTACACGTGGGTTTAATTTCAAGAATGGGTTTGTATATCGTGATTTTTTAATTGTAACTTTTATATAAACCAGGTTGAAAGCGTAAAGATATAAACATACACCCGTAGTTTGATGTTACAAAGCGGAAGCAAATATGTTTCCCATAAAATAGATTTTAGTGAGTTAACCCTAAAAGATTTAGAACTTTCATCATCATCAACAGCCTTTAACAGTCCACTGCTGGACATAGGCCTCTCCTTAGAAAATAGGTTTTGGCCTACTATACCACGCTGGCCAGACGGGTTTGTATAGGGTTGGTTTCAAGTTTTCCTTCTCTTTGCATCGATGTTATCTTGCGTAATTTTTTCCCTTAGTCGCCTTTTACGATACCCGCGGGATGAATAGGACAGTTGACACACCGTATTCTTAATCTGTCACCAACTTATAAGGAGGAACAATTCTGTCATACATGATTTTTGCGAAACTTTACCCGTTTATGCATCGGCAGATCTCAAGAGGAAAAGAACCCGATTATGAAACATTCTTCACCGGTGCTCCGTTCTTATTGGTCTTAGCGAGATGATATACAGCCATCCGCGATAAATGAGCCCATTTATCAAATATCTATAATCTAACATTGAAAGATTTTTTTTAATCATACTAGTTCCTGAGATTAGCGCATTATTACTCTGGAGCCTTTAAGAGTAGAGTGAACAGGTTTCTTTTGGATGGGCGTGTACCATCTTCGTCTTCATCTACACTTTCCATCAGGTGAGATGGAAGACAAACGCCTATTCCATTACAACAATAATAAAAATAAAAAAAAGTTCAACCAAACAAACAAACTCTCCAGCTTTTGATATTATAGTATAGATTTGTAGAATCAACAGGGAATGAAGATTGGCATGCTGTTTACATGGAGAACAATCAACAAAAAATAGTGAACATCAACTGATTGATTACAGACCGACCCTCTATACGAGTTCGTACTGTAATATTTATTCAAGAGAAGCCAGAAAAAGTTAAAAGCCGTTGATTGATTAATTCAGGAATTGGTCTGAGGGTTCGACAGGATAGGTAGGCTATCTATTTTTGTGTTCCAAGTTAAATTGAAAGATTTCTGTACAGGAATTTGGTTTTATTTGGTTTAATTTGTATATTATTTGAAAGAACTTTTAGCATAAAAATCATAATATTGCTTTGGTAGTACTATTTATAACCCGTAAGTAGTAGGTATATATCCTATAACCTTAACCTTATCAAATAATTTTATCGTGAATGACTCCCGTTTACAACAGGAAACATGTGTGACATGTGTGTGTTTCGTGAAAGTCCCAAAAGTCTTGAAACAGTTTCTTTATCAATATCTAAATACATAACTAGCTTCTGTCTGCGACTCAGACGTATGTATGTCGGTAATTGCGGTAAAGGGTAGTCTTTGTTCTGCCTCAAGAATGAATGTATCTTCATGCTACATTTGATTTGAATCTGATTGTAGCGGTTTAGCTGTGAAAGCGTAAAATACTGATATTTCATTCACCGTTATATTACGTCCGCTATATGACGGCACCGCTATCCTAGGAAACCAAAGCTTTAGTTTGGGGCTAGATTACATTGAATGTAAGATGTCCGAAATATTTATTTATTTATTAAAGGTCTATTTTTCATATCGTATACCTATTTAAATATCAAACAACGTTGTGTTGTTGCAGACCTGTTTGTACAGAGTATAGTCAATTTACTAAAGAGTGTGGAACAAAAAGGCTTGAACAGAGCCAATGTTGCTAGAGACGACGAGGTAACAAGCTATGTCCAAACTAATTATTGGAGGACCAGTCGACTGGAGTGAAATATTTCCCTTGCTTTAAAAGTAATTAATAGGTTTGCCTACGGAAATAGTTTAGGATGGACGGACGATGGAATTTGTTTTGAATGATTATATGGTTACATTTAACTATTTATGTGCCTAAGTCACAATCGATTCGAAATGAATATTTAATTTTTTTTAAAACAATGTATTTATCTCAGTTGTCTAACACAGATATTACAAGCTCAATTTACGAGATAGCGATGTACGTAAGATGTCCGAAATATTAATTTATTTATTTGTTTACTCTGCACCAAAATAGTACTGGAGATTGCTTCACTGGTAACCTCACTTCCTCGGTAAAAATAAGAAATAGTTTTAGTTTTTTCCAGGACTGTGTGACGTATGCAGTCTATTCAATGATTAAAAAGTATATGATTTCCTAAATGAGTTCATAAATGAAGAAGTTTTTAGATAACAAGCGTGAGAAAAGGTCAACCAAATCGTGACCAAACTGTCTAGTTTTTATAGTTTAAAATACGCTCCCGTGTTTTGTTTTGTTAAGTCAAAACTATATACCTGCAATTTTTTTTGAACTTGGTTTCCTTTATCACTCACTGTATTAAAACCCTACCAATAAACTAAAACAAAACGTCACCTACGTACCAAGAATAGTTGTGTATAGAAAACTATTGGGACACAGCTGAACGTATATTACCTACTGTCAAGCGCCATTATTTACGATTGCCTTTAACACAGCACCCCTTTACAGGAGCTTGTGTTGGCACCACACGTTCTACGTGATATTATAGATAAGCTTTTAGAGCAAAATGTGTCGCATCTGTGATAATTTTGTCTGTGGATTTAATTATGTGTCTTATGCTTTTAACATACGGTTGTCTATTGTTTTTAAAGTCAAATACACCTATTACTTTATAACTGTATTGAAAATCTTATAAAAATTATAATATGTATCTAAATCTTGTTAAAAAGATCTATCGAATAGTAAGGTTTAATACGAAGGAATGAATTTTGAGGCAGCTATTTGTGTCAGTATATAGTGTTTCTGTCTATTTGAAATGACTATATTTTGAAGAATTCAATGTATTATACTAAAAAGTTATGATGAAGAATGAATGCATTCGCAACGAAACTAAAATGTCTCCGTTCACAATGAGGATGGTGACAGCTACTCATGGATTCTATTCATCCTTTCCATCAAGCAGAGAATATTGACTGCCTTGTTGGTCTAGTGGTTAGCTTATGCTTAGTGGCTGCTGATCAAGAGGTCTCGGGTTCGATTCCCGGGTCATACCAAATATTTGTGTGATCCACAAATATTTGTTTCTGAGTCTGAGTGTTTTCTATGTATCTTAAGTAGGTATTTACAATAAAAAGTACCTATGTTTATGTATTTATCAGTTGTCTAGTACCCATATTACAAGCGCTGCTTAGTTTGGTACTAGATGACGTTGTGTGTAAAGTGTCCGAAATATTTATTTATTTTGGCAGGCTTAAATAAATAAAATAACCGTTATTTTGCTATTTTTGAAAAAATAAACGTTTGTATGGAAGTATGGATAGATTTTCTTCACATATGGGTTTGCATACATAGAACATGTAGGTTCAGACACTTGTACTAAATAACTAGAACCCGCAAGAGCGCTTATTTCCAACGTCAAGTGTGTGAACTATAAGGAGCTTAAAAACTTTCTTCAAAGCCATGACAGAATTGCATGTAAGGCTTTGATGTCAGTATATGGCACAGTTTTGTGAAACTACCATTCAAATATGAATATTCTAGCAGAATTGCAGTAGTTTTAATTTAAAAAACAAGTGTAGGTGTAGGTTTTGTTCTGAAGCTTACGTTCGTTAATGTCAAATTCGTACAGGTAGTGAAAAATAATCATATGTAATACCACAGAATAATAAATAGTTACTAGTTATGTAATACAGACACTATTAGACTTACTAATCTGAAGTTTGCATTTATTCCATTGTTTTCTAAAGAATATTTTTATAATTAATTTCTTCATTATAATGTAATGGTAGTCATACGACAGCCATAGCAACAGAGGCTGGAAGGAATTAGCCATAGTGTATTTTCCCGATACAAAACACAGTGTCACACATACACATTTTTAGACTCGCATACAAAAACAATATCTCACACATAACAGTTAAACCAAAATATGCATAATTTCACACACACACTTGAACATATTCTGTGTCATAGCAGTATTACACTGTTATGACACAGAATATGTTCAAGTGTGTGTGTGTGTGTGTATCTGTATATGCCCATTTCGGCTTTTACTTTGTTCCATATTACCCTACGATATCAGCCAAAGCTTTGATAATTTAACTGAAGTAGGTATGGAAATGTTTGAAATTGCGACGAAATGCTGCAATTCATGCTTCATGTAAAGCAAGAGACGATGCGACCTGTGTCAAAGCGTTGGAATCTGTGCAGATCATTGATAGCAGTGAGAATGAATTTGAACCAGGACTACTATTCACGTCTGTTCTGCATTATGACGGTGTACTTGAATTTTCATCTGATATGGTGATTTAACGTGTATTTTAAGTTGTCACACGACACAGGTGGTAAAAACAATGGTTCTCTGACTTTTGTTTATATATACTATTTATATTATTATAAAGACGAAATATTTAGTTGATTGTTTGCTTGAAATAAATAGTCTCCAAAACTGGACCGATTTGAAAAACTATTTCACTGTTTGAATTTTGCATTATCCCTGATTATTATTATTTTTAATTTTTAGGCCATACATTGTTTTATTATTATTATTAATTATTATTGTTGTATATAAGTTAAACATTGTTTGCATTACAAGTTTTATACAACCATGTAGAGATGGAGTCCTTATAACTATCACATCTGTCAAATAAATGTATTTGAGAGTGTAGTCTAATAAATATAAAAAAATTGGAATATAATCATCAAAATGATGAGTTTATTATTTTAACCCCACAGCTAGTGAAATTTCATCCACAGTCATACCCCTCAAGATTTAGTTGGTTCCAAATTTGAATAATTTCCCCGTGAGCTCTGTTTGTTCCGTCCGGAACAACAAAGCCGCGGAAATGAAGTCGGCTGGTTCCTAATTGTGTTTTGGTTTTGTTTTATGCAGTTAATTGTATGTGTTGATATTTTTTTACGTCAACCCTTACAAATATATGCATATAAAAAAGTGTGGTTATACCTATTGACTGCCTTCTAAGCGTATGCGGCTGCTGATCAAGAGATCTCGGGTTCGATTCCCGAGTCGGACCAAATGTTTGTATGAATTGCAAATATTTGTATTGGAGATTGGGTGTTTTCTAATCATTTTTTATGTGTTATATATAATACTAGTTGACCCAGCGAACTTCGTACCGCCCAACTTTAAAATTCCATAACTTGATCGCAGCGCCACCTACCGGGTCCAATTGCGAATCTAAACCATTCCCAGATCCCCTTGAACACACACAAAAAATTTCATCAAAATCGGTCCAGTCGTTTGAGAGAAGTTCAGTGACATACACACTCACTGTATGAATTTACAAAAAGTAAGTATATTAATGTATTTATATTAGTCGTCTACTAGCCATAATATATACAATCTCTGTTTAGTTTGGGAATAGGTAGATAATGTTTCGGGTAAGATGTCTGATATATAATATGTCCGAAATATTAATTTTTAATTACATCATAGGTATTTATAATAAATATTGATGGAATTACTGGAATTACATTACTTTTTTTACATTTTTAATTATTTTAGGCAATTTTTAATATGGTTAAATACTTTATCTTAGTATTGTTTTGAAAGAAATAATATAATTTTGTATTTAATTCATCGTCCATTTCTGTTCAATATTGTAGTGATTTTTATATCCAGTAATAAATACCTGCCTACCAGTATACAGCTTCAAATTACAGAATAAAGCCGGCTGTACACATGGGGCCAAGGTGTTGGGCCAATGTGTTGGGCAAAAATGATGGAAACCAAGATTCTTGTTCACACATTGGCTTACTGCTCATTCTGCATTGGCGCTTCAAAGATGGACGTAGAAGTTCTTGCAGCCGCGGCAATTTATTTATACAGTGCGTTTAATTATTACGTACATGTGCACCAAAGTAGAGCGACTAAAAAGAAATGGCGCAAAAGAAGGTGGTGGATGGTGACTATTCATCGGAATAGAACGAGGTATATATATGTGTTATTAGTTATTATTGATTTACAGGCTGATAATAATTTTGCAAAAAGTAGGAGGTCAGTGTCACATTTACAATAGGTAACTTTCTCTATGGAGTCCATGTATGTACCACATAGAAAAATTAAACAAAATTAAAAAAAAAACGATATTGTCTCCGCTGACGAGTAACAACGAACTGAACAAGACACCAACGTGTGAACGCTGTTTGCGGAGCGCGCCAAGATCCTTTGATGTGTGCACTAAAAACCGACACTATTCGGATGGCCTGCCAATGTTGGCGCCAACTAGACCAACTAAGCCAACATACCGCCAAGTAGGTCTCTACACGTTGGCCCAACACGTTGGCCCAACACCTTGGCCCCATGTGTACAGCCGGCTTAAAAGTTTCAACCCACGTTGGTGTCTGTCTTGAATAATTTAAAACTGGCTGTACCCGCAATTTGACCAAATTATAAGCAAATTATAAACGCGCCAACACACAAGACTCTTGAAAAGAATATTAATTTTGTACTACTCGTTTTAATGAATCATTTGATTTATTAATTAGTAAATTAAAAATTCTATTAACAAGAATTTAGTTTGTGAAAAGACTAAATAAATTATGGATTTATTCTAATAACTGATGTGAACTGTATCAACATTACTTTTTTAGTTTAGTGGTAACATAAATTATTTCAGTTTAAAACTTTTGCTTTTGAAAGCAAGTTTTTGCAAAGTCGTTATATATCCACTGTGTAGCATTCAAAACTTTTTACTTGACTTTTGCGGTGTTAAAAGAAGTTGGCACAAGGTTATTGGGTTGCTATTTATTTTAATTTGAGATCTTTGATTTCTTGTGAAGTGTTATTTACTGCTCAGTTATTTTCATTTATTCAAGTCTTATTTTTTCTTACAAGAGAGAAGTCCGCAAGTATTACAATAAAATTTTAAAAATATTTACATGCACAAAAAAGTGCTTTCTCAATTGGATATGATAAATTTTGATCAAAATCAACCCCTGTTAGAAACAAGTTTTAGGTGCGATGAAATGTTTTGTTTTAAAATACTATGGTATGCCAAGAATAGCACACGCTCCATTAAGCCGTATACCGAATATGTCAGTGTTTGTTTCATTAAGCTGGACACCGACATATTCATGCGATGACATAAGGCCGTCTCAACGTTTGCGTATCTATTCCGACGCGTCGAGTCCGCGGTCCGGCGATAATCGATCATGGGTCATCAATCACGCTTGTCGCATCGCACTGTTGCCAGACGATGGTTTTATGCGTTTTATTAGCGGCTGTCCATCGAATATGAATATTAGTCATCGCGTGTGAAGTGATGAGTGGGTTATCTGTTTGTTTTGTTTTGTTTTTTTTCTATAGAATTTTATTTTTGTTAGAAGTACTCATGGATCACTTAGCCAACCTAGTAGATTAAAAAATTACGTGTCTAATTGAAGTGTTCCTACCATACACATAATCATTTGAATCATCGTCAATCTATTACAGAGCATTGCTGAATATATGCCTCTCTTATTGCTTTGATCGATTTTCAGTTTCTCACATCCAGTTTCTACCAGTTCTGTTCTGCAAGTTCTCACTCCATCAGGCCTGTCTAATGTTTGCCAAGAGCCGATTTTCACTCTAGAACTGTGCTAGCCCAACCGTTGTCCAGATCACTGCCCCCTTTAGCTTACTTATTTGTGAGTACACATGACCACTTTTGTACCGACGTATTTCTGGATTTCTATCTGAATAATTTTCTGTTTTGTCCTTTTTAGAGCTCTTTTTCAAGTGGTCGGGTTACAGTTTTAATATTTTTTTTATAACACGACATTTTATGCTTTTAATATTAATTTCGATGATGGCGTTCATCTCTGTTAGATGTATTTTAATATTAACATTTCATCAATATCCTAGGTAATAAATATTCTCTTGCAACATTTTGTAATAATTATGATCTCTTAGTTCTTAAGCTGAGACAGTTTGGGGGTTCTTTGTAAGCTACAATAAAGGATGAGGCTTATTTTGTCAATTTAAATTTAATATCTTACTCTTCATTGAAATTTAGATAAAGTAGGTTTTTCTTTCAAGCTATTTTTAAACGTAGGAATGTCCGTGTGGTGACGGATTAAGAATACAAAGTGTCACCACCCCTATTCATTCCATGGGTGTCGTAAGAGGCGACTAAAGGAACAAAATAAGCAGCTAACATCCTGCCAAGAGAAGGAAAACTTGAAACAAACCCTTTACCAACCCGTCTGGCCAGCGTGGTATAGTAGGCCAAAACTTCCTTTCAAAGGAGAGGCCTATGTCCAGCAGTGGACTGTTAAAGGCTGTTGATGATGATGATTTTTAAACCGCCTTCAGTAGCATACTTTGAAAAAAGTGTCACATTTCTTTTACTTTTCCACAATGTGACGCCTCAACAAATAGGGGTGTATCTAGTTAATTTGACACTCATATGTAGGCAGGGAATGTCGCAAGTGTGTCACCTAGCAACCGATCGCTTTGAAGTGCAGCTGTTCATCGCGTATAAAATGTAGCAGTACCTATTACAGGTGGGAACTCGATCGATTGGGTGAAATGTTCCGAGTAAGAAAATTATTTTATCATTTTACGAAGGGAGTTATAAAGTGACAGTTTTATATTAATTTACGAACAAATCTGCCAAGTTATGAATACCGAGATTCCTGCTCGGATATGTATGGTTAAGATATCATTACTAGTGTTCGCTCGTGAATGATTTTGTTTTGAGTACTCTGACCGGCAATAAACACGGCTCCTTGACCAAATTTTTACAAACACCCACAGCACTAAATTGTGTCATCCTTATTTAAAAACCGGTCTTGGTCTTGATATAAATGTTCTCAAATGTGATGTTAGTATTCAACTTGTTGAGTCCCCTTGTGCTATTCGCATTTTGTGTTGGAAATAGTTTGTAACATGTTTGGTCTAAAAAGGTCACCTAACTTCTTATGTTAGCTATCTTCCATTGAAAGTCCCGTCAACACCGGTCTAGCCGTTCCTGGGATAAGCCGATACATTCAATAATATTATACATTACTTTTTTGTAGTTGGTTCCGTTTAATATACTTTCACATGTATTTAGGAAAAAATATTTATTTGATAAAAAAATACTCCATCACTGGACTGTTTATGGCTGTTGATGATGATGATGATAATTTATTTGATATCAAACATACATTTGAAACAGATACTTCAATTTTATTTATGTTTATAAACAATGTTTAAGAACGATAAATTCGCTTCTCGATTAATGTGAACAATATTATCAGTGGTATTGTAGATACTAATAAACTCAAATCATAAACCAATGGATAGGAATATGTCCAAACAAAGCCAATAACATCACAATGAACACAATAAAACAACGAATATGATTGAAATGAACGCTATGTTGTAAGCCGTGTTCACTTTGATGACTGAACTAATCTCACTTACACCTAGATATTATTATGTTCTATTTATTTTCATTGCAGATTGAAAAATTAAGATATAGACTTATTTGTTAATTGACTTTGTTCGACTTTACAAAGAAATCTGCACTTTGTTTTTGTTACTTTTTGACGAATCATATCACAAATTACAGTTGTCGTTGAGACAGAAAACATCCATCGGTATAGAATTAATGATTAAATGAAAATGTCGAACAATTGGGTATCTCTTAGTAGGCTTAACTCGACTTAGTAAAATGGTGTATTCCATCAGCAAATACATTTTACTGGAATTTTCTAAAGCTTCCTATCTAAGCTGTATTACTATGAAAAGTGAGTCAAAACCTATTTAGATTTGAGACAATAGTACGGGCTTCCCTGTAGCTTATTCGTAACAGTGCTGTAATTAATTAAATATTAATTAATCAGAAATCACAGGACTGATGTTTCGCGAACGTTGAAATTACAGTATATTTAATTTCCTATTGACTTTAGCGTTCTCTTGTCATACGCTTCATTTATATTATAAAGTCGACTGTTAATTATTAATAACGAGTTGATTTTGTTTGATGTTGCCGATTGGGAGTCACGATGAGCGTTGACAGCTTTATGATTGGGATATGTGATGTGCAAATAATAAGTAAAGAAATATATATTTATTGAAGAGGTCTTGAATTGCGCTGTATATATTGTTTTAATAAAAAAAATATAATACATACATTAAAGGTAAGTAATTCATTAGAAACCTAGACAGTCATGAGAAAGTGGAAGTAGTCCAGAAAATGTTTAAACCAATGTTTAGTACTATGTAAGTTACTATATTATTTAGTTCCATCTCAAATAGTTTATATTTCCTAAGAATTAAGACCGGCGAAAACCTACCAAAATCTTTTTTAATGTAACACTTAACACTGATCCCGAGTAAATAGGATAATGGTCAGAGAAATAATAATGAACGTAATGATAGGATTTTCTGTTCACAGAAACAAATGAAAAAGAATTTTAAAATAGAGCAATAAAAATCACTTTGCTCAGAAGAAAGATATCTACTAAGAAAACTTGCATTTGCAACAAAATATATTCTACCTATTGATATTGCAGCAAACACTTTGATTTAAATCGATACTAATGAATGGGTGATAGATAGATAGATAGATATTCTTTATTTGTATAAACATGGTGTACATACGTTGCATGCAAGATCTTAATAATTTAAATAGTCTCAGTCATGTTTAAACGACAAATTTGTTGCAGGCCATAGGCCGTTCTAATGTTTTTTTACAATATAGCCGAAGCTTCACAATTTTTTTAAATCAAAACTAATACCTACGCAGTGAGTCATTAACAATAATATTCTAATTAGTCAAAAATAGGTAGATGACAATGTAAAAAAAGCGGCCAAGTGCGAGTCGGACTCGCCCATGAAGGGTTCCGTATTAGCAAGTAACATCATATAAAAGTTCTTGTAGTTCGCTGTAACTTTCATCGATGTTTTTATACTAGTGTATTGATTGGATGAAAGGTAAAATTGCGTGTTACGATTTATGACGTATTAAAAAAAACTACTCACTAGATCTCGTTCAAACCAATTTTCGTTGGAAGTTTGCATGGTAATGTACAACATATATTTTTTTTAGTTTTATCACTCTCTGATTTTAAAAGTTAGAGGGGGGGGGGGACACACACATTTTTCTTTGGAAGTGTCTCTCGCGCAAACTATTCAGTTTAGAAAAAAATGATATTAGAAACCTCAACATCATTTTTGAACACCTATCCATAGATACCCCACACGTATAGGTATGATGAAATTAATTTGAGTTTCAGTTCCAAGTATGGGGACCCCCCAAAATGTACTGTTTTTTTTTTCAATTTTTATGTAATAATCTTAATGCGGTTCACAAAATACATCGACTGACCAAATTTCAACAGTATGGCTCTTATAGTTTCGGAAATAATTGGCTGTAACATACGGACGGACAGACAGACAGACAGACAGACTTGACGAATCTATAAGGGTTCCGTTTTTTGCCATTTGGCTACGGAACCCTAATTATAATGATTATTTAATTTTATAAAAAAAAACAAGCAAAGTTATTCTGTCATATTCATATTATATTCTATTAGTTATTACCATGACATCGTTGTTCTATTAACTGCGGCAAATTTAATAAATAATGTCGATATGGTTGCGTTTCTGTGTTAATCATATCAGTCAATTGGCTCACGCGGTACTCTTGTTATAATACAAGAGAGTACCTTGGCATAATACAGGATGTGGAGTTTTATGACCCCAGTGATATATTTTTTGTAGCCTTGTTAGCTGGATTCGAGAAGTGCAAAATCGATTAGAGTGGCGTCAAATGGTAGAAGTCTATATCCAGAAGTGAACTGCAATAGACAATGATGAAAGTTGGTAGTTTCTTGTTCTAGTGGTTTTATATATTTATTTTTATGTATTTTATTTATAAACTAGCCAGGTGTTACCAGCGGTTATCGTTGTAAATCGCGAGTAATGCCACGGAGCGAAGCTTGTTTTAAATAAATTAACTTACTTGTATCATCAGCTTTGTATAGATTTAGTAAAAGTTGATCATTTAATATTATATACAAACACTCCAATTTTATTTATTTGTATATATGTATTTACTGCGAGGCGCTGTTATCGATCTATCACAAAAATATCATCCTTATTGGCAATAATAGCCTTGACTTTTAAAGTAGATTCTAATATAATGTAATACGACTATTCACAAGAATTGGATCGTGAACACACTTGTAGTATGGGACCTCTAAATTCACAAGTTGGTATTTAAGGGTGAGTCGGTAACGATCCTGGCTACTTGGTTGTGTCTGTATAAATAATCACCGCTGCACTGTTAGAGACTGACTGACGAGATGCACTGATACATTCTAAAGAACAATGGCATGCCCGACAGATTTCAATCATACAATTTTCAAAGGATTACTACATGAAAACTGGCTGGTATCTGTTCTTCAAAACAAGTCATAAAAGTTGATTTTGTCAACAAAATAATGTATAAATGTTGGGATTTAATGATATCTATAAATCTTATTCTAGCCATTCTCAACTCCTAGTTTATTCGAGGAACGTTTTGAATGAATAAAAAGAATGTCAAATAGGTCTCGTTTCAAAGAATGAATATGAAATAAATATTTACCAGTAAAAAAGGGCATGACCCGCGTACCTGCTCGGTTTTGTATCTGCGGCTGATAATTTAGTACTGTCACTCAAAATGCGATTTCAGTCTTAAATGGTAATGATAAAAAAATGTTTTTTCTATCATATTGTACGTTTAAACAGATAATAAGATCTTGTTTTAGAAAAGCTAAAGTTTTAGTAAAACTCAAGGTAGTAAAGCCACACTGATTTCAGCAATTGGGACATCGACCGAGGTGATACTTCCCTCATACATTGGAGCCTGTAATATCGTATTTCGTTAGTGAGTGTGCAGTGCATGCAGTGACATCTCACTAGACCACAACAGTGTGGGTGACCATGTTGCAATATCTGTGTTCACAATAAGAATAGTAACTCCTAGTCCTGGATTCTATTCATGCTTTCCACCAGGTAGAGTAGATTCACTTTGATAGGCTTCAATATTCATAAAAAAACTGTTCAGTCGTTAGTCTGTACTGAGCCAAGTGTGCGGTGACTTTGTATAAGGTAAATATATTACAATATAAATATTAACAGAATATAAATTACATTATTGACTTTACGAGTGCTCCAGACTTCTCCAAACTTAAGACTACTTTTATTTTGTTTACAAAAAAGGAATCTTATTTAATGTAGAATGTTTGGTTCGGGGAAAATGAGAGCAATAAAAACTTCATCAATCGAGATCTCGAACATGTCTAAAAGATGATTGATTAAGCAGCTCGTTTAACTAATCATTGAGAAAGCACCTCGTCATTGGCAATACGCCAAGTATGTCTATCACTGGTCTGTACCTAATGGTGTACGAGTTACATTGTAAGGTGGGGCATTAAGATGTTGCTCAATGGGATAGGCCGAGACTATTGTTGGAGTAAATGTGTTGGCAACAAGCGAAGATGGAACTTTGAAAGTATTAATAGAAACTGCCAAGTGCATATCATCGGACTAGATGCATGCTTCTCTTGAAGTGCCAGTACAATCAAACTCGGCTGCACGGTTAGCTTTAGTGGTCTAAGCGATCGTCGCACTTTGTATGATACAGAAATTGTGATTATTTTTTAGTGTAATGCTATAGTTCTTTTAAAACTTAAGAATGAACGAGCAGATGAGTAACCTATTTGGTAACAAGTATGTATTCCTAATGATTTGCTCGAAAAAAATCTATATACAAAATAATTAAGAATTCTATGATTGTATATTATATTACTAGCTTACGCCCACGGCTTCACCCGTCTGTATGTCGGTTATCGTGGTAAAAAGAGCCTATGTCCTTCCTCACGCTCTAAAGTTTGAAGTTTAGTGGTGTGAACGCAAGACACATACAGACAGTTACTTTCGGATTCATAATATAAGTAAGAATTAGTAATTATATTGTAATTTTAATATCTTTGAAAATAGATCACGCTGGTACACAAAACAACACAAATAAAAACAATACATTACAATTACAACATAAACCAATTACAATAGCTTCGCAAGTACTCGTATATACAAATCCTAATACAACATCCTGTACAGCGTTCGCAAAAACAATTATCGCGAGAAAATTATTTCGTCACAAATCAATTGACGAAGAAGATCACGGCCCACGGAGATTTGTTTAACACGACGCGGGGGGTGATGGAAACAAAGAAAGGCCTGTGTAGGGCGGGCGGGGGCATGTTGGGCGGCAGACAGCAGTGCTTGCCGAGCAACCGGCAGAGACGGTTGTGTCGCAAAATCCTATCGACTCCCGACATACGCTCGCGAAAACAAGTGTTTGTGTACAAAAAATTCTAAAATCAAATATAATAATTTATTGCATTCTGCTATTTGAATATAGTGAAGTAAGCGTTGCGATGTTTTGTACTAGTATTATGTTGGTTGTTATGTTGCATGCGAAACGATCCGCCTGACAGTTTTATTAAACGGTGAGTTATCTGTGTTTTATTACTAATAATTGTTTTGTGTGTATTTAAATCATACATATTGATCGATTGCAGAAAAAACAGCAGTGGAAGTTAAAATTTGTAAAGATCGCGTAGATGTTACATTGCCGGTATGCTAGCGTTGTCACCGGAATTACACACTTTACATGATAAAGCTGCACAATATCTGCACAGTTTGTTGATTAGTCGCTTTATATTCATCAAAATACATAATGTTTACATTATATTAAACTTTTTGTAACCTTACTTAAAGCATATACATGTATATATATTCGTTTGAATAATAAACACAGATAAATCTACAAAGAACAGCAAAGATATTTCAAAAACTACCTACATTCTAGATTTTTTTTTTCTCTTATCTCTCTATCTCTTATCACACACCTGAGATACCGACTGTATGTAATCGCTCTCAGTTCTCATTCACTTTTAATCTACTCGGTTCCAAAATCGTTACAATTGTATTCAACATAATTAAAATAAGTTTAAAAAAAAAAGTTAGAATACTTTTAAAACATAACTTATTTCGTTGTTATAACTTGTTGTGTACACGATTGTACCTAAATACCTAAGGTATAAGTAGGTAGGTAGTAATATGTAATATAGTAATATGTAATGTAAACACAAGATTATGAGAGTGACAAGTTAATTAATTTATTGGGCACCTCTAATATAATGGGTGTAGTACGTAAAGAAATCCACTATTTTTCAAATAGATGGCTTTAGTAATTTGCATCGCGCGTTGTAAAAGTCCGATCGGGCTCCACTGATTAGAAAGATGAGATTTCGTTCTAAAAAAATTCTAACAGTATTGTGATTCGTTGACTCAGTTTCTGCCTAAAATTTCATGCAAAAATAATGGTTTTGATTTTACTATACCTATTATCAACATTAGTTATATGTATCTACAAATTGTTTTTTTTTATTCATGTCTGGACATAGTCTAAAAATGAGTCAATCAAAAATATTGTCTCACTGTTCAATCTTGAATTTTCCAGGTATTGCTGTTCTACTAACCTAGCCAAGATTAAGTTAATGTCTAATATATTTACATAGTGTTCTAAATATTTGTAATATTTTAGATATAATTTCTTATTTCAGGAAACAAATATTTGGTATTTTCCTACTTTTGATTTTATCTTTCTTTAAGTATTTAGTAAGTTAAATTTTTATTAAACTATTTTTACATTTAAAAAAAATTTAGTTATTTATGGGATTAATACATATAATAGGGATATACTTTTCCCTATATGCAAGGATAGTCTTTAAATTATTTCACGTGATCAAACAAACCAAATTAAGATCATTATGAAGTTACTCAAAAAACTCTTTGTGAATAAATAATACTTTTACATAGTTATATTTATTTGCTATATTTATATTGGAAGCGTATGCTACTGCTAATGAAGAGATAAATCATTTTCTTTTTAGTTGGGCCACTTTTTACTGGAGGTAGTAAAGCCAGGGCAGTACTACCCTCACACAATAGACCATCCTAATAATGACAGCATTCTTGTTGTTGTATTTCGTTGGTGAGTGTGAGACCGGAGGCCTAATCATTCTAACTAATTCTAGAATTATCTAACAAGGCCGCCATGGTATGGGTCACCATGCTACATTGCCTACCCTCACAATGAGCATGGTGGCCCCTACTCCTGGATTCTACTCATGCTTTCCATCAGGAAGAATAGTCACTTTGGTAGGCTTAAATAAAAAAAAAGTTATTGCAGCTTACATTTTTGAAATAGTAGAATTATTTTGTTCATTACTGAAAATAGAAAATATTCATGTAATTCTCGTCTAGACTAGAGATCCAGTCTGCGCCATACATAACTTAGTTCAGGCCGAGGTAAATGCATCCAATCAAAAGCATGAGATAGCACGAAACGACCTAAGAAGGCCTTTAGGCGTTATTATAAACTACAAAGTCGATGTTCCGTTTTCTTATAAATTCTGATACTACTAGTAGTTGATTTATGAAAACTTTGCTTTTTAATTTATAGCTATATTTAAAAAAACCTATGATATGATTTAGACAGATAGGCGGCTATCGGTTATTACAGTAAAGAATAATCTATGTCCTTTGTCATGCTTTAGATTGTCTGTGTATAAAATTTCATTTAAATTAGTTTTGCAGTGAAAGCCAGACTGACAGACAAACAGGCCTAATTTTTCCTTCATAATATTAGTAGAGATATGATCTTGTTTCACGTGAGTAACCTCTGTAACGTGATTTATATATATACATATATATATATATATATATATATATATATATATATATATATATATATATATATATATATATATATATATATATATATATATAAATATCTATGTTCTTCAAAATATTATGGAAGCTAGTCTGTGACTACTGCAAAATAATCCTAAATAAACATCCTTATATTAAGCTTAGCTCAAGTTTAAATGTATTCTTCATCAAACTATATGGTAGTAAGTAATATAACTTTTATTACCATCCAAGCTAAGGTAACTTAACGTTTAGTATTAAGTTGATAACGACACTTTTGATTTAAATATTTCTTTACCGTGTGTCTATGTGAAGGAACAAGTGTGAAACGTCATTTTTACGAATTTTACTTATTCAATTGTATAGACTATAATATCTTGTTTACATTAGGCCAAAAGGTAGCTTTCTGTTGTGTTTATATGCTACTATATTATAATATATTAAATATCACGAACACGCCACAACAAACTTTATTTTTATCAGAAAAAGTAACATCAATTAAAATTTCTACGTCAATAAGGCTTTATCAATTTCTTCTGTTCCTAACTTTATTAAGACTAAAATAAACTTTTCAATTAATTGTTAAATTATTTCCCATTTTTGTTTTGAAAGTGCGTAATTATTCGTCTTCATTACACACTTTGATCTGCGTTAAACTTTTCTCAACCCAAAACTCTGCGTAGGTATCCAGACTCAAAACAAGTATGAAGTTACAATATTCTCCAAACTTGAGGCAAATATTGAAATTTCAAATGTTCTCATCTTGTCCCTTTAAAATTAAGTACGATCGAAAATGGTCGTGCTCGGGTCCATAGAGATATGCCGTAGTGAAGCTATTGTCTGATTTAAAGATTAAATAGACGGAATATTTCTTCAATCACTAAATTCCTGAATTTGTTACTAATATTCATACTACATCTCATACTACAGCTCATCTGAACAGGCAAATAATGTATACATTTTGTAAATTAATAATAATAATAATAGTTTATTAATTAAATAATAGACTATCTAAAGGTTGCCAAGCATTTCGAAATTTGGGTATATCATTATAAATGTTTTCATTAAACCAATACCTTCGGTGATGTGGCATATAAGGCGAGCTCCTTACTATCTAGTTTTTTATTTTTTTTTTATTTAGCATTTACATAGCCTGTGACCCTACTATGCCTGATAGAAAGCATAATTAGAATCTAAGGGTAGGGGCTAGAACACTCTCTGTGCAGTACTAATGCAGGAAGTGTGTGGTGATGGTAATGGCGACGCACAATAGTCGCCAAAAGTGACTCAAAATCATACTAAACATTAGCGTTAACGCCTCCCCGAAATGAATAAAATAAATAAATTCAAATGGACAAATCAATTAAACACCTTCAAATTCAATCCCACGACGAAAATTTAACTTCAAATTAAATTTAATGCTCCAAATCAAAATATATATGGTTCGTTTAAAATAAAATCATATGAAAACTTTTCTTATTAGGCCAAAAAATGTAAACATGACAACAAACGACCTCTGTAAAACGCATGACTACCTTCATTAGGGTAGGGTTGGGTAGCTATGTGGTTTTTTGTACTACCCTCATTAATTGTTCTTTGATGAGGCTCCCGCTGCGGTCAAGGCACCCTTTGTATTAATGCACAGTGATACAATTTGTGTTTTAATGTAGTCAAAACGTTGATCGACATTGATTGGTGTAATTTTTGAAATACCCTTTTTTGCGAAATATAATCAATGGGATATTTTTTTAATTCTCTTTTAATTTACGTGTACAAAGGTACGTTCGTATAAGCCTATACATTATTGCGAGCTTAAAGTTAGCACGTATAATAAAATATAATATAAGTATATTTTATGTTATATAGTGACGAATTAGGAATATAGAGACCCAATCCCTTGGGTGGTGTTGGAGGCGACAAAGGGAGCAAAACTACACAGGAAAGGATGACTATATAAAGTAGGAAAATTTGAAAAAAATCCTTTAACAACCCGGTTGCCCAACGTGGTATAGTAGACCAAAACCTCACATATCACCAAGTAAAGAAAAGAGAGTGTTTGAAGTGCTTAGGAATATTGTGAAATATTGTTATATTAATTACGATATTTGTAACACTGCTGTTGTTAAGGCTCGCTACACGTGTTGGGTAAATGTAACTGTAATGGGCAATTCCTTAAAATAATTAAATGAATACGACCATGACTATTACATGTTGAATAAATTCTTAGGCTGCTTTATCATCGCATCTTATCTCATCTAAAATAAGATGTTGTTCGTTCGTTTCGTATGCGTCTGCCGTTCTTGAGGTCTCGGGTTCGATCCCGGGTACACATTTTTGTACAATTGAGTCTGGGTGTATGTACACACATCAAAAGTGTCTAGGGATCAAGCATTTTTATGCGGATTTCTTGAGATTGAGATGTGGCTTTGTAATAAATTTATGATTTTATAAATTTATATGGATCCTTTTTGGTGCATTTCATAATTTGAATCAGGAACTGTCAATCAAATTCGAGTAAAAGATGAAAATCAGCTGCCAATATTTTCCCTATAAAAACATACAACGCATTGAAGAAATTATTAGTGCTACTGTTTCCCTACTACTGATTAAAACCAACGTTATTATGGAGCGGCGACGTCATTTAAGCAGGGAAGAAATGCTCAGAGCCGTGGGAATGATAGAAGCTGGTTCCCGGCAACGTACTGTGGCTTTAGCTCTGAATACAAGTCAGAGTGTTATCAGTCGACTTTGGACACGTTACCGAAGCACTGGTACCGTGGCTGAGCGCCATGGAGGACGGTATCGCTGCACCACACGGAGACAAGACCGATACATTCAAATCTTAACTCGAAGAGCTCCAACAATAACCGCCATGATGTTAGCCGTGAGGCTTCATCACTCTTCAGGGAACTTAATTAGCGACCAAACAGTCAGAAACCGCTTGCATGAAGTGAACCTTCATTCCCGAAGACCGCTACGGGTACCACCTATAGCAATGCACAATCGTAGGATTCGATATCAATGGGCTCTTGAACACAGAAATTGGGCAGAAGAACAATGGCGTTTCGTGTGCTTTTCTGATGAGTCTCGTTTTGGTATGAGACCGGATACAAGACGTATACGACACTGGAGAACCCCAGGACGCCAACAGCGATTAAAATCCTGCCAGGAAGTCCATCCTTATAGTGGTGGAACCATCATGGTATGGGCGGGTATTTGGATCGGCGGAAGAACTGAGTTGATTTGGATCAGAGGCAACCTCAACGCTCAAATTTATGCTGAGACGATTGTATCAGACGTCATCGTTCCTCTACAAGTGCAAATCGATCCCTTATTTCAGTTAATGCATGATAATGCACGACCGCACACCGCAAGAGTTGTAAGACAGACTCTCGCCGCAGCTAACATCAATGTCCTGCCCTGGCCTGCTCAGTCGCCAGACTTGAACCCGATTGAGCATGCATGGGATATGCTACAGAGAAGAGCTCTGCCGAATATGGAGGGTATCCAGTCGCAAGAAGACCTTTTTTTGTTGTTGCAACGAACATGGGCGGCCATTCCACAGCGTGATTTGGATGAACTCATTTTGAGTATGCCAAACCGATGTTCTTGTGTTGTTAGTGTTCGTGGTAGAAACACGGATTATTAATTGTTTAAGTTACCTAATAAAATTTTAAAGAAAACTGTTATTTCAGTCTTTTTTTCGAACTTTAATGTTAGTGGTTCAAATGTCAAAAATCCCTTTATTAGGAAAATGGCAAATTTCTTTACTAATGCAAAGGTGACTTGGTTTATCGTTACTGTGACAAACGAAAACACTTTATTTGATGAATCCTTAAAGAAATTTTTAATTAATATCAATCAGGAGAAAAGTTATTGCAAAAATATATGTTGATCCCTAGACACTTTTGATGTGTGTATAATAAGTATGCATTATATATAAGGAAAAGATGTATGTTTATAAATTTATATCAGTTATCTAGTACTCATAATACAAGCTCTGCTTAGATTTGGAGTAGATGACGTTGTGTCTAAGTACTCATGATGACTGTGTATGTACTTGAATATGTATGTAGTCCTAGGGCATCACTACCTAATAAGTAGACAATAACAGGAAGAATGATGTCCATCATTGTTCTCAAATAAACACACAAAAAAAATTCTTAATCATTTTAAATTTCCATTATAAAACACTTTCAAAAGTAACAAATGCTATTACTCAAAACTCGATTTCGATGAGTAAAAGAGTCTGTCAAAGAAAAAGTACAGTCGAATCCTAACATTTAACAAATCGTTTTAAACGTCTCATTTTACACTCCATATATTTTATCCCGGAACGGTGGTTCTAACAGAGTTTTTTTCACTTAATCCAGTAATCCGAAACATTGAGAGACCACGAAACATTTTGGCAACATCAAAGCGATCAAATTGTTCGTCAAAATCTACGTTTTGCCGCCTTTAATTGAAATCCAATGCTTAATATTTTATTTCCTTTGTCCTTTCTTTTCAGGAATTTAATTTATATAAGTCAGTATTTCAAGTTGTTTAATGATAGAATGAAAGTGATTTCGCTTAATTAAAATCGTCAAATTTCTATTTACGCCTTTTTTATAATTGGCCCTACAAAAGTGACTTTACTCTGCTTGATAGAAAGAATGATTAAAATCCAGGAGTAGGAGTCACTACCCTTATTGTGAGTGCAGGTATTGCAGCATGGTGCCCTACACTATGGCGGCATAGTAAGATGCTTCTACATAATTTAGCCTCGGGTCTCGCACTCGCCCACGAAATACGATAGCACGCATTCTGTCTGTCTGTCTGTAAAAGAGTAGTTCCTTTTGTTACATATTGTCGCATCGTAATCTATCTATCTAAATATATAAAAAATAATTGCTGTTCGTTATTCTTGCTAAAACTCGAGAACGGCTGGACCGATGTGGCCAATTTCGATCTTGAATTATTTGTGGAAGTTCAGAGAAGGTTTAAAAGGTGAATATATAAATGTGAATTGATTTTTTTATTTATTATTGATTCCTTTTGTTTCTTTTAAGTTTATTTCATAGATAACTTTAGGTCTTCTACTTATCGATTGAATGCCGGGTCAGCTAGTTCTTATTAAAATAAAATTGAAAAGTGTAAATTGAAAATATGGTACGACCCTATGATTTTACATGAGTCAAGCATAGAATATAATAAATTTATAGCTCGTAACTGGAAGCATGTTCGAACTTATTTAATTACAAAAGTATTCTTAATTTACTTTTTACTTCAACGATAAAACTGTTTCATAAACAAAACCCAATAAATTTTCATAAGCCAACCCTAACAAAAGCGAACTCAGTTTTAATAAGCATACAAAGTATTTTAATCAGTAAAGTTTGCATTATTTAGATAACTGTTAGTGCGGTATCGGGTCGCATTCGAAACATTTTAGTTCAGCACTGCTTTGTTTAATACAATCATTGCGACGCGTCACGGCACTGGATGGCTACTCGAATAAAAATGAAATACAATTTTAACTTTGAATTGCAGTAAGCTACTTAGTAAGTGTATTATGCAAAGTATAATTTCATCATATTAATGTACAAGTACATATATATGTGCTTTTACCCACGACCGCTTGCAATCTCGTGATAACCATTTGTCGGGTTAATATAACTGATAAATAATGTGAGATTCTATTGTTTTTTTTTTTTTTTAATTTGTTGAGTGGATCAATCCTCTTCAATTTCATTAACTTAATTATACATTAATGTTAGGTTGGTTTGTGTATAGTTGTGCACCAATTTACCTCAAATCTTAACATGATATTCTAAGTTTCAAGATTGTTCCCATCAATATTTCGCGTCAGTTTTATTGCTCATTACTCATCAGCGCACGCAAATATGGTAAACTGCAGTAGTATTTAATAATGATTATGTTTATTTAAATATGAAGATAAATTAATTTAGATAATAAGAGACGGCTTAACTTCGATTACAATTCAATGGGTTTATTTTGACGAACTTTTTATATAAACCTTAAACTACTTGACCTATTCCTTAAAAAAATAACCGTGGCCACCGTACGTGTACCACGTGAATTGAGAATTGGATATTGCAACCCGTATTCATTCCTTGTCTTAAAACACAAATAAGTGAGCAAGTTAAGTGCAACACGTAATAACTCGACTAACGTAATGTCAAGTTGGGTAACTTTGAATTTCCGTGTAACTTTGAATAAAACCTGTTCGAAGATTTATATATTTTTTTTAAACACCTTTTTTGTATAATTACTTGAATAATTCTATGAAACGGACCGTTGAGATGTTCAAAATATCAAATGTGTCTTAAAATTCACAGTTGTCAATAAGTTTTCAAAACTTTAGCGCCTTTTCTGCTCGAGGTGATCAACAAGAAAAAAGTGTGTGTGGTAGAAATCTGAATTAAATATAGAAAAGGTATGTAAAACACTGTTTATTTTGTTTGTAGAGGTGATACATTTATTCAACTTGCCTTTTTTCTAAAAATTTCGTGATTTTACAATGTCTCTTTGCCCAGAATTGATTGTCTATCAGATCATTGTAAATTTATTTGAAATTGGTGCAACTTTGAACGATTCAATGTTATCCAATTGTCAGTTTTATTTTTATGGGTAACTCTAGTCTTGAGGGGAAAAAATGTGACAACCTCAGTGCGCATATTTCACCTAAAGCGTTACGCCTTTGTGAAGAACACAATATTGCGTTCGTATGTTTGATCCCAAATTCTACACACTTAATGCAGCCACTAGCTGTAGGGTATTTTTCTTCTGTCAAGAGCAATTGGAGGAAAGTACTAGACAACTACCGTCAAACAAGTAGAGGCAAGCAAGCAGCAGGTCATGGCTCTACCTAAATCTTAGTTTGCCCAGCTTTTGCGAAAGGCACTAGAAATGGGAGAGCTCACTCGTGTGGAGAACATAAAACATTAGGGCAGGATTTCGAAGCTGTGGCTTGTTCCCATTTTATCAAAGGAAACCGTACTAAATGAATGCTTAAAAACACTTCGGAAGTTGAAGTACGAGAATCTACGGTGCGTTGTAAAGAAGGAGAACATATTATCTTTACTAAAAGAACATCAATTATCAAGAAGGGAATGAAAGTTTTTCATAGATGATGATATTTTGTTCATGGAATAGGGTGAATGATTTTTTCAATTACATATTGCTCACCTGTAACCTTTGATCTCATCAGTTTTTATTGATCTCATTTGATAGATAAATAAGTGAATAATTTTATGTATGTCTTTGATTCTTAATAAATATATCATATATTATTAAAAAAAACTTGTGTTTCTGTTAAACTGTTTCCACCTATTCAGAGTAAATATTTGGAGAATGGCATCCCCAGTGAAGGAATAATCGATGTCTTTGACACTCACTTTATTTCGACACATCTATATATATTTTATTCTAAATAAAAGTATAATGTTACCCAAATCAAATAATTAGTGAATTATTGGAGGATTTTCATTGTCCAGATAACTCAATTCAAAGTTACCCGAAAGTCTTTGTAACTTTGAATGGCCACTTAAACATCAATTTCTAAACGTTTTCTGTATTAATACATCATATTGGATGGATAATTCAAAATATGCGTATGTAAGAACACTCACCATACTAAATAAAATAGTACAACCAATACATATTTTTTTCAGTGTACTTAAAAATCTGCGAAAAGTGTTCAAAGTTACCCAACTTGACTGTAGTATATTTAGATAAAACATTATTTTTAAGGGATTTTTATGTCTATTAGTATACTAATAAAGCATGATTATAGAAAAAACAAAAGAATATAGGTACATAACAAATAAAATACAAGTCAATATATTTGAGCTTAAATAATTCTCGATCGATTTCATGAAAAAATATGTAACAGTAAACAGTACAAAAGGAGAACTTCATTGTCATTGTCCAATGCTCATATTACAAAAATTGGTAAAATGATCTACATGCCAGCGTCAGCACTCATTTTCGATAATATGTATACAAAGTCCAATTAGAGCTGCTAATGCGGATAATATCCGAACGCCGTACTCTCAGATACATCTTTTTCTTTTAAATATTTAATGTGTGCGGGAGTGTTCAGATTGTAATGGGTTTCGGGTTTTATTTAGATTGTTTTAGGAAGATTTTGGATAAAACATTTTATAAAAGGTTTGCCTTTAATTCAAAGTAATTTAACATTTCATTTAAATTGCTAAATATTAAGGCTATTGTTAAATCATTATCTGTTAAAGAAAATATAAGTATACATATTACAAAACAGTCAAAGTAAAATTGTAATTACTTAATGTATACCTATCTCCTGAAAAATGTATTGATAACTAGAATACTTATTGAAGTAATAAACGGCCTCAGAAGCAAAAATTGTCAAGCTCATATAGAAGCAGGTTAATTTACATAAAAAATACTGAAAAAAATTACTAGTTGTGTTAAAATGTTATTCATGTTACTAATTTAACCCTAGAAGCCCAATCTAGGTAAATTTTACCTACATGGAAACGTATATTTGGTATCTTTTTCGTATGTTTCGTTCGATCGCCGTGATTGATCAAACCAACTTAGTGCCCGTCAAGAGCTAATAGAAGGCGGTTATAAGACTTTGGTAAGTATCGTTGTTTTGTAGTTATCGCAATGTTATAGGTCATTTGACCTATGTTTGGGCTTTGTGTAAGTTTTGCATTCGTTTTACGTATTTATAATGTGCTATTTTATAGGTTTAGACGTAGTTTCTTGGTTTATTTGTAACTATAAACATTAGTTTTAGGTAATAAAACAATATGGCATCCTCTAAGCACCTGACGGTGGTCGAGATAGTATCTTTTTAGGGTTCCGAAGTTCATAACTCGGAACCCTTATAGATTCGTCATGTCCGTCTGTCCGTCCGTCCGTCCGTCCGTCCGTCCGTCCGTCCGTCCGTCCGTCCGTCCGTCCTCGACTTACCGTCCAAACGGTAAGTGCTAGAAAGATGAAAGTTTGCATGAATACGTGTTGTAATTACGTCGACAAAGTGCTACAATAAAATTATGAAATATAATTTTATTTGGGGTACCTCCCCTACACGTAAAGTGGGGATGATTTTTTTTTCTCGAGGCTACCCCATCGTGTGGGGTATCATTAGATAGGTCTTTTAAAAACAATAAAGGGTTTCCTAGACGATTTTTTGATTTAGGTATCAGTTTGCGAGATATTTCACTTTAAAGGGCACTTTTTTGTAAAAACAGGGCGTCCCCCCCCCTCTAAAAGCTAAACGGCTGGCTCAAAAATTTTGAAAAAAATCGTGATACTGGTCCATTTAATGAACTTTGAAGGAAAACTATAACCGATTAGATGACTTTCTTAGTTCAGGAGTTATAAAGGCTTATATAACGTCATACAAAATTAACGTATTAATACGTAAACATAACAATTATCTATTGGATACGATTTTAAATCCACATACCATTATAGGTGACTGAGGAACCCTTTCCTGTGCGTGGCCTGACACGCACTTGGCCGATTTTTTAGAAATTACAGACAATTTGGAGCCGTTTGATACAGTCTCTGAAGAGGACGATTGCGTGGCTCAAGACGAAGTAAAAAGTGATGTAGAAGACGAGGTGGTAGATAACGTGAAAATTCAAATGAGCAGACAAAACGAGGTGTTGATACTTTAGACCAAATGTGTTCCTCCATATTAACTAATGGGAAGGCAAAAAGAAGACCCATGGCTGTGTTTTACGGGATGCTCGATATGGTTTTCGTAAATGCCTACGTAATTTACTGTCGCAACAAGCTGACTAATAAAGAAAAGCCATGAAATCGCGAAGCCATGAATAAATTGGAGCACTGCCCTGATTTCGTCATGGATGCAAAGGCGGCTGAAAGCTCCTTCTTTCTAGGGTTCCTACTTTGAAATTATTACAAAATAATATTCTTCAAGTTAAGCCACAACCATCGTCAGATGATCTTACTGTTGAAACAGAACCAAAGAAGCGTCACTACTGTGGATATTATTGTTATGAAAAGCAACGAAAGACAAACTCACAGTGCATCAAATGTAAAAAACTAATCTGTCGTGTACACAATTTTGACATGAGTCAAAAGTGTTTATAAAGTGAAAATAATATACTAAAACTGTTAATATTATTATGAAAAGTAGACTACTTAGTAGTAAACAGAAGTATTATTTGATTAACGCAAACATAACATAGCATTCTATATACAAAACCGAAAGGATCTCATTATGTACCAATTTTATGTATCGTTACTTTAAAGTTTTTATTTTTATAGTATAATAAATAAATATTACTCTAATGTTCCTTTTTCTGATTTAACCATAAAATAATATAAATGCATTATTCAAAAACAATAGGTATAATGTAATAAACTATGTCTAGAGTATATTTATTTGTGTAGGTCAATTTGACCTATGTTTGGGCTTAATAGCTAGTAAAATATGATTGGGCTTCTAGGGTTAAGAAAATTTAAATAATACCATTGTGCTCAGAACATCGCTTTGAGTAGTTTGGTACTACAAAGATCGGATCACAGGTGAACACTTTTACTAAATGCATATTTTAACCAGTTTGTTGTCGAAATACTCAACTTATTATTGAAAATTCAATTTCGAAGGCAGATAATTATTTTATCCGCTTATTATCCGCTCGTTAACATCGTTCCCTTCCTTGTTTTGATTATGAGTAAGTTACATAGGCATGGCCTTAATTTTATATACAATCAGATCACTTTGATCTATCTCCTAAGATTACCTGGGAGAGATTGCATCTAGCAGAGGGTTCCCTTTGTACGCTCCCTGTTTAATGTATGTCAGAATTGCTATAATTTGTAGCTCTAACACAAGCACTTAGACACTGTCTCCTTCTATCCTTGCCTTGGTAAATACCATAGACAGTGATTTTTTGTTTCAGAATTTAGTGTTATGTCATGTATAAAGTACTGTATACTCTCTTTCACAAATACGTTTAAAAGTTACAGAGATATATCAACTTTAAAAATCGTGTAGGTTTACATATTTTTGTTTTTAACATTTATAATTTTAAGATGATGGCAAATGCAAACCTGCAAGCATATTGATTAAAAGCTTAAAGTGAATGATATCAACTATATATTTTTTACTTCTAATTTTTATTAATTTATATAATTAAATTTTAATGATTCACGAAACACAACAAGACGATTGATGTCGTCTTAAGTTGTTCATCCATGAGAGGGTAGTAGCACTCAGGTTAAGCTGGCCCATTCGTTCTATAATCATCGTGGCTCTGCTACCTAAAAGTTTAGGAAAGAAGCAGAAATAAAAGTAATAATACTGACATATCTTAACTTTGGATTGCACTTTGTAAATAATTCAATTATTTAATTTGTCGACCCTAGTACCGGGCGCAAGTAACTGTCAGATTATGTCACAATAATGTCGTAATAACAACATGTCATCCACGTGACCACATAGTAAAGAAATCAGGGGTACGTACTACTCTGCAACCTACATAATGAACCACTCCACGCCTTTACATTAATATGTGAATAGTTTGTTGACTGCCTTGTTGGTCTAGTGGTTAGCGTATGCGTCTGCTGATCAAGAGGTCTCGGGTTCGATTCCCGGGTCAGACCAAATATTTGTGTGATCCACAAATATTTGTTTCGGAGTCTGGGTGTTTTTCTATGTATGATATGTATGTATTTACAAAAAAAAAGTATGTTTATGTATTTATATCAGTTGTTTAGTACCCATAACACAAGCTCTGCTTACTTTGGGACTAGATGATGTTGTGTGTAAGATGATTTATTTATTATTTATTTCGTTGCACTCTCGTGTACAGTTTTCATTTGTGTCTATTTTATTTTTACTCGATTATACATGTTGCGGTTTTCTCATGTTGGACAATCGATCGATGTCGAGAATCCAAGCTATTAAATGTTATCTATATTATATATTCTATTCTATTATTCTCCTGTCTAAAGAATGACTTGACAGGAAGTTTCGGCCTATACTACGCTGTCCAGAAGGTAGTAGTAAATTTGTCGAAAATTCTAGATCTAGCGATATTAAATATCAAAAAATATTTTTGTCACTAGACTAAGCCTACTATTACATGAAAACAATAATAAATAAATAATAACAATAAATATTAACAATAAAATAATAACAAAATAACAGTAATACATAAAAACTCATCATAGATTAATTCAAAAGCAACATAATTCATGCAGCTAACAATATATTGATAGACTATATACTTAAGAATAGCCTTCGCAAGCCAGGGACATCTATTAAAACTGTAATTTATAATTTTAAACCGATGGTTGATTTTCCCACACTAATATTTTATGTTCTTAGAGCATTCTTCATTAATGCTATGTGAACAGAACACTTGGTTCTTACGTGTATAATTTTATGTCGTTAGAAGTGTAATTTAGAGCAAGGTCAAATTGAAAGTAATAAAATATTTATTGATTGGTACGATGACAACGATAAAAAAGATTATTGATTAATAATATTAATATCGTTGGGCAAAGGCGTCCATGGAAAGTTATTGTATTACAGAATATGTTGAAGTACATAAATCAAAATTAGTGAATATTTTTTTTTTATCTATTGAAAAAAAAAACAGATACATGTTAGATTATAGCTAGATACAAATGTGTACATCAAATTTATAAACATGTAACCCACACCATTGTTCAAAGGTTAGCAACAATAATAATAGGTCATGTTACTCGTTAAATGCTAAGTTTAAAAGGTAATACTAAAACAAATATTATGAATGGGAAAGTTAGTGAGGCTGGATGTTTACAACTCTCACCGAAAAATGGCTGAACTTTACTGGATGAAATTATTACTATTATTGTAACCTATAAATTTGTATATTTTAACTCAGTAACTCATTATTATTGATCACAATAGAATCACAGCAACCCCCGGTACAAGTCGGGCCTATGAATAATTTAGGACTACCCGCGGTCCGGGTTAGTACGGTCACTGCTAATAGTTTACTTTGGATGATTATTTTGTTTATGGTTATAATAAACTGTGTTTATGTTTATACCCGGTTTAGGTGGATAAATATTTCTTATAAAATATCATCGAAAATGTCATCATTGATTGATTTGGTTATTTCTTTTCATACAACCTTTTTGTTAGCATCTACAGGTCAAGGAAAATTAAATAATTGTTCAAAACAACAGTATATTAGTTTATGTTTTTTGATAGAACAGATATGCGTTGTTGTTCATATATATTATAAAGAAACAATTCCCAAGTCCAAATTAGACACATCTGCATAGCAAATAACCTTTCTTATCTAATTTATAACATTCGGAAATGAGAATGAATAATAATCTTTCATACATTTTTTAATATTTATTAAAAAGAAAGAGGAAAAATTCAAACCTATTTAGACTTTACATAGAGATCGAGATAAGTGTATATAACAAACAGTACAAAGGTGTATATTAGTTAATCAGCCAAGTTCTTCATAAGCTAATAAAGCTAAGTAACAGTTTGTAAATACGTATACATAATTAAATAATTAATCTCATGTACCGGCAACACCTTGGAGAATTCCTTATGTAAGTACCACGCCTATTAATGGTTTTTAATAGCAACACAGGATTTAATGATAACTGTTTGTTTGTTTGTAATCATCCCCCCAACACTGCTGTATTTATGTGAAAAAATCTGTTACTTGAGAATTTACAGCTCAGCTACAGTCCACTGCTGTACATAGGCCTCTCCTTAGAAAGGAGGTTTTGGCCTACTATACCACGCTGGCCAGACGGGTTGGTATAGGGTTGGTTTCAAGTCTGGCTTCGCCACCGTAGAGGCGCTTCAGCCGGTCATCGGCGAATGGGCAGTGCGGCAGCACGGGACCCTTACCTTCCGACTGACGCAAGTTCTTTCCGGGCATGGTTGCTTCGGAAAGTACCTGCACTCGGTCGCCAGGAGGGAATTGAGTCCCGCCTGCCACCACTGCGACTGCAGTGAGGATTCGGCTCATCACACGCTGGCGGTCTGCCCCGCATGGGAGACGCAGCGCCGGGTCCTCACTGCAGTCATCGGAGGGGATCTCTCGCTACCGGCCGTCGTTCGTTCCATGGTCGGCAGCGAGAGCTCATTTACCGCGGTCGCAACCTTCTGCGAGGACGTAATCACGCAGAAGGAGGCGGCGGAGAAGGCCCGGGAGGACGACATCCAATCGGACCAGATTCGCCGCCGGCGACTCGGGCGGCGGAGGCGCGAACATCTGCGCCTCATGCCGCCTTGAGTGTGGCCGCGGGTGGACGGGACGGGTTATCCCTCCATCCGCATTATGTGGCCAGCCGCGAGGGGGCGGCGTCGGTGTGTGCCGGACGCCGCCTAAGAGAGGTTTCGTCAAACAGAGACGGTGCCCGCATCAGGAGCGGGCAGGCGCTGGAGAAGTTCAGAAGGAGATCCCACCCTGGACTTCTCCTACTCCTAAACGGAGAAGCGCGGAGAGGGCACACTGTGTGTTTTTTAGTCGGTTCAAGTCCGACACACCACCCCGCCGTAACCCCCGGTGGGGTGACGGTCCATGATGATTTTTCACACATTAAAAAAAAAAAAAAAAAAAAAAAAAAGGGTTGGTTTCAAGTTTTCCTTCTTTCTCCTTCTCCTTATGTTGTCATGCGTAGTTTATCCCTTAGTCGCCTTTTATGACACCCGCGGGATAAATAGGAGTGGTGACACTCTGTATTCTTGATCTGTCACGACACGAACACTTGTACAGCTTGTATAGTAGGTACTAAACATTACATCTACATATGCACTATCGAAACAGTTAAAATGTTAAGATAATGTTTGATTTGGCATTAAATTTTCAATAAATACAGCAAGAATCAGAACTATTCACGAAAATTAGTATTTTTTTCTATATTTAGCAAGCTGACAGTAGAATCACATTTGCGTCCATACCTTATTTGCTTTCACTGAAATAAAGATTATAATTTAATTAAAATATTTGGTTAATTTAAATTCACCGATAGAACTAATTTCGTATGACTGTAAATTTTCAAATTTTAATTTAAATATTAAGTAGCAAAGTTGTACGAAACCAGTATTAACTTTGTAAATTCAATTTTCTAAATTTCCGTGTACAAAAAAATGCCTGTAGAGGCTCTACGCACAAGCTACAGCCCTCTACGGTGTAGAATATTTACCTCACAGTCCGATGTAGAGGCCAAATTAAAAAAGTTTAAACCGTCTGATATGTACTAACTTGTATGTGAATTGAAAAAAAAATTGCTTTCAATATATTTGCGAGCTTCATTAGGTCTGATTTTTTTTTATTGGTTCACACTTAAATATTTGGTTGTACAGTTTTGTTTTATATTATTAAAAAAAAAAAACATACATACATAGTGACTCTTGTGTATCTAGTGAATCTAGGTACAAAATTATTGTCCTACCATTGCTATCATTTACACAGGGGTAAGGGTAAGGAGAGCGTTAGAATTCAGTACCAATTACCTCAATATCTCGGTGTAAAGAAAAAATGAATTACATCACATTCACCATCTTCGTAGCATTTTTAGTGACTAATAATAATAGTTACTATTTTTAAATATTTTTTTACGCGGGGAATGCTTTACGCTCCATAACCCCCGTGGGAAAGACAAGGATGTGTGTGGGACTCCTGGAGAACCCGGTGCACTCACTAAACCCCGCGACGATCTAACTCGGCAGTCGGAAGGAGCTACAGAAACGCATCGGCATCTTCTGGAGTTACATACCCCCATGACTAAGGTACATCCCAGGGTGGCCAGAGTCACCTCGGCCAGGATGATGTCATGTCTTTTACCGCTCTACATCTTTTTTTTGACATGTTGGAGAAATTCCATCGGATCTTCGGCTCCTCAAGGACCCAGAAGCTAGGAAAATGTGGTGTTAACACTTAAAAACTACCGACGGCCCGCTCTATATCTAGAAATCAGTTTTCTATGGAGCATCAATAATCGGACGGATTCAACGGTTGAACTAGTCAGTATATTTAAAGGCATTCAAATGAATAAATCAAGATTTTTATAGATGTTCATGATAACCAACACCAACAGTTTAACATTCTCACATTGCAATATGCTCTTCCCGATAGATTATAAAAATCGTGTGTTTTTACAAATCGATTGATGTCTGTCAATCCACCTATTGCAAACAAGATTGCAATGTGATTGTGACTACGTGACTAAACTGTGCTAGAATGCCGTTTTCATCGACGCGTGCCACTGTTCTTGGCTTGCAATACAAACAATGAAGATGTATTGTTGGCTAATCATATCAAGTGCTGATTGACCGGATTCTCCTCAGAGCTGGGTGGGTGAGCCGCTCGCTCAGTTTTCTAGGTTTTCTAGTTGAAACACAACATACTCCTGATTGGCTTCCGAGTCTCAGTCTCCTTCCAAAATCAATAAAAAAAAACAAATACAAAAAAAAAATACAGTACAGAAATGTACAGAAATATTAATAGTTGATTAAACATAATAATTTGACACATTATAATATACCCTCACATACAAATTTCTATTTAAAACGTGTAAACTTTATGATGCAACTACTACTTTCAAACGAAAGGCTATCGTAGTAACACTTGGTTTATTCGAAATTTATGCTAAACTCTGCAAATTATATTCCAATCGTAGTTGTCGAGCGATAAAACGATGATCAAGCGCGATATGAAACACGGAAACATGTGTTCTATAAACGCTATTAGTTGTTACCGACAATAACACTGTATAGTTTTAGTAATTAATGATTTATACATTATGCATGTATAATAATCGAGGTTTTAGGGCTACAGCACACTAGCTACTTTTAGCATCCACTTAAAAACGATTAACGCGGAGATTGAGTCGCTTTTTGGAAGCGCGACACAGCAGCTGAACCCTACTCTCCGCACACATTCGGATGCCGGTAGCATCGATTTGACGCCGAAAAATTATAGACAACACTACAGCCGACGCGATCCAGGCATCTGAGCAGTCGCTGAAACGCGCGTTTCCGATACCGCGTTCGAACGCAGAAAGTCGCGAATGATGCAACATGACGCGCGATTTTGATTCCGCGGTCTAACGCAGGAAGTCGCTAAAACGCGATGCTGAATCAATGCAGTTGCAAAATAGCTTATCGCCGATGCTAAAAGTAGCTAGTGTGCTGTGGCTCTTAGTTGTTCACTTGTTCGACCATTAAACTAGGTCTTGTTATTAATTGACACCTAAACAAGTAATTATACGCATTTAACATGCTTTTTTCACAACTGAATGTGATGGATTTGTTTAAATTAAAAACATACAAGTACTAAGATACAACAGATGAAGATTTACAGTCAATCAGAGAAAAAGTAGTAAGATTAATAGCCAAGCTGATATTGGTACAGGCTCGACCCACTAAAACCAAACCAAACTAAAATGACAGCTGTTGAGTATCGTTGGTGGGTGCGAGGCCAACGGCCCTATGACTCAGAAGCATTTAATATACTGCTAAGGTATGGCTCACCATGCTGCATTGTCATATTATCTGTGAGTATAGGGACCGCTACTTTGTGATTCACACCCGTCCCTCGGAGAGCACGTAAAGCCGGGCCAGGTTGTCATCAACATCTATAGCAATCCTTATTAGGAAGTCAGTGCCCTCAAATATACTTACAACTAGTTCAACCTTCGAATTTCGGTTCTCCCTTAGGGTTGCGGAGGTCCGAGCCCAGTCGCTCCGTGGAAAAACTGAAATTCAGGTATAGCCGGTTGAACTAGTAGCCGACCCCAAATAAACTTGGGAATAAGGCTAGGGAGAAGATAGGGACCGCTACTCTTAGATTTTGCTAACTTTTTTCATCAGGCGTACTAGAGTCAAATTGGGATATAAAAAAAACTTAATCACAAGGCTGTACCCGCAAATAACAGAATTCGAAACACTAGAATTGTGTACCTCATCTATAACAATGACAACCGTGATTTCTAAAAACATTTCAAAAAAAAACTTATAGAATTTCTCCTCCTACCCGCAACACTCGTTTGTGAATAACGTTCAATTACTAATTAGTGAATAGATTAATATTAATTCATCAGATAAAATTGAAGTAACATAAATTCATGAATTTAGTAATAAATCGCCAAACTAATCTTCGTACAATTCACGACAGAAATATACTACAAAATCGGCCAAGTGCGTGTCAGGCCACGCACAGGAAAGGGTTCCTCAGTCACCTATAATGGTATGTGGATTTAAAATCGTATCCAATAGATAATTATTATGTTTACGTATTAATACGTTAATTTTGTATGACGTTTTCCAAGTGAGCACATTTTACCATATAAGCCTTTATAACTCCTGAACTAAGAAAGTCATCTAATCGGTTATAGTTTTCCTTCAAAGTTCATTAAATGGCCCACCATCACGATTTTTTTCAGATTTTTTGAGCCAGCCGTTTAGCTTTTAGAGGGGGGGGGGGGACGCCCTATTTTTACAAAAAAGTGCCCTTTAAAGTGAAATATCTCGCAAACGGATAACTAAATCAAAAAATCGTCTAGGAAACCCTTTATTGTTTTTAAAAGACCTATCTAATGATACCCCACACGATGGAGTGGCCTCGAGAAAAAAAAATCATCCCCACTTTACGTGTAGGGGAGGTACCCCAAATAAAATTATTTTTCATAATTTTATTGTAGCACTTTGTCGACGTAATTACAACACGTATTCATGCAAACTTTCATCTTTCTAGCACTTACCGTTTGGACGGTAAGTCGAGGACGGACGGACGGACGGACGGACGGACGGACAGACGGACATGGCGAATCTATAAGGGTTCCGAGTTATGAACTTCGGAACCCTAAAAAAAGGAAAACATTAGCATTCCTGTGGCAATTAAAGCGTATAAGCACCAATAAAGGGGGTGGTTTGAGCAATAAATTGATCATTTTCTGGGCCCACAGCCAATGGATTGTAGACTCGATTTTTTTTTATCCTATTTGTTTTGATATTACCTGCGGTGTCCGTTACCGAGAATAGAGGTACATTCGAATATTATATTTATAAAAAAAAAAAAACAAAAAAATACAAATTTTACCGATTTCGGAAGTAAAATAATTGTAAGTAAATTTGTTTTTCTACTTATTCACAACCCATATCTGAATGAAATAAGCTGATACATTAAAAGTATCTATAATCATGATATGAAAAGATTCTATTTTTTGATAAGTTTAATATTTATGTAACACTAGCTTTCGCCCGCGGCTCCGCCCGCGTGTATGTCGGTTATCGCGGTAAAAAATAGCCTATGTCCTTTCCCAAGTTCAGTTCTGACTTTACACCAAATTTCATCAAAATCGGTTCAGTGGTTTAGGCGTGAAAGCGTAACAGACAGACAGACAGAGTTACTTTCGCATTTATAATATTAGTAGGGTATTAACGATTTTTCCAAATGAAAACAAAAACAGTACAAATACTACTTTTAATCGAATCTTAAAATCAATTTGTGCAATTCCAAAATTCCTCGTGTTCCATTACAGAACCTGTCCCGAGTCTATCCATGGGTCATTTTATCTCCTACTACAATCCAGATTTAGCATTAATGGGTACATAAGTAAAGAACAGATAGGGTTGCCTATTTCTAGGTCAAAACGTGTCCAATAACTAAGTGAAATTCAAAAGTACAGATACGAAGAATTTTGATATGTGACTAGTATTTTATTATTATGTTGCTTGTGTTCTGGTAAATAGTTGATGATAAGGAGAGAAGCGTTTTAATATTGGCTTTTTTTGAAAATAGACAACCCTAGCAAAGATGCTTCTAAAAGTGCATCGGTCTCTCTCTACCCTTCATGGCCCATTAGATGCGTCCGCGGGAAATCGTCATTTGCATAAGCGGCTTGGCTCTCTGCACATAGTAATTGGGATCACATGAACGTGGCCAATTTAGATAGATACTTGTCCCCTCCTTGTTACGTCTGATCGTTAGGATAACAAGGGGCAATAGTTTTACCAAATCAGGGTTCTCAATAATTTGGACTGACCAGTATAGGTTTAAGTTGGCCTATACCAATGTTTGTTGAACACTTACGCGTTGCTCTTAGAGCTTTTAATCGAAGTGCGAAATTGGAATGTGATTTAAATTCGTGCTTGTTATATGAATAGCATAGATGGGGGATAAAGGGTGGGGTTAAATGCCAGTACCAAGTTTGCGTTTCGTACAAATGCTACTTGAAATTTGCATTAACTTCGGAACGGGTGGTGTATTGTTTCTTTACACAGCATCTGGTTTAGTTTAGATTTGTGAATAAAACAGTCAAAGATATATTTGTATGTGTAAGTAACGGAGCGAAAAACAAGTGAGTCCTTATTTAAAGCGACAGCGCTTGCTTACTGATTTTAAAATGAACTTTGAAGAGGGGACCAAGTGGATTCATAATCTATCGTAGTGATTAAGCTAATGCTGATTTTATGACCCTTGATTTAGAGGTTTATTTGCTGTAAAGATTTTTATTAATTTAGTTTATTTCAAGTATTCTGTACTTTTTTACTAACGAAGCGATTTTCGCCTATAATGTTTACAAAAAACTCTGGAAATACATGCTTCTTGAATACTCTTGTTCAAACATTTGTGAATAAAAAGGTACCAGAAGTTTTAGATGCTTAACGATTATTTTCGCTTAGTTTTTCATCTTTATAGTTTGATGGCTTTGACTTTGGTTAGTTAAACATAAAGAAAGTTAATTACGAGAATAATCTGTTTTAATAGTTAGAGATAATGAATTCTCCGAAGTTTCTATTCCCATCCAGAATAAATGATTGTATGATGTTCTATGATCTACAGGAGATTACAGACTAATTATCAACAGTTTTCTAAAATTTTCGACTGATTTTCTACAATGATACTCGTATAGTATGAACACTGCTAGAAAGGCTAGATTATGACTAAGGTTTAACATTAAGTGGCCTTATATGATTAAAAAAAAATGACCTAGGGTAAGCAACGACGCCACCGTCAGTACCTAGATGGGTGACCGTTTGTGGCATGATATGTTAAGTGCGTTTATGTAATTCGGAGGTCCGAATTGTTATCATAAGATAACAGTTATAAAGTTCAGTTGGAGGCCTTCGGGTGGTTTAAAAGCATCCAACGCCTAGATTACGTATCCACAACGTATCTTGCCAGTCTCCCACCCACCATGGGGACGTATGGCCTCTCAAGAGAGAGTCTCTTGAGAGGAGTCCAGAGGCCAGTGGGGCGTTATGGATTGTTAATGGTATGAATGATGTCAAATCTTATTTTTTTAATTTTTCCACATCTACTGTGACATTCATAAGTAATTTTAATTCAGACATGAACAGAGATGGTGTTTGTTAATGTATAATGGAATTTATTCTTCATAATATCGACAAAGAATACTAAGAAATTTTAACTTTAAACAAAATACCTATAATTGCTTGTTGCAAATGAAAATATCAAAATCTATTTGAGTGCAACTAACGGCCAACTGCGTTAATGAGATAGCACATACATCAATGTTGAATCCTAAGAAATGAGTTAAATAAGATGCATTAACCAGGTCAGGTGTAAGGCTAGGAAGCTTGTACGCAACTATCAATATTAAGACACTATATATACTAGATCCTATATTGTCCGTGTGGTGACGGATTAAGAATACAAAGTGTCACAACCCCTATTTATTCCATGGGTGTCGTAAGAGGCGACTAAAGGAACAAAATAAGCAGCTAACATCACTTCCAAGGGAAGGAAAACTTGAAACCAACCCTATACCAACCCGTCTGGCCAGCTTGGTATAGTAGGCCAAAACCTCCTTTCAAAGGAGAGGCTTATGTCCAGAAGTGGACCGTTAAAGGCTGTTGATGATTGATGATGATGATATACTAGAAACTAATTTATACTAATCAACAAGAAAACTATAATATTACAATTTGGAGTTCATAAACCAATGTTTCTAGGTAACGCTGAAAGTTTTAAATGAGCCTAAAGAAATTCTTAAAACGTATTACAGCCACGCTGATTGATCAATCTAAAATTACAGCATTCGTTCTGTCGCTTTTCGTTGGTGAGTGTGAGAACGGAGGTCCAAAGATGCAGAATTATCTCACTGAAGTACCATAGTATGGGTCACCATGTTTCATTGTCTGTAGTAACAATGAAGATGGTGATCCCTCTCTTGAATTTTACTCCTGCTTTTCAGCAGACAGCAGTAGAGTCACTTTGCTAGGCTTAAATATAAAAATAAGTTGGAAGCAAAATAATTGCTCTTTCTTAGTCTTCGGCTTGCCAATCTCGAGCTATAAAAAACGGGCTATATAAATTGCATTTTGTTGGCTATTTTTCTTGACCAATATAGCTCAGTATACTGGCAACTTTATTCAGGCGGGATAATTCATTTGCAAATATAGCCGGCTATACATTAAATATATTGACAATATCACCGGGCTAGTATTGCAGCAATTGTTGCACTGTGTTGAGATATATAATCAGAACTTGGCGGCTATAATATTGCAGAAAGAAATTGTCAAAGAAATAGTATGCTTAACAAGCACTTTAAGATGTGCAAACTATAATCACATACACACATTTTTATCCTATTAATTGAGGACATAACTTCCAAATTGATGTAAACCTTTTGGGGTAAGATATTTAGTTAGAGGTATCTGAGAAGCCTTGTCTCCTAAAATCTTAAATACCTGTCATACAGCGGTGACATATCATAAACTTGCTAAGCAATCGCGAAATTTAATAAAGCCAGGAGAGGCTGGCGTGTAGTCATTAACATTTAAAGCACCAATTATTTGAGGTCATTAGCGCCCTCTGTCGGTCATAAAACGCACCCAACACTCGCAACCGCCCCTCTTTCGTTTATAAATTAGATGTAAAATGGTGATTTTTTAATCTGTGCCCTTACAAGATCGCTCGTTTGTCTACCATTTATTACTAGAAATAAATTTGCTATATTTTAAGGTATGTGTGGTTTCGTGTAATTATGAATATCTTCAAAAGTATTCCAAAAATGAAAAGTACAGTAACTGTTCGAACATCTTACACACAACGCCATCTAGTCTCAAGCCAAGCAGAGCTTGTATTATGGTTACTAGACTAGTAATATAAATACATAATATTTTTTTTGTACACACATACGTATTTATTAAACGTAGTAAATACCCGTACTCCGAATCTAATATTTGTGTATCACACAAACATTTGGTCCGACCCGGAATCTATTCCCCAACCCGGGAATCCCGGACTTATAGATGTCCGAAATATTTCTATAAAAATATCTTATTATTTAATTAGTAAACACAAAAATTGGACACAAATATAAATAGTAAATCCATGTGCTATGCATAGGTGTTTACGGAATCTATTCTATGCGTGACCTGACACGCATTTGGCCATTTTTTCATATGGTTACACCATAAGCAACGTCGAATTATATTCAAAAGTATTCATGTATTGATTACGACTGCACTGCCTAATGGTTTAAGCGGTTTAATCGTTGTTTCAAATCCCACGTTTAGGACAACGTATGTATGATTTATTTATTTACTTATAAATTTTTTGCACTAAATTTGTACATCGGCAGATTTAATGCCCAAGGCATTCTCTTTCAGTCAACGTTTGGGTGGTGCAGCAGTCTTAGAAGGGAGGTGTACAGAGGTTACATATGATGTGTTCAATAATAATTATCACAGTTCACAATATACCTATATTTACAAATTATTGTTCTAAAACTGGGTGTTCTTTGTGTCCATTTGATGTATGTTTGTAAAGTCCGCAACGACCCATTACGAGGGGCTTCCCAATCTTCAAATAGATATAAAGCGAAACAATCTGGTATACTGGGAACCGCCCCCTTGTTGTTCTGCTACAAATTATGTTTTAATAACATCTGCATGCTGAACTGGCAAAGTCCACGTAACAGCTGGTTCTGACGAGCTGCATTATTTAATTACTAGAGTAAATATGTTGGAACTTCTGAGACCAAAAGTGGTAAAACAGTGACATGGAAAAGTTGCTCTCTAACATATTAAGTAAGTGTATATAGTATAAGTATACATACTGATATATGGTTAGTAATAATCTCTTCTCGATATAAAGGACTGACTGACTCACTGACTCACTGACTTCCCAATAACTTCCCAATAACGATTTCCATACGTGTTGTTGACAATAGGAATCAACAGTTTTTTTTAAACAAATAAGTATTTCAGACACACAACATCACACAGTATCTAACACACAACATCATCTAGTCCCAAACTAAGCAGAGCTTGTAGTATAGGTACTAGATAACTGATATAAATAAATAAACATTTATTTTGTAAATAAACATATTATACATAGAAAACGACCTGACTCCGAGACAAGTATTTGCGGATCACACAAATATTTGGACCGACCCAGGAATCCAACTCGAGACCTCTTGACCAACAGTCGCATATATTATGCTAGTCACTACACCAATAAGGCGCTCAAGCAATAATGTGTAAAAATTTAAGAAATTTGCGAGAGTTACCTTTTTCATAATCACAAATCAGGTACAAAATTTAAATTCAATACATTTGTTACTTTAATTAGTTTATCAGCTATTTAACTTACTTAGAAACTTAGAGGCCTTAGATTAAGTTAAAAATAGCTAATGAATATTGGTTTACTCATTAAAAAAGTTCATTATTACGAAATATATTAATCAAACGATCCTTAGTACAATGCCGTTAAGATTTAAAATCCTTTGTTAGGACCATAAATTCATTTAATACAAAATAGAATTAACATTATTCACCGAGCCACGAAATACAATCGTATCAAATATAAATTAAACTAAATTCCACGAGAGGCGGAATTATTTTTAATTTAATTATACAGATTTGTCAAAAGAGGGGAAATGTTCTAAATACTTGGTTCCTTTGTTTCTAAGTAATCTGCTTACGGCCGATTTCTAAAGAGGTAATTAAGATGATTTCACACAAAGCGAGTGTCTGTTTACCTTACATACAATGTGGATGCACTGTTTAATCGAAGGGATTCGGAATCGGAGTTAAAAACGTGTAACAAATATCTATCGAAATTGGCACCTTAATAACGCTAAAGGTCTCCACATACGCAATGTTAATTCAAATAATTGTAATTTTGATTGATAAATCTACAGAAACTAAAGAGTTTCCGTATTATGAGTTTATTTTGTATGTATTTTTATTACGTCTAATTTTAGTGCGATGAATGTAAGATTTGTATGTATGTACTTCTAGATATCTGACTTATGTGTTGTTCTTCTTTTCACTCTTGAACAAAGTGAAGTGCACCTCTTCATTTATGTCCACACAACCCTTCGGTAGACTGGTGAGATATGCGTAAGGCGTTAAGTCAGCCATAGTACTTTGTGTATTATGTTATGAAATAAATAATAAGCAAATAAATATCAAGAAAGAAAATAACATATTATTCAATGTAACTTTACAATCTCAGCTCAAGAAGAAAACAAATCTACTTGATCAAAAAAGAGCTCTTTTGACCCCTAGTTCATATTACGAGAATTGATTGCCATTATGATTTATTACAATGAAGTGTAAACGCTCCAATGCATTTAATCCTAGACCCTTAATTGCATACACTCGACTGGTTATTCATAGGTGATTAGGATAATCACTATGCTATTAGATATTGCGAGATTGCTAGCCTGCCAAATTGGTTAGGCTATATTAAATTCAATTGATCGTCATTCTGTTGTTGTTGATATAATTTAATGGCAGGCTGTATAGATCTCAATATTGTACCAATGCGTATTTCATTTAAAGAGTTAGCCTGTTGTTATAATATACGTATAGAACTGACTTTCTCTTGTTACCGAGATTTACACACAACTGAAATAAATAGGTCATAAATAATAATATTAAAATATAAACCTGTACCTCACAGGTATACAATGGTAACTCCTCATGTTGTCGAAATTACGTTTATTATACCATTCAAATCCCAAGAACTAGTTCTACATAATGGTATAAAGCAATATGTCCTACGGCGCCTTTGAAAAGAGATATACAATGCACAAATATTTACAGAAGAGATATACAAATATTAATAGGGTATAGGATCTCAAATGATGTTAGATAATAGATAGATTTATCGTAATTATGTGTAATTCATAATACTTCCCTCTATTTATTATAAAAAAATACAGCTAAATAAATTACTCTGTCTTTATAATAACCCTCTCAAAAATACATTCAAAATTTCACTACGCGCATTTTTACCTCCTGTAAAATTTGACTTTAGCCACTTAATATTGTACACCTCTAAGGTACAGAAATGTTTCGGACTTGTAACACACAACGCCATCTAGCTTCAAACTAAGCAGAGCTTTTACTATGAGAGCTAGGTTGAGTGATATAATTAATGATAATACTCAAATACGTTTTTTTTTAAAACATACATTATTATACATATAAAATGCCATAACTCCAAAACTTGTAGATCATACAAACATTGGGTCCGACCCAGGATTTGAACCCGAAACGTCAAACGCAGCATTCGCATACACTTCCACTGTACGCCACCGAGACAGTTAAATAGTTTTGAATGCACAATATTCTAATCTATATCATCATCATCATCATCATCAACAGCCTCTAACAGTCCACTGCTGGACATAGGCCTCTCCTTAGAAAGGAGGGTTTGGCCTACTATACCACGCTGGCCAGACGGGTTGGTATAGGGTTGGTTTCAAGTTTTTCTTCTCTTTGCATCGATGTTGTCTTGCGTAGTTTATCCCTTAGTCGCCTTTTACGACACCCGCGGGATGTATAGGAGTGGTGACACTCTGTATTCTTAATCCGTCACCACACGGACTGCTAATCTATAATTGAATTAAATTTACTCGTAGCTTAACCACTTTCCATCTTGAGGATTTTGATTATTGAGGTTGACTAGCTACTTTCTACTACGATAAACGACATTTAAATAAATAAATATTTCGGACATCTTACACACAACATCACCTAGTCCCAAACTAAACAGATTGTTTGTACTATGGGTACTAAACAACATATATAAATTCATAAACATACTTTTCTTTTGGAAAATACATACATATTATACATAGCAAACACCCATACTCCGAAAAAAATATTTGTGAAACACAAATTTTGGTCCAACCCGGTAATCGAACCCGAGACCTCTTGATCAGCAGCCGCATACGCTGACTACTGGACCAACAAGGCAGTCAAAACGCATGTGAAGCTGCTGGTTAATATATTTAGTATAATATTAATTAATAAAACTAATATCCCAATACAAGTGAAACGAGTAAAGATTTATTAAACCTAACAATAATGTAGTCTATCACTTACAAGAGAAGCTGTATTGTCTAAGCCTCTAAGATTATATGAAATTTGATTCTATTGGCAACCCTACAATATCTTGTCTCGATAAACGAGGTATTATTGAGCTCATCACTGTTAAGTTACTCACAATATCTGTATACTAAGTCGGTAAGCAGGGAAATAGTAACTTTAGTAACATAAACCTGTTATGAGTAGTTCCGTCTAGTGCTGACGTATCCATATCTCAAATAATATTTTTTATTATTATCTTCTATACCCTAATGGGTTTCTGCTGTAAAGAGGTCTCATGTTTTTTTGTAACGAATAATAAGGTAATGTTTTTATGCCTTTGCAAGTTATAAAACAGCAAAAAGGAAACATGACTTCTTAATACAACGCTAGACGTTTTATTACAGTAACTTTTCGTACAGAAAATATTTTTGATAAATATTACGATGTTTAGAAATTTCTTGATTACTTTATAGTTAATAACTGAACTTTGATTTACTTTGATTTGGTCTGTGTGAAATAGAATATGGCTGGAAAGGAAGTAAACAGTCAAATAACGCTTAATATAGTTTAACTAAAGAATAAAGCATTTTGAAGTAAATTAAGATGAGTTTGTCCACTTCGAACTATCACTATGAAGCTACAAGTACCGAAAGTGCTGGTATCAGAATGCTGTTGCGAGCTGATTGGCTTGATTTTCATGTCGCGTTTATCTATTTTATTGTTCCATTTATTTTTGGATGACGAGATTATTTGAGATGACAATAATAAAGTGAAATATTGCATTCGGTTATGTATGCAGTAAGAACGAGAAATGAGACCCTGTGACTAAGATGGAGTAGTTTTCTTTGATAAAGACGAAACATCAAAACAACAAGAAAATCTGAACTAAGTTATTACTAAAATACCTATTCCTAAAACTACTTACAGCCAAATTATGGGTAATAAACAACTGATATAAATACATTAACATACTTTTTTTTCTGTAAATACATACATATGATACATAGAAAACTCCCAGACTCCGAAACAAATACGTGTGGATCACACAAATATTTGGTCCGACCCGGGAATCAAAACGAGACCTCTTGATCAGCAGCCGCATACGCTAACCACTAGACCAACAAGGCAGTCAGGTGTGTCTGTCAGATATTTTGGGGTCATAATTTAATTATTATGTAGTAGTATTTTTATGATCCATCTGATAATTTTATCCAGTTAAGTTGCATCTACAAGCGCGTTACTGGTAAGAAATAAAATTACATGTCTATTAAAACATCGGTGGTTTCACCTCTGCTATCTCAAGTATAAGCAGAAAACTGTTTTTCTTTCTGTCCTAGGAAAGTTTTGAACAAGTTGATTTTGTGTGGTAATCTGCAATAAACCTACTATTGTTTTCATTTTTTTTTTCTTTTCTTAATTTTAAAATGGATTTATATTCCAAACTAGTACTTCTAAAATATTATCTTGACAAATAATCAATACAAAGAAAATATTTACGGCACTTACATGAAAACATCAATTTTGAAATTTGTTTCGTCTGTCTGTATGTCTGTTTCATATATTAGATATTTGATAGCTAATGACATATGAAGTGATTAAGAATACTATTTTATATAACTACACCGCGGTACTTAGCTATTACTATGGTAAAAATTATATTTCAACAATTCACAAAAAAAAATATAGTAACAGATTTATTTTCATAAATTCCCTTACTCAGCATGTTCATAACGATTTATTAAAAAAAATACAATTTTCCGCTATACACATAATATGTGCCGGTTGCCGTTTAACCGGCACCCCGTCGGAGCCGAAACGGCGCGCGTGACGTGGCACTCTCACCGAACCGTAAAAAAGCGAAATCAATTATAACGAAATGGCATGCCCGCAGGATGGGACCGGCCACCCTACAACGACCCACCCCGTTATCCCTTGCGAAATAAAACCCAGCTAACAAAAGTCTATATCACTCGCTCGACGGAGTTCACCTTGTAATGGATGTTACAGAAACCTTTTCAAAGAACACAATATGTTGTCTGGTCCCTTTCAAATTGATTCCTAATTAGCGTAATATGCAAATAACTTGCGACTTTGCGGAAATTCTTTTGTGCAATTTCTCTTAGTATAATTTATCTCAGATAATGAAAAAGGAAAACATTTTTTTATCTTGTTGAAAATTATTTCAGTAGTAATTGTAATATGTGTTTAACTGCATAATTGGTCGGTCTAGTGGATAGCGTATGCGACTGCTAATCAAGAGATTTCGGATTTAAATCCCAAAAATGTTTATGGGTTTTTCTTTGCGAATTCCTAAAAGCAGCCTGGAGTTTGGAAGTTTGGCGGTGATTCACGCCCGTGCCTCGGAGAGCACGTAAAGCCGTCGCTCCCGGTTGTCTTGAACATCTATGGCAATCGTTATTGGGAAGTCAGTGCAATTTACTAGTTCAACCTCCTATTTTCATTTCTTCCTTACGGTTGCTGAGGTCCGATGCCAGTCGCTCCCTGGAAAAACTAATAATAGATGTAACCGGTTGAACTAGTAACCGATCCCAAATAATATTGGGAATAAGGCTAGGAAGAAGAATTGTAATGTGTGTTTTATAATATATCGTGTATGAGCTTCTAAGTCTCTTAGGGTTATAGATTCTTTTACGATTTTAAGTGTTGGCAATACAAAAAAAAATTTTTTCTTGTTTCACACCACACGTATATAGAATAGAAATGAAAGTGTTGATTTACAGCTGTTGTTGTTGATTACGCCTTTAAATCAATTTATGTGGAAGTAATGTACGTGGTATTCGTGATACAAAAATGGGTTACGATACCTATAACTACTCAAAAAAAACGTATCTGAGGTGTTAACAAAAAAATACATACGACTAAATCGAAAGAAAGTGAAAATTCAAAAACCAACGCATGTGTTTTCCTCTTAGTATGATCCCGGTCGTGAAAAAGCAACGCGCTAAATGTTGTTTATCATGCTGCACATGTTGTTGTTCATATTAAGGACAGTGACCAAAATTCTATGAGTCTAGTTATACATTTGACAGCTATTTTATATAAAAAATACAAATATGAATGATTGAAAAAGATATCAGCAAGAGCCCACCCGTCCTTACTTAAATGGCTTAGTACTATATATGTATTTTTTTCCGTCTGCTCGTTTGCCTCCTATATTACATAAAAAAAATATCTTCGTACACATAATCAATGATGCAATAAATTATGGTGTCCCATTCTTAATATAAACAGTACCGTGCACGACGATCCAAAAGAGAAGTAACATAATATTTTGTACAAAAACATCATATTGTTTACATTAACGTTACGTCTATAAATAATATGTTCATTGTGAGCTCTGTATATCATGTTTTTTTTTATGACATACTACCTTTCGCCCGCGGCTCCGCCCGCGTGTATGTCGGTTATCGAGGCAAAAAGTAGCCTATGTCCTTTCCCAAATTCAGTTCTATCTTCGTACCAAATTTCATCAAAATCGGTTGAGTGGTTTAGGCGTGAAAGCGTAACAGACACACAGAGTTATTTTCGCATTTATAATATTAGTAAAGATAATAAAATAAGTGACCTGATTTAAAACGTCTATTGTCTAATGCTATAGACACCTACAACTGAAGAGGTTACTGGAACTCATGACTGCACGGTTGGCCAAGTGGTTTTGACGGTCGCCACGCCGCTTTCCACTGTCTTGAGTGTTGTGGGTTCAAACCACATGGGATAATACTTTGTGTGATTCACAAATTGTCCTTTCATATATGTTTGCAAAGACCTGGGCGACCTAGGATTTTACCTAATGCAGAAGTTATAGTTTAAAAAATAGGTTATTAAGACAAATAAGTTTTTTAGTTTTTTGTTTAAATGTATCTTTCTATTGTATTTAAAAGACAATGTATAATTTTAGTATCCATACCAATATATCTATGAAAGTTTAAAATTGCCTACAAACTTCCTTAGACTAAGCAAAAAAATCGGCCAAGTGCGAGTCGGACTCGCCCATGAAGGGTTCCGTACAACAAGTAACATTATATAAAAATTCTTGTAGTTCGCTGATTAAATGAAAGGTAAAGTGCTGTTTACGCTTTATGTCATATTAAAAAAAAAAACGATTTACTAGATCTAGTTCAAAACAATTTTCGTTGGTAGTTTACATGGTAATGTACAACATATATTTTTTTTAGTTTTATCACTCTCTTAGTTTAGAAGTTAGAGGGGGGGGGACACACATTTTTCCACTTTGGAAGTGTCTCTCGCGCAAACTATTCAGTTTAGAAAAAAATGAGATTAGAAACCTCAACATCATTTTTAAACACCTGTCCATAGATACCCCACACGTATGAGTTTGATGAAAAAATTTTTTTTGAGTTTCAGTTCCAAGTATGGGGACCCCCAAAATGTATTGTTTTTTGTCCATGTTTATGTGAAAATCTTAATGATGTTCCTGTGAACATAAGTAGATGTAATCTGTATTACATCTACTTACCAAATTTCAACAGTATAGCTCTTGTAGTTTCGGAAAAAAGTGGCTGTGACATACGGACGGACAGACAGACAGACAGACAGACAGACAGACAGACAGACAGACTTGACGAATCTATAAGGGTTCCGTTTTTTGCCATTTGGCACCGGAACCCTAAAAAGGTCTCAAATTGCAAAAGAGTTCAGTACCTAGTCATGTTCCTTTCACAAATTTAGTTGTTGACGCGATGTAAATAACACAAAAGGTAACTTCATCCCTAATAATTTAAGCATACACCTCTCAAGCGGGGCTCCACATAGTTGAACGAATATATAAAGCCGAGAGCGTATAAGTGTGTAGGTATCAAATAGAGCATAAATAAAATGGTAAACTGAACACTGCTCTAGAGGTGACAACTAGTCGTTTAGAATCATCATATTTTCCACACGGATACACTTATGGCCAGCTTTTGTGTACACACTATATATAACTTATGCGCACTTGTTGCTGATGCAGAAAATTATATTATTATATGCTACTTGAGGAATCTTTGTGGAATTCAAATTATTTAATAAAGACCGTGTGGTGACGGATTAAGAATACAAAGTGTCACCACCCCTATTCATTCCATGGGTGTCGTAAGAGGCGACTAAAGGAACAAAATCAGTAGCTAACATCACTGCCAAGAGAAGGAAAACTTGAAACAAACCCTTTACCATCCCGTCTGGCCAGCGTGGTATAGTAGGCCAAAAACTCCTTTCAAAGGAGAGGCCTATGTCCAGCAGTGGACTGTTAAAGGCTGTTGATGATGATGATGAAGAAAGATTCCTCGTACTAGCTGTTATCAAGCCCAATGTCATTCGTGATTTTTCCATTGGAGCGACTAACGTCGTATCTCTGCAACCATGCGAGCAAAACGAAATTTGATGATTTAACTAGTTGGCAGTATATTTGAGGAACCGACATATTGCTTAGCGTGCTCTGCGGGCATGAACGTGAATCATCGCCAAAGTTCCATACTTCTGCTATTAAGAATTTATTGTAAGGAAACCCAACTATACTTTTGGCCCGACAACAATCGAACCCAAGACCTCCAGATCTTCAATCATATTGCGCTAACCGCTAGATTGACGAGGCATTCGATTAAAAAAACATCTTTGATAATCGATTAAAAATTCGTTTACCAAAGAGAATGTATAAAATATTACGATATAGGTATTACCATAGCTATAAAATACTTATTGATGAATAAATAATGATACTTTATAGACCAAGAGCCCAGAGCCGCCAGACCTACGTCATTAGTGCAAAGCTGAAATTTTCATGATTATTAGTACAATGTCTTGTTAAGATGTATGTGAACCCATTAGCTTGAAAGCGGGGCCGTTTCTGAGGTATCGCGAAGTACAGATGGATAAAAACCTTACTTACCTACGTTAAAGGTGCAAAGCTAGTATTTACATATTTTTTCAAGAATATTATTTAAAATTATAATTCATTACTGCCAGACACTTTCCGTGGGCCATTACTTCTGCCAGACGTCTTGAAAGTTGTGAAAAAATTAGGTAAACTACGTTATAGTAGCAAACCTAAATTTTATACATATTATCTAAGGTAGGTACTATTTTAAGACCCTTTGTATGCGGCCAGACCAATCCGAAGGGCCAATCATCCCCCCAGACACCTTTAAATATTTGTAGTAATTAGGAAGCTCAGGTATATCATCTTTGGTATTATTTCAAGAATAGAATTGTAAAATATTAAATGGTTTTTACACGCTTTTTATTAGCTTCACCTGTATGTTTGTTTGTTTGTAACCAACTCCTTTGGGTGCGATTTTGATCCACTTTAAACGGCCAGATTTTGTTCAAACTTTGTAGATTTATCGGGGACCGATGACAATACACTAATATGAAAAAAAACTAAAAAATCTTTAAACAAATTAGTATTTTTCTAAAAGATTAGTTTAAAAAACTAAACAAATAGGCTTTTAACCTAAAAATAGAAAATAATATCAATGTAAAAAGCGTAGGGCGACGTTATTGAAATATTGTCAGAAAGCACCCCACGTTTTGTGTGTGTGGGTCCAAGTGGGTCAAAACCGCACCCAAAGGAGTTGGTTATAAACAAACAAACATACAGGTGAAGCTAATAAAAAGCGTGTAAAAACCATTTAATATTTTAAAATTCTATTCTTGAAATAATACCAAATTTGATATACCTCAGCTTCCTAATTACTACAAATATTTAAAGGTGTCTGGGGGGATGATTGGCCCTTTGGATTGGTCTGGCCGCATACAAAGTGTCTTAAAATAGTACCTACCTTAGATAATATGTATAAAATTTAGGTTTGCTACTATAACGTAGTTTACCTAATTTTTTCACATCTTTCAAGACGTCTGGCAGAAGTAATGGCCCACGGAAAGTGTCTGGCAGTAATGAATTTTAATTTTAAAAAATATTCTTGAAAAAATATGTAAATACTAGCTTTGCACCTTTAACGTAGGTAAGTAAGGTTTTTATCCATCTGTACTTCGCGCTATCTCAGAAACGGCCCCGCTTTCATACTAATGGTTACACATACATCTTAACAAGACATTGTTCTAATAATCCTGAAAATATCAGCTTTGCACTAATGACGTAGGTCTGGCGGCTCTGGGCTCTTGCTCTATTACAATGAATATTTAATCATTATGCTGTATTTATTTAAAATAGGGTAGACTCATTGGTGAAAAACAATGTTGACCAAGAAGTTACTGGTTAATTGAATGTTGGCAATATTTTACGTGTACAACAAATATGTATATGCTATAAGGAAATGCTTACATTTGGTACTTCTGCATCTGCTTTTATGTATTTTTACTGACATACTCGTAGGCCTATTTGCATTACCAGCTCTATGTTATAATATTCAATAAAGTTCTCAGGATACCGACACTACGTATTTACGGTCTAGTCCAGACTGTACTGTTTCTCGACTTCGTGTGCGCAGTGTTTAGTTACTTTAGGGTGTATTTTATCTCGTTGTGTTTGTTTTGTAGCGTAGTAAGAGAGCGTTAAGGGGAGATGGGGTGGAAGTGGGAGGAGGGGGCACCTGTTGCCCCGTGTTTCGATGTGGGAAAGCCTAATCCTAGCTGAGATGAAATAAATACGACATTGGCTCTGCGGAATCGTACCGACATGTCTTTGATGATATTCACTTAAGCCATGAAAATGTACGATTTTTGGAAATTTAAAGCTATTGCCGTTTTATTTTATGGCAACACAGTACTGATTTTTTTGAGCAACAAGTGGTTTTATTGTGTTCAATGGGTCCATGAATATCTCTTTTCGTTTGAATGTAACCGTTTCATGCAAAATTTTCTTTCATTTAATTTTCAAGTTTTTTTATTGATTTGTAATGTATCCATCTACTGAGAGGGACCCGAGCTTAGCAGTGGGCCATTATGTATTGTTGATATTGTAATGGCTATATATTATTTTAGTCATGAGTTTTTGATTTTACAATTGGCCTAGTAGTTTAAGAGGTCGCCAAGCCATTTTCTACTGCGCCAAATGTTGTGGGATCGAATTCCAAACGGGATAACGGGTTTTATTTCATGGCCGTTTCTTGTATGTTTGGAAAGTCCTCACACAGAAATATATTACCTATATATATATAATAATATATAATAATATATTAAAAAAAATGAAACCAACTCTGTGATATATGCAATTTATTTTAATGCAATTGCAATTTATTAAGATTAAGAATACAGAGCGTCACCACCCCTATTCATCCCGCGGGTGTCGTAAAAGGCGAATAATGGATAAACTACGCAAGACAACATCGATGCATAGAGAAGGAAAACTTGAAACCAACCCTATACCAACCCGTCTGGCCAGCGTGGTATAGTAGGCCAATATCTCCTTTCTAAGGAGAGGCCTATGTGTGATGATGATTTTACTGTAGGTTGTAATGATTCCAAATTATATATTTTATATTTCTAATTGTAAAATTCTTGTTACAGGTAATAACAGTTCCTAGTACTAAATCCTGGTAAGATAGTGACGCTACGATTTTTTCTAATATCAATGCTTTCATCTAAAATCATTTCATTCAGGTTTACTTGTAAATGTTTTTTGGACTGCTGATATGCGAATAGGAACTCTATCTAACTTTAGAAACGGTATATTATTAGATGTCCGACCGTATTTCTATTTCCGTTGCCCCGACATTGACATACATATATTCGCGGTAGATAATTTTGAATTATGAAACTATTTGATCGTCGCCTACGTAGTTTATATAAATTATTACAAGTTTTATACTTGCAAATGGATTTTGTATTTTTATTTGAATCGGATGAGATTTATTTACAAAACATACATGGAATGGAATCAGAAAACACCCAGACTCAAGACAACAATGTATGAATCACACAAGGTTCCGTCCCGTGTGTGCTTTAAACCCACAGCCCTTTAGCGTAATAGAAAGTGACGTGTCGAACGCCCTAAACCACTACACCAACTGTGTAACTAATTTCTAGCAAGTTTGTATACAACGCCTTCAACATCATCATCAGCCCTTTGCAGTTTACTGCTGGACATATGCCTCTCCCACGGTACAGCACAGAGCCCGGTCTGATGCTGTCAGCTTTCAACACCTACCAACAACATAGTTCTAAAAAAATGATAATAGAAGTTAGTACTCCACTGCTCAATGAACGTAGAATTTTCTCAGATTAGAAAAGCTTGATTACAATTTTATCTTGTGATATAGTACTTATAAAATTCTGAACCTTATTTATTTATAATAATAAACACACACTGAATGTTAAACATACTGTTTTTCGACTTTGACATTTACTCATACTCTTGTTTTTTTACTGTAAACTGTGTACTTTTGTCACGAGTAGACTGGTCAGTCTACCTAAGACCACGAGCGGTATAACCCGTTCGAAACGTCGGAAAGTAGAAGGTTTCGTAACCTCTTTAATTTCATCGCGAATAAGTCCCGTTTACAGTAAAAAAATAGTAATAATATATTAAACATACATCTTAATAATATGCTTTTAAAGCCAATAAACTCGTAAGTTTATTACGTTAACACATAAATCATGATTACAGAGTGGAATATTACAGTAACACGGGAAGTAATAAACAGTGTGACTCGAATATTACATTTTATCTGTTAAACTAGATTGAATGGTCGAAAAAAACAAAATTATATTATGTTTTTTGGAGAAAATTTATGATGATCGTACTGTTAAATTGAAACTATTTTGATAAATTTATTTAAATCGTATGTTTGAAGAGAATAACAATCGTCTTGAATGTTGTTTTAAACGTTATGTAGCGGTACTTTACTGAGTGACTCAGAAGGCCTAGTGTGAGTTTATTTTATACTAGCTTTTGCCCGCGTGTTTGTCTGTTATCGCGGTAAAAAATAGCCTTTGTGTTATTCTGATATATCTGTCTGACTGCACGGTTGGCCTAGTCGTTTAAGCGGTCGGCACGCCGCTTCCTACTGCGCCAAGTGTCGTGGGTTCAAATCCCACGTAGGACAACACTGTGTGATTCACAATTTGTTGTTCTGAGTCTGACTGTTCTTTGTGACTGTTCTCTGTGTGTTTCATGTATGTTAGTAAAGTCCCCCGCGACACAAGATTTTATATTCCCAATGCGGGAGTTGTCTTTTAAATAAGAAAAAAAAGCTATATTCTGTAAATTCTGTAAAGTAGTTTTTGTGTTATAGAGAAACAAACATACATACTCACAAACTTTCGCGTTTGTAATATAGTAAGGATGTGCAGATGTACGAACGTCATAGTGACCGCGTTTGGGGTTGTGATTAGTCTCCATTGAAATATTCACCAATCACACTTACTATCTTGAGTGAGGTGATGGAAAATATATGCATACTTCACTCTCCGATTACTCAAGAAACAAAGTAACAACGCCTCTATTCACAATTAGGTGACGGGTTGCATCATCGCGACTATTCCATTCAGATGATTGCCGCTCCCTCTCGTTCATCACTGAATCATCGCTTCCGTGCAATGTTGACTGAATTCGAATAAATCTACAAACCATACCGACAGGTCTTTAATTTAGGTTTTGGTATAAATTCTGACAAAAAAAAACTCGACGAATTGAAAAGATCGTTCTTTCTTTTGAAGTAGCTTATAAAGTAAATCTACTAGACTAGACTAGATCTTACTCACTCAATTATTGTTTCGCTCTTTAAAAAACTAATCAGAAAACTAAAGTTACTCAATATGTGATCGAGATTTTTTAATTATGTAGATTCAGATGTAGCAAAATGAGAACCAGTGCACTGAAAGCACTGTGGGAAAAATCCAATTTCCAGCAAACCAACTCAAATCAACAGTAACCTAGGTTTCTTTGCAGTCGCGTCTTTTGCAAAGTTGTCAGATAAGATTGCCGATTACAAAAGTTATACTCATATTAACGCAAGGCCTTATAAGGTAGCTCTCCTTTCTTTAAGTAGATATTTTATATAAATCTTGACACTGAATAAGAACCCTGCAGTCAAGGAAGCGATAAAAAACGTACTACCTAAACTTTTTTGGCAAGAGAAATGTTTGCGACAGTATCCCACTTGAACGATGCAGTACTATTTCATGTCGTTCTTTTTAGGGTTCCGTACGCAAAGGATAAAATGGGACAGCCAGGCGGATAGCGCAGAGCCTCAATAGTAACTAAAACTCCACTGTCCGTCTGTAACATATCTTATATATAAAATTCTCGTGTCACAATGTTCGTTCCCATGCTCCTCCGAAACGGCTGGACCGATTTGTATGAAATTTTGTGTGCACATCGGGTAGGTCTGAGAATCAGCTAACATCTATTTTTGATACCCTTCAGACACGAGCGGAGCCGCGGGCATCAGCTAGTATATATATACAATTAAAATTGTGGTGATGTATTTCTATAGCAAGTAAAATAAAAATAGTAAAAGCAGTAAAACAAATAAATGTTTCGCTAATTAAAACAAAAAATCAGAAACAAACCGGTTTTCAGGAGTCAGCTAGCTTAATACATATTTATTATTAACTCCACAACAGTTTTTGAATGTGCTGGATATAGTTATACAAAACCTAGCAAAACACAGACTGTCAATAAATACCTACATACAAGGCAGCAACCTTCAATAATGTAGCCCACGCCACACGTTAGTCTCGAAACGGAAATACAGCCGGTGGTGCCTTCTCGCGGCGGATGCTGCATGAGAGGCAGCGAGCCGCTTCCGGCCCGTCCTCGTTATGCCCGCTTTGTGTCACACACGCTATGCCACGACAATGCCACATCAACTAGCTTTTGTAAAACGATATTACAGTTACGTTTGATTCGTTCACTGTTTAGCGAGAATTCCAGAACAGACGTTAGATTTGAATAGATGAGGGTTCGCTTTTTCTAGGTCAGTAGAACTTTAATAGAAAGGTTCCAATTTTATTTATTAAATGTCACCATCATCATGTGTAAATAAATGTAAGTTTTTGAAAGTTTATAAATAGAGAAAGATATAAAAATACATGGTTCTTTTAAAAAAGAAAGACAAATTGACTTTTGAAAAAGAACTTGTCGTATTATAAAAGTAAAAAGTCTAAAATAAAATAATTTTAATTTGTATGTGCATGTTAAACAATTTATTCAATTCGTGAACATTTTTTTGTTTAAACACTGGGTTTTATACATTATTGTATTTTATAAATACGTCGCCCTCCCCACCGAACAATATGGTAATGGCAATTTCTAAATTTTACAGGAAAAATTAAATACTGTTTTTGAGTAATATCTCAGCAAGGGAGCATCGTAAGGTAACCATTTATGTTTCAAAACAAAGCTAATTTAATTACTTTATATTTTCTTCTTGGTTTGGTTTTTTTTTGTAATAGTTTTCAAAACAAAGTTATTGGCGAAAATAATATTACCGAAATTGCAGCTCAATAGTATATTGTGTAATGCATCATTGTCACATTGTTCGCGTGTAAATCCAACAATTTTAGTCAGTATTAGTACATTAAAGTAATATTCCTTAAAATGTGCTGTTGAAAATGTTAACTATAATATGATATTACAAAATTATTTGCGTGAAATCAAAGTGATAATTTAAAAACTTATATAAATAAGTTTATCTATATGATACCGTTAACAACATTGAATTTTCACAATTATCTATCATGTATTGTTATAAATCATTACCAAATTGCATAAATAAAAGTAAAACCCTAAAATAATTTTTTTACACCTTAATTGAAACAATTATGTATTTCTTCCACGAATAAAATGGTAATAGTCACTATTCGAAAAAAATAACTATTAAATAATCAGTATTAACTTGTTTTGGTATTATTCGTGTAAAAGGATATGTTAGATTTTAAACGAGTAATATTGTTATGTTCATCACGGGGTCATTGAAATTAGTGTATTATTCTATATATCTATATAAAAAGTACAAAAAAAAATTATAAGGTGTAATTAGAGTTCTAAATACCGAATATGCAATAAAACGTAAACTATCGTATTAGCACATTATCTTATTATGCTGGGGAGGGCGACGTATGTATTTACAAGAAAAAAAGTATGTTTATGTATTTATGTCAGTTGTTTGGTACCAATAATACAAGCTCTGCTTAGTTTGGCACTAGATGACGTGTGTCAAAGATGTCCGAAATATTTATTTATTGCTGGACAGATGAATTTATGACCCTACAATAACTTTAAACTGAGTTAGGAGCCTGTGCCCAGCTGTAGATTGTTAAAGACCACTAATGATGAATATGGCGAACTTATAGATGGAATCGTATGACAATGACAGTGTTTTGCAGTCATGTTTATGATTTAATCACTGATTTTCTACTCTATATTACTCACTAAGGTATATATTAGTTATGCCTAGTTTTGCTCTTACATCTATATTATATATTCTAAAACCTATTGCTAACCTGCACATGAACACGTCTTGTTCTCAACGAGGAAATGATTGTCCGAATTCTTACGTGTTGGATAATAGGCACATATCTGAATGTGCTGGTCAAGCATATCTTCTATATAATTTCATCAATTATTTTACACCATATATGACGCAGGAATAATGAAGTTTAGACCATTTAATGTTGACTCAATTAACGATGTTGTAATGTTAAGTACATAAATTTGGATAGGTTTAACTGAACTTGCTTTTTACAGAAACAAAAACAAAACAAATGAAAAAGAAATAGCCTGATATATACTCCTTGTTGAATTTAGGTAAAAGAGCAAAAAAGTATCCGATGCTGACTTCCAATCTTTCAATCTATGATGCAACACTTCTACATGCTTCTAAAAGAACATCTAACATTTTTGATTCTATTACACGATTTTCTTTTTATTTGCATCGACGCCAGTAACCGGTGCATGTCAATTCGTTTCGTGATACGCATCTGCAACGAATTTGTGTGTTCCACGGCCTATAGTGAGGTTTTTTGTTTTCAATTTGTAAATAGACAAACTAGAAATGGATACTACCGGTGCCAGTACATAAATATATTCATGAAGTTTTCGTTGTGCACTTATTTTTAACCCCCGACCCAAAAACGACGGGGTGTTATATGTTTGACGTGTGTCTGTATGTGGCATCGTAGCTCCCGAACGGACAAACCGATTTTGATTTTCTTTTTTTTTGTTTGAAAAGTGAATTATTCGGGAGTGTTTGACGAAAATCGGTCCAATCGGTCGGGTTTTTTTTTTTAATTTATAATTTTAATTTGATGTTTTTTTTATTCAAATTTGTGTGACAGTTCATATCTATTTTTTCCCTTTAATATTGATTTTATAATAAACCGTAAACATTATACGTATTCCTTTTATTCTTCCTAAAGTCGATCAGAGTGGTGTGCAATGGGAGAGGCCTATTTCCAGCAGTTGATTGCGTATTCCTTTTATTCTCCCCAAAGTCGATCAGAGTGGTGTGCAATGGGAGAGGCCTATTTCCAGCAGTTGATAGCGTATTCCTTTTATTCTTCCCAAAGTCGATCAGAGTGGTGTGCAATGGGAGAGGCCTATTTCCAGCAGTTGATTGCGATTGGCTGATGACGATGATTCCACGTATTTTAGTATATTGAACTAATACTTTGATGTTTTTTCGATACCCAGTCGTCAATTTACCATTAAAATGTTATCGTTATCGTTACACATACCACACAAACAATCGGCTATCGCTATGAAGTCACATAAACATAAATATCTAAAATCCACACACACAAACACATTCTTTGTCAAAGCAGTGTAATGGTAATGGCTACTACCTAGCGTATTGCTCCATAATATACCCATCACAACTGACATCAAAGTTACTAATAAAATATAATACAATCCACACACATATTTTCTATATTTTGTACGAGGAATTCATAAATTATACATGACGCTATCATCACGGCATACAACACAAACCCTTCGAGAAATTCACTTTTTTAACGTTTTACAAGGAAAACATCTCAGTGGTAACCAGCGAGTAACTTCGTATATAACACCTATAATTTAGAAGAGAGAAAAGCAATAAAACTTAACGTGTCTCTGTCGTCGGTGTTTGTCGAAATCCGGAAACACGACCAGATAATAAGATCTGTCATTTGACGAGTTCTCATCTCGTTGCCAACTGTTTATAAGATGTTGTTTAAGGATCGGCAGGTCTAGTTAAATGGTCACAAGAGTCTGGCGTGTAATGGTGTAAACACATTAGCTGAGACTGCATGAGATGCGGTTTCTTCGGATGAGGGACGCCACCTGTAGGAGATTTCTGTGAGATTTTGTTTTCCATCTAGTTTAATTAAAGATGTTAGCGCGCATGTTTTCACTGTGACTTGTTTGTGTTGATGAGTTAAGCCCATGAGATGTGTCTTGGTTACACTGCACTTGGTTTTAATTAAATCGTGGGATGTGTTCCTGGTAAAAGAAATTACGTAGTTAAAATTTGCTCTACAGTATTTTTTCTATAGCTAGCCTAACAACACAACGCATTTGTGTTTTTGGACATGTAACACTCAATGCTATCTAACATTAAACTAGACAGCTGATACAAATACATATTATTCTTTTTTTTTGTAAACAAATACATATAATATATAGAAAATATCCAAATTGACTGCACGGTTGGCCTAGTGGCTTAAGCGGTCGCCACACCGCTTCCTACTGCGCCAAGTGTCGTGGGTTCAAATCCTACGTAGGATAACACTTTGTGTGATTCACAATTTGTTGTTCTGAGTCTGGGTGTTATTTGTGTCCGTTTCATGTATGTTTGTAAAGTCCCCCGCGACACAGGAATTCATATTCCTAATGCGGGAGTTGTCTATAAAAAAAAAAAAAAAAAAAAAAAAAAAAAAAAAAAAAAAAAAAAAAAAAAAAAAAAAAAAATATTTGCAGATCATATAAACATTTTATCTGACCCGGGAATCGAACCTTGATTAGCACTAACTACTAAAATTGGTCCAGCCATTTCAGAGATGAGTCGGTACAAATAGATACAACAAAAACTATTACAAGTATATATCAATAGATACATATATCCACATATATATAACAAAGACAAAAAAATACTAGGTATTTGATATAGTTCATGTCTAATTTGCCTCGTAATGACTGCCTCGTTGGTCTAGTGGTTAGCGTATGCGGCTGCTGATCAAGAGGTCTCGGGTTCGATTCCCGGGTCGGAACAAATATTATTTGTGTGATGCACAAGTATTTGTTTCGGAGTTTGGGTGTTTTCTATGTATAATATGTATGTATTTACAAAAAAAAAAGTATGTTTATGTATTTATATCAGTTGTCTAGTACCCGTAACACAAGCTCTGCTTAGCTTGGGACTAGATGATGTTGTGTGTCAGATGTCCAAAAAATGTCCAAAAATGACAGATTAGATACAATAGTTGGAATAGTGATTATGCATAAATATTATAATAACTGGAAATAATCGAATTTAGTAGTTGTTATTTTAAAATTGCAAAATTAAATTAATTTGTTTGAATAGATCGATAAATGTTCCTAGTCTCCACAAAAGCGCAAAGTCACCATACCGCCAGAAATGGGAAATTCCATTTTCTTATTTCTATACAATTTTCCTCAATAACCTAACACCTGCCCCAAAATACAATAAATATGAATTTCACAAGTCATTTAAAACAAAAATGGCAATACGTTGCCACATCAAATCTACACGGGGTGTAATGTTTCATCCCTCGACAATATGGGGGTAAAAAATAATTGTTTCCGATATTACTGAAGAGAATGGGGCCGTTCAGAATTTTTATTTTGATAGGATTGTGTAAGGGTTTTTTTTAATAAAGGTTATTGAACAATGTAGACGCTTTATTGAGTTTTTTATTTTATATGATGTACTCAATGACTTCGCGGTGTAATGCTTAGGAACTAATCTAGCAAAAGTCACTAAGTAACTCCTCATGTCCCTTCAAAGTCATATAACCTTTTCAGAGGTTAGCTGTTTGTTACAGTCGACAGATAGACACACGGACGGCTAGACGGACTCACAAAGAAATTCAAGGTTGTTGTTATGATGTATGTACTGAATATACGAGTATTTTCATATCCATTTAGGCAATAATTTAGTACAATATTCAAAATTTTATTGTTAGTAGTGTTTCATCTGACTTGACGATAATAATAATAATGTATCTAAATTATTGTGACTTACCCTGTTGCATAGAGCCGCATGCGTGCGTGCTTGTGTCAAATTTTGTTTTAAAAATAAATAAAACGAAGCATACATTATTATTCAGACCACTTAATCGTATAGTACAATCGATTTTATACTTTATAATATAGTGATAAGCATTGAATTCAAATAAACGTTACTTTAAAAATATTTTTGCGTGACCCTCCCGCGTTGGACTACCCGCTGTTTACACGCGTCAAATTAGTTTGATTACTAGTTCACTCTCAAAGGTTATGTACTTCATTCAATTGTAAATCTCAAATCATCTCAAAGGTTGTACATCGCGATAAAGCTGCGGAGTAAAATTAGCCTAATGTATTTATAGTTAGCTCTTATGTCATTAGCTTTCTGCCTGTAAAAGTCTCGTCAAAATCGATCCAGTTATTGCAGATATTAGACGTAACAAACACACATTTGCCGAGACACGGTCTCCACTCTTCTACCTAACGATTATCAGTTCTTCGGCTAATATATTCAGCCAACTGCCATTTCAGCTTGCGAATTCGAATAGCAAGAATTACATATGTTAAGGCTAACTTTTGCCCGCGGCTCTGCCAGCGTGTAGGTCCGTCATGGCGGTAAATAGTAGCCTATATGTTATCCCGATAAATGTAACCTATATTATTGTGAAGTTTCATCAAAATCCAATCAGTAGTTTTTGCGTGAAAGAGCATTATACGTACGTACATACATACGTACAAACTTTCGCGTTTATAATATAAGTGTAATAATAATTTCGTGTCGAAACTGAATCTCAACTTTGTAAAAGAGTTTTTGAAATGCATACAAACCATTTCTTCATATGGAGAGGAACAAAAAAAAATTGTACAGTATATTTGAATGAAACAGCTAATATTAATATTGATACGTTGTCAGTGGTAGCAATTTCTGCACAATTGGTTAATAAATATAATTAAAACCGAAATCCGTATTCGCATTTTATGCACGCGAAATGAAAATTTCACGCATTATATGTGGTCTAGCAGATTATTGTTGTTTATTATACGGCGTTATTTGCTCGTTTTTGTTTAATATTTTATGCACAAACAGTCATTCAGTGAATACACCAATTATATGGGAACACGATGGGGATAGTTTTATTAGTAACTAGCTGAGGTCAGCGGAGTTACCCGTGGTTTTTGCTGTAAATCGCGAGTGAGGTCGCAGTGCGAAGCTAGTCTACAAAAAAATATCCAAAGTTACTCCTTATAACATCAGTTTTCTGACAGTAAAAGTCCCGTCAAAATCGGTCCAGCCGTTCCGGAGATTACCCGGACCAGACAGACAGACAAAAATTTTAAAACTTGCTTTTGATGTAAGTACTGTATTTACTTTCATATGCATTTATTTTAAAACTGTTATTTTAATATTACATACAGATACTTCATTTTTATTTCCATCAAACTCCGTCCTGTCGTTCCAGATATTACCCGGAACAAACAGACAGAAGACAAAAATCTGAGTTTATTTTTTATGTAAGTACCTATATAGTTATATGTTTCACGTGCATTTATCAAACAAATGATCATTTGATATTACAAACAAACAGATACTTCAATTTATTGATTTATATTTATAGATTGTGAAACAGCGACGTTATTCGCTCCTTTTTCCTCTACAGTCCTCTAATTAACACCAAAAATTCTAAAGAAAAGGCTCGAAAGACCAGTCATAATTCTCACCAATTTTGTACAAAGGCGTGTGGCGGTAATAAAAGTAAAATTATGCAAATCGTCCCCCTCCCACATTGCAGCCCCCTTCGTGGTGGTAGTTTTATTGTAATCATTTACGAAGGGACGAATCTCTTTATGCGTCACCACGTCTCCACGTCCCCTAAAGGCGACATTTTTGACATTTCGCTTTATTTATAATAATAATGTTCACTTTTCCACCCCTATAATGTACGCTTTAAGGTGTCGGAGGGCCAATAAATTAGTAGTTGAAGAAAATAATAAAGAATGATCACAATCTGATCAGTAGTTTGGAAAAGGAAAAGAAAATCTCCACACATCTCACGCACATACATTTGCGATGAATAAACTGTTTGGCAACTCCGACAGTTGCATTATTTCTTAATTAAACTACATAATTTATTAAAAAAGACGACGCGTAATCTGATTAAGTTGATCACACACACAATGCTTTTTTTGATAGATACTGCCAATAGTCAGTAATTTTATTGTGGTCCTGTTTACACATCATCATCATCATCATCATCAGCCTATCTCAGTCCACTGCTGGACATAGGCCTCTCCCATTGCACACCAGTTTGATCGATTTACACGACATACTTTAATTATATTATCGACTGCATGGTCGACCTAGTTGTTTAAAGAATCACCACGCTGTTTTATACTATGCCAAGTATTGTGGGTTCAAACTAGACATGGGACAAGACTTAGTGTGATCTGTACATTATTGTACTGAGTCTGGGTGTACTTTGTTGTCGTTTCATGTGTGTTAGTTAAATCGCGACACATAGATATTCCTGTTTTTTTAATTATCCATGTTGTTTTAACGCAGCACTATGTATGTATAAGCATGCACTGTTCTGACATTCTACTTGTGTATGGGGCATACTAACTTAAACCTTAATCTGAAATTATAAAGTTCAAAATGTGAAACTACCATACTCTATAATTTAGGAAATTACAGCACCTCTATTTGTAAAACCATAGAGTTCAAAACGATTCAGGCTGCTGGGGAAGTTTTAAATGGCTTACATTGTGATGGTGACGGGGCGTCGGCGTCGGTGACAGTTTTGTTATTGCATGGGTACAGTGTGATTTGGCTGCACACTGTACCTCGTCTAAACAGGAGCTGAAGTGTTTTATTTGTGCAACAGTGCATTTGAAAAAGTAAATATTAAAAATTATAAAAGCCAAAGAAATCATAGTCTAAGTATGTATAGTCTTTAATATAAATTGGATTCTTTTGTTAATCATAAGAAACAAAATTTTGCACGTTTAGGAACAGTTTCACCACTCCCGATAAAGTCCCTCAAAGGCCATTTTAAACTTATCTGCCAGATACAATTGTTGGTTTTATAACTCTTAGATAAACGTATTTAGTCAGATCAATAAATATGTTTTATCATTTATGTAATGTAAAACTAACAAAGAGTATGTAGAACTGGCCCTTAACCCTTAACAAATTAACATCTTTAAAAAAAAAACATCCTAAACTAACGTAAACAAGCTTGAATTGACAAAGTTAAAAGTAAAAACATTCAAAGAAAGACAAGTACGTATAACTGGTAGCCGATGAATATTTCTTATGGCGTTCGATAAGAACTCCGGGTCAAGATCGCATACAATTTGAACAGGGAAATATGAGCTCTTTTATATTTTTTAAACCACAAGTTAACGCATCAAATGTTGGAGTCGTGAGTTATGTTTTTTAAACAACATTGAAAAAATTAATACTGTGAAATCGATGGAAATCGAGATCAGTGGACAACTGTAGGCTGAACTGATTGATAGAATTGAAACATAACGCTACTCAATTTTCGATCACCACCTACATTTGAAGACCTAAAAATACAAGAAAATGAAATAAACATTAAATTGAATACATATTTCGAAATTTTCCAAATCGTTTTTAAGCAGAATTAAAATCTGCGATAAATAAAAAACAGCCATCACAAATTACATTTCAACATCAAAAAAACACGAAATACGCAAAATCCAAGACGAATGATTAAATAAGAACAAAATAAAAAATGAAAGGTGAAAGAGAAAAAAAAACGCCGCGTCGAGTTTTCAGACTGCTTCGAGTAAGCTGATAAAATTCGCGCACGGCACAGTTTTCAAAGCAAAAACGGAATACAGCCCGCTGATTACCTTCATTTTCTTGGGGCACGCATATACCCCCGGGGTGAGGAGGAGGTGTGGAACCCCACAATTTATTTCGCCTCATCAAAACGTCAACACGTTGACGTGTATTTTAGGGATTTTAATCGGGCGGTCCCGCGCCCCGGGCACCTTGGCCCTCTATGTAAATGCTTGGCCCGTTTGTACCAGTAATTGTTTTCGCGGAAAATTGACACGTACCCCCGTTTTAGTCCTGACTCGTATTACAAGATGTCGAGCAACTTGCTCTACTGACTAGTTTCTTATTTAGTTATACAATCAATGATTCAATTTAAAGCAGTAACCATGGACTGTCATCAGTGTTGTAAGAAGTATTTTATGAAAAGGTACGCCACTTCTCACAGAAATAATAAGACTTGGTTCAGCATTTTTAATTTAAGTGTTTAAACAGAACATAAACGATGAAATAAGATTTTATAGAACGTTCAAGTTTTTATTTATTTGTTTGTGGTCAATAAATTTAAGATATAAATATTTCGGACATCTTACCCACAACGTCATTTAGTCCCTAACTAAGCAGAGCTTGTATTACAGGTACTACACAACTGATATAAATACTTTTTTTGTAAACACAAATTATACATAGAAAACACTCAGACTCCGAAACAAATAATTGTGAATTACACAAATATTTTGGAACGATCCAGGAATCGAACCCGAGACCTCTTGATCAGCCGCATACGCTAACCACTAGACCAACAAGGCAGTCAAATGATCAGTTTTCATTTAATATCACCATTCCTCGTGGTCTTGTCCGATACTGTCATTCACAGAAATATTATAATAAGTTATTAATTGTGACTAAATAAAATTGATCAAAATTATCGCAAACATTAAGTACTTATTATCTACCTACGTAGAAAATGTTTTCTCAAAACATTTTTTAACGAATCGTGGAGAAAAGTTAAATGTTTACAAAGATTATATTTCTCAATTCTTCAATTTTCTGAAACATTATTTATACATATCGAAACTTATATTAATTATATTTTAACATCAAAGTACTTCACAAAAGGTAGCATAAAGACCTCAAAAAAGAGGTTCATTAACGTTTTATTTATTAGAATTAATTAAGTAGTATGTAATGTCTGTTTTCTTCATTAAACGTACTCATTTGTAGACAAAAAAATATTTATTGATAAAAATATCATAAAAATAATTGGGTATTATTAGTAAAAATCCGTCACAAATAGTCGAATGTAAGAATTTTAAATTGTAGAAACGTAAACAAAGATATATTGTTTTCTATCAATGAATCTTTTGAGTACTTGTGATAGAGATATCTACTACCAATTTACTCAAACCAAACCGTACCTTTCGTTAATGATAACTATGTTAATAAACATGTTTCCTTCCTTTGATGTCGGTGAATAGAAAGCATGGGCGCATCACTGCATCATTTGGCCTGTTACAGCCCACCCTCTGAGGGTGGCAGAGGGTGATGAGTCAATCCTCCTAGCCATTATTCCCAAGTTTATTTGGGGTCGGCTACTAGTTCAACCGGTTTTACCTGAATTTCAGTTTTTCCACGGAGCGACTGGCATCGGACCTCCGCAACCCTAAGGGAGAACTGAAATTCGAAGATTAAACTAGTTGTCAGTATATTTGAGGGCACTGACTTCCCAATAACGATTGCCATAGATGTTCATGACAACCGGGACCGACGGCTTTACGTACTCTCCGAGGCACGGGCGTGAATCACCGCCAAACTTCCAAACTCCGGGCAGCTATTAGGAATTTCCTAAGAAAATCCCAAAAACACTTTTTGGCAGAGGGTGATGAGTATAATATAGTATATATTCATGCACTATGGATTTCGTGTGAATGTTAAGAATTGTGCGTCACATATTAGTGAAGTAAAATATTCCTTAATTTTACCTTGTTCAGTTTAAATAAGGCAATGAAAAAATGAATGTAGTAATACTCTTAAGCCACCCCTTCAGAGTGGAAGACATACGCTCAAGAACTAAGCGGTTCGGGTCTTCTTTCTTGTGCCGCGCAGCTAAACACTGGAACTCACTACCATCATGTTTTTCCTTCATATAATGATCCCGGGTCCTATAAGCGGGGCGTGAAAAAGCATCTCACTAGGCCACCATAATGTGGTTCGCCATACTGCTTGCATTTGCAGTGAGTATGGCGACCCCCACTTTTGGATTTTACTCATGCTTTCCATCAGGCTTAGTAAAGTCTCCTTGGCAGGCGTTATATAAAAAAAAAATATAAAGTGCTCATAGCCAAGTGGCCATAGGTGATTCACAACAATCACCGAGGGTAACGACGGCGCGGTCAGTACCTAGATGGGTGATCATTCGTGGCATGATATGTTAAGACCGTTTACGTTCTGCACAATTGGTTAGTAAAAAAAAAAGCGGCCAAGTGCGAGTCGGGCTCGCCCATGAAGAGTTCCGTACCAGCAAGTAACATCATATAAAAGTTCTTGTAGTTCGTTGTAACTTTCATCGATGTTTTTATACTAGTGTATTGATTGGATGAAAGGTATATTGCGTGTTACGATTTATGACGTATAAAAAAAAAACTACTCACTAGATCTCGTTCAAACCAATTTTCGTTGTTAGTTTACATGGTAATGTACAACATATATTTTTTTTAGTTTTATCACTCTCATATTTTAGAAGTTAGAGGGGGGGGGGGACACACATTTTTCCACTTTGGAAGTGTCTCTCGCGCAATTTATTCAGTTTAGAAAAAAATGATATTAGAAACCTCAACATCATTTTTAAAGACCTATCCATAGATACCCCACACGTATAGGTTTGATGAAAAAAAAAATTTTGAGTTTCAGTTCCAAGTATACAACCAAAATGTATTGTTTTTTTTCTATTTTTATATAAAAATCTTAATGCGGTTCACAGAATACATCGCCTGACCAAATTTTAGCTACGTTTACGTTTCAGTACGTCACGGTTGTTATCATAAGATAACAGTCGTGAAGCTTAATTGAAGGCCTTCGGGCGAACAGTGGGACGGTAATGGTTGTTGATGAAGTCAAATATGAATAGGTACTATTCTTTTACAGATTATTTGACAGATTACGCATTGCAAGATATCAAGGTCAAGTCGCGTACAATAAATACATATACAGTTTTATTAACACATCACATTAACATCATCTCAACAAGCTTTAAAACTTTAATTTATTTATTCCGCAGAGCTTTTACTATGATAGCCAATCAACTGATGATCATACTTTTATATTTGATAAATATGTACACAGACAGTATTGAATTAAGATACAGAATTGCTCCATAATTATAGATATATATAGATAGATAGAAAACTCTTTATTTGTACACCGTGTTACAGATTTCAAATACAGAACAAATGACTTTTTTTTTTTTTTTTTTTTTTTTAAAAAGACAACTCCCGCATTAGGAATATAAATTCCTGTGTCGCGGGGGACTTTACAAACATACAAGAAACGGACACAAAGAACACCCTGACTCAGAACAACAAATTGTGAATCACACAAAGTGTTGTCCTACGTGGGATTTGAACCCACGACACTTGGCGTAGTAGGAAGCGGCGTGGCGACCGCTTAAGCCACTAGGCCAACTGTGCAGTCTTACATTTAATGTACAAAGGGTTGCCTTATTGCTAAAAGCAATCTCTTCTAGGCAACCTTAGGATGAAATAAAATGATTCGGAAAGACAGTAGTTGACGATGCAATGAGTTTTGAAAAATTATAATCTACTATTGAAAATAAATATTTAAAATTCTAAGGTTGCCTGGAAGAAATTGCCTATGGCAATAAGGCCGCCCTTTGTACACTACATATATATGTCATTTAATGTACTGTAACTGTGTAACAAAGTGTGCAAATAAAGAGTTTCTATTCTATTCTATTCTATTCTATAACGAGAGACGAATTTAAATTTCCATGCATGTACACATACATACACATACACACACACACATACACACACATACATACACCTAATATATAAACATATATACTAATGATATGCATACATACAATATCTAAATAACTATCAATTAATATGAAAATATTATAACGAAAACATTCACATAATACCGATTTTGCGACAGACAATTTTGCGATTGATTAGTTATGAAGTATAAAATTCAAGAATCATTTTCTTAAAACCCATTATTGTTTGCGCTTTTCTAATGTTTACTGGTAAAGCATTCCACAAGCGTACAGCTTCAACCGTAAAGGAGTGGTCATAGAACTTTGTGTGTTGTCGAATAATTATTTATTCTTTAAAACAATGCATGTAGAAATATTTCCTTACATATAGTACAAAAATCTGTAGAAGAATGATATTTGATGGAGCATCTTGCGAACAGCTGACGCAACGGTGTACGTGACTAAGGCTTCTTATGCCATACACATACCGCGGATGTGATTCGTGTTCATGTAAGGGACTGATCATTGATCATCTGAGGCTTTGTACGACGTGATCGTAGTAACTAACATTCATTGAAATCTTGCCGTATTGTTGATTACACAGATAAAAGAAACACAGGAGATTAGGTTTGTACACAAATTTATTCGTGTTCAGATGTCTCCGCGTTTCTCCCACTTCCTTCACTAACACAAAACCAAAAATTGTAAGCACGGCACACAAGCTCGTATTTCTCCCGCACACAAAGAAACTTACAGCAACACCAATAAACCCACTAATATAACACATTCAAAAAGGGGGCGGCGCATCTACCTGTAGCTACGGATTCCGAATAAACACACATGTGTGCAAATTATGCAACTAGTAATGTTAAGTGATAATCATAGAAAAATATCGATTGAACTTCAGTTAGCTATATTACCTACTCTTTCTCCTAAAGATTTCATTGACTGTGAAAAGCAAAACTAAACAGGAGTTTAATTCGAACATATTCTATACAAGCGATGTTTTATCATAATTGGAATATTAACTAACTAATTACCAAGAAACAGGATATCAACTTCTCGAATCTAGACTAGAACACAGGTAAAAGTGCAAGAATTTTATTGATAAGGGTTTAATTAACCAGTAAAATGTAAATATTTTTTTTAAAACTTGCCGCTTAGACAGTTTAGGTGTTGCGTTCTTAGTACAGTAGTGTAATCTTACGTTTGCATATTTTTCCATTACGGCTTTTATTAGTATTATTAAATGGTTAATCATTGGCGATTGATCGTATTGGTGAAAATTTATTGGGACGAGCAAATTGTGCCATTTTTGGTTACGAACCAGCTTGAACCCCTTCCTGTCGCATTTATCCACATTTTTTTAAGTTTTTGATCCTTCGGATAGCTAAAATTTTAAAAATAAAAGCAAGGTGTAATTATGCTTGAGTACCACAATAAATTAAAAATCTAAACTTTTTTATTTACACTTTTTTTACGTTTACATAATTATAATATTATAATTTATTTATATCTTTAATAATCATGCGTACTTAATAGGATCGTATAAAATATCGACAATCATAAATATCACAACACATCTCTAACACAAGCCGGCCGGCAGCGGCCGCATCCCGAAACTATCATGTGATTGAGAGTATCAATAAAACACTTATCCATTGCGCTTTTAGACCAGCCGATTCATTGATCGATTCGCACTAAGTAAGCAATGGTTTTAAAAGTTTTAAGTTCCTAAAGAAAACGATTGATTTGGTATTTCATCATATTTTTAAAATGTTTTAATGAATTCAGTATGAAAAACTATAATATTATAGTACTTATATATGAAATTAGATGCCACCTTTCTTGTAATTTACAATACAGCTGTTATTTTTGCAAACAATCGCTGAACAACGCGGCATTTTGTCAAAAATCATGAGCAGTGAAGACGTCGCAAGTTGGCATTCGACTAATGTCCGAAAATGGCATCAAGCCGCTTTGAGGCCAGATGCGTTCGCAAGCGGCACGCCTCGATTGCATATCTCCTGTGTTTCTTTTATCTGTGGTTGATTACCATTTTTCTTTGTTATGTTGTAACTTTTTTGAAGTTGGTTACAGTTGTGATAGTACAGTAGATAGATATATTAAAAAGTATAATTCTAACACATAAGTTTAAATAATTATTTCAGACATCAATGCAATTTGACGGAAATGCACAATTTCAAGGTCAAGTCGCGTAACATAAATGTCCAGTTTTTTTTATGAAATGGATTTGTGTGTCAGATGTCCGGAATATATCTGACACATAATCTAAACTAAGTAAGGCTTTACTATGAAAATAAACACGACGAAACTATAAGGGATCCGAGTCATACAGAACCCTAAAAAGGAAAATGGAAAGAAAAATATAATAATATCAATCGAATCCCAGCTTATTAGGAGGTAGTCAAATGTTAGGCATAAAATTAAGTACTTGTCATTAAATTTATTACTTTTCATTATTTTTTATTCTGTTGTAGTAATATTTTGTTAAACAAAACTAAAAAAGTAAAATATTAATCTTGAGTTTTTCAAGAAAATCTAATTAAAGACATACATAAAATCGCATTTTAGATTAGCAAATAAATAAGATTGCTATTATGCACTTACTATAATTCGCCGGATAACCACAAAGAACATGAAAAGAAAACTGCTGAAATTACTAATATAGACCACTTACTTGAAGTAATCGAATAATACATTACTTATTCACAAAATAATCTATCAGCGTTCTACTTTCCGATTTTCAGGTACTAATACGAATATGTAGTTATCTCAATAGCTGGTATACAATAATTATTCAAACTATTTACTAGAGATATTACCTAAAACTTTACAAGCAATGAACGTGGCCCTCGTGAATCTCTCGGTCCCAAAGGTACTGTGTAGTACAGAGGTTATTCCCGTGCCTTGGATATGTAAATCAATGGATATAATTGAGAGAGAGTTTCGGGTGCAATTTCAAGTTTTAGATTATTGGGCAAGTTTGTTAGAGTTGGTGGCAATTTAAATAAAACTTTAGATTGTCAATGTATAGTGTACTATATATGTATAGGTACGAATTATGTGTAACGTGCCATTGAATAAATACTGTTCTTATTAATATATCATATATCGTGTAACTTATATATGTATATACTGATTGCTTAATAAGCATGATCATTTAAAGTATAACCATGTATATATAATTAGAAACATTTAAGTGTAACCAGCATCGTACTGAGGATCAGCACGCAGATTTAGAAGTGGATCAATCATGACTTCAGGTGGGCTGATGGTCGCTGGAGCCGACAAGTTGAGAACGTGATTAGGCAAACGTAATGTAACGGTGCTGAGGCGTAATGGACTAAAAATTTGAGGAAAATTGTTGATAGTGGATAGAGGCAGACTGTCCCAGAGCGGGATAATAGGAGCTCTGTGTGGGAGGCCTTCCTTCAGCAGTGAACGGCAATGGGCTGAAGTAGGAAGTGTAGGTAATTATTTAAGAAGTTATGTTACTATAGTGTACAGCGTTTCTCTAATTTGAGATCTGATGGCCACATGAGAAATAGGTGAAGCTACAATTAATTTTATTTTTGACAATATTCGCCATCTCCAAGGCTATATTTTGTAGTGACGGATTAAGAATACAGAGAGTCACCACCACTATTCATCCCGCGGGTGTCGTAAAAGGCGACTAAGGTATAAACTACGCAAGACAACATCGATGCAAAGAGAAGGAAAACTTGAAACCAACCCTATACCAACCCGTCTGGCCAGCGCGGTATAGTAGGCCAAAACCTCCTGCTAAGGAGAGGCCTATGTCCAGCAGTGGACTGTTAAAGGTTAACTGATGATGATGAAGGCTATATTTTTGATATGTATGTATCTTTGTATAGGAAGTGCGTTAGGTCTTACTAGATAAAAAAATTTTGAGACGGGACAGTAAGTGCAGGTACCTTAACCGTTATAGTTACAGGAAAACGGTTTTAGAAGACTATCCATAATCTTTTTAGATATACTGAACTGCATTTACAGATTTTGGAAAAAATGTACAGCCAGCAAGAAAATGGTCATTTTAAACAAAAACTTTTTTTGATGCAAATCGATCATGTTTCCTAAAAGGATCAAAAGTCTCTACCGGACCAACTGAGGTTTGAGTACTAGAAATGTCAGAAATCGCAAAAAAACTTTTCCCATACATTTGTACGGAAATAAATAATTTTAATATGTATTTTAGACACAGACAAACATACGTTTAGATGATCTACGAAATAAATTGTTCAAAACGACCGCCGTTTCCACAAATACATAAGTTCACTCATTTTGCACTGAGCACGTAGCAGCCGATAATTTTCTTGGATAGATATCATTTAAAATCCTTGTTAGTGCATCTTTCAGCTCCTGAATACTGTTGTATTTTTTTTGGGACTTCGTTTTTAAGTAGCCCCACAGAAAAATATGGAGAAGCCTTAGATCGGGGCTACGAGGTGGCTACTTGGTTGGACCACGTGTACCTATCCACTGTGACCCGAACTGCCTATTTAAACTGGAATACACAGCAGCAAAATAAACTTTTCGCAATTCTGACAGGAGCCATTCATCCAACTCGTTTTGGAGATTCTTTAGAATGACGTCGTTATACACGGCAGAATTAAGAGTACCTTCAGAAAATTCCACCATTACCACTCGATACTTATCGCAGTGGATACGATACTTATTCGCGTACCACACCAATGCAGATTCCATGTTCCTATTATTTACAAAATACGCTTGATACAAAAGATGCATTAACATGGATTTTAAATGATACCTATCCAAGAAAATTATCGGCTGCTACTTGCTCAGTACAAAAACGAGTGTACTTATGTATTCGTTAAAACGGTGGTCATTTTGACCAATTTATTTCGTAGATCATCTAAATGTAAGTTATGTTTGTCTGTGTCAAAATAAATAAATACATATTAAAATTATTTATTTCCGTACAAATGTATAGGAAAAGTTTTTTGCGATTTCTGACATTTATAGTACTCAAACCTCAGTTGGTCCGGTAGAGACTTTTGATCCTTTAAGGAAACAGGATCGATTGGCATCAAAAAAAGTTTTTGTTTAAAATGACCATTTTCTTGCTGGCTGTACATTTTTTCAAAAATCAGTAAATGCAGTTCAGAATATCTTAAAAAATAATGGATTGTCTCCTAAAAGCGTTTTCCTGTAACTATAATGGAAAGAGACACAGGTCAAGATGCGTGGGTACGTCAACCACTTTAATATGATTAAAAAGTTACACATTATATAATTTACACGCCGTTTAAAATAGTTTTCTGCTGATTTTTTCTGTACATCATATACACATTCAAATAAATTCATAGAACATCAAACTTTTATTGCAAGCGTATTTAATGTAATAAATTCTTGTTTTAAAAATACTGACTTATGCACTATGAGGTATATCATAACCACTTTTGCTTCCATTTTTTTTTAAATATATTAGCTGCCAAAATGACTCTGCCCTGTCTGATGGAAAGCATGGACAGAATCCAGAAGTGGCGGCCACCGTCCTCACTGCTACAGCGGTCAGTGCAGCATGGTGACCCACACTATGGCGGCCTAGTAACATGCTTTTTCACGCCCCGCTTGAAGGACACAGGGTCATAGAAGGAAGGAAACAAGTGCGCTGGTAGAGAGTTCTAGGTTTTAACTGCTCAGCATAGAAAGAAAGAGCCGAACCAAAACAAAAATTTTAAAAGTTATTCCAGCCATCAGAGTACTAACAAAAATTCTTATTAATAAATAAACTTTATTTAATTCACACATTTTATAAAGCCTATAAATAAGCGTAAATTAATCCGTGCATCCTTACCACTCAGGTTCGAAACTTTGGTCGTCATCAATAATATCCTAAAACCTAACGTGAATGATGAGATCTAGAGGGTAGTAAAATATTTGATCGAATGTATCGATGAAACATCCAGAGTTGATTACAAAAATATTTTCATTCTATTTAGAAAGTAAAAACAAGAATGCTAAATGTTTTACCGTCTGTTATTTACCAAAACAAACGTCATTGCGGCAGTCGCTCCCTGAAACTTCTTCTGCACATTTAATCAGATTAATCTATTCAACACTAATGACGTAATGGTGTTCTTTTGAAGATAACACGATTAAGCTCCTGGCCCTGTTGGCTCACCAATTATGCCAATTTCTGTCTTCAAGGTGGCGCAACTTACAATTATTCTACTAAATGTTGTCGAGAAGCAAATGACTTGAAGTTTAGTTTTTAATTGCAGTGATTCTTGTCTTGTTGTTCTTTTTTTCCTTTTTAAGTACTATCAGGACCCATTTTATAGATTTACTTGTGTATTATTATTTTTGTAATGAGTTACTTTGTTTCTATTTTTATAAATTTGGCATTACACGGATTTTTATGAATTTGCTTTTTTAAAATTTTAATCTTTTTAAAACCTTAGTTGATTTTATAAAATACTATGTTGTACCATTTAAAATTTATTAAATCTTATTAATAAAATTATAATATTTGTGAGCTTAAAATTTTAGTATTAATTATGGCAAAAGTTACAATATCAGTATTGAAAATTGGAAACTAAGCAATTATCATTATTAATAAAAATAAATAAATAAATATTTTGGACATCTAACACATAACATCAACCAGTCCCAAGCTAAGCAGAGCTTGTATTATGAGTACTAGACAACTGATATTAATACATAAACATACTTTTTTTTGTAAATACATAGAAAACACCGAGACTCCGAAATCCGACCCGGGAATCGAACCCGAGACCTCTTGATCAGCAGCCGCACACGCTAACCAACAACTAGACCAACGAGGCAGTCAATATATACACCTATTATATTATAAGAATAAAAACAGACCATTTTTGTTATAAGAGTAGATTTTTTGTTGAAAATAATATATTCAAAATGATTCCAAGCTTTTTATCAAGACGAAACTATTTATTTTCTCTTCAAGGTGCTTGTGAATCGTTGAATACCGGAGGAGTCGTCGTGCGTCCCTTTTGACGTTTCCGACTTTATTTGCGTACATGCCCTCCTATTTGGCCTCGTTTAAAAAACCTTCAAGTATTACTAGGCCCTTTTTTGCACAAGTATATCTTAAATGTTTCCTTTTATAGGACTGTCTTGCTATATTTCATATACGATGGTTCATTGAACTATGTTACTAATTCTTAATTTAAAATTACCTATTACAGTTATCAAAAGACCATAGTGACCAATGAGTATGGTGACCTTTAGGCAAAGTAAAGTTACTTTGGAGGCACTTATACAAAAAAAGTCATTTCACAAAGACCTAGAATTACAAGTCTTCTCAGTGTAATAATTATTGTTCTTAATAAATCTAGTTCTTGATTATTTTTCTTTTAGTTTCCGAGTATTAACTGAATGCCTTGTTGGTCTAGTGGTTAGCGTATGTGTCTGCTGATCAAGAAGTCTCGGGTTCGATTCCCGGGCCAGACCAAATATTTGTGGGAACCACAAATATTTGTTTCAAAGTCTGGGTGTTTTTCGATGTATAATATGTATTTATTTCGATGTATATTATGTATGTATTTACAAAAAAAAAGTATGTTTATGTATTTATATCAGTTGTTTAGTACCCATAATACAAGCTCTACTTACTCTACTAGATGACGTTGTGTGTAGATGTCCGAAATATTTATTTATTTATTTATTATATTAATCACAATAATATATATACACTCAACAACAAACACAGAAGCCGAATCATATAAAAACATCGTCATTAGTATAGCAACGATGGTTGGCTCAAACATCCTGACGGGACAGTCACAAGTCGGCTTGTATAGGTATAATGAGTGCGGAGCAATCATCACAATGAATGGGGAGCGAGACGAGGACTTCGCAGTCTGAATGCCGACTCCTTCGCCGCCTCGACGGTTCGCTTTGGAACCATATTTCGTTAAGAATTTGAGACTTTTGCGGTGCAATAAATAGTTACAGTCAGTTTTCGTTTTTCGAATGGAAAAATATTTGGTTTACACGTTATCCCAATGTTAATGGAATTTGAATTATTTCAGTATATATAATAAAATAATTAAATCAGGTTGAACTAATAGCCAGGAAATAGTTAATAAATAAACTAAAGTACAATCTTCTTCCTAGCCTTTATTATTCCCAAGACTATTTGGGGTCGGCCACTAGTTCAACCGGTTTTACCTGAATTTCAGTTTTTACATGGAGCGATTGGCATCAAACCTCTACAACTCTGAGGGTGAACTGAAATTCGAAGATTAAGCCAGTTGTCGGTATATTTGAGGGCACTGACTCCGGGTCTGACGACTTAACTTGCTCTCCGAGGCACTCTCTCTCTGTACCTTCTCCATAGTTATTAGAAAATTAAAAAAAAATACAGTGATTTACTTGATATTATTTTTATTGCAACACACCCTATATAAGCATTTTGCACTTTTGAAAATCTACCTAGTCACCTGCACTTGAATCACACAATTTCTTAAAAAAAGCAATTATGAGTAAGTAACTGACCGATTAGAAAACTTGAGTCGTCACGAGTGAAGGGAATAACATGAAATATGGCGTGACTCGATTCTATCAAAACTCATGCACGTCATTTGAGAGCTAATGCATTACAGTATATATTTAAAAATTATGATTTTAAATTTATGAATATTGTAGGTTATACTCATTTCTACATTGGAAACCCAAAAATCAAATATTATCGACATCTACACCACTGTAGCTAGAAATACATCGGTAATGCTTTTCAACATATATGTTGTGTATACATCGATCAACGTAACACTCACGTGAATATTATTAAGCCTAGTCTACATAGGCTTTCTGCTCGCCCTCCTTGCTAGCAGTTTCCAATCTGAATTTTAGTGTGAATATTGTAGGTTATACTCATTTCTACACTGGAAACCCAAAAATCATATATTATCGACATCTACACCACTGTAGCTAGAAATACATCGTTTATGCTTTTCAACATATGTGCTGTGTATACATCGATCAACGTAACACTCACGTGAATATTATTTAGCCTAGCCTAGGCTTTCTGTCAGCCCTCCTTGCTAGCAGTTTCCAGTCTGAATAATAGTGTGATTAATAAGGAAACACGCTTAAACCCCTTTATATTACTACTGAAAATCTGACATGTAGATATGCGTACTTACATAAATATAGATGAAGTGTGTATAACTTTAGGAAACAATATTGGAGTTTTTTGTCAAAATAGTACAAAAATATTGTCACCCTACAATAGGACTTCTCTTTAATTTGTCTCGCACTCAACAGACTCTGAAAAGATATGACCCCCAACGACTCCAAGAATGCTCTGTTTTTATGTATGTTTGGTTGAAGTCATGAATTTTCCGCGCTTAAAGCAAACTGAAGATTTTTAAATCGAAATACGCAAGAGTTTAGTTGGGAGAGAGAGTTTGTCTTTTATTAGCTGTTATTTGAGACCCAAAATTATTAAATACATAAAAAAAATACGTACCTTACAAAATTTAAACACGACTTAAAGGTTTACGGGAAGACAACTTCCCAGAAAATGAGTTTGGACTTATTGGTAACGATGTACAAATTTAGTGCTAAAGTTTAACATTATCACCAGCCTATCGCAGTTCACCGTTGGGGTTTCTCCTCGGATCCTTTTAAATGTATAAATAAATAAAATCAATACAATTGAAAAGGTAGATTGGTAACTTATCGAAAAACACATTCAAAGTTTCACCGCCCAATGACGAATTATTTTATTTTAGTTCCTTAACTAAGCGTTTTATGAATCACAACATCATGAGCAAATAAAGTTTCTCTTTTTTATTTGTGATTCATTTAAATCACTACTTTCTCTATTTCTTGGTGAGCAGAAATCTCCAGATATAATGATAACTCCACCTAAACTTAATAAGATTAGAACTTCTCTTTATAACGAAACTTCCAAAATGTGCACCAACATTCTAATGATACTGAAACTTGAGTACTATACTTAAGTTATACCAAAGCTAACAAGTGCCGAAGGGAGCCATTGCCAAAATACCCCTTTAAATCGTTACAACCCTTATAAACTCCCCGATATGGCTAAAAATATTACCTACTAATATGTATCATACGTTTTGTTACCATTAGCCATAGAATGGCCGCTATGGAATCACTGTACTATAATGTTTAAACGTTTCAATCAAGAAACCTACGTATATAAATTGCTTTAATCACGTAATGGGAATGTAGTGAAAATATTATATACCATCTGACTGACCCACGCAGCACACTCCAACACAACAATAACAACTGATCAACATAAATTTGTATGTTTGTGCTATAATATAAAAGCGTATGTACTAGGCACTGTAAAAGTGTATGTACTAGGCAGTTTCGGAGTTCATCATGAGAAATAACGTGACACTAGAACACTAGACCTATCTACTAGAAATTGAACCAAATTTTTTTTTAACCTTCTTCACTCTTTCTCCATATAAACTTTAATAGTGCCAAATTTAATACTCCTTTGTTCGCATACTATTCGTAAAAGGTGTACAAAGTTTTTACTTCACGTATTGTATTATTACGTATTATATTATGTATTATTGTATTACATTGATTGATTAAATAAACTGAGGTGACAGCGAATTTATTTTTTACTGTGTAAAGATAATTTATTTCAGTAGTAGACTATACCAAGTTGATTGATTCTCAATCAGCATACCGTATCAAAAAAACTCGAATTTTAAGTAAAAAATAAAATCCTTTTTAATCTTCACTAGACAATTTAATACCCCTTTCGGTGGCAGGCATGCGTGTTTGAAGCGATTTGACACTCGGGGCTTTGATTTTAATTTAGCGTGACAGTTTTTTACACACGACAACATATTCCCAAGAGTAATTTACCTAATTAGGGTAGCAAACAGGAGGAATTTAATAGGTCCCATGAAGCTCAAAGCCCGTTCTAAATTATTTACAATTCTCCAGGGAATCCGTCTTTACATTTTCTGACAGTTACACGAAAAGTCCACTTACTGTTGGGATTTATTTTGCAGATAATACTTAAACTTGTTTTTGTTTAAATTAGTTTTGGTCGATGAAGAATAAATCAATGAATACGTTAATGTTAGAGGGAGTTACTCAGGTCATAGATATAAAATTAAATATAAGTCAGCCTCTTTGACCGAATTTAGTTTCAGTGATTCATTCTACATTAATTTGAAATAAATTTAATAAAATAGTTATTTGAAAAATAAGAAAAATCTCGAGATATTGAATATCAAATTAATTATAGTCTATTACCTAGAATATTGCAGTTAAAGAAATAAAATAGTGTACAAAAAAAGTTCCATTAGTATTCGATTAAGTACAAGTGCGAAGATCGAAGCAAGTGGTGAGTAATTGACGTGGCCTATCTTCAGCAGTGGACTGCCATAGGCATGATGCATAGCATGAAGTTTCAAATCGTTTCGTTAATAATATTTATAAAAGTTCTCCTTTGCTAGCGGGCAACTGGCTGTCGTCCTCATCAATAACCTTATGGTCGCACTCTGCTGGGCTCAGTTCCCATCTCAGAAGAGGATTAAGGCCATACGTCCCCATGATGGTCGAGTGCGGGTTGGGGACTGGCAAGACACGTAGTGGCTACGTCATCTTGTTGTTAGATGTTTTTAACAGCCCGAAGGTCTCCAACTTAGTTTCACGTTATGCAGTCGGTCGGTCGGTTGTTATTTCATGATAACAACCGGGACCGACTCCTTAACGTGACCTCCAAATCATGGAAATGTTCATAACATATCATGATATAAGCGGTCGCCAATCTAACTACTTACCTAAGCCCACTTGGCCTTGAGCGCGGCCGTATTCTTTGTAAATATCCAATTTCATTTCAACCTACTGTCGTCCACTGCTAAACGAAGGTCTTCCAAAAAGAAGGCAAACCATCGCGGTTTTCTTTGTAAACACTATTCTAAATTTTAAACATAGAATTTGTAACACACTCCACTTCAAAGATAATTTTCAATTCTAACGCTGTGCATCCTATTTTCTTTCATTTCCATAACGAAAACATTCTTCTCACAGACTCGCGAACACATTTTCAACATCAAAACTATGTTACATACTAAAATATTCTCTAGCGTGCTAAAGTACCAACGTAATCTGGCCTAGGCTTTGCGTTATCTTAGCGTGGCTTCAGAGATTACATCCAAAGTCTACTTGCCTGATCTTGTGGAGGCTTAATATGACATTGTTGACTTTGTCTCCTTTGTGTTATCGCGTTCATGCATTAGAACTAGCCGTAATTGAGTGTGGTAGGTTTATAATAGTGGAGGTAATTATATTGGTGTTTTTTTATGAATGACAATGTATACATTTATTTGAGAATTTATTTAAGTAGTGATGTTACAAAACGACCAAACAAGCTTTTTTTTACACTTTGTTCTCTCACTGCAGGGCAAAAGCTTATTTTTGTTCTTTTCACGTCACCTCATCATGTGCTATGTTGGACCAGTCCTTTCGAAAGCCGTCGCCATAGATCATCCCGCCATCGTTGCCTATCACACTACCGCTTAGTGGGATCTAAGATACAAATATTTTAATACAACCTTTAGTGTACTGACTGAAAATGGGATATTTGTAATATTTTCTTTTTTTTTTTCTTTTTATTGAAAACATTAGGAATATAAATCCAGTGTCGTGGGGGGAACTTTACAAACATATGTATATGAAACGGAACACAAAATAACAATTTGTGAATCACCCACGACACTCAGCGCTATAGAAAGCACCGTGGCGACTACTTAAACTACTAGGCCATACTATGCAGTCAAAATCAAGGCACTTTATACTGGCCTACTCTCATGAACATAGACATTTCAAAGACTACAAAGGTCGTCTGGTCTCTTCCATAGATACAATCTCCAAATACGATACAACGGGTGAAGTACTGATACAAAATCATACGCTTTGTTAACTGAATAATGAATTCGAGCTTTAATACGAAAGGCGTTCTATACTTACTGTTATCAGTTTCAGAAACCATTTCATTTCATCTCTGCCACAGGCCTACCCGAGAGATTATTAACATTTATCGGTAGAACTGATCTATCATGCGATAGTTTGATCACGATCGTTAGACAATAGCGAGACTCTAAGGAGATTAGAGCTAAATTTGAAATTATATTATCGGACAATACCTAGTACGAGTATTAGCTAATATAAGTAGACGAAGATATGTCTTAATGGATTGCGATATTTTTATTATAGAAGTAGCAGATAAGTCACTCACTACACACTATATATTTTTCTACTTATTATTTAATCATGACCACCATCCTGTTGAATAATTCACTTAATTGTATCGTAAAATTATTATCTTTATTATTTTATATTTAGAATATACCATACAATAGCTATATTTAATTATATTATTATCATTGCAAACTAATATCATTCTCAAACAATCTGTTAAAGGCTTGTGAAGTCAATAATAAAAAAAAACTATTCTATTATGTAAAACTCCTCTGCCACAATTTTTTCTCAAATTATCTGTCACATTCTTTCTTTATAGTAATTCTCCGTGCAATGTTGGTTACTGTAGTTCTTTACTTGAATTAAAAATCTATACTAATATTGTAAAAAATAGTTTATGAGGTTGTAGGGCATAACCTCTGGCTCCACTTAACCTATTTTGATAATCCTTTTACCAAAAATAGAAGACTCACTATTTACGAGTATCATAAGCTATGTATAAATACAAAATCTGATACGACGCGACGGTCGGAGTCACTGTTAAAAGCCAGTATGAATAAAATAATAACTTACTATCACACTTAAAAAAATTATGACTAATAATTAGTGGGCGTATGTTATACGACCTCTAATATCAATATGATGTTCCTAATGTTATACAGTTTCACAAGCTCAGACCACACAGAGTTACAAATGAGTAAATATAGTCTAAGTTGAGTAACTTGTCTAATATTTGTTCTGACAAACTAAAATATGTTTTGTCCCACGTATTCGGAATATGAAACTACTCGTAAATGTATTCGACCGCGGTAATCGATTTTTATTTATAGAATTTGCATTAAATCGTAAATTTGTTAAATTCAAAGATTAATTATTGTGATATCTTTCAGGACATTTTTATAAAAATATACCTGATCTACTTTTCAATTGTAGTAGTACTTAATTTGTGAATAAATTTATTCATTTCGATTGTTCAACTCCCTAATTCAAATCTATCTTCATCAGTTAGGCTGGGTATTTATCCTAGCAGAAGCAGGCCCGGGTGACGGTGTGAGCGGTACCCAACGTGCACGCCCCTGTTGTAACAGGGAATATCAGGGTTCCCACACAGAAGGGGGTCATCTAGAAGCCGTAGGTGGCCCGAGGTACATCGGGGTTCCAGGGACTTGCTTTCGAGGGTATGGGGTGGTTCCTCGGCTTATAGTGTTGCTTGCTTCGAGTCCGACATAGCCACCAACTGGTGGTATCCGTGGGTATTTCCGCAGGAAAAAAAAAATTAGGTTGGATATGATTGAGAATTTTATTATCATAAAAAACAATCTACATACAATCACCACGTTATGTCTATGTATAAACTATGCAAGCTTCAAATTCACTTTGTGAAAATGAATAAACCAAACATTTTTATACCAATAGGTAATAAGAGATAAAACGGACACATGGTATAACCTGGTAATTACATATATACAAATAAAAGTATCAAAGTATCTTCTTTAGGACATTCTTCAAGCCTAAAAATAATTTAGTTGTATAAATAATAAAAAATAAATAAATAAATATTTCGGACATCTGACACACAACATCATCTAGTCCCGAACTAAGCAGAGCTTGTATTATGGGTACTAGACAACTGATATAAATACATAAACATACTTTTTTTTGTAAAAAGATACTTAATATACATTGAAAACACACAGACTCCGAAACTAATATTTGTGAATCACACAAATAATATTTGGTCCGACCCTGGAATCGAACCCGAGACCTCTTGATAAGCATCCGCATACGCTAACCACTAGACCAAAAAGGCAGTCATCAGTATTATCAGGAGACATTACTCCTAAATTATTACTCTTGTTTTGTGGCCAGTGTTGTGTACGCGACCCACGATCGATGCGCCCGAGCTATTTAAAAATGTAATAGTTTCCAAGGAGTTGGGAATGGAGATCGTAAACATTTTGGTATTCAGTCGGTGCTTCGTCCAGTCAAATGTCTACTTTTAAATACGTCCTCCACAGACATTCGTCTCATACATACAAAATACGCGATGCTAGTTGGTTGACCTAGTTGGCTTTGGGGTACCGGTACGCGTTTAAGGAACGATGAAATATTTATATAGTGTTCAAGCTTCGAGATTTCCCAGGACTAAGCGGCACTTAAAGCGGAACTGTTTCTTTTTGTTGTTATTTTTTGTTTTTGTTTTCTTGAGATCTATTGTTATGTTACTGTGACCTTGACTTTTACTTTAGGACCTGTGATTGACAATTATTTATTCATTTATTTATTAATATAAGTACTACCACATCATACATATTATACTTATACTAACTAACTGACATGTGGGTTGTTTCTAATATTTATTTAATAATTTCGTTGTACAAGCATGTACTATAATATAACAAGAGCGATCCACTCAATAATAATATAATCAACTATTTACTACTAATACCTTTATAAATAAATAAATATATTAAGTTCAAATAAATACACATACATTGACATGTATATAATATACTAGCTGATGCCCGCGGCTCCGCTCGCGTCCGAGAGGTATCAAAAATAGATGTTAGCCGATTCTTTTTACTACAACTACTACTCAAACAGATGTAATTATTACGTCAAATAAACAATGTAAAAGCATTTGCTTTGAAAATTAAAACATTAAAACGACACTAGATTTAATACTGCAGCTTGATAATTTTATTATCATATAACCCTTACCCTCAAATCATATTACCCTCATGTTTCAAGAAACTAAATATAAGGTATAACATTCTTTGCAAACGTTAGTAAACAAAAACAGAAGACACTTCTGTTTCTCCTATTTTAAAATTTGCCGATCTTTGGCCCACATGCAAATGCAATCCTATTTTCATAACGGGTTTTTACCACTTTTGCGAAACACCAAACAACTGATGCACTCGGATCCTCTCATCAGTGCTCGTAATGTTTTGCCCTCTGTTCCCTCTCACCTGTTATAAATTTTGTATGAGATTTTCGCAGCGTTCTAATTTCGTTTTACTCTTGCATTTGTGGTCAGCGAAATACCAATGTTAATACAACATTGTTCTCGGCAATGAAAGTTCTGAAAACCTTAACAATGATCTATTTTTAGTAATATTTTTAGAAAAATTGTCTGATATAATTTTGAAATTACGAAAAAAATATATTAAATTTTCGGCAATACACATAGCTGTTAATTGAATGTTGGAAAAATATGAAGCAGATTATTATTGTTTTGTGTTATTTTATGTTTTTCATTTATTAAATTGTTAAAGTACGTAGTCCGATGAAAAATGCAAAATCAGTGTATTTTAAAAATTGTTGATGCAGAAGAATCTTACTAGACCATGGCGGTCTAGTAAGATTCTTCTGCATCAACAATTTTTTGCATGCATCATCAATTCACAAATTGTTGTTCTGAGTCTGGGTGTTCTTTGTGTCCGTTTCAAGTATGTTTGTAAAGTCCCCCGCGATATAGGAATTCATATTCCTAATGCGGGAGTTGTCTTTTTAAAAAAAAATATAGTGTGGGTCACCATAATGCATTGTCTGCATTTATAATGAGGGTGATGACCCCTACTCTTGGTTTCTACTCACGCTTCCCATCAGGCAGAGTACAGTACTTTGGCAGACTTAAATTAAAAAATAGCTCCTACCGATAATCACAACAAATGATAAAAAACAATAATATCGCTATAGTGGTTTTAAGAATAGATAACGAATAAAAAAGTGAAATGTCCTTTAAAAAAACTATCTACTAGAAAACTCGGGCAGCAGTTCTTCTTTACTATTGCAAGTGTGTTTCTTTAGCTCAAAGCCTCAAAGTGTCTCGTTAGTGTGTTTTCAAATAGTCATGCTCGGCCTGTGACCACTCCATACAATCTTTTAAGCCATTATAGCGAGTAGTTGATTGCTCTCTGCAGTGGCTACGGGAAATTAGACTCCGTTTGTAAAGTTCCATTTTGGATTTGTATTTTGAACTTTTACTGTTTGACTAGAATTTTTTGAACTAGACCAAGTAGTATTAGAGTAAATAGTGACTGCACATGTATATAGATGTATTCGTGTTTTGTATCATTACATTTGTAAAAAATACTAACTATAATTGTTTAACACCTGTACTATTAAATCAAGATCGAATGATCGAACGCCTGTTGAATATTTTTTTTGTATATACATCCAAGCTCCCAAACTGCCTAACAAATAACATGTGCATATCATACCCTGTTATGTTATCGAACCCAAGAACTCAGCACAACACAGTTGTTGTATTCGCTACCACTATGCCACCAAGGCAATTAATTACACTTTATTACAAAGAGACTTTTTTTACGCAGTAAGGATTGAACTTTTTACCTCAATAATTGATGTTTTAATAATATTTTCTGTATAAGTAATAGACAATTATTGTGTTTGAAAGATCTATACACCATTTTCTTTGATTTAAAGCCATAAAAGCTGTTTATTTAATTAGTAACTTTAGTAAAATGTATTAAACATTGAAAGACTTCAGACTTTGTTTAAATTAGGTATTCAATGACCTAAGCCGTGGGCAACAACTGTTTCTTACATTAAAAAGATTGCCTCTCACAGATTAGGTATATTTGATAGTATGCCACCCACTGTTTGCTAGTCTTTTCCGACACATATTAAAAGTATCATATATATAATACTTTTAATATATATTTACATGTATACAAATAAAGTGTGACCTATCTCTGTCTCTAACTTCTAAATCGTGTAATATTTGATATCGCTAGAATAGTACTTACTAGGCAGAAATATTCATATCCAATAAAATTTACTGGAGCGTCACATTATATGAACGTTAATTAAAATGTATGTATATTACATTACGCGTTACATACTTTGTGTATTCGGTTTTCTCATTAAATACTTAATTACAAGTATTTGAGATGGAAATCTATACATTAGTATAGAGTAGACAGATATAAGAAATATTTTAGTATGTCTTTCCGTTAGTAATAATACTATGTACCAAACAGAGCTTTTCTTTTAAATTTGTTAAATTAAAATCTAGATTTGAGTTCTTTATAAGCACTACGTTTTTTATAAAAAGTTCGAAGATATTAATGTGCATGTATGTAGCAGCTGTGTAGCAGCGTAGTATCTCGTAGAAGCAGCGTACTAAATACTGTCACATTTCTTAAATTTAATTCAATATCTACCATATTATTTCTGATTTTTCGAAGTTACAAAGATACAATAGTATCAAAAGTACATATCTGAGACAGTTTTATCAACAGTTGATTTTATGAACCGTTTCTAAATTCAGTCATTCTATTCGAAAATTTAGAACAGCTTTCAGTTGTGATCGATACCTAATTTATACTGATTTTCCTTTATTATTTATTTTATATTATATTAATTTACACTGCATACTACAAGCGAAAAATACGGTCTTAAACTAATTTAATTCTCACCTGGGTAATAAATTAAATAACCTTAGTACTAATATACTTGAGCGCTACCTAAGGCACCTCCATCGAGAACAAACTTAAGCGACGACTATTAATCGCTACCTGCTTCAGCCATTATTAAAACTCCTGATACTATCAGTGCAGCTAACAAACAAAAGACGACTTATTACTTCCGTACTATCTACCATCCGAAGTGTATAACGCATGAATATCAATTATAGTGCACCCAACTTCGCAGACGATAATATCTCTTGCATGTCAAAACACGCATTGTATTCGCGTGAATATGGGATATTTTCGTAGGTTCGTGGTTGTTGATGGTTCTTTTGTTGTTGTTGTAATGATGCTAGCTATTTTGTTGTTGTTCTTGCTGTAGTCATCACCATATTTCACAGTATATTATATTAAGGCACAACTGTATACTCAAGTTGATGCAAATGGTATTATTACGTTTGCGTGTTTGAAGTTATGTGTTTGTTATTCCTTCTTTATACTGAATGGAGTATTATAAACTCTATTTTGCCTTGATCTGTATTCTGAGCTGTATTTTTTGTAACCAGTCTTTTGATTGTTAACTGGTTGAAATTCGACCATAATTAATAATAATTAGAAATAGCAACATAATATGGTTCTATTGTAAAAGACTAACATCCACAATCATAGATTTCGCCAAGGCTACGCTACAATGTTAATTTGACAAAAGAGTATCTATGCTTGTGTGTGTGTCAAATGCATGGTAGTGTGTGTTATGTTTATTATTGACAGAATGTGTTCTTCTGTATAATTGAAAAAAAGATTAGCATTATTCACTCTCTACACAAATTATAAATGTGCAAAATTTCATACTCCTCCGTGCACGGCGCACATACTCTATCTATATACATAAAACCTTCTCTTGCGTATTTATATCAGTTGTTTAGTACCCATAATACAAGCTCTGCTTAGTTTGGAACTAGATGACGTTGTGTGTTTAAGATGCCCGAAATGTTTATTTATTATTTATTTAAATATGACTATAGTATTTTAGGTAGGTGTTAATTTATCTACTGCGATAAAAATTTCAAATAAGTAATTTCTGTGTGATATAAGTATCACCACCCAATAATGTTGTTGAGTTTGCTAAAATACGCAGTATTGTTTGAATTTTTCACTTACATTTCTCATTCTTACTTCACATGCCTTACTTTACATTTCTTAATGTATATCAAATATAAATTAACCAAGTCAAAATCTTCACAAATCATTGTTAAATAAAGCAACGCTCTACCAAACCTATGTAATTAAATCTGTGTGTCGTCATTAATTAACTGTGCGATTGCGCTGCCAATAATAGATTAATTAAACATTTGAACATCTGCCAATGCGTATTTGCTACTTCGATGAGTTTGCAACGTTTTACAGTTTTTGTACAGCTTAGTTATAGGCGGTAGTTTGTACGACTTGAGCGGATTCGCTTTGTCAGACAAAACTTCAAGTGACTCCACTCTGTCTGATGGAAGGCATAAGTAGAATCCAAGAGTGAGGACCATCGAAATAATAAGCTGAAAACTCATCATCATTATCCTGTCCCAGTCCACTGCTGGACATAGGTACTCACATTGCACACCACTTCGATTTGAAGCTTATCGATTGAAAACTCGTATACACCTTTATTTTTTGAAATGATAAAAGTCCCATATCATCTTGAGAATATGTGTTTTTGGTGTTTTTATGTACTTAAATGATGTTAACTTGTATTACACAATTATAGAGTATAAAATTTTGCGACAGATTTGGTTTAAATTTTTTGTGAGATATAATGAAAACTTAATAAACAGTCAACCATGAATCTCAGTGAATAATAACTTGTATAATAAATTGTTTAACAATAAATCATTTGTATTACTTATCAGTAATTATATAATATTTAATAATATTTATCATGCAAGAAGACAGCGACAGGATGCAAAAACCAGCAGACCGGGTTCTGTGGTGTGCCTTGAAAAGGTCATGTCCGTTAGTGGACTGCAACGGGCTGATGTTGTTGATGCAGGAAGACTGCCCTGTACAGCCACTGTTTTGTATCGGATAAACACGCTCCCCTTCAGTTTTTTTTTTTAGTTTTTTTTTATATATAACGCCTGCCAAGGTGACTTTATTTATTTATTTATTTATTTATTTATTTATTTATTTATTTATTAAAGCTTCCTGCAAAACATATTGCACAAGGCGGACTTAATGCCATAGGCATTATCTTCCAGACAAACCTTTGGGTGTTGCGAAGCTGTTTGTGGCAGGTGTATATGGGGACAAGTAAGGCGAGGGACTAAGTTATTAATTTCAAAAATATAATATACGTATAATACATATAAATATAATAGACATACACATATATACACACATTACTCACACACATACTTACATACATACTTACATATATACATACATATATACATAGACATATACTACATGAATATAATACTTGGATAATTATGATAAATAGTGTTATTCTGAAGACTCCGTCAACAAGTCTCTATAATGTTTTCGCACTTTAAATTTAAAACTGAAGACTTTACTATGCCTGATGGAAAGCATGAGTAAAATCCACAAGTGAGGGTTGCCATACTCACTGCAAATGGAAGCAGTATGGTGAACCACATTATGGCGGCCTAGTGAGATGCTTTTTCACGCCCCGCTTGAAGGGGTTTTATTTATTTACGGGTTTGTGTTGCACTATGAATTAGGAACTCAATATTTGCACTCTTTGATATAGTTTTCGGCATGTATCTCAAAACATCTTAACGTTAAATAGCAGTTAATGGTTAAGTGAAATAGTTGTTCTCCATAAATGTATATTCCTCAATTATTCGAAAAGACTAGTGATAAATGACTATAAAAGTTTTCACTGAACGCTCAATTAAATCGAAACGATTCACGAGTCGATTAAAACTCTGTTTTCGATTGAATACCGATTGTAATCGACACTGCCAAGTAAATTGATAAGTCGAAGAACCGCTTCTAATGAATATGCGATGACGCTAAGAAAGTTAATATTGAAAATTAAGTCTATAAGTTATCTTCTATCTACATTTGCATAGGCTTTGGACCATTCATTTAAATAAAGGTAGGTACGGGAGAGTTTTGAATTTGAAATTAATTAGAAATATTTTTTTTCTTTTAACCGACGAGCAATGAAATTACGACGAGCTTACGAAGCTAAGGTGTCAGGACCGCAGTGAGTGGAGATCAAGTATATCCTATCTAGTTCTCTTGAAAACATACGACGTTATGTATCTATATATTATTATGTTTACTGATCCTGCACAATATAATGTAGGTTTTGAGACACCTAAGTGAGATTTATTATCAGTATGACTGCTTTTAGACTTCGCAACTTTTACACATACGAGGTAGTAGAGCCACGCTGATTTCAGCACGAATGGGCCAGCTCGACCCGGCCAGTACTACCCTCACACAAAAGACCATCCTAATAATGATAGCATTCTTGCTGTCGTATTTCGTTGGTGAGTGTGAGACCGGAGGCCCAATCATTCTGCATCATTGCAATCAATCATGCAATCATCTAACCAGGCTGCCATGGTAAGGGTCACCATGCTACATTGCCTACCCTCACAATAAGCATGGTGACCCCTACTCCTGGATTCTACTCATCCTTTCCATCAGGCAGAGTAGAGTCACTTTGGCAGGCTTAAATATATATAAAAAAAACATACTCATGTTTTTTGTTGTCCAACGCAACTTATTCGTGATAAAATTATTTAAAAGCTTTTAAACGTCTACTTTCCGAACAGGTTATACCGCTCGTGGTCTCGGATAGATCGTGGCATTACCTGTGTATATGTCCTTCTTCATGGTCCAATCTATTTTTATATCGAAATTCATCCAAATCAATCAACCAATATTTTCTATTTATAATATGTATGTATTTACAAAAGAAAAAAGAATGTTTATTTATTAATATCAGTTATCTAGTAACCCATAAAACAAACTCTGCTTAGTTTGGGGACTAGATGGCGTTGTGTGTAAATGTCCGAAATATTTATTATTTATTATTATTAATCCATCCGGTTCAACCGCCATAATAGCCGTTAAAGCATAACAGACAGACGGTTATATTAGAATTTATAAAATTAGTGTAGATAGCTATTCTATATATACATATAAGTTTGTTGTATTGTTAATTATTAATTAATGTGCGAAGTGCTTAGAGCAACTTAAGGTACATTGAAGTCCCTTTGCCTACACCTACTGTGTTTATATGGAAACAGAATGTATTTGAAGTGCCTATTCGTTGTTAGGGTGTCGCATACTAAATAATTAACGATACATTGGATATCTTCTGTGAAAACTGATATTCTTGTGAAAGCTCTATTGTCTGATGAAGATTTGAGCTTTGAAATAGGTAATATGGTTAAGTGAGATACGCCACTCGTGTTATAAAATCGTTTAATTATCTATTATTAATTGTGACAGCCATTTCAGTAATAATTTATTGGGTAAAGTTAATAGTACAGTGGTTAGAACTACTGAAAGTGAACTACAAAGTTAGTATATTTTGACCTAAATAAAATAATTTTGTAGTGTATTCTACTGTGTACAGTATTATCTATTATGTTCTGACAGAAAAAAATCCTTTATTTATGGTAAGACTTGAGACGTGAAAAGATCTTATAAAATACACATACAATAACTACTGCTTTCTTCTGCACCAAGTGTCGTGGGTTCGAATCCCACGTGGGATTCACAAATTGTTGTTCTGAGACTGGTTGTTCTTTATATCGGTTTCATGTGTGTTTGTGAAGTCCCCCGCGACTTAGTATTTATATTCAAAATGCGGGACTTATTTTTTAAAAGAAAGGTACAAATAAATAAAAACTGAAGTTTCTAATCACTGAAAGGGCTTTGACGGGACTTTCACTGGTAGATAGATAATGCTAATAAGAATTAATAATACTACTTTTTAGGGTTCCGTAGCCAAATGGCAAAAAACGGAACCCTTATAGATTCGTCATGTCTGTCTGTCTGTTTTTTAATACGTCATAAATCGTAAACTTCAATTTACCTTTCATTCAATCAATACACTATTATAAAAACATCGATCCAAGTTACAACGAACTACAAAAACTTTTATATGATGTTGCTAATACGGAACCCTTCATGGGCGAGTCCGACTCGCACTTGGCCGCTTTTTTAGACTAGTTCCTTCCCGTGGTTGTTGTTGTATAGGTAACAAGAAATGCGAGCAACACCGCAGGGTTCAGTTAGTGTTACATAAATGTTTTCAACGAGCGTTCGATAGTTTGTAAACTAAATATTAACCTAGAGTAAATACACAAAGTTGAGTAATAGTTATAAGTAGCAACTGAATTTGATTATCTGTGTAGAAATTTTGTAATCTAGGAGTATATTAGTTAGTTATTTGTCATGTCGTGGTTCAAACCATTGCACATTACTTAAGTTTTACGTATGTCAACGTAACTACTAACAAAAAATAATAATAAATAAGTTGGTAAATATTTTGGATATCTGACAATCAACGCCATTTTGCGCAAACTGAGCATAGCTGGGTATGATATGGGCATTATACACGCGGTTTTAATACATATACGAATTAGAAAACATCCAAAATATTTGCAGATCATAAAAATATTTGGTGCGACCGGGGAATACAACCCGAGACCCCGAGCACAACAAGCTGCCACTGCTCCATTATAATGACCTACTTCTTTAAAATGCTACTTAAAGATTAAATTATTTTCTCATTAAGATTTCTAAAATTACTTAACATTGTTAAGTTACAAGTAAAAAAGATTTCTTCTCAACCATTATCTACATGTTGCTGTGACTTTTAACTTGCTTAAATTACCTGAGTACCTAAACAGAACTTCCAGTTTTGTCAGTAGGCTCATATCTTCAAGGTCCCTCAATGAAACTCTAAGCAAATATAAACCTACTAAATGAGCATGCACAATTGCTGGAATACTGTAGATCTTGGTGTTCTCATTACTATACAAACAAAACTTAAATAATAATCCGTCGGCAGAACTTGATCAATTAGCTCTTTATTAATTCAAAATCTAGTGAAGAGAGCCTTCTTCGAGAAGTAACGGTTCGTACCCACTGTGTTATGCGGAGTTAAACGCTTAATTTGCATAGAAATTATATCGCGTCCGCTTGTTCATAGGAAAATTTCCTAATTAAAACGTCTTCGGTGCTGGGATTTTGTTCCAATTAAAAGTTGGTGGGAGCACGCGGCGCGCGTGCCGTATTGATAATATTTTAGTGTTTAGGATTGCACTCGAGCCATTTTCCTGGGTCTTGATTAGATAAAGTATTATAACTATAATACGACTTAAATACATGACGGTTCAACAGTTACATCAACAGTTTTAAACAGTATACTGTGAGACATCAGCCTTTCATTATACAAGAGGTTTTGGTCTACTAAACAACGCTGTCTAGACGGATTGGCATAGGGTTTGTTTTCCTTCTCTTTGCAGAGCTATTTTCCTTTGTGATTTGTTCCCATCAGACATATCAAATTAATATATGGGACAATACTAAATGTAAATAAAATACATTAACTAAATGATAGTAAGTACTGATATAATGTCTATGGTAAAACTATATCTGAAAGTTTAATATCAACTGAATTCTAAGCATTATACGTAATGAAAATTAACATAGTTTGTAGTACATAGAATAAATAGCACTCCGGCTATCATCATTACTTTTTCTTCTTTATCCTCAAATTTAATGCAAATTCATGGATGAAAAGTTCGTAACAATATCAAGTACATTTTTCTTCCACAATAGACTAACCTTAATTGCAAAGAATACTGTCCCGAAAATTGCCTTTATAAAAGTAAATCTAAAGCGTATTTCTTCCGCCTTTTAAACTGTCCTCAAAAATAACATTAACTCGTATATTCAGAAGTTCAACAAAAGAGGATATTTTCAAAATAAAAAGCCATCTAAAGTCGAGACGTAAACGGCGAAAAGTTGTTAAATTATATTTTTTTCTCTGTCCCCCCTGTGGGTTCTTAGAAAACTTGCCTGTATTTGAACGAGGCCCCCGAGAGAACCTTTCGGACAATAAATTAATTTGTGTAACCCTGGATACGCACCTACACGAATCACTGTTAAGGTATGAGCCTATATATATGACGGTCAACTTTTCGTGGTGTTATTTTTTTATATGTACCTGCCAAAGTGATGGAAAGCATCAGTAGAATGTAAGAGTATAGTAGTCTCCATCATCATCATCATCATCATCATCAACAGCCTTTAACAGTCCACTGCTGGACATAGGCCTCTCCTTAGAAAGGAGGTTTTGGCCTACTATGTTTAAATAGTACCTAGTATGGAGACCACTATATTTCAATAGTGGTGTCCATACTCATTGCAAATGCAAACAATGCAGTATGGCGGCTTACACTATGGTGGCCTATCGACATGCATCTGAATTTTTGGGCTTCCGATCTTGTACTCACCAACGAAACATTAATTTAAGAGGGTAGTACCACCCTAGTCAAGCCGGCCCATTCATACCAACATCAGCGTGACTCGAAAACTTTTCCATTGACATATTTTTATACTGTTTCTTTTTTACCTATCAACAATATGTTTCATTCAATACACGTGCAAACTCAATACGAATATACAAAAACTTGCAGATTATAAACTTTTTAGAAATGACTTTCTTTTTTTAGACAATTAGTTGAAAAATTAAAATGTCAGAGAACAAAAAACAAACACAAATTATTCTAATATATGGCCATGGCGTCTTTTTACTTTTAAAGACTTCTCTTTCTTCGATTTGCGGAGGACAAAGATTTTTGAGTAGCGACTTCTGGATCCAGCCTTGCGCATAAATACAGTCATTTTTGATTTACAATATTCATTAATGTTTACGAACTTATGCTATAAGTTACAGGTAGAAAAATAACTAATAGTTTTGTTACTTCCCTTTTAAGGGATAAGAATTTGGCCTACTTTTAGTCCCAAATATCTATCTACTATCGTCTACCCCGTCTAGATGTACACAAAGGGGGATTAACGTAAAGTAAATTTATAATCCTAACTTTAAAACCAATGTTATGACAACTTCAGAATAATCCCCCACTACTCTAGTAATTAGTAAGTATAATTTATTTTATAAGCTGTTATTGCAAAGTTGACATATATACCATCTACTCAATAAGTACAGTCACGCGCAATATATTAACAAAATCACTTGTTTACTACACATGGCACACTGTACCCACTACACATTCAACACTAAAATTAAACATATCGTGTGCACTTGCGCTTATTCTGTTCCCTTATCGCGTTGTCTTGTGGCCATGAAATGAGCGAGTTTTGAATTTAAATTATTAACTTTGGCTTTTTTAAGTCTTATTGGCAATCTTAGTAAGACAACAGGCGAATTATGCAAAAATTATCTAACTTCCTATATTTATAACTTACAAGTATAGATTTTAGGTAGGTGGCGATACCAGAAAAGTCATTCATGGGTTAAAACTAAACGACACCAAAAAACAGTAAAATGATAGAATTTTTAGTAGAAAGAGACCTCCCAAAGTAGGAACACGTGTCACGGGGGACTGTAAAAATATACCTGGAACGGACACAGGACACCGCGACTCAGAACAACTTCATAACTCTGGCTTGTTACTAAGCATTTAAATTATTGAAACTACTAGAATAACAGTATGAACACACGTAGTCATAAATATGACAATGCCATATTTATCAGGAGGCTCTCACCACAGCATAAACAATAAATTATGCAAATGATCTTTTATCACTCGACACGCTCCCCAATTGTTCGCACTTTAACACTACAGATGAAATCCATAGGCGGCTATAAAGTTTCTGATATGACACTGTGTTTATAGAAGTTGGGTGCTGGTGTGGCCATAAAATTGGCGTTTAAAAATTGCTTAAAAGATAATAGTAGAACCATTGTTCCAACAGGGGTGATATTTGTCGTGTCGTTGCGTTCACAACAAATTTATGTTAGTTGTTTATTATTCTAGAATAGACTACAAACATTTTTGGTGTCAACAGGTGGTATATTATTTTACTGGGTGAAATCATTTTAAGGAGAGAAATTGTAGAGCTACGCGTAACAAGAGTAAATCAAAAGTAAATTTGATGGACTGGATTTTAATTACAGTAGAGAGGCTCGTGGTTAAGTAATAACACAATGCAAAGTTAAGCAATCCTAGCAAGGTCAGTCTATGGATGGGTGACTATTGCTAAACACGTTTAGTCCTCTCGGTTACCTTCTTCTGAATACGTTAAAACTGATGACTGATGGACACATGATAACTAAGACCCACCCCGTGCTTTTGACGAACATCTTTGGCAATCGTTACCAATAGCTGAAGCCCTCAAAAGTTCTGCAAGTCATTTTACAGATCCCACCTAGTTTACACATAAGGTTCTAAGGTATGCCTAGTAAACATGTAAATAAATAAATATTTCGGACATCTTACACACAACGTATTAAGGATACTAGACAACTGATATAAATACATAAACATACTTTTTGTTGTAAATACAAGTATATATATACAATAATATGTAAATATACAATAATATGTATATACATATTAGAGATAGAAAAACACCAAAACTGCGAAACAAATATTTGCGGATCACACAAATATTTGATTCGACCCGGGAATCGAACCCGATCAGCAGCCGCATACGCTGAACACTAGATCAACAAGGCAGCAGTAGCGTGTAAGTTAGATAACACATAAGGTATGGTGGCAGTCATATAATAGTAGACTTATAGTCGACCTTACTATTTTAGATTGGCGAAAGAAGGCTTCTAGGAAAAAATACAACTATACATACACATTTATTTTGGACTAGCTTTCGGCTCCGCCCGCGTGTATGTCGGTTATCGCGGTGAAAAGTAAGCCTATGTCCTTTCCCAAGTTCAGTTCTATTTTCATACTAAATTTCATCAAAATCGGTTCATTGGCTAAGGCGTGAAAGCGTAACAGACAGACAGACAGAGTTACTTTCGCATTTATAATATTAATAAGTAGGGATTGTGAACCTATTCGGTACTGGAAGCACAGCACCAAATAGGTTCTTCACAAAACCTTGAAAAACCTTGAAGGTATATGTCAGGATTTAACGTTTTTTGACTGAGATGATAATGATGATGGCTTATGTACATGAATTCGTTTGTTTTATATGATTTCCGTCATCTGTAACAACAAACTGTTACTTGTAACCAGACTTAAGGGGCCCCCGGAGGCTGTATTGTCCATACAAACGGCATACCAAGATCATTTACAGTATAAACATATTTCCACGATGATATGTTGATATTCGGACTTAGACTGTATTTATTTAGGTTATAACGTCTTTATCTTTAAAAATAAACTAATCTAGAATAAAATATAATCAAATAAAATTTTACATATTTTCACATCCATATTTTCACAAATTTCAAGCAATTAGTAGTGCTATCGCATCAAAAAATATTTCAATGTGTGTGTGATTCGTGTCAGTCAAATAATGATAGCCGAACCTTCTACGAGAGAGTCCGAATTACTACGAATGAATGTCAATCCACATACACACATACAGCGGTCCACTCGTATCTACGTTGTATTTTGTCAAACAGAGACAGCAATATTTTACGAACAAATTTCAACTTGCAGTTTCGAGTGTCGTACGTCGGCCTCTTAATAATAAATAATTTTTCTTTCTTCTATTTCAATGTATAAATGGCCTATGTCCAGCAGTGGACTGCGATAGGCTGATGATGATGATGATGATGATGATGATTTCAATGTATGGTTTCTATGTGTTTTAGATTGGTTTTTTAAAACTCAAATTGGTTTTAGTACGATATAGGTAAAATAAAACTTGAAATTAAATCGACACGCCTGAATATATCTACAATGTAATTTAAATATTCCTATTATTTCCTAAACATCAAAAATAATATATCTCATAATTAATGTTTTCCTTGAATTAATCTCTAGCAAAATAGTAGATACTTCAAAATTTCATCGGAATTGGAATTAAAACCTCGAGAGATTTCTGTGAGTAACAATAAAATCCTCTTGAGTAAAATAAAAGTAAATTTATTAAAAGTCTTATAAAAGAAAATGTACGATAACAATCTAATTTACATATTCTAATGTATCGCTATACTTCACCCAACGCTGTTCTAATGCGATCGCGGGGTCATACTTTCGATTCGACAATTCCCCTACTAAGACTTGTTAGCTCAAGTACTTTTCAGAATATTCACAGACCAGGATATTCCTTTAAAAGGGAGCATTGAGTGATTCAGTTAAGATCTACGTCGATATCGGGGCATTAATTGAATAAAACGCAGTATTAGATCGGAGAGAATACCTTACGAGGCATCAAGACTGTCTTCATGAATATGGATTCATTTAAAGTGTTCTCAGCTCTGTAAAAAGTTGAAGTTATTAAGTCGATGGCCATTAAATTGGAGGTCAAAGAACGTACAATTGCTGAATAAGAGTCTGGGGAGATTTACCGGCTTCCTAATTGATAATTTATAACAGTTAGTCAAATGAACTTGAAACGAAATTTAAAACTGTTCATTAGTCGTTGGCGATAAATATAAAAATAGTGGGTTTTGAAGAGTCTTTGAGAATTATATTTTAATATATCGGAGATATTAAGGTTGTATGTGTGTCATTTAGACAGGGTAAAAGTCTAGTTAGGGTAAGAAGATAGGTGTAGGTAGTCATAATTGTGTTCTTTTTTTATGCATTGTACTATTAAGAACCTGACATTATTAAAGGATATCGTCAGTAACCTTATTTTCCTCTCTATTGACCTGAAAACATCATCGTTTAAATTTTACTGTAGCAAAATTTCCTTTTGAAGAAAAAGCCTACTAATTTACAGGGATCATTCATGCCTTGTATTTTTCATCACTGATTTCATAAAAAATATTCTATTACCTATTTGTAGCTAGTACTTTATTTCTCTATATCTTAGAGAATCAATGATATGGAATGAGAAGGACTCAATAAGTATTTTGGACCACAGTATTCGTTGGATCTACTCCTGGACCGACGCCAAACGTTACCGAATTTATGTAAAAGATGGAAATTGAGGTGAGAAATGCAAGCAAAATGTGTTTTCTGCAGAACAAAATTTTCTTTTATTTTTGACGACATAAATGGAAACGTTTTGTGAAATAAACTGCAACGCAATGTCGTAATTCTATAGATTAGAGATTGTATGCGATTTTGAATCTAGAATAGAATACTTAAATCTTGTCACACAATCCATACAGATAAGCGTTTTACTTTGTTATATTCAAGCGATATAGATATGCTTATTTGTAGTCCTTGTAAAGAGGTAAGTTATCAGCATTTTCGTCAGCTCTTTTCTTACTAACCAAAACTTGAAAACACTAGTGTGAACAACTATACTGTCTGCCTGTTCTGTGTTTAGACTGCTTTGTTGGTCTAGTGGTAAGCGTATGCGGCTGCTGATCAAGAGGTCTCGGGTTCGATTCCCGGGTCGGACAAAACGTTTGTGTAATCCGCAAATATTTGTTTCGGAGTTTGGGTGTTTTTCTATGTATAATATGTATGTATTTACAAAAAAAGGTATGTTTATGTATTTATATTAGTTGTCTATTACCTATAATACAAGCTCTACTTAGTTTGGGACTAGATGGCGTTGTGTGTAAGATGTCTAATTTTTTTTTAATTATAAACTAATACACCTTTCAATAACTTCGTAAATTATTTAGCTCAACTGTCAATTTTATGACTAATCATGCTATATCCATTTTGCCATTCTTAAATCTCAAGCCTTTTTTTCATAACAATACGACAAGCTTATTAAATACTCAGAACTTTCTGAATTCTATTAATTACTTTGAAAAACCGTTATTAATTACTACAGAAATTTAAATGCAAGGTCATTCATTTAAATTCACTCAGAGAATTTCGTGTTGCGAATTCATTTTTATATTGTAAAGTAAAATAAGAAGATTGTTTCATTTGTCCCTTTCATTTATTGTTTTATATGGTGTCTTATAATTTATATATTTTGAAATATAGCCCATTCGCGTTAATAAAATAATGACGAATCATTAAACTGTACACCCCGAATAATTTCGTTCCCAAGCTTTTATAAAAAACGATAATTTCTTTTGAACTGATTGGACAGAGAGCGGGTCTTGACGTGTTACTTTTTACCCACATGGACTAAATAATGTTACTGTTCTTGTTTTTAAAATCAAGAATAACAAAATACAAGAGAAACAAACTCAAAATATACCTTCTTACTTTATGATTAAACCTAATAACTCAGCAATATATCAAGATACGAGTGATGTATCACACTGCACTATTCCTTCCCTTCACTTCATCATCATCATCATCAACAACAGCTTTTAATAGTCTACAGCTTAACATAGATCCTTCTTACAGAGTACTTGGGCCTACTATACCATGCTGTCAATACGAGTTAGTTTTTTTTCAAGTTTACTTTCTTCTTTGCAGTTATGTTGTCCTACGCAGTTTGTTCCATTGGTTGCCTTTTACGACATCTATTTGATAAGTAGGACACTCTGTATAACCCGTCATCACTTCACTCCTTAAAAAGATAAGTCATGCCTTTCTCATATATCAAGAACCGACAGTAATTTAACCCCGAATAAATTTCTATTATAAAGCATTTCGGTTAATTACTGAAGGTTAGACTAACGAGAATGGAGCACTGCTTTGTAATCCCGCTGGAGATGACAAATTGTAAAATTGTTTCGGTTTTGTTTGGGTTCTGAGGTCCAGCCCTCTAATGAGAGGGCATTCCGAACAACCAACTATGGGTTTAACCTGTTTTTGGTTATAAAACCGTTAAATTTCATGGCATTTTCCAAATTTTAATGAGCATAATACCTCAAAAGGGTATAACGTATGCCCGTGCGGCCTTGCGGGGACTGATTGCGGCTTCCAAATTTCGATAGTAAGTATAATTACACGGAACAAGTACTACTTAGATGCTTTATTTCATTAAATATGGTAAGTATTGAGCCGTAAAAATAATATGCTGTTAGTATTACAATATATGGTTAAAACTAAAATAAAAAGATTTAAGGTTTGGTTTAATATAACTCATTAAATTCTCAAACTTTTATTCAATATTCGTAAACTTTTTTTATAAAACTGTATAATTTGATACAGTTATCTATCTGTATTAACATATACATATTAATCCATATCAATGTAATCTATATAACAAATTAACTCATCTAAATTATCTAATTAAAGCACGCAAAGCGCGTTTATTTTTTTTAATTGTATTAAGCTTATCATTATTATTATACATCATAATTATTACTATTACTTATAGATTCTTCAAAAATTCTAATTAGAATGAACTTTGCGTGTAATATCTGTGTAATTAATTTAAATTCGGTTCCAAATAAATTGATAACAACTAAAACGTTAGTTTACTTTTGTTGCTAACTGTCAAAAAACAGTTTCTTTGATTTTTCTCAGATAACACTGCTACTAAAAACCTTACGACAAATGACGCTGTAAATAGGTTAATTGTACCTTGAGAGGATACCTATCCATACAAATAGATATAAATGAAGTGTCTGTCTGTAGTCTCAAATGAACAGTTTTATAATTAATAAATGAATATGAAGGTATATACCATACTTACATGTTTCCGAGTAATCTCTGGAGCGGTTAGACCGATTTTGACATTAGCTCCATTGTCTGCTAATGACATAAGGAGTAACTTAGGATTTTTTAAGACTAGCTTCAATCCGCGGCGTTGTCCGTAATTTACAACGATAACCGCGGGCAGTACCGCGGGACTCATCTACTATAGAATAGACATATAACATAAGGCATCCTACTAATATTATAAATGCGAAAGTTTGTGAGCATGTATGTGTGTATGTATGTTTGTTGCTGTTTCACGCAATAACTACTAAAAGGATTTGGATGAAACTTTACAGTAATATAGCTCATATATCAGAATAACACATAGGCTACTTTTTACTACAATAATCGAGATACACATATCGTAAAAATACATAAATCGTAGATGTCAAAATGTATCTATCACTGTTTATCTCCTGTCAAAAGTTTACAGGTTGCTATGCATAACACACTTGTATAGCAACCATAATGATATACGCAGATAACACCGCGGGGCGCAGCTAGTATTCTAATAAAACCAAGTAACCTTACGAATGCATTTCGAACTATCGAATTTGCTTTACCACTTCCCAGTGCAGTTATACAAACATCGACGTACCAAAGTAAATATCTAGACTGAAATACGAGCTCATTAGAAAGTGCTTCTTTAGTGCTAATTTCCTCCGGTGTAAGGAATAAAGGAATTTATCAAGTTTTCTAGGTGAGGTGAGATGGAACTAATTAATGTTTTGTATTTTCATTGTTCAAAGTAAGGTAGAATGCTCATTTTAAATGTAAAATGGAAACCAAGAATTGCTGTAAAGTATGTACTGCTCGTTTTTAACTTTGCTTAACTTTATTGCGAAATAAATTTTAAAACAAAAAATACTTTCTTATACCAAGCTTATTAGACTCTTCAGCTTGAGACCCTGGTTATAGAGTGTAATCAAAGACAAATCAAACGAGTTCAAACTAGATATAGTTGTATGTTTAATTGCGGAGCACCTATGGCTACCTTCCAAGTTCAGGATCAGATGAGCTCTATATCATCTTAATTTGTATGCATGCATACAAAATTATGCATTTATGCAAAGTTTCAGATCAATTTGAAACCGGGCAGTAGACAAGTAATGAAATCTCTTTGTCTGTACTGCACTGAATCTTTGCACAGTGTGATACAATATACAACAATACACATTGGGCGGTTTGAACCCACTACACTCAGCACAGTAAAGCAAGGTGACCGCTTATAGCATTCAGCTATCCGTGCAGACAATATACGACTATAACAAGTCTTAGACGAACTATTTATTGGCAGGTATATAAGTAATCCTGATAAAAATCTGTAGGTGTACTAATTATATATGCTCGCTCTTCTTGTGGCCCTACACTATCATTATGTCACGTACAGTTTGCGGCATGGATTTACGTCTCGTTCTCGCGCCACGTGACATGAAGTCCGTCGATACTAATTAGATAAGGTTTTAGTTCCGCCGGTTTTATGGCCCGAGAATTATACACATAATAAGTTGTGACCCTTAGATTTAGGGTTGGCAATTTTGTTGTTAATCTAACTTTGATCTGATTAAGTAGAAGTTTTTATTAGATTTCCTAGTAAAGTAATAATGGTATGAATAGTTTTGAACTTTTAGATTATATTTCTAGTTTTTCGCATATAAAAAGAAAACAAAAAGAATGATCACGTAAACATTATACGATATCTTTAAACGAGCAATTCTTGTATATTTATTATTTTTTTATCTATATATATTATTTTTTTATATATATACAAGCTGACGCCCGCGGCTCTGCTCGCGTCCTAAAGGTATGAAATAAAGATGATGAAATTATCAAATCTACCAGATTTACACACATAATTTTACTAAGAGGTGTATGTATGGTAACTAACATCAATATTATTTTATGATTCCGGAAATATTTCTAACGATTTCACTGAAATATGGTAGTTAAAGGATCCGAGGGTAAAAAACCGACCTGGATTAGTTTTGTTTGAAAAAAAACGAGTTTTCATGCGTTTTTCTTTCGCATTACTCCTAACATTGCTTGCGACATCTACACTACACTTTCAGTAACACTTGTTTGGTGGTGGTTTGTTTGATGGTCGTTCAAATACAGCAACACTACAGCTACTTGAGACAAAAAATGGCGTCCTTAAACAATAAATAGTAACAACTGAGCAAAACTCGGTCGCCCAAGTACTAACTTATTGTATGAACCTCAGCGCGCAGTGTATACGTACTTCTTAATATCTGGATGAGCCGCAGTAATGGTTAATATAACTTCGAAGAAATTCACAATGAAAATGTAGGATAATAAGTTTATTGCCATAGAAATTCCCTATCAGTCTATCGTAGGGTGATGTGAAAATGACTAATAAGGTGCACTTTAATTTAGCAGTTATTGTCCTCGTACGAAGAAACAAACTGTTTTAGTTCTACCTGCTGTTTGTTTATATTATTTTGTTAAATAATAAAACTAACCGATACTTCTTACACTTATTGTATATACTGTATTTTTTTCGGATATCTTACACATGTCACCTAGTCCCAAACTAAGCAGAGCTTGTATTATGGGTACTAATTAACTGATAGAAATACATAAACATACTTTTTTTGGAAATACATACATATATAAAATACATACATTATAAATAAATAAGAAAATACATACATTATACATAGGAGGGCGCCCGGACTCCGAAGCAAATATTTGTGGGTCACACAAATATTTGATCCGATTCCGGAATCGAACCCGAGACCTCTTGATCGGCGGCCGTATGCGCTAGCCATTAGACCAACAATATATTTCTTAACATTTTATCGGTAAAGAATAGGAACAGAACCAAAAGCATAGTAACAAGGGCCCGGCTCTAAAATGAGAGCATTCGTGCTGTCATATTTTGTTGGTGAGTGCAAGACCAACAATGCAGAAGCATCTGTGGCGACTTCCACTTACAGCACGACGTAAATATACAACAGCGCCGTCTACCGAAGATACATTGAACTACGAAGAAAACACGTAACGATCTATACGAAGTAATTACTAATCCTGAATCGCGAAAGTGACATTCTGGCGCCGATTAGCATATATACAACATCCCAATATCAACTGTTGGGCAGTGGCCCACCAGCCATGATCACCCCGCCTGTGTGTCGGAGGAACGACACCCGTTCCTCTAGATGTCTCAACAAGCTGCTATTTATCATCAACAGCCTTTAACAGTCCACTACTAGACATAGGCCTCTACTTTGAAAGGAGGTTTTGTCCTACTATACCACGCTGGCCAGACGGGTTGGTAAAGGGTTTGTTTCAAGTTTTCCTTCTCTTGGCAGTGATGTTAGCTGCTCATTTTGTTCCTTTAGTCGCCTCTTACGACACCCATGGAATGAATAGGGGTGGTGACACTTTGTATTCTTAATCCGTCACCACATGGACATTTATCACCATGTTGCATTACCTGTATTCGCCATGTGTATGGTGACCGGTCCTATTTGATTCTACTCATGTTTTCCATCAGGCAGAGTAGTCACTTTTGTAGGCTCATATATATGAAAACTACTATAAAAACCGCGGTGTTACCCGCGTATCATTATGGTTGCTATGCAAGTTTGTTATGTATAGGAACCTGTGAAGTTTTGGCAGGAGATAAACAGTGATACATTTTGACATCTACGATTCAATGTATTTTTATAATCACCTAGCTTTCGCCCATTTATCTCGATTATTGTAGTAAAAAGTAGCCTGTGTGTTATTCTGATATATAAGCTATATTACTGTAAAGTTTCATTCAAATCCGTTTATTAGTTTTTGCGTGAAAAAGCAACAAACATACATACTCGCATACTTTCGCGTTTATAATGTTAGTAGGAAATTACATGAGCTACAGTTAACATTACTAAATATAAAAAGAAATTAGAAAAAAATAGACACGAACATATTACTGTTCAAGATTAATTTGTGTCTCACCCCAAAGAGGAAAAAAATGACATATCCTATATACAACATGGGGTGCCATTTTTGTAATATACAGAATATTACTTCCTACTATGTTTTATACAGAGATGGACTCGGACATCTTCTATGTTATCATTAAAAAAAAAATGTATTATGAAGTATTTAAACTACGCAAGACAACATCGATGTAAAGAGAAGGAAAACTTGAAACCAACCCTTTTTTTTTTTTTTTTTTTTTTAACGTGTGGAAATCCCCGCGGACCGTCACCCCGTCGGGGGTTACGGCGGGGTGGTGTGTCGGACTCGAACCGACTAAAACCACACGGTGTGACCCTCTCTGCGCCTTTGTATTGGAAGGAGTCCAGGGAGGGGATTTCCTTCTGGACTCCAACCGGCGCCTGCCCGCACTGTTGCGGGCACCATCTCACAATTTACTCTCTAATTAGGCAACGTCCGGTCACACGCGGACGTCGCCCCCTCGCGGTTGGCCTCTACTGCGGACGGACGGGAAACCCGTCCCGCCCATCCGCGGCCACTCTCAGGGCGGCATGAGACGCAGGTATGCGCGCCTCCGCCGCCCAGGGCGCCGGCGGCGGATCGGGTCCGAGTGGATATCGTCCTCCCGGGCCTTCTCCGCCACCTCCTTCTGCAAGATTACGTCCTCGCAGAAGGTTGCGACCGCGGTGAAACAACTGTCGCTGCCGACCATCGATCTTATGACGGCCGGCAGCGAGAGATCCCCTCCGATGACTGCAGTGAGGACCCGGCGCTGCGCCGCCCAAGCGGGGCAGACCGCCAGCGTGTGCTGGGCCGTGTCCTCACTGCAGTCGCAGTGGTGGCAGGCGGGACTCGGTTCCCTCCTAGCGACCGAGTGCAGGTACTTTCCGAAGCAACCGTGCCCGGAAAGTACCTGCGTCAGCCGGAAGGAAAGGGTCCCGTGCTGCCGCCCTGCCCACTCCGCGATGACCGGCTGAAGAGCCTCCACGGCGGCGAAGCCAGCGCGTGGGGTCTCCAGCCGGAGCGACCATCTCAGCATGGTGGCTCGGCGAGCGGCTTCGCGCCACTCGCGCACGTCCTCGGGCGGAGGGCGAAATCCGCTCTCCGCCCGGAAGTCAGCCACTCGCCGATAAACTTCGGCGAGCACTTCCGCCTCCAAATCCCACGGGGGTGTTCCGGCCAAGGCACACGCCGCCTCTGTGGACACCGTGCGGTATCCACGTATGGCTCTGACCGCCAGTATCCGCTGGGGGCGCCAGAGGCGCGCCCTGTTCTGGGCGGACAGAGCCGCCGCCCACACCGGTGCACCGTAAAGTGCCATTGACCGGACAACCCCCGTGTACAGCTGCCTAGTGGGGACACTGGCCCCGCCCAAGTTGGGCAGAAGTCGCCCTAGGGCGGAGGCAGTGCCCACCAATTTAGGTCCAAGCTGTCGGAAGTGCTCGTCGAAGAGCCACCTACCGTCGAGGACCAGACCCAGGTACCTCATCTGGGCCCGGACCGGTACGAGGACCGAGTTGACCTCGATCGAGGCGCCGGCGGGCGGGCCGCGACGGGGCCCATGAAATAGCAGGGCCTCCGTCTTCTCCAGAGCCACCCGCAGACCCAACGCCTCGATGCGCCCGACCACCCGGGAGACTCCCGTGGTGGCCAGGCGCGCCGCCTCCTCAAAGTTTGCCCCCCGGGCCGTGACCAGGGTGTCGTCTGCGTAACAGATTACACCCAGCCCGGGGGGGAGACGCCCTCGTAGGGCCCAGTCGTATCCCATGTTCCACAGGAGTGGTCCTAGGACAGACCCCTGTGGAACACCGCACGACATGGACCTGCGTCTCAAGGCGCCATCTCGGTCCTCGTACTCGACGGTACGCTCCTCTGGTATTGGAGTGCGGCCCTGATGCAGCCGAATGGCAGACTATTGAAGGCGTTGGCGATGTCCAATGACACCGCCAACACCACTCCGCCGCCTCTCACCGCCTCTTCGGTCACGGCCCTCAGGCGCAGGATCGCGTCGACCGTCGAACGCCCTTCTCGGAAGCCGAATTGGGCGTCCGACAGGTCGGGCCCCACCTCGCTGAGGTGCCGGACGATGCGGACAGAGAGAACCCTCTCAAACAACTTGCCCGCCTCGTCCAGCAACACGATGGGCCTGTAGGCCGCGACCGAATCGGCAGGCCGTCCATGCTTCTGGATCAGTACCAGCTTCCCGCACTTCCAACGCTCAGGGAAGTGTCCGGACGCCAGGCTAGCGTCCAACACTCCCCTGAGGTGGTCCGACATGTAGTCGAGGGCACGGGCCATCACTCGGGCTGGAACCCCGTCCGGCCCGGGGGCGGTGTTCTTGGACCGAATCCGTAGAACAGCCGCCCCTACCTCCGATTCCCTGACAGGCGGCACATCACCCACGCTGTCCCGACGACGACCACGACGGGCCATCGACGGGGGTGTGTGTTCCGCCTGCTGTGGGAATAGGCCCTCGACCACTTCCTGCAGGAAGCTGGGCTGGAGAGTCTCCGTAAGGGGGGGGCCCTGTGTGCGGAGCTTTTGTCGCACCGCACGGTAAGGCCGACCCCAGGGGTCACGCTCGAGACTCTCCAGCATCTCCACTCTGGACGCGTCTTTGGCGCGGCAGATGGCCAGCCTCAGAGTTTCCCGAGCTGCTCGGTACTCCTCGTGAAGCCGGTCCACCTCCTCACCGCCTCCGCGGTGACGTCGCCGACTCCGGGTGTGGGACCTCCGGGCACGTACGCAGGCCGCACGGAGGTCCGCCAACTCCTGGGACCACCAGTAGACCTCCTTCCGAGGAGGCCGACGGCCACGAACGCGGGGCATGGCCGCATCGCAGATGAGCGTTAACGCATCGGCGAAGCGACCAGCCCCCACGTCGACCTCCTCGGTCGGGGCCTGCGGAGACAGCCAAGAGCAAACAATGGCCGCCTCCTCTAGTAGGTCCCTGTCCAGCTTGGCGACAGCCCACCGCGGAAAACGGGAGGGACGCCGCGCCGCGTGACCCCTACTGGCGTCCTGGGACCGGGAGAGCTCGAATCGGATATAAAGGTGATCCGAGAGCGTCTCGACCTCATCCAGGACACTCCAGTTCCTTACTCGTGCGGCGACTGCAGGGGTAGCGAACGAAAGGTCCACTATCGACCCCCCCTGCTGTCGCACGCACGTGTTGGTGGCGCTTCTGTTCAGCAAACAGAGGCCCACCGACGCCGCCCATTCCTCGACGGCTTCGCCCCTGGCGTCCGTCGCCGGGGAACCCCACGCAATGGACTTTGCATTGAAGTCCCCCAGCACGAGGACGTGCCCAGACCCCAATCGCCGTATCGAGGTCTCCAGGTTGTTTAGGAAGACCTCGAAGTCGCTCAGACTCCGGTTGGGGGAGAAATATACACCATAAATGGTGGTTCCCCCCCATTCGACGGCAACATATCCAGTACCCTTGTCTCTTAGCGACAAGGGCGGGGAATGAGCCGCCGTGGAGCTGACGACTGCCACGGAGCCGTCCCAGTCACCCATCCAATTTGGACGGGGAGGGACAAAATAGGGCTCCGCGACTACGGCAACACCTATCGACCACACACCTATCGACCACAGGCCAACCCTATACCAACCCGTCAGACCAGCGTGGTATAGTAGGCCAAAACCTCCTTTCTAAGGAGAGGCCTATGTTCAGCAGTGGACTGATAAAGGCTGTTGATGATGATGATAAAGTATTTATATACTTTTTATTACATCTTATTTTAGAACAAATCGGCTTTATAGTCGAGATAGTTCTTTTTTCTCCTTCACCTACTTGAAATCCTTGCTTGAAGAGTGGGTTGATATTAGTAGCGTACTATGTGGGTGTAAACCCACAAACAGCCGTTTATCCCACGCCTTGTATATTGCGCCCGCCTACGTTGCACCTTTCAACTAAAACTAATATTTAGTGATAACAGCTTCCCAATTCAATCCTGATAAAATGTTTGTGTGATATTCAGCAATGACGAATAACATTGTAAATACATATTATGCGCCATTTGTACATTTGTTTTGATAGAGGGCCACGCCTGCGTGGGTCTCCTCTATATTGTGTTGCTCTAAGACTATCGTAATATTAATATTTGTAGGTATGTATGACTGTTACTTGAAAAGGCACCTTTGAATCCCAGGAAAGATTAATAAGAGAGGTTAATTTGCATTGTTAGTATAATTCTCTAGTAAATCTCTCTCTCTCTCTCAAGCTCCCCATATTTTTATCTTGGTGGTGGTGAAAGAGTTCCGCGGCTTTCTTGACTCCGGTCCACTCGCGGATGTTTCGAAGCCACGATTTTTTTCTACGATATTTTTATCGAAGACATATAAAACTGATTTGGTTTCAGTCGCGTAGTAGGGTGTATGAGCAGGAATATAGAGACCACTAAGCGGGCACTTTTGAGCTTAAAAACGGATAGTGGAAAGGTATGAAAGAAAATGAAAAGAGTCAATCGCACTTACGGACACATTTGAAATTGAAAGTATATAATATTGAGAGTGCATAAATTTCGCTTTTAATTCAGATCAGTTTAGTTAATTTATCAGTGAATAAATAAATTGATTTTTAAGATTATAGAGTTCTCAAATAAAACAAAATCAGTTTTATATTTTGAGTTCATAATAACTAGAAACTAATAAGTGTATAGTTACTAGGAAATAACAAAACAATAACTTCAATACTTCACACATCTCGATGCATATATAGTTATATCAAACTTTAACATAGTAAGCGTTGGGTGGCACAAGTTGTGGCACTAGCAAGGAGCCAAGTTTCATAATCGTATACGAATCAGTCACGTGCACACCAAGTTAATAACAGCCGAGTGTCGCCTCTGGCGCGGCCTACTCTGTTGTAATTGTAGAACAAACGAGTTCGGCCCGAACAGAGGGTAGTTTGATCATCGTGTCGGATTGCTGATTGTGATTTGATTTTGAGATGCCGAGGTACAGAGTACATACGTGCCGTAAATCTTGTTGGGGCAAGCTAAATTTAAATGATACGAGTAATATAGCACTGACGGTGAGAATTGGTTTAATATACTTGTGTTTAACACTAAGAAATGATTTGATTATTTTATCTCTGAAATCAATTAATTATTTATCTTAAAAATAGGATAAGTGGCATATTGAAAATTCCTTTGAATGAAATCAAACTATAAATCGACTAATTATGACAATCCTTTTTTAATTATATAAAAACAAAACTGAAAGGATAACGACTAGCGAGAAAAGTCCTCGTGACAACTAGCATACCGCATTTCGCCACCGCAGTCCTCAAACGACTCGGGCTGACTCTTGAACGACTAGTTTTCTCAAGAGTCTACCTCTTAACATTGAATGCTGAACAATCTGGAATAACGAACTTTGGGTTATTCAAGAGAGTTGTATATTGCAGTTGTGAATTATGAATGTTCTCATTATATTATAAGAAATAGTGGAGTTTGTAAATAATAAAGACCTTTAGTTCCTTTATTAAGAAATGAAGATCAAAATGTGAAATAATACAAATTCGTCATGTTTTATAATGAAAATAAATAGAAATATAAGATTACGTATTAATTTTCGAAGGGCTAAAAGGAGTCTTAAGTGACTACTATACCTGATGGAAAGCATGAGTAGCATCCAAGAGTTGGTGGCCATCATTCTCATTGTGAGTACATACATCGATGCCAGAGGCGTGCTTGATAATATGAGGCAGTTCCATAATTGTCAAAAGAGCCATTTGAAATACACGAAAATATTAATAGTGAAAGGAATGTAGAAATCTTTTGTACATAAATTGTAGAAAAGCAGCGATAATCCTTTATTGCTTACATAGATCAACTGGAGTGTATAAGCAATAGCACAAATAGGTTAGGATCATTACTATGGTACGCATGTTTGTAAAAAAAACTAACTTCATGATAGTACACATACCTTAGCCTCTACGATCTATCCTCAATTCAGTCTGAAGGTTTGCGGGAAGAAAACTCAGGTTTGAGTTAAGCTCACCTTTGTACATGTAATCCTTGTAGCTTAGATAAGAAAATGTGTGTACAATGAAGAATTTAATAAATTAAAGTAAAGTTGCAATTCAAAATGTAAATATAATAATATCAACATATATTTCATACACAGTAGTAATTTCGAAACTTAGTAGTACCTTAGGTATGATAGCCGGCCTACTGATATTTCTTAATACATGCGTATAATAAATCGATCAGAGTGGTGTGCAATGGGAGAGGCCTTTGTCCAGCAGTTTGGCTGATGATGATGATGATGATGACATGCATATTATTAGGTGGATTACACCCAGACATGGAAGACATGATCATATTCTTGACTCAATTACGTACCCTAATATAATACGAGGTATGTTTTATATTCTCCTAAAATTTAATATGAAATTAAATGCTTAAAAAAACTGTTCTACTTTTTAAACTCAATATAAATTACAAGAATTTATAAGGACGTGAAATTTTCTAACTCAATTTGAAACTTTCACTCGAATGTTTTTCATCAATTTAACTTCCGATCGATTACTTCTAACTTATTGATGAGTTTATCAAGTCAACAGTTATTGATTCTCCTCTGGCGTAATTTCAAACAGAAATAATTAAAAAAAACAGTACATCATTGGGTCGATTAAATGTATCACAACTGTACTAATTTAATGGCCTAACTTGGACCTTTAATAATTATATAGAAAAACCAGGATAACAGAAGATTACAAAAGATTATTTACGTTGTTCATGACCACTTAAATAAAGATACTCTTGTGATTATATATGATCTTGATAATAATAAAAGTTTGAAAGATTAAGTATGGCAAAATTTCGAAAATGAACACGCATTTTTCGTCAATAATATACAGGTAGATAACCCACAACATATTTTTATAAATCGCAGCTGAAATACGCTAAATTAAAGTCACTAAGTCACTTGACTGCTAAAAGTTTTGTGATTTACATAATACTGTCACCGATGCGAATTTGTAATATAGTGAAATAAAAAAAAAGTGAAGTTGTTTTAGTATTTTTTTTAGTTTTAATTGTTCATTAAAATTTTACAATAAATTTATAGGTACTGTGTTCATTCACATTCACCACTAATGGAACTAACCAGACACATTGTTCCTTTGTACAACAGACATTTTTAACAAACTATATACCTACTGACTGTAAGTTTGAAAATTCGCTATCCTTCTTGTCAGTGCATTCATTTTATTCAAATCTTAGAAAAGGTAGGCTGAAATTGACCCAAAGGTCAATGATCGGTGAAGGTCGCGGGGAGACGCTTAATATAAAGACGAGCAGTGGTGGAGGCATATAATGTTATGGACATCATTCGACTGAGAAATATCTTTAAACAGATCTTATAATCCTGTTTTGTGGTGATATCATTTATGTCGATGGCTGTAATGCACCTTTGTAATATGCTTCCGAGCTGATATATTTGACAGCAAATGTGTACATTCAAATCTGTCACATATCGTATATATACTGTTGGTGTTAACCCTTTGATCGTTCAAATCACTGGGTGACTTTGATAACAACAATTCGAACTGTATATACTGCCGATGTCTGATCGATATCAGTAGCCGGATCAACCGTGTTGATTGGCTTGCTACTACCACCGGTCACAACTAGTGTAAACCAGTTTTACGCTCACAGCCAGTCGTGTTTGGTTTAATTATAGTTTCGGTTAAAAATATTCGGTTCGAATTTCGAAGCTATGAAAGTAGAAACCAATTTCTAAGTATACGGGACTTGTTAACTGGACACAATATTTTTTATTATTGAGTTACATATGATCCCGTATCCGTACGTTTGTTCAAATTAGCGCAGAAATAAATGTATAAAGATTTATTTCTCTGCGTTACGCTATAAAAAGCTAACAGACAATATTTCATCACTCCAAGGTATAATTTAGGTTAGAGAGCTGCGAGCTAGTTACAGATATACGATTCTGTCATAAGGTGCGCGTCCATTGGCCCATGCCGGACGCACCGCACGCACGGCACGCAACGGATTGAACGGATTTGCCGTGCTCATAAGTAGCGGAAGAGCGGATAGTGGACGCAGCACTATGTGAAATCATACAAAGCAAAATAAAATCCGTTGCGTGTGGTGCGTCCGGCGCGGCCAATGGACGCGCGTACCTTTAAGAGGAATCCGAGTATTCTCCATTCTATTCATTCCATTCATTTTTCTATCCTTGGGTTTTTGTATAATATTCTAAAGCGCAAAGTGCTCTTATCCAAGTTGCCTTAGGTGATTAAAAACAATCACCGAAGATCACGGCGTGGCCAGTACCTAGGGTGACCGTTTGTGTCATGATATGAGCGATTCTGTGAATGAAATATGACGTGTAAAGTAGTTGGTCCCAGTTGTTATCGTAAGGTAACAGTCGTGAAGCTTAGTTGGAGGCCTTCGGGCGGCTTAAAAACGTCCAACGTAAGATTACGTACATTGCCAGTTCCCAACCCGTACTTGGCCAGAGTGGGGACATATGACCTTGACCTTCTCCTGAGAGGAGACCTAACTCCAGGATTGGGTAATTATGAATTACTGATGACAATATTCAAAATGTTTGGTTGTCAGTAATTGTTTCATGTGTTATTAAGAGAGTACTAAAATAACTATAAATTGATAAAATGTTGGCAAAATATTTTAAATAAACGATATAATAATTAAAATATGCTACGTAATGTTTATAACAGCATATTACAGGCGCTACTTGTTACTTTATCAACCACTTATAGTGTATAATCATCTTTAGAAACTCCACTGATCGTATACATTCAGGAAGATTTATAACAAACTCACAACCGATCTTTGTGTTAATAGCGTATGAGAAAGCACTAAGCAACGTAGTTCGCAACGAAACGCTTTTCAATTCCCAAGAGATTTCCAAAGTAGCTCTCTTCATACTTTATTCTGGGGTCGGGTTTGACTGCGAAAGATTAGCGTTAGTGATAATTTTCAACATACTGTGGCGGCTTACACATACAGTGCGACGAAAACTTACGACATCGCCATCTACCGAAGAAACACTGAACTACTAAGTAAACACGGAATGAACTATACGGAGTAACTACTAATCTTGAATCGCGAAAGAGACATTCTCGCGCCGGTTAGCATATATACAACATCCCAACATCAACTGTTGGGCAGTGGCCCACTAGGCATGATCACCTCGTCCGGTTGGAGGATCCTCCCGTTCACACAACCAGCTTGATACAGTATTTTTATATCCTTATTCTGCTTTGCTTTCTGCTTTTTTATTTGGGGTCGGACCTTCTTATCATAAGGTGCCAAGACATTTAGTCTTGGGTTGCCTGTTCCACCATCTGATCTCGTTCCATGTCTTTGGAAACGTAATAAAATACACTGTAATTATTCACAGTAAAAATATGCTTCTCGCTTAGACTAGAACCACGTCCTATTTTCTTCTTAGCATGGTTTACCTCGGGCCCTATCAGCGCGTATTTGAGTTGTTCACTAATTGAGAGATTCTCTGTGATTGCACTTTATGAGTTTATTATTAAAAACTCAAGTTTATTATATGCTCAATTGTGTTTATTATATATCAAACAGTATTTTTATATTTCCAAGTACAATCCGACTGATTTCGGCTGAAAATAATTTAGTTGAAAATCAGCGCTGTATCAAATGCTGTTATTGTGCTTAAATTATGTTTACCTACTACTTTACTTAATACTAAAATTAGTTTTGATTTTGTAAATGTTACGATCCTATAATACGTTTCCATTTTCTTATAAGCCATAGGTTGATAGTGCTGCTATGTCATTAAAAGAATAATGTATCTTTCTTTCCAAATTATTGAAGTGCTCGACCAATTTACTTGCTCTCTGAGTCACAGGATTTAAGATCCCAACTTCCAAAACTCTAGGTTATTTTAAACACAAGCCATCGTGTATAAATTGTCACTGTACGTAAAACATAAACATAGAATTTATTGCTGAACATTAAAAACCCAAATTTCAACTCAAGAAAAAGTACCAAACTACAAAGGTATTAAAACAAAAACTAAACGAGCTATGACATTTTATTAATGATAGATGATGAAATTTTGTATACATCTGAATGTCAATATACGTTTTATTTAATTTACTTGCCTTTATTTTTTTTAGAGTTTCAAGCGAATATAATACTTATCTCAACAATACAGTAGATGATAAAGAATTCTTTCGACCTTTCTACCCACATTACGTCTCAAAATTGGATAATACATTAGACACCTAAATAATAGAAATACTATAGCCACACAAGGATTCATGTCATCCTGACAAAGGGACGGCCGGAGAAGGGACCGGTATCAAATCGCGATAAACACATTCGGTGTCCGTTTATTGAGCGACAGCAAGGGTCACGGGTTCGATTCTCGTTTCAATTTGTTGGACCGCTTTATGTTGGAGACTTGGGGGTTCTATCGATTCGATTGACACAATTAAATTAGTTTTCCGTGGAAGATTTTTGGGGCCTTGAAGTTTATGAGCAAAATTGCACCGTCTGCAGATCTCACTTGATTTAAGGCGTTTCAATTTTATAAATTATTCACTTAAATTGTTTGTGAGAGAGGAGATATGCAATTCGAGAAGGGACATTAAGGGCGTGTGACTCGAGAAGGGGCATGTAAAAGTGCAATGTTTGTTAGTATTGGTGATGATAAAAATTAAAAATATCGTATAACACACATTTGCCAAAAACTACAAGATGTTTGCTTTACTTGCATGGACTTCTTATAGTTGGTTAAGCCTGTTCGGTAAACACTCGCATGAAAATAAGTTAACATCATTTCATGTATTTTTTTGCCTCCTGCTATTTTGATGTGGTGAGGCACACTCCCTATCGTATACATTAGATAAATTTATAATTCACTGTTACGTAATATACTGCTGTTATAGACAAATACAAAACTAAATTTTCTGGAGTGAATTAATCCAGTAGCCACAATTCTGCACAATATATCATGTCACTTTAATTTCGCTTCAAAAATAAACAAACATTTCTTCTCTCCTTCAAAATTCACCTCTTGACATGACAAATTTTCAGCGTCAGTAATTTCACTTCGTTCGTAACCGAATTCCGTCTTTAATTTGCAAACAGAAACGAGTATAATGAACGAATAACCAGAATTAAATGAAGTCGAAGTCTAGTATTAAAGCTGTAATCAGCTCGCAAAGATACAACTCCTCTGCAAACAAAGAAGCCAACGCTAAGCTGGATACACGCTGGTTAATCCACTTCAGTTGTAAGTTGTAATGCTCTTTACCACTAGTCCAGTCAATAAAAGCTTAACTTTGCCATTTTGGTTGAACACCTGCAACCAACGCCAAAATTTCCGTAAGTCTTCGTAAATTAATATACTAAAATTGCAGGGTGCTGCAATACCGGCAAAGGGTGCAAATACATTGCAAAAGGGTGCAAAAACAACTTTTTCGTCTATATCTCGCGATTGGCTGGAAAAATAAAAAAAGATCCTACTACAAAATTGTAGGAAATTAAATCCCCTACAAAAACTTGGAAACGTATTTTCGCGTATCTCTCATAGTTTTTGCACAAAATGCATATAAAGGTGCAAAATTGTAAAAATATTATTATTAATCTTTTTTTTTTCATTTTGAAGCGATCCTACATGTTTCCTTGGGATTTAATTAATATTTTTGTTTTACCTTTTTTGATATGATATTTTTATTTTATATTTTTTTTATTCCATCGGATTCAGCGCAAACTTTCAAATTTGAGAGGATGGTCATCTAATGAACGGGAGGCATGTAATATGCCTGATAGAAATGTTATATACGATGGTGATACAAGAGGTGAAATGCCTAAACATAGTTTACTAGGATCTGCATAGGTGATGTTTTTAATCCAGAAGGCAATTTCTCATCATACATCTCATCGGTGATATCTGTTGTAGATGCTAATTGCGCTGCAGATTTTTTACATTTGATTGGAGTTCTTTTATATCAAACACTACTTGCTGGTGTGTACACTGCTATGCCTCCCAAACGATGAAAAGTCTATTGACCACCTGAGGTTCTTATACAAGGTGGGCCAAAAGAAGTCATCCGATGTTGTTTGGCTCTATAAACTTCGATTTTGTTATTTGATTATGTTTATTTGAACCTTTAGAATTTTATTAGTGAAGTCGAGAAAATTATATCGGCCAAATGGGCGCAGCCACAATCGATTGCTATACGGGCTCGTTTTATGGCATTTTTCATTACTTCGGGCGACAGATTCTCGCACTTGTTTCGAATGTTGTCCTTGAGGGCTTCCAGGGTCTCGGACTTGTTCACATAAATACAGGACTTCAAAAAACCCCACAAAAAAGTCTGGAACGGTTAAATCGGGCGATCTTGCGGGCCAGTGCAAATCGCCAAAACGGGAGATGAGGCGACCCGAGAACGCCGCCTTCAGAATATCAGTTGTGTCTCGCGCAGTGTGTGCCGTTGCTCCGTCTTATTGAAACCACATGTCCTCCGGTCCTAATTCATTCAATTGTGGCAGAAAAAACTCGGTTAACATGGCCATATAGCGCGCACCATTCACTGTTGTCGTTTGATCAGCGGCGTCATCGAAAAAAAATGGATCGATGACTGTTCCAGCTTGAACAGCGCACCATGCAGTCACTTTTCGCGATTATAATGGCTCCTCGTGCTACACTCGTGGATTTTCGGTGCCCCAGAAGCGATAGTTTTGCTTGTTCACGTACCCGCTGAGGTGGAAATGAGCCTAATCGCTCATTATTATTTTGGTCGAAAAATCGTCTACTTCGTCCTCGAGATTGAGAATCGCATGGGCGTAGGCTACATGCGTTTGGTGATCGACAGGCACCAGCTGACGCATGGACATGCGCAGGTCTTTGACCAATATTCGCCTTAGGGACGACCGGCTGATGGCTAATTGCGAGGCACGGCGTCTGGTCGCTGTTTCTGGCGACAGCTCGACATCCTCAGCAACAGCTGCGATATTCTTGGCAGAATAGGCGCTCCGGGGCCGGCCACTCTTGGCAGCATCTCTTGTGGTCCCTGGCCAAACGGCGCAGTGTTTGCGCAGTTAGTGCCGGACGACCGGGGAATCGGCGATGGAATTCGCGATGCGCCAACACCACAGACGAATTGTTACGCAAAAGAATAGACACGATTATTCTGATTTCCGCGGGGAGTGTATCGCTCCATGGCTTGTTCACTTGTATTCTACATCTGTCTAGTTTACAAATGTCAAAACAGATTTGACATTGGCCGCCATTTGCAAATATAAGAGCATCTTTCAATAGGGTGATTTCTTTTGGCCCACCTTGTATTACTGGACCAAGAGCCCAGAGCCGCCAGACCTACGTCATTAGTGCAAAGCTGAAATTTTCAGGATTATTAGTACAATGTCTTGTTAAGATGTATGTGTACCCATTAGCTTGAAAGCGGGGCCGTTTCTGAGATAGCGCGAAGTACAGATGGATAAAAATCTTACTTACCTACGTTAAAGGTACAAAGCTAGTATTTACATATTTTTTCAAGAATATTATTTAAAATTAAAATTCATTACTGCCAGACACTTTCCGTGGGCCATTACTTCTGCCAGACGTCTTGAAAGTTGTGAAAAAATTAGGTAAACTACGTTATAGTAGCAAACCTAAATTTTATACCATTATCTAAGGTACTATTTTAAGACCCTTTGTATGCGGCCGAAGGGCCTATCACCCCCCCAGACATATATTTGCAGTAATTAGGAAGCTGAGGTATATCATCTTTGGTATTATTTCAAGAATATAATTGTAAAATATTAAATGGTTTTTACACGCTTTTTGGATTGGTCATACAAAGGGTCTTAAAATAGTACCTTAGATAATATGTATAAAGTTTAGGTTTGCTACTATAACGTAGTTTACCTAATTTTTTCACAACTTTCAAGACGTCTGGCAGAAGTAATGGCCCACGGAAAGTGTCTGGCAGTAACGAATTTTAATTTTAAATAATATTCTTGAAAAAATATGTAAATACTAGCTTTGCACCTTTAACGTAGGTAAGTAATATTTTTATCTATCTGTACTTCGCGCTATCTCAGAAACGGCCCCGCTTTCAAGCTAATGGGTACACATACATCTTAACAAGACATTGTACTAACAATCCTGAAAATTTCAGCTTTGCACTAATGACGTAGGTCTGGCGGCTCTGGGCTCTTGCTCTATACGGTCAGTATTATCAAAGACATATTGAAGGAAAGCATCAGTAATTATAGTCTTCTGAGGTTAAATTATTGATGAAGCTTCGTGAAGCTAAATATTATGGTATCATGTGCAAACACCCAGTTTGCTTAGTAGATTGATAACTAACATCGATCCTGTTTTTCGATAAATGTAGGTCTCAACAGCTAGTTGAAGAAACGAATGAAGGATTTAGGACGAAGTGCTGAAATAATACTATAGGCAATAGTATCTATTTTTGGGATAACAGGACATTCATCTCACACGATATTTTCATCATTTAATAATAATTTATGTATGAAGCAAGTTAATAGTGGAGGTATTTCTGATACAACGTTATTAGGGAATTTGTCCTGTAGTAGATAACTTTTTGTTTCGTAACGAGTTTATTTAGTCCTGTAAAATTTCTGCACATACAGTGATAATTGTTTTCTTAGCCATTTCACTGAGGTCCTCACTTTTACCATACCAATCACTACAATCAGTATGCAATCCTGAGAGGATTGCATACTTTTCACAACAATTGTTGCATCTTACGTTTTCTTCATACAAATAGAACATAAAAATGAAGGATTCATTGTTTCCTTTAAATTGAAAACAGTGAATCAAGTTTATTTTGTAAAAAATCACTATTGGACAGACGCACAAAAACGAAATATCCCTGAAACGACAGTTTGGAGTATAGTGACAGCAAGTGACAAACAGTTAGCTGAGCATTTTCTGCTGCAGTCTTACTCATTGCACTCAGCGAGATAGAAAAACAAGCGCATGTGTGTGTGTTCTCAATGGTACTATTTTCGTCGAGCGCAAGGTTCTCATTTTTGGCTGAATCTCTATCTCTTTCGCTCTTGTTAGGAAACGTATGGTCTTATTCGAGCACATGGGTATTTTTCGATCCTATCCTATAGATCTTGAATGGGACTATTTACGTCGAGCGCAAGGGTCTCATATTTGTCTTATTCTACCTATTCACTCTTATATTGAAGACTCTTACTGTAGAAAATTGGAATCAGTGGGAGCAAAAGAGTAGAATAGTAGTAGAAAGAATAATATAAAATATACTACGCTCTTTCTCCGCCAGTGATATATTATTATAAACGTCCCCCTGAAATTAAATTTATTATAGCTTAGATAAATGGAGAGGTAATATACGAGTATACTGCAAATATACGTTTCAAATGCAATTTTGCTCTGAATCCAATGCAATAAAAAATAAATTAAATTATCACTACATAGTATAAGCCAAAGTCGCTTCCACTCTCTGTCTGTCCGTATAAATGCTTCGATCTTTAAAACTGCGCAACGGACTTTGACGCCGTTTTCTTTACTAGATAGAATGATTCAAGAGGAAGGTTTATATGTATAATGCATGCATAAAAGTAGAGAAACATTGATAATTTTAGAGGTTTTTAATGTGATGTCGTAAATAAACCCATTTTTTTGCTGACATTGCAAACGTTGGCTGTACCCTACGAGATAGATCAAAATAATGTACTGCAGTATTGTACACTTTAGGAAGTTCTACAATACTTTCTGTCTTTTTACTAGAAATAATGGATTATTTACGAAATGATTATAAGCAATACAGTATTAATCCTTATCCAATTATGTACCTTAAATACTTTGTGCATCTAATATAGATTAAAATGACCCTTTACAGTATGTAAATTAAATTAATATTTTTGAAGATATTACAGATTCAAAATGCAGGAACCGGCCGGGGCCCGTTAGGTGGCACTGCTGTCAATTTAGCAGTATCAGTTAATAACTGAGCATAATATTTTAATGATTATTCTGAGGTAGTACGAAGTTTGCCGGGTGCTGACCCGGCAAACTCATATAATAAAATTTAATTTTTTTTTGCCAAGATTATTAGGTCATTGAAAAAAGGTGTAAATAAATTAAAAAAAATGCCCGAAACATATCATTTGAATCAAAATGAAACATGTAGTATCGCTTCAATATGAAAAAAAAAGATTAATATTAACATTTTTTTCATTTTGCACTTTTAAATGCATTTTGTGCAAAAACTATGAGAGATACGCGAAAATACGTTTGCAAGTTGTTGTAGGGGATTTAATTTCCTACAATTTGGTAGTAGGATCTTTTTTTATTTTTCCAGCCAATCACGAGATATAGACGAAAATGTTGTTTTTGCTCCCTTTTGCAATGTATTTGCACCATTTGCCGGTAATGCAGCACCCTGCAATTTTAGTATATTAATCTACGAAGACTTACGGAAATTTTGGCGTTGGTTGCAGGTGTTCAACCAAAATGGCAAAGTTAAGCTTTTATTGACTGGACTACACGTCGAAAAGTTGAGCTACTCCTTGATATTAAACCCGTTTAGTGTAGTATATACCGGTTTATTCCAGTTTATACTGGCTTTATTTTATTAGCCTTGCGAATTCGGTGCTTTAATTAGATATAAAGCGGTTAGAGGTGAGAAACGTTGTATGATACTGAATCTGTTGGATTTGTTTTATAGCTTTGCCAGATTATTTTGGTAGAAAACGTTTATATAAATTGTGGTTTGAGCTGTATATATAAGCATGTATTTATTACACTGGATTGTATAACTATTTAAAAACAAACTTATTAAGGATTCTATGCAACAAGGTGTTGTTTACAAAAACGTAAATATTAAATTTATTCATATTGAAATCATGTCAGTAGTCCAAAATACTATTAATATAGAAAATAAAACAAACACTAATAGAATAATTGTATGGGTGCCGGAAATATTTTCTGTTTCATTGTATTACTTAATTTTTTCTCATTCAACTCCCGAATTAGGAGTATACATTCCTGTAACGAGGGGAACTCTACAAACACACATGAAATGGATACAAGGATACCTAAACTCAGAACAAGTGTTTGTGGAAATTGTGGATATTGTGATAGCTTATTTTGTTTTGTACTAATGATCTTAATGATTCATTCATGTATGTATATATTTTGATTTAATCATTTAGCCATAAGTAGATGTTAACTATGAACGAATGTCAACACCGCATTAGATGAGCGGTTTTGTTATCTATTGAGTATCTATTGTGCAGTCGGGGAACTGTCTCAGTTTATATTATTATTATTATTATATTTTACTTAAATAAGAACTCGACTATTAATTTATTTATTAACTCAATATTAACTCAAAATAATCTTATATATAAAATTCTCTCGTAACAATGTTAACACACTCCTTAAAAAATGGGCTTGACCGATTTTTATTAAATTTTGTGTACATATCGGGTAGGTCTGAGAATCGGCCAACATCTATCTTTTATACCCCTAAGACGTGAGCAGAGCCGCGGACTTCAGCTAGTAAATTTCAGTATTACACGTACTTGAAATTTATTTTCGTTTCATTTTTAATCTCGAAGGTTCTAATTGACAATATTGAAAAGATACTGCGCATAAGCCATTTGCCACTTTACTTTTTCTATATAAAAGATTCAGCTTTTAACATTTTTTATCTTCGTAAAGAAGGGGACAGGTGAACATTTTCACATGGAAGAAAACCGTATAATATGATTTACAAATTTTAACGAAAGGTTTTAGGTACACTTAGAGTTACGAGAGATTTGAATTTTCCCACTAAATAGGGGAACATGGAATTTCTTGTCCGATTTTATTTTGAGTTTAAATTTAAAGCATTTCTTTACATTAATAGTAAAACGACTTTAATTTTACAATGCAATGTGAGATTGTGCATCTAAATGTTTTTATATTATATACGTGTGTACATATTTTAACGACTTTGTTTTTCTTGTTGCAGGTACATAAAATACTTTTGCTCACAGCGGTCTTCGATTTTCATCGCCTAACAGATTAGGGTAAAGTTTTATTGGAGCTATTAATGTTCTCGTAAAATTTATTGATGTGAATTAGGCCGTACATCTATGATTAAATATATTTCGTATAGGCAGATAGTACATTGCATAGAAATTATAATGTATTTTGCCTAATGGAATTTACCTTTTTGTTATTCATAATAATCAAACTAATCCGCTCAAAATTCCAGTTATTAAATAGCCTTTGATTGCCAGTAAAGAGTGAGAGAGCCTATGTCCTCCCACAAAAATCTAATTAGTATCATTAAGTAATCACAAGTAACTTCTTTCCAAATTTCATTGGAATCAGTGCAGCGGTTCAACTTAGGGTTTCGGAGGAAAATCCAACATTCTGTGTTGGAAACCAGTTTCGAAAACAAGATTTTATTCTTCAATGTCACCTTTACCGGAAACTATATTAGGTTTCAATTAAAAAGAAATAATTCATTTCGTAAACTGGTTTCCAATCATTACTTTCCAAGAACCGAAGAGGAATTATTATTTATTAGATATTTATAAAGCGCATTGTGTATATGACAGTTGTGGCATTCAATCAGCTAGAAACGTAAATTCTAGGTCAGAGTTTCCACTCTCATTCCTTTTGTATGTGAGTTTGCAATGCGCAAAGTAATCATGCAATGGACAGGTAGCGGAATTGTGTACTTTTACTTGCTGTAGTGCTCTTTAAATCTAGTGGAAGTCCACACAACAATCCCCTTTGAGATGGATTAGAACTCTCTCAATGAACGCCACAGATCCCGGTCTGCTGCTTCTTGTATCCAGTTGCTGCCAGCCCTCTTACTTATGTATTTTTGTCATTCATATTTTGGCAGTGGAGTCACCTTTAAAAGCATCACTACCCACCGACACTTAAACTACAAGTTCAGTTTGGTTTACCTTGTATAAAACCAATAATAAATAGTTTCATTAAAAAATGTTAAGGGCGTAATTTAATGGATGCATGAGTATTCGTAAATTTTAAAACACCAGTTTTTCGAATAAGTTGTTAACGATATTAAAATTGAAAAAACTTTTACAAAGCCGTCAAAATAGATAAGTTTTCTCGATAAACACATAAAATGTGTCAGTTAATATTATAGCAACATCTGTGCTAATTCTATACGGAATTGCGTTTAACGCATCGAGACATCTGATCTCAATTAATCGTATCCGAAATATGGGATGCCTGTGTCCGCGATGTAACCGCAGTTCATGTCTCAGTGTGTCTCTAGCTTTAATTAACTAAATGCTTGAGCTCATTCTGAATTGACTTTCGGGATTACAATTATATGTTGATAGATAAGAGACAAGATGGAAATGTACATTGTCTGATTGCATAAATATATTATGCCCATCTTATCTTACTTTTATCTGTTCTTTTCGAGTTAGAATCTTAAAGTTATCAAAGCTGTAAGGATATGTTTATTTTAGTTAATAGAAAGAAACCTTAATATTTTAAGCGATTTACGACATTATAAAATATAAGGTTTGAATGTCTATCATTTGACTTACTTGACTTGACGACTTCTTTTTGTTCCTGAAAACTGATAGACCAATAACAAACAGATGCAAGTACAATTAGTATTAATAAGAGTAGACTTCGCCCGGGTTTATATCGCTTTTATCAGTAAAAAGTAGTCTATAACCTTCCTTTAGTATCAAAGTATCTCCATGGTGAAATGCATCGAAATCGGTATAGCGTTTAAGCCGTGAAAACGTTACAGACAGACCAATAGATAGACATAGTTACTTTTATAATATTTTTAGGTATGGATATATCTACCAAGTAAAACGAAATCATCATACAGCATTACACTTTTTATGCATCCCCCGCTTGATATTATTTTACACAACTTCGAGGCAAGCTACTGCGACTAAAGAAACGTATTAAACTAAAATATACCCACGGACCACCTCGAAACTGTAGTTATTTTAGCAAAGTTTACATCCCCTGAGATATCTACGTCTTTTTTTTTATTTTTATCAACTTAAAACTTCTTTCCACCAGAGGTAGCTTCTAAAACAACACTTGTTTATGCTCTGAAACAAAGTTCTTTATCCAAAAAATGCTGACAAGTTGAAATACAACCTTTTTGTATTCGTTAGACATAAACTTGCCTCTTAAATATTTTGAACAAGTTATACAAGTTCCGGCCAAGTTGAGTGAGTGTAGCTCAATATAAAGTTCGGATTTGGCTTGTCAAATTTTGTCTTTCGCTGCTCAGGTAGCATTAGGAGAGATTGATGACTACTATTATTACAGATAATATTCGTAGACTGTTTTGCACTTGCCTACATTGTGTAGATACATAATTTAACTGAGTCTTATAAGGACACGGTACTTAAAATGTTTTTTAGTTTAGAAATTAAGTAAAAATTATATAGATCCTATAACGTTCTGTGGTTGAAAAACTGCGTAATATAATGTCAGACTTTATTTTTTGTTGAAATTAGTTTTTTTTAGGAGGAGTACGGACCACCATGCTCATTATAGAGGTAGGCAACGTAGCATGGTGGCCCATACCATGGCAGCCTGGTTCAATAATTCTGCATCCTGATGCAAAATAATTGGGCCTCAGTTTCACAACTCACCAACGAAATACGACAGCAAGATTGCTGTCATTATTAGAATTACTACCCCGATCGAGCCGTCCCATTCGTGCTGAATTCAGCGTAGCTATAATACCTACTAGTTTTTGATTATTAATGTAATACTAATTACTATTAACTCTGATCTAGGTATTCACATGTGACATTTAAATACCTATGACATAAACATCTAAGATTAACAAAGTTTATTTACCCAACCAGCTCAACGTTCGATTACCAAAAGAGTGTTCATGGAATTTCAGTGTGTACTAATGGACATATTAATATGTCGATAGAAGAGCCACGCTGATTTGAGCACCATCCTAATAATGCTAGTATTCTTGCTGTCGTATTGCGTTGGTGTGTGAGAGACTGGAGGCGCAATTATTCTGCATCATTCTTCCGGCCTCCGGACACCGACCAGGCCGCCATAGTATGGGTCACGATGCTGCATTGCCTACTGGATTCTTCTTATGTTTTCCATCAGGCAGAGTAGAGTCATTTTGGCAGACTTAAACATAAATATATAATTTTTATATAATTTTTATTTTAGATTAACTCTAGACTTCATTTAATAGTGAAACTAAGTCAATAAATTCAGAATATTTTATACCATGTAAGACATCGTCCTTTTCATAACCATGTACATTCAACTACCAGCGGATGTATACTGTAACTTAATCTACATACAAATAGCTGTTCCAGATTCCCCGACCAAAATTTTAGTGAAGCTCGATTGAAATACCAAGACGTTGAAAATAAGATGTTTTATACGTCCACAATATTCTGCACGAGAAGTAGTGGCAGTGTCGAAAGAATACTTGATGCTTATAAAATACCGGCACGCATCGACGAGGTTTTAACGTTAGCGGTGATACTTTGAGCGATTTTTAACCGACTAAAAAAAAGGAGGAGGTTCTCAATTCGTCGGAATCTTTTTTTTTATGTATGTTCAGCGATAATTTCGTCGTTTATGAACCAATTTCAAAAATTATTTTTGCAATGGATTGGGCGTAGCCTACAGGTGGTCCCATCGTCACCATAATGGGAGCTGATAATGGGATCCCAAGGAAATCGAGGGAACTCCTCAAATATCATAGGCACATTGTCGCGATTTGGGTACTCGGATTAGTTTTTCTTCTAAGTCGGTTTCTTTTTGTTAAAATTATTAATTATATACTAGGTGACTCAAGTGACTTCATCTCTTCGTATGCCAAACTGACTCTGCCCTGCCTGATGGAAAGCATAAACAGAATCCAGGAATGGTTGTCTTCACTGTCATTGCAGAATAGTATGTGCACTCTGCGTCTCTTTTCAATTATGTTTGCTTATATTTGTCTAAGCGTGACTTTCGTAGCGACCAGACCTGGTAGGTGGCACTGCGATCTAGGTCCGGGAATTTTATTTATCGCATATCAGAACATAAACTCGAAATTGATTGGTATGAAGATACAACTTTTATTAAACTAGAAATTAAATCTCCCACGTTTCTTAGAAAAAAATTTAAGATTATTTTCTTTTGTGTATTTTCGTTTTTATGGCTTTCTTTCCATAGCTTTATTTCTCTATAATTTGTTTTCCATCCAATCTAAGAACGGGTTAATTTATTTTACCTTTTATTTATTTAATTCGGCATCGTTAAAGTACATTATTATAAAGATGTAAAAATACTACAGAATAATGCATAGCGGTATGGATCCTCAATTTCTTTATTATGTATTCATTGAAAAAATATCCTTAACATGTACTTTTACGGTGTCTATTCCACAAACATTATTATGTTGCATGCATCCACATAGGAATCGTTTTCCGTATTTTTTTATTTAGTCCTATGACCTACATAGAAAATTATTCTAACCTCATACCTACATCGTGGGTCGCCTTTAAGTTCGATTTAGACACGTTCCTTGGAGACTTACTTATAGGGAGTTGTTTCCGTACATTTTTAACTGACTTGCCCTCGTTTGATATGAAATGACTTTAGTTTCAGTTACAGGAAAAGAGACGTACTAAAGGCACAACTTCCTCAACGAGTGAATTTTGAAACTACATTTTGTATATATGACCCATGAACAAATTTTACTTTCATACTTGTATTTTTTTAAATGTGACTGCTAAACTATGTCCGTGTGGTGATAGATTAAGAATACAGAGTGTCCCCACCCTTATTCATCCCGAGGGTGTCATAAAAGGCGACTAAGGGATAAACTACGCAAGACAACATCAATGCAAAGAGAAGGAAAACTTGAAACCAACCCTATACCACCCCGTCTGGCCAGCGTGGTATAGTAGGCCAATACCTCCTTTTCAAGGAGAGGCCTATGTCCAACAGTGGATTGTTAAAGGCTGTTGATGATGACTGCTAAACTGAGTCTGCACTACTGTACTGCTCTCTGTTTGTTATGTTTTCACGGTTAAATCGCTGCACTCACTCCAAGTTTGTCGTGACAGCATTTTACAGATATAACTGATACATACACGGGCGATATATTATATTAAAAGAAAACTTATTGCTTCGCACAAGCTAAATGTTTAAGAATCGGTATTTATTACTTTATTTTAAACACCGGTATTACCGAGCCGCAAGTGCCACTTTCCATCGATATGACAACCTTTGTCATTTTCCATCAGGATCGTTGTTAATCTTCTCGATTGGCCTCTATCATAAAAAAAACGTAAAAATAATAATATACCGATCATAACTTATTCTACTCATGTTTTCCATTAATTAGTCACTTTGGCAGGCTTTGTTTTTTTTTTTTTTTTTTTTATTTGTGCCTACCAATGTGACTCCACTCTGCCTGATGGTAAGCATGAATGGAATCCAAGAGTGGGGGCCACCACACTTCCCGCGATGCAGGAAGTATAGCGATGACAACCTTAGTCATTTTCCATCAGGATCGTTGTTAATCTTCTCGATTGGCCTCTATCATAAAAAAAAAAACGTAAAAATAGTAATATACCGATCATAACTTATTCTACTCATGTTTTCCATTAATTAGTCACTTTGGCAGGCTTTTAAATTGAAGTTAAATTAATTCTATTAATGTTAATCAAATAAAAACTATAGTTTATGTTGGTTTATGAACAGATACGTTAAATCCATTTTTGTGTTAACTTATGTAATAGTAAACTAAGCGCTGCATTGAATCCTACAAGAAAACACCATCTAATGAAGTAGTCTATTTTTGTACGCCGCATTTAGGTTTAAGTTCAATTCGATTCTAAAAGCCTTCTATAAAGATTCAGTTAATACACACTGACAGTTGAATCGATCGCTTACAACATAGCCTAACCTTTACACCCTACATCACTAATGCTGAGATAAATGTGGTCATACTTTACGCACCACTTTCAAGGTGCAAAGAACCGGGTGGCGGTGGGCGGTTGAAATCTCTAGTCGCATACGAGATTTCCCCCACCTAGCTACATTTGAATGTGGTGTATTAGTGAATGGTTAGATTTATCGTTGTCGTAACGACAACCGTCCTACGATTTATGGTAGGGCACCCTGTATACATTCGGGAGTCCATAGATCGTGGAACCAAGGAAGAGTAATCTTGTTAGTATGTGCATATTAGTGGCTGCTTATAGATGTACACTTGTTGTCATGTCGTGCAAGTGACTTACCCCCGCTTTCCTGTTTACAAGTTTTTTTTCTCTCTTTGTAGTCTAGACAATCCCCTTCTGCTTTTACGCGTGTACATTCTTGTCTTTATTCAATTTACTGACTGCATTTTTTTGCTATCTCATTGTGGGAATCGTAAGGTTGTCTGGATTTTAATTTTTCTTTTTATGTCGACGTTCTAAAGCCACTGTTTCATTGTTGGTTTCCTTATTAAAATATTTTGTGAATTGTAAAATGCAAATTTTAAAAATTTTAATATATCCTAGAAGCATTATTTTTATCTTAGCCTTCATTATGCTTGCTTTACTTATATTGTATAAAGATTTTGTTTCTTCATTTTGTTTTTCAACTGTTACTTCTTCGAAAAACTAGAATAACGCTAACAAAAGTAGTAACAACTTAATATAAATTATTGTTAGACAGCGCTCTACTATATATAAAATAATCGTTAATTTGGCTAATATTCGATTTAAATTAAAATTTAATGGAATACGATTCAAATTTCGTCTAGTTATCGATTATATTAGTATTCCACATTTTTTTTTAAAAGCTGCACCAACCATCAAGTGACTCATTCATAGACCTCGCATAGAGATCTGTCGTCTATTCCAGCCTTGTCTGTTTTATAGCTATACTAATAATAATGTAATATTTATTTAGACCTAAAAATAAAAATAGAATAATATGAAATTCTAACACAGCTTTCAAGAGATAAGTGGAGTACAGAAGACTGAGTGAGACTGACTGAGATAGAGTCTTAGGATCTGTGTTTTTTGTGTATTATTTTATTAAATTTAAACTTTGTAATAAAGTGTATTAAGGTCATAAAACTTTTTAATCTATATACTATTTGTGTATTTATAAACTATAATATTAAATAACATTTCTTATCCAAATTTATATACTCCAAGTAAATAGTACTCGGAAAACTCGGGATACGTCACGTGTACGTTACGAATGTGTACTTGTATAGGTGCGGTCTTAAAACGCGCAACCCCGGTACATATAATGTCACCAGTGATTTATTCAACTCGATAATATTTTTTATACACCCCTAAGAAGTGCTGTCGTGTAAGAGGGATTATTTATTAGACAATTTATGCTGTTGTAGATTAATGTTGAGTTTTAAGAAAGAAAAGTTTGAGGTCATATATCTTTTTCTTTTATTTGTGACATCATCTGGGGTTACTGCGTGGAACCGAATTTTTCGACTACTTTACAAAAACTTTACTTTACAAAGTACAATCGTACTTTGAAATAATTTACTATAATTGTATAAATTTACTTCTTTATTGACATTGCCTTTACCAGTATTTTTATTTTAAATATGACATCTATCAACTTTCTGTTCGACCCGGGAATCGAGCCGAGAACGAGGCTTCCATTCCAGCTTTTCGACCAATTGTTAAAGCAGGGCAGGTAAACTTTTGAATCAGTCTTTGCATTGATAGATACAACACATACGCAACAATATGCATTAATAAAATTCCTGAAAGTCTATTTAATTCAAAATCGATTATACAAGATACTGATATAATCATTAATCTGAATATTAGTCCGAATATTGACGGGGTAGGAAATCTCGTACAGCGGTCTGCGCCCCATCACTCCTCACCTACCAGCATAGCAGCAAATATTGCTGGCGGGGACAGGTCTCGTCCGATTTTGGCCGAATAGGACTTCGTGTTCAGCCACGTAAGCGGGGTATGCATATACGCTACCAGCACCACTGAGTACTGAATATATCATAAATAATTTTGCAATGAGCAAGCAAATATTGCGATGAGAATGACTAACCAAACAAGTATGATCATGATGATGTTCTGTGGTTTCACGTAATTGGACAAAATTAAGAACTGCAGTTCGACATTATATTAATTTGTGTTGCACAATTGTGTTCCGTGCATTGAATTTAAATCATCTGCTATTTAATTGGCATATCCACTAATTAAGCTTATACTAAAGTTAATTGACAGAATAAATTTGTTTCAAATAATTTTCATTTAAATATTTAGTACTAGCTGACCCCGCGAACTTCGTACCGCCAATTCAACGTCACTCAATGGCTGTGAATGACATTGACATTCGTTACGCGCGCTTTTGAAATATGCAAAATTAAATGTATATTTTTCAATATTTCTTAGAGATTTTCTTAATATTTTTTTCCGTAAGAACCTTCTCCTAATAATAACAAATACAACAAAAAAAAGAATTAGTGAAATCGGTCCAGCCATTCACGCGTGATGCCGTGACCAAGGAAAACGGGTTTCATTTTTATATATATTGGTTTGGTTTGGTTTGGTTTTTCTGGGCGGTTTCCGCACTTAGTCCTAGTTATTGGACCATTGTGCGTGAAAAGTTATTTCCCATTCACTCCAGCCAGCCTAGGTTGGTCCAGAAGGAATGCAGCCTCCGGGGATTACTGCAGGCCTCCCGATACGTTGCCGGTGACTGTAGAATTTGTGCCCGTTGTTCGGCCACACTGCTGCATTCCATGATTCCATTTTTATATATATACTAGTTGACCCAGCGAACTTCGTACCGCCCAACTTTAAAATTCCAAAACTTGATCGCAGCGCCACCTACCGGTTCCAATTGCGAATCTAAACCATTCCCAGATCCCCTTGAACACACACAAAAATATTCATCAAAATCGGTCCAGTCGTTTGAGAGAAGTTCAGTGACATACACACTCACAGAAGAATTATACATATAAAGATATAGATCATTAAAGAATGTTTGTAGTTTGCAAGTGTTTTTAAATAGAACCTGTTGATCATTCTCATTATTTTGTACACTAGATATTTGATTCCTATGTTCTTTCATGTAACACTGTAATATGGTGTGCAAATAAAGATTTATCTATCCACCTTTTATTGAAACATGGTCAAAGAACAAATGACTAAAGAGTCTCCAGGGATCTCAAGGGCGAACTGGTTTAGGATAATCAATATACTGACTGAAAAAAGATAGGCAACTGGCTTATGAATGCAGAGAAGGTACGAACCTTTTGTTGCTTTTTTTAAGTTTTGTAATAATTCAGTACACGTAACTTTGACTGAAATTATAACTGTTTGGAATCATATTGGATAATTTTCATATTTAAGCTATTTAGTCTTAAAAATGGCAGTGGTTACATACTTGTAACACATACGTAGAAAACAAAACAAACGAACTTAAAAAAAGGGCTTAATAAACACCAACTAACCAACCAATGAACCCTATTGCCAACCATACCAACTATAATAAGATAATCAACCAACCAACCACCCCACAAATCATCCAAAAACCATATATATACATATATTGTATCTACACAACTGCCCTAGTATAAACCCGCCGCAAACGTTCACCCTATAACCGCACCGTCCAACGGTGGACAAAATTTATTAATGTTTAAAAGCGTAAATCGCTGCTCTAATGTGATTCAATTTCTTGACTATCATATTTCTTACCACCCTCGTATGTACTTCCACTTTATTTCTTGCGCAGTGAAGAGATATTAGCGTAGCTATTGTCTCAAAACTGTATGTACATGTACATTTACGGGTCTAAATATGAAAAGTTGCCAAAAAGCCCTTTACTTGATCAACTTTTTTGCTTATCGAATTTATTGTGTGCTTATTCTATTGAGTGTTAATGGAATTTATTTTTTATTTACGACTAGGAATAAGATTTTGCAAAGCAACGTGGTGACCTGTTGAACTTGAGTGCAATACATGTTTATTAAAATAAATTATTATTCTTATTATGAAAAATAAAACAAGATTCCTAAAAGATTATGCAAACACACTTCGTGTCTAACAAGGCGCTAATTCTGTCATTCAGAATTACCGATATCCATGTTTGGTATTGGCCCAGGGCCAAGCTAACTGGCTATCGCATTTCTACGCAATACCATTTACTACATAGTAGTGCCATTACGTCAATTACTTACCTGTACCTTTAGTGCAGCATTCTCGGCCTAATAGTCACCCGTTTGGTTTACCTAACAAGCCTTCTAGTTAGCTACAGTTTGCATTTCAGTAATTAGTATTGTGACCTTTTAACTAAATTACTGCTTCTATAGCATCTTATTTCAATACGTTCTCTATCGAGGTGCTCATAGTCAATTTACCTAAGGTGATTATGTAAGCAACAACAGTGCAGTCAATAACCTCAATGGGTGATTGTTAGATGCATGATACCATAAGCTTTTGACTGCCTCGTTGGTCTAGTGGTTAGCGTATGCGGCTGCTGATCAAGAGGTCTCGGTTTCGATTCCCGGGTCGGACCAAATATTATTTGTGATTCAGAAATATTTGTTTCGGAGTCTCGATGTTTTCTATGTATAATATGTATGTATTTACAAAAAAAAAGTATGTTTATGTATTTATATTAGTTGTCTAGTACCCATAACACAAGCTCTGCTTAGCTTGGGACTAGATGATGTTGTGTCAGATGTCCAAAATCGTTATTTATTTATTATTTATTTATAAGCGTCTCCGTGATACGGATGTCACGTTAAGCAGTCTGTCACGGTTGTTATCATAGGATAACAGTCGTGAAGCTTAGTTGGAGGCCTTCGTGCGGCCTATGAACATCCAACAGCAAGATTTCGTAGCCACAACGTTGTCTTAACCGCACTCGACCACCATGGGGACGTATCCCCCTCTCCTGAGATGGGTTGTTGATAATGTTCCCAATTTATAAATATACAAAATTCGAACTTCTGTTCAAAAACGTGCTTCATTATTATACATTTTCTTGGTGATGTTGACTAATGATACCCACACACTCTTTGAAATTCGATCAATGAATATTTAAAATATTGCCGTAACAGGTGCTTCAAAGAAAAACTTGTCCAAAGGGTATACCTCCTTTTAATACAATATTCATTTTCGGGCCCCACCCTTCGCCTGGGGGCATAAGTCAACCCTTCAAGATCTTGCCGTAACTTAGATACGGCGATTTGCATAACATTGGAATTATTTTGGGTGTATTTAATTTTTGGTATAGTTGTTAAATGTTGCGAGAAATTCAATATTAAAATGTATTATTGGAGCATTTTCTTACCGAAATATTGATGAGTATTTTCGTGATGATTAAAATTTTTAGACAAAACAATTTTGAGAGTAATTTACGAATGGCGTAGTGGTTAAGCGGTCTCCACGTCGTTGTCTATTGCTATGAATGTTGTGGGTTCAAACCCCATACGAGACAAAAGTTTATGTAATTGTTAAATTGTTGTTCTGAGTTTGGGTGTTTTTCCGTTTATTTAAATAAACAGGTCCACTGTTCTCTACATTTACGTTTTGTATAATATGTTGCTCGAGAAGAATAACAAACATTGTTTTTTTTTTTAATTTAGACATAGCAATGTGTTAGACCCATCGTACCTTATCCTATTTTAGACTATATTACTAGGTCAAAGCTTGTGATACGTAAATACTTCAAATAAGTCAAGTGCAGCACTTGAGGTTGGGTCTGCTAAAATGCAAACATGTCCGTATCATAACTATTTGAATTATATTTACGCACCAACACGTCCCTTTGTCTTAGAAACTTGACACACTCCGACAACAAGTTTTGGACATCATCAAGAGTCCCACACATCTCACTTGTAATTTTATATAGTAAGAAAACAACTTTAAAGAACAGCAAACGCATTTTGAATAATATACCTAATCAATGTAAAAGCATATAAAAGGCTCTACTAAAAAAACTTTGGAGAATTTCTCGATAAAGCAAAAATAGCCAAAGATTACCTCAGCGTCTAATGTCTTACTCAAACTGTAACAAACTGTCTAAAGTAAATTTTGTGCCATAATTAAATTTAAACTCGCTAACAGTTCAACTTCTATGTTTCATTAGACGTTTTATTTTAAAACAATTGATGGGAAAAGGACCATTTCAATGTTTTTATTACTTTTTGATTCGCTTATATCAGTGACCGTTTTCTGTTAACTATTTATCGTCAAGTGGTCGATATTAATTTAAATTATAAGCAGAAACATTAATAAAGTTCTATTGTCAAAGACTAACTTCTGTAATCACGGATTTCGCCATGGCTACTCTACAATGTTAATTTGACAAAAGAGTATCTATGCCTGTGTGTGTGTGTGTGTACACGTATCAAATATATGGTAGTGTTAGTGATTAGGTACTTTTATGCATATTTAACTTATCTTCCTGTACTTATCCCCCACATAATTTATAATTGTGCGAAATTTCATACATAATTTTCGTAAAAAGTTGTACTATGTTTTTGGCTCACATATACCTATATTATAGATTTCAGTCATAGGTCAACACGGAAGGGAACCATATTAGAGCCATACACAGGCATTCCTCTCTGTCAAAGCATAAACCCATATGGGCATAATAATATGTGTTCGGTGACTGTGTGCACGGTTTGCCTAGTGGGTTTAGTGGTCGTCAAGCTGCTTTCTACTGCGCCAAGTGTCGTGGGTTTGAATCAAACGTGGGACAACACTATGTGTGATTCAAAAATTATTGTTCCGAGTCTGAATGTTCTTTGTGTCCGTTACATGTATGATTGTAAAGTCTCCCGCGACACAGGATTTATATTCCCAATGCGGTTATCTGTAAAAAAGACGCTTTACCCACAGACCTTGAAGATATCAAACTTTTTGTTCCACTACTTTTATCTTAAAAAATATTTCAATCGCGTGGGTACATTCGTAGATTGTACAGCGCACGCTACGCCTTGTGAAAGTCTATGATTCTTTATACGCCAATATCGACACAGGGACCTCATATGTAACGATAACGATACCTAAATTGAAATTTATGTCGAGAACAGAATAAAAGCAAAGTAGGTAAAAAGGTATAGATTTCGATATTGCTAGCTGGAAGAATGTAACTTAAACGGTAATGGTTGCAATGATGTAAAATTATTTTTATTTCACTAGCAAATGACACTAAACGCTATTATAACACAGACATCATGTAACTGTTATGCTGCTGCAATATTTGCTTGTAAAAGTATTATAATTATTCTTGTCATATTGTACAGAATTCAGGACTTCTTCCTTAACGGTATCAGTTCTGCGACTAATATGGCCAGCCCATTGCGACGGCCTTAGTTCTCTGCCGGATCACCTCATTCATCTTTATATATTTTTATATTAAATTTATAAGTCATTTTATATACAAATACTAGCTGATGGCCGCAGCTCCGCTCGCGTCCTAGGGGTATAAAAAATAGATAGTAACCGATTCTCAGACCTACTGAATATGCATATAAAATTCAGTAAAAATCGGTCAGGCCGTTGCAGAGGAGTATGGTAACTGACATTGTAACAACATAATCACAGAAAGGCCTGAGTTACATAAGCTTTTGATTCAACCTCGACGAGTAATGTATTACACAATCTTTTTAGGTAAGAAAATATACCTCAAGATGTTTCTATCATTTAACTGTTACGGAACCGACACAATAAGTATTAATAACACAACCTACTTTTTGTATTATTCAGAGAAGAATAGACTATGAGATAGCAAACCTATTACTTAACTATGAGAATGTCCGAGATTTATCTGCAAAGCTTTCAATGTGCGTGATGAATAGTGCAGTCCCCCGTTTTCGAGTATGTTTTTCGTCCTTGGTAACCCTACAACCCTAAATTTAATTCCGTTGAGTAATATATTTAATATGTTCAATCTTTAATGGAAATAGATTCGATGACGTGTATATATTTTGTATTAAAGACAGTATTTCGTTACTATTAATGATGTAAGTATTTTCTTCATATCCTTTAATATTCTCTAGAATATTCGAGGTTGGCTAATAGTTTGGCCAGTTTTACCTGAATATAAGTTCTTCCAAGGAGCAATAGGTAGTAGGTCTCCGCAACTCCGAAGGTAAAACTATCTAAAAATATAAAAATTTGTCAATATATTTGAGAGCATCGATATCCCAACAACGATAGTTAGAGATGTTCATGACAAACAGGATCGAAGACTTAAAATGCTCTTCAAGGTACGAACGTATGCGTAAAACTTCAATACTCCTAACCGTAAAACTGTTAATAAGAATGACCTTTTATTATTATATTATTATTATCAGTAAGGAAACCCCAATAATACTTTCTACCCGTTAATCGCTAGACCAACGAGTCAACTCCATAATGAACTTAGTTAAAAAAATAAACTTGCGCTGACAAAATTCGGTTCCAAGGCACCAAATGCCGGGATGGAAAATATTAATAAATAATAGTAACTTTACTAAATGTAGGTGTTGATGTCGGTATATTCGGAGATACCCCAATTTAGATTAGTGATTCTGGTAGTTTAATTGTAAGGCTGTATAAACACTGCTTTTATAATTAAAATTCCTTTACAACGATCTAACAATATTATAACACTACGTTTATAACTTATAAACCGAATATGTGTACAGTGGGTGGCGCTTTACATATTATACATTGAACAATTCTAAGTATTGCTAATGCAATGTATGTGTGTGTCCCTACACTAAATATTTACTAAAAAATAAATATATTTAAAAAAAATTATATATAGCACAGGAATTTTTGAAAATCGTGAGAGTATAAAAATAAATATAGATACACTTTCACACAAACCAAGGCAAGAACTGAGCACGTTTAAAGCATTTGGTTATCATAAATAAATTCATTTATTCGATTAATTTCCAATCCAATGCAGCTTGTTGACTCAAGTCAACCAATGCTCCGGTCGCAAAAAAAATACTTTTATCAAAGTACTTATCGCAAAAATATAACTGATAAAAGAATGTGTGGTATATTTTATTTGCTCGTATTTTGTTTAATATTTGAACATAACTTAACTATATATCCTGGGTGGACATCAAATCCATAATCTCGGACATAATAATCATATTCACTAATCACTAGACCTACAGTCAACTCTTCAACAACTATATACTATGTGTTGCTGGCGTCTCCATCCACGTATCACTCAGTTATTGAGACGAGAGTTATTCTTCTCCAATGTACAATCTATTCTATACTGTAATTCATCCAAATCGGTTCAGCAGTTTTGCAGCGACGTAGCAGACAAAATGACAGATTACTTTCAAATTTGCAATAATAAGTAGTGATTTAGGGATTGCAATCCAGCCAATGGGATCCCGCGATCCAATCCAATCCTAGGCTCTGCGGGATCCCACAATATCTTGCGGTCGATTTATTTATTATAAGGCGTTGTTGACTTTTGTATTTTTAATGAAAAGTTGACTAACCATTATAAAGTTTATTATTTTGAATGCTATAAAAAGCTATAAATTACGCGGGATTCCGCTTCGACGAAGTCAATTTAGTAAAAATCCCGCGGGAATGGAAACAGTGCGGGATTGCAATCCCTATATGGCTTGTAACATATTTTTTGCGAGTATCTTTATTATACCCGTTAATTATTCATATAGGACATTTGAAAGCCGATAAACAATGACGGGTGTCCTCGCAAATCCGCCGTGAGAACACAAGATTAATGGTGCCCAACACTCGCGCTGTAATTCTGGCGACCTACATATCGTATGCATGAAGTGTGTAGTGGAAGTGATCCCCAGGTACTGTGGACGATTTCACGACTGGGTTTGGAGTTGTACGCGTTTGCGATTTCGGATGATTGGGTGATGACATATTTTTCTATCGCTCGGTTTCGAAGATCTCCTATAATGAAAAAATATATTAATATTTAAATTTTGAAAGTCACTCTGTCCGGCTGTCTTAACCACTGAACCAATTTCGATTAATTTAGCATAGGGATACTTTGATTCTTAAGGAAGCACATAAGCTACTCTTTACCGGGATAATCAACTCATAGGCGGGTTGAGTCGCGGGCTAAGTTAGTTTAGCATAAAAATTAAAATACTATTCATTCTAATATGGGTTCGAAAACAAAAAAAATATATCTCAATCAAACAAAGATACGAAACATAATAAAAAATATTTAAATATAATAAAAAATATTTTAATAATATTTATTAACTACTGTATTGACTGGTGTACAATAAAGTTTATTTTATTCTATTAAAGTTTAACCAAAGTCCTATATTTCCACTAACATAGTTTTTTCTAGTCGCATGTCCCGAAGACTAATACAATACTTACAGTCGTACCTGTCCAGTTACACCAAACAATATATATACCGTCAGTAGCGGATTTAGCAATGTCACACTGACAAAGGAAAATGCGCTTCAAGTTATGACCCTCTCGGCTCCCTTTTGTTTGGCTAATGTCCCCGATCTTTTTTTTAGTCTTCCCCGTTCTGCCATTTTTATATCTTTTTTACCGGAAAGAGGAGCAGGTGTCGAGTTCTGTGACGGGCACACTTTTTTAAAGCTTGAGTGTGTCCATCTCAATTTCGCTTGAATTTTTTGAATCGTAAGTACAAGTGTTTATTTTTTTTTCTGTTTGTTAAAGCGTCGACGGTTTTGTAAATACCCGTAGTTTGTTCTACTTACTGTGGGTTCTGTGAGATTTGACTAGCTGTTTTCTTTGTTGGTGCCAGCCATTGTGTATATGAATGCTTTTAATCTCTTCTGGTATAAACAAAGATGGACGGTAGAGCTCGTTATGTGTTTGGTCTTAATTTTCTACTTTGTGTTAGCTTTTCGTGGAATCGTTCTAAGAGAGTGCCAGATTGTCCTAGTAATTTAAGCGTTTGTAAGTGTTTCTACTGCGCTAAGTGTTCTGAGTTTTTGTAAAGTTCTTCGCTTCACATGAGGTACATTGTTAGTACGGAAGTTGTCGATAAAAAAAAAATAAAGGCAACTCGTGCATTAGCATCCTGTGGATTTTACAAATACACATAAAAACAACATTTTGTGGATCAAACAAAATCTTGTCCCATGTGTGGGTATGTGGGTTTTGAAACCACAGCACTTAGCTCAGTATAAAGCGGTGTGTCGACCGCTCATACAATTGCGCCACACAGAAGACGACAACATATGTTTTGAAATTTTAATGACGTACGTATTTATTAAGAAACAGTTTAAATCTATATTATCAGCCAATAATACCATTATAATTTGTAGTGACCCACTATTACCATTAATCTATCGTTCCGATGTAAGGTTGGATGGGGAAACAATGGGTCTCCCCAAGGGGACAGCATCGATATTCAATCAGGATAGTGGACGACCAAGCTGTTACATAGGTACGATCCTACAATGAGGGATTGAAACGATTTCTTTTATGAGGTTTTTACGATATTGTTTTTTTTTTATTTATGACGTGACTCTATTAAAGTGAAGGTTTTGGTTGTCACTCTTGTTCCTTGTACAAGTATCGGTTGTCAAGGTACAAAATTTCATTCGGTGCAGTGGTTTTTGAGTTTATCGCGAACAGACAAACAGCACGTCGGTTGACCTTATTTTATAATATGTAGTGATGTTGTTTTCTGATGATATGTCATGTAATGAATCAAATCCCTACTAATATTATAAATGCGAAAGTAACTCTGTCTGTCTGTCTGTCTGTTACTCTTTCAGGCCTAAACCACTGAACAGCTTTTGATTTAATTTTGCATGAAGATAGAACTGAACTTGGGAAAGGACATAGGCTACTTTTTACGCCGATAACCGACGCGACATACACGCGGGCGGTGCCGCGGGCGAAAGCTAGTATCCTATATTTTCCAACATATTAACAATCTCATCAGTGTAACTCCTATTTCATAATATGCTTTTTTCTTAATATGATTGGAAAAGTTTGTGAAATTTCTTTTCAGGCCGTATATTTTTTTTCAAGCTCAAGAAATTGCTAATAACTAATTACTTATACTTGTTTTAAATTATTTAGTAATGCAGTTTATTAGTCAGTTTATAGGGCGTTTGGATATTAGCTTTAGGTATTCTATCGTTTCAAGACTGTTCATATATAAACTGTAAAAACAGCAAGACGCTGAATCATCAAGAAATGAAATCGAGATACTTTGTATACAAAGCATTTCGAATTTTAAACTTCAGATTTAAATTTAAAGGGCACAATCTTCTTTCACCGATAAATTACTGTCTTGTCACGCCAATAGGAGTTTGTAAATAAAGGATTTTACAGTTACATGTAAAGTGTGGCTGCAAAGTACCTAAAACGCTGGCTCATCATTGAACTCAGACCAAGATTGGCCAACGTCACTGTACTCCAGGGAAATATGCTCATCTTTGTCTTCAAACCAACTAATAAGTGACTGACGTTGCAGTTCTGTTTCAAAGCTTAGATTTAGTACAATAGAATTCATCAATATTTTAAGAATATTAAACATATTGAAGTTATCGCCTGCGGCTCAAAAAGTACCCAGGCTTTAGAGTGTCTGGGAACAAAATTTTAATTAAATCGGTGCAGTGGTTTTTGAGTGTATCACGAACATGCAGACAGACGCGGCGAAGAACTAAACTACGTATTAAAAGTTTTATTCATTCATCATCATCATCATCATCAACAGCCATCAACAGTCCACTGCTGGACATAGGCCTCTCCTTAGAAAGGAGCTTTTGGCCTACTTTACCACGTTGGCCAGACGGGTTGGCATAAGGTTGGTTTTTAAATCTTCCTTCTCTTTGCATTGATGTTATCTTGCGTAGTTTATCCCTTAGTCGCCTTTTACGACACCCGCGGGATGAATAGGGGTGGTGACACTCTGTATTCTTAATTCGTCACCACACGGACTAATTAATTTATCATTGATGATCTTTATTCATTGATGACAGATTACTGGGGAATAAGTCAGTGAAATACTAAAGGATCCTTTAAGTTATGCTCATAGTTCAATTTCGCCTATACATAAGATTCTTTTGTGAACGACATGGACATAAATATTGTGAAGTAAGTTTTTCATTGAAAAAAATATAAAATATGGATTTTGTGTTCTCTCTGACATCAGAAAGCCCATTCTGTTAAAAAATAGGACATAATTAAGGTCCAATTTACTTTCAAATAACACAATAGGATTTTCGTAGTGAATTAAGTTTACAATGATTGTAATAATTTACTTTTAAATTGTAGTGCAGAGTCCGCATTTATGATCTTCCTTCTCCAATTTGCCCGGTCTTCGGCATCCTTAGCAGTGAGACTATTTATTAACTTAACAATGATATCGATGATTAAATCAAAGTGTTATTTCGCTCTTAAGAAGCTAATTCCTTTCAGATTTTGTTAAAATAGACCTCTGAGTCCAAATTCAAATAAAGCAGATATCAATATCATCATCAGACCATCGCAGTCCACCGCTAAACAGAGGCTTCGCCCAAGGCACCACCACTACCAAGCCACAGAGCCCGATCTGCTGCTTTTAATAACACAATGGACGACGGTGATCAGTTACTATAAAATTTATCGCCTATTCCGTTCAAATCCCCCATTCCATCCCGAAATTATATTTCAAAAAGCAGCTATCACCGCTCTTAAGTTTAATCATAACCATGTTAAAACATACAACAATAAAAAGAAAATAAAAGTAGTTCACTACCTACATAATTTAAATTTTTAGTTCGCCAACGCTTCCAACATTATTTCAGTTATTAAAATATTCCGAGCAAAAATTTTCATAAAATAGCATAAGGAACAACCCTCGGGGTAGTTTGCACCAATAAATAATAATATAAGGAATTCCACGGCAATGGAATTTAATTATTTCAACATGTTGGTAGGTATAAAGTCATCGGATTGTGCAAAATAAATATGTATTTACGGGCGCACTACATAATGTAATTTAATTTATTAAACATTGTGAATATCTGAACGAAGGCGGATCGTTTTGTGAACAATATATTTTGAAATTACAGCAATCGAAAATTGATTGATGGAGTCCTTTAATATAGTACTTACTATATTAAAGGACTCCATTATACAATTTTTGATTCAAAAGGTACGGACGGGACTTCCTATAGTCCCGTCCGTACCTTTAGAATCAAACATTGTTTATTATTTCATTGGTTCGGTTTAGTTTTCACATAACCCTACTTTTTTCCAAAATAAAAGTACCTAGTGATTCCTTATAACATCAGCTATTAGCCAATGAAAGCCTAAATCCCGTCTAAATCGGTTCAGCCATTCCAGCGAAAAAGTAGTGGTAGTAAAGTAACTTTGGTATGAGGGTCACTAAGTTATGACATAATTTCGCATAACTTCACCAACTTTTTTCCACATCTTCCAAAGATAAACTTTATTAAGAAAAGAGTAAAAAGCTGTAGCAACTTTATTATGTTGTATGAATACACATCATAATAAATTTTGAGATAAACTGAAGGCATTTTGAGTTTGGGTTTTATTCATCCACGTGAAAAAAAAGTATTGTAAATAATGATCAAAGTTTTTTTGTTCGACAAGTTCGAGAACGCTGCCACGGTGAATTTCGGAAGTACAAAGTTTTGCGTCTTAAGTCCGGCTTTGCCCGTGTTTGGAATACAATTTGGTTTTATATTTGAAAGATTTATCAATATTTTATGGGTTCTCACAGTCCTAAAAAGTGTGTACACCGGTACTTTCACTCTTATCTAATCAATGTAAGTTCATATTTAGATGTAAAACTCGATCATCATCATCGTTTGCTTGCCCTTACCCCAACTTTATTGGGTGTAGGCACAGTATGTTTTATCATTCCATTCTACTCTTATCACTTCTCATTACACTGTTAACTCGCTTTCTAGACATATCTTCTTTCACACAATTAGTCCACCTTTTTTTTGGTCTTCCTCTTGCCATGTAACTGTATCTTCGATTTCCATTCCCAACATTTTCCTCGCCACATTTTCCTCATCTCTCCGCATAGCATATCCATACCAAAATAACCTATTACTCCTTAACTTTTTTACCAGTGGCGCTACTATCAGATTACCTCGTATGCATTCATTTCTGACCTTGTCCACCCGAGTCACACCATACATCCATCTTGGCATTCGTATTTCAGCAACGTTCAGGCGACTTCCATTTGCTTTAAGAACCATACAGGACGGTCAAAACTCGATATATTACTCAAATATACCAACATATATTGACGCTTCGTTCTTATCCGCTATAGGTATAGACCATTCATCTTCAATGATACTGATACGAACCTCTTCCACATAATCATCTTTATCATCTTCCTAACCTTTATTATTTCCAAGACTATATAAGGTCGGCTTTATTTTACCTACCCAGCAACCGGCTTTTACCTTTTTTTTATTATCTTTATTGATTTCGGGGCTTTTAGTCACATATACGACCATGTCAGCTATATAATTTCAAGCCCCTAAATGTTACCTTTACGTTTGCGAGTTATTCAACTGTGTAATACATTTATTGTTAAATCAAGGTGTCTCCCTGCCGCATCCATCTAAAAGCCAAATAGCTGGCCCAAAAAATCTGAAAAAGATCAGGGGTAGCCCATGTGATAACTCTAGGAAAATCATAACGGCTTAGATATCTATCTTAGTTCAGAAGTTATGGAGACCCAACTTGTAAGAAAGGCTTAAAAAATATTAAAATATTAAGTAAACGCAACAATTATCTATTGGACACAATTTAAAGCCTACGCAACCCAATTCTATGCATGTCCTGACACTTGTATGGCCGATCTTTTTATATTAAGATGTATTTTTTCATATGGTCTCATATGTGACGTAAAGTATTTGTTATTTTACTTTTCTCAGTTTCATGTGTTTATTTCTGTTATTCGCTCTGAATATGGCATTTTCTTTTATGTTTATACATAAACATAAGTAGTGGTAATACACACTGTGACGGGTAAGTGCTAGATATTTCTTTACTGTGTGTGTGTATTCTCCTCTGAAGGGCGTTAGGGTTGTCTGACAAATTCCCTGATTTCACCGAGTTTAACTAAATCTGTGATAAATTAATTACTTTGGTGTATGTAATTAAAGCTATCTATCTCAGCGTAAACTTGCTTAAATCATGACAGAAAATATTTTGACCGGCCGTAAAGCTTTTGAAATTTGTTCTAATATGTCTAAGAAAAAAGAACTACCCGCATTAGGAAATATATATCATATGTCGTGGGGGACTTTACGAACATTTTTGATCTAAAAAACGCTAGTGACATATATTATCGTCAAGTGATACACTATTTAATTTTAAAAAAAATATCCACCTGAGAAATCCTAAAACTAAAAAGAATTCATGTCCGAGTGTCAATATTCACACTCAACGTTAATCGAACTCGAAACCACTGATCCCGCCTCAACTTAGCTAAGTTTTCGAAGTGTAACTAAAGTTGCCGTCATTAAGAAAGGCGTGCTGCTATTTTCCGTGGAAAGCCAATGAATTAAAATTCTTTTGCCGTTTTTGACTTATGAGAATTTAAAATAATGTTTAAATTCAGAAATTTAGGAAGTCTAGATATTTGATGTAAACCATAGAATCGTTTAAAGTTTCACATGTTTTTTTTTGTTTATTCATTTCGCACTAAAAACTATTAAGTTAAATATTTTTGAAACTCAAATAAGAAATACACAATGATAATTGTTTTATACAAGAAACTAGTTAGTGGCAGCGGTTTCACAGCGTGTGAACTAACCCTTAAATTGTGTCTAACTTTGCAAATAATGAACTTTTAAACATGCGTTCATTTAAAAAAAAAATATTTTTCCGTAAATTCGTAGAACATCAGCATCAGTCTCCAAAATTACAAGTTTGTAGTCTCACCAGTTTTAGCCTTGCCTTGATTAATCAGTTAGTTCTGTAAGTTATTTTATTTCAATACAAACTTTTATATGTTAATTTATACTAGAAATTTATTTAGAATACAAAGTGTTGTCAACCCTAAGGGGGACTAAGGGGACAAACTACGCAACACAACATTACTGCAAAGAGAAGGAAGTGTGAACCAAACTCTTATACCAACTCGTCTAGCCTCAGCGCGGTATAGTAGACCAATCCTCCACGTGAAACATATGTCTAACCAGAGGATTACTAAACTCTGTTAGTTATAAGATAAAATAAAATCTGACAAGTGACAACCATGTACATTGGAATATTATAACTTATATAACTCTTTCCTTGAGAGGAGAGGAGACGGTGTACATGTAGCGTTAATCAAAAAGGGCTATGACGTCCTTCACAACCCACATGGCAGGGGATTTATTTACTCTCATATTGTATAACGCGGATGACATATTTTGGGACGTTTTTTGTAGTGAATATGACACTTATATTTTATATTTACGTGTGCTAGAAAATAAATGGGCATGTAAGTTGTAAATACATTAGAAACTCACTGTGATATTTCATAAAATAAGAAAGACTTTCTCACTACATTGCTTTAAAAGAAAATTTCTACATGATAATGCTTGTGAATCGGTTCAGCTACGATGATACTACAACTTTATAAAAATTCGATCTTATGTAACAGCTGGCTTAATAGTGTTTTTTTTTTAAATAAAATTGAGTAAAAAGAGTGTGCCAGTATTTTACAGGCCTAAGAAGACACTACTTAATAGTAGTTGACATATACTCTTTGACTAAGAGGTATGGCTCCACTTTTCTATGTCGAGCTGTTCAAACCTGAAACTCTCTACCGGCGAACGTATTTCCTTCCCTCTATGATCTTGAGTCCTTCAAATGGAGCATGAAGAAGCATCTCACTAGACCGCCAGTGTGGGTCATCGTATTATCAGTGAGAAAGATGGCCACGACTCCTGGAATCTGCTCATGCTATCGGTCAGGCTGAGTAGACAAATTTTGGCAGGCTAATTTATCAAAAAATAAATTATATTTTTTTTTTGTATATTAACGTTAAATTTTACGTATTTGCGCTATTTCCCAATAATAATAATAGCGGACCAAATAATCTTGGGAATAGTACAGATGAAGATGATGTCATAGGATAATAAGATTTTACTTATTAATTAACAAAAATTCAGGACTTAATCAGTGAAGTTCATAAAGTATACCTATTTTTTACTCCATAAGTATGGAGTTACACCCATTTATACGTGACCACTGTTGGTGCAACATTGAACCGAACGATACAGAGGAAAATTATACCTCTAATAATATCGCCTTTATATAAAAGTTAAACTCTTATATAACTAAAATTGAAAATATTGCTCTAAATAAAAATAAACAAACTAATAAAAATAAAATAAAAAGTGGTAATAAGATCTTTTTATTTCATACATTTTTTTCCAAGTAGAATCATTTAAGAATCGCTAATTTAATAGACCACGAGACCAAGAATGTAGTATTAATACGTTCATGAAAATTTATTGAATGAGTTTTCATACTATTTCAATGATGTCTATTATTAATAATAATAGTAAAGAGTTTATTTGACGCACTGAGTATTAATTTCTAACCAGTTCATATTATTCTCAATGATTCCAGAAACTAATATTTTTCCACTTTCAGTGAAAGCGAAAAAAATAACAAATACTTTATTTGTATTATTTAGGAATTGTATTTGTCTACAATACACAAAATCACCGAACGCTGTAACCGCGTTGCTCACAACACTGGCATCGATTCCCGATCGTTGCAAAAACAATATAATTCAACTGCTCAATATCTACCCACCTGAGTCTAACCACCCTCCTTTGTCGACTTCATCCCCTCTGCGACCGTCCCCCGGAAGTGGCGCAAGGACGTAAAAATGTAAATGCAAGCATAAACCAAAACTATCTTGAGAGGTTCCGTGAGTTAAAAATAAATAATTCCTTTTTAGTGATCCCCGTAAATAAGAATGAATACTTGAACTATTACATATTTTACAAAATCATTGTATTCGATATTACTTATTAATTTTACTTCTGTTATTTAGAAAAGACAACAATTTCGAATCTACTTTGTGTATGAGATCAACTAAAACACAAGCTGACTGTAAATTACATCTAAAAATCATTCTGTTCACGTCAGTTTTAAAAATTAAACTATTTCATAAGCAATCTATTTGTTTCGGGGCTAAAATGTCACAGACAGACACTACTAAAGTATCAACTTGAATCCAGACGAGTTGTTTGCGCTAAATAAATAGGTGTTCGCCCCCACACCTGTGAGTCGGAACCCTAATATAGGTGCAAGGGGGAAAATTGTAAAAGTTGGGCTGCACCATAACTCACCATGAGAAAGACGTAATACCGTTAAGACCGCATGCTCGATGAATTTAAATTTATATCAGAGTACTATAATCAAAAATAACTTGATGTGATTTATGGGAGATAATTTAGTTGTGTGTGATAGTGTTGCTTTGTTCTATTGGATTATATTCTAAATTTATAGAGACGTTTTTACATATAATTATAGTTGATGTAGCTTTTAAATCTTTAGAATGTTTATAGTAAAATCATTTTAAGTAAGGAACTATAAAAAACTATAAATAACCATAAAAGACATCTCGCTCATTAAGAACAGAAATCTTATGTCGCGGGGGACTTTACAAATATACATGAAGCGGATACAATCAACGCCTACACTCAAGACAACAATTTCTCGATCACATTTCATTGTGGAATTTGAACCCACTACACCTGGCGCTAAACGGCTTGGCGATCATTTAAAACACTAGACCAACCGTGTAGTGAAAAAACTGTACTCTTTATACCTTAATTTGCTACAAGGGAGGGTGGAACACTTGTCCCTTAAAGTATATCCCAAAACTAGGACCGAACGTAAAAGTTATTGTCAAAGGAGAAAAGATCATTAATAACAATAATGAGTTTGAAAATAATGTACTAATGAATTGAAAACCTATTTTAAGATAGTTACAAAACTTGCCCTTGAAAAATAAGCACATCTTAGTAGATCAAAAGAAATAAATTAAGTGTTAATAGTTTCGTGGCAAGGGACCCCATAAGACGCTAGTGAGATGATCAACCATGATCTTTGCGTATTTTTTTATATTTAATCCTATCAAAGTGACTACTCTGCCTGATGGAAAGCATGAGTGGAATCCAGGAGTAGGGGGGAATCCGGAGACCGGTTAAGTCAGTTATTATTTGTCCGTTACATTGAGTTCTTCTGAACTTGGCCACACGCTTGAAAGTCTTACTCTAAAACAGGTAGGTATACGTTCAATACAAATAACCCACACAATACGTAATTTTCTACACACATTCATATAATTTATTATAAATGTATGTACAGACTATTTCATCCGCAGCCGGCACATATTTACGTTACACTTCACAACATGACGCGCTTCCCACCGTAGAACAATCAAATCAAATGAAAATTAAATCGTGTACGGCTCGAGCGCGAAGACTTAACATTAATTATTCATTAATCCGACACCACACAGAATTGATGATAGCAAAACATGGGCGACGGTTGTCTAGCATTGATGGATAGTTGATTAACACATGGAACTTGATTGTGTGGAGCCTAAATGCATGGTCAGCAAATGAGAGATGAGAATTTTGATAAGATTAAATTTTATCAACTGTTTGGAGAAATGTCATATAACAGAACCTAATGCTAAAACACCAGTGATATTATTTATTCTTATATTCAACAGACTATTTACTACAAATATCATTATTGGCAACACTGATATTATCATACCTCATGTTACTGTGAATTTTTATTTACGATTAAACGTGGTATTCCTTTGTGTAATTCAGAAAATAAAATAAAATAATAATTTAATAATTGCTTCATAGTGTTTCCTTTTTATGAATATCTACTTTTACTTTAATTTCTAAAACCCAAGTAATTCATTCATAGTCATTATAAGGTTTACTAACAATAAAAAAGTTAAATGAATCTCTGTTAATAAAAGTAATGTGCTGTTTTATGCATCACGATATAAATTCAGTGGCTTTACAGTAAACATTATGAACATTGTATTAACTATATTCCATTGTGTAAATCTCATGGTTTCATACCTGTTAACAAAATTTGTTTGACATTTTGACATAACTGATCAGATTTACTATTCATATTTTAATCACCTTTATAACAGCGTCACCGGTCTGTTGGACTATTCGAAAAGCTTACCAAAACAAATATAAAAAATATATTTTAAACCTGGAAATCACCATCATCTATCTATTAAACTTTCACGGCTAAACCGGTGCACCGATTTAATTAAAATTTGGCATAGAGCTACTTTGATTCTTCAAGGATAATATATACTACTCTTGCCGGCTATAGCGGACATACAGGCAAGCGGAGCCGCAGGCAAAAACCTGGTTCCATATGCTTCAGATAAAACAAATAAACCTTATTTAGGGCCACAGCACACTAGCTACTTTTAGCATCGGCGATCGGCGATTTGGCGACTGCATCGATGCTGCATCGCGTTTTAGCGACTTCCTGCTTTCGATCGCGGTATGGGAAACGCGCGTTTTAGCGACTGCTCAGATGCCAAATCGATGCTACCGGCATCCGAATGTGTGCGGAGAGTAGCGTTCAGCTGCTGTTTCGCGCTTCTAAAAAGCGACTCAATCTCCGCGTTTGGCGTTTTTAAGTGTGCGGTGTAGAGCGTTCGGTCGCCGTATTTAGCTTCTAAAAAGCGACTAGTTGCCGATCGCCGATGCTAAAAGTAGCTAGTGTGCTGTGGCCCTTACCTATAATCTAGAAAAGAATTCACCAGACCGGATACTTTAATCATACTGTCTATTCGATTGAGCTTCTGATTTATGTGCTCATTATACGCTGTTACCATAAATAAATAGCATATTCATTGCCCTCAAGGTGTATTCATCATTAAACAATTAGGGGAACCTATAAGGCTTTGTGGTTAATTACTACTCTCGAGTGGATGAGATTATATACATCTAACCTGTAGTAGTGTATGCTAACAATGTTTTTCTCTCTGTTTCAGGTGGATTTCTCATGCAATATTAATCGACTTACCCGATAAGTATGAACCGAGATATTTTTTATTTATTTTTAGTTAGTTTTTATTTACTTTACTATGTTAAGTTTTATTGTACCGTTGCGTGTTGGAGTTCGAAAAATTAGTTTTTAAAAACACTCGAATCACTTATTATTATTCTGATATTCGTCGCTCTTTAGCTCAAACTCAGTTGAACTACGGTCCCTACGACCCTAGCATATTTCTGACCTTTCTGGTGACTACGTAACATTCATAAAGGTTCTCGAGCATAAAGCTTCCAAGAAATGTAAACAAACCCAACGCGTGACAATGCATTCATGTTCGACCTTATGTTTATTACAGTAAGGTTTATTGTTCTGTATGACAATGTATTATTATGTGTTTCATACCTCCGAACTAACTCTCCACTTTTCTTGATATTCGTCTGTTCAAATATTCGATTGTTTCTTTTCTAACAATGAAACTTTAGATATCTGGACAGCCGAAAGCTAAACTTCAAACTTGAACCTGTGAAATAGGCAACGAAAGTTTTTTTCACTCGAATACTAAGAAAAAGAATACAATCACTGTATTAAGTTTACTAAAAGCAAGAAGATATACATTTTCATGCTAAATTCAAGGAATATCTTTTTTATTTCAGTCTAGGTGGATAAAACGATGTCTTTAAAAAAAATTGTAGAAATTCTCTAATGCAGTAAATAAAACTACATTTTTGTACGTAACTCACCATAAGTATGAGTAGTTATACTTTTGAAATGCAAATCAGAAAATATAGTATATATATAAGCTATAATATATGGCATCCAAACTTAGTATATTTTTTTACAACAACATGCTTGACGTTACAGAGATATATTACAATTTCCTTTCGGATTTTCTCAAAATAATGATATATCTAGGTAGGTATATCTTACAGTACTACACTGTTTTGAACAGTATAGTACTGTAAGATGGTCTACTAATTGCAACAAAAAAAAAACAAAATTTCCCACACACATAAATACGTTCTGTGTCATAACAGGCATAGGCCCATTTGGGCTTATATTATATTTTGACAAAGATAAACGTCTGCGTAAATCTACTCCTTACTATGTTGCTTTAAGAGTATGAAAATATAATGTTTTTGTTAATTGTAATAAATAATAATACTCGGTGCACATTTTTCCACTCAATATCACAGAAATAAAACAGTCAACCCGAAAAGCCATTTCAACTATATTTTTTGCAATAACACTTCCATTTAAAAATGAACTTTGGCACTCGGATATAGGGTTGAGTTTTCTTAATGGTGTATCGAGCTGTATATTAAAATTGTCGTACAATGGACGAAGTAATGGGCGCTCATTATGGCCAAATTAGTTTTATGACCGCTGTAAACACGATCGAGATAACACGACCATAATCCACACTGACGCCATTTAAATTGCCATGTCCTGGATAAATACGGTGATACTGGATTATGACTAAAACAGTTTACATAATACTACATAATTTTATAAATACCCCTAAGTGGTAGAGAATAGTGTAATTATATATTGCTATGAATAAGTAATTTTACTCGTGTTGTAAAATTTTCATTCCTGATTTGATTACTAATTGAGATCATTTCATGTTTAATGTTTAGTTGTCGCACTAAAAACTAACTTTTTTATTTTCATAAGAGCCACGATAATAATTATTATTATTATTAAATAAAGAATAGTGGTCACCAGACTCATTACGAATGTAGACATTGTTAGCATCGTGACCCCCACTGTGGCTGTCTAATAAAATGCATTTTCATACCAGACGAAAGACCCAGTAGAAGGGAAATAATAATATGTACGTTGCTAATACAATCAGTGTTATTATTTTGTTTACAAAAACAACGTCATTCTCGTGATGATCTCATACGTATTTTGTAACTTATGTAGTTTCATCCTACTAATATTATAAACGCAAAAGTTTGTGTGTATGTATGTTTGTTGCTCTTTCACGCAAAAACTACTGAACTTTTGGATGAAACTTTACAGTAATATAGCTTATATATCAGAATAACACATAGCCTACTTTTTAATCAATAATCGAGATACACGGGCGAAAGCTAGGTGATTATAAAAATACATAAATCGTAAATGTCAAAATGTATCACTGTTTATCTCCTGTCAAAACTACACAGGGTGCTATGCATAACACACTTGCATAGCAACCATAATGATAGTTTGTAAAAATGGGTTCTGGATAATCACTTAAGTAGGCTATTTTTTATCCCGAAAATACGGGTAACACCGTGGGGCGCAGCTTGTATTATTATAACTTATATTTTTATTGTACAGACGAAATACATAAAAAAATTCAGTATGTTATTTCAAATATGTGATTTTTTTGGGTATATTATATATTAATCTCTACATGATCTAGAAGAAATGCCCAACAGTTTTTACGATTCTTCAAACGAGTGGTGCTCGGGATGAATATTGACAAGGCCATAATCATAGCTTGTATCTCTATCATGTGGCTGTTAATGGCGTTACCAAGGCTATGCAAGAATACATCCATACTGGCTAAACTATCCAACTTGGCCAGCATAACTTGCACCAAAAGGCCGATTGTAAATATTAGAATTGTATACTGTCATGTTCGTAAAACCTCACGCCTATCAAAATACACATTCTCAAAATACCTCAAAATTAGTGGTATTTTTCACTTTGTCACTGCTCATTTAACCATATCCTATATAATCGTATGATATATTTTTTTTGCGTATATGTAATTCAGTTTTGTGAACTTAAAATACTGAGAAATTTAAAAAGAAGTCGTGCGCAGACATAACACCGCCAAATTATTTCTACATTTTCCTCTTCATCATTCCAATTAAATTCCATCCAACACATTTCAGGGTTCTCTAATTAGCAGTATTCTTCATTATGTCCTAAATCTTCATTTGCCAACGGACATGAGGATGGCCAAAGCTGGCTCCGGTAATAAAATTTCCATTTTTAGGAAGGAATTGCACCCTCCGATTATGACCGCAAGCGTAACTCCGCAGTCAACGGCCTTATTATAAAAGGGTGGGTGTACATTATGACGAAGTTGATTAGATTTTCGATTGGTGTTTATGTCGATCGTGACTTGAGCTTTGCTGTCTGGGTTCTATTGGGTTATAATGAAATTCATACTACTTATTACTAATACATTTCTAGGTTCAAAATCATCATGATCAGCTTATTATAGTCTACTGCTGGACATTTTCCTTGCTTTCCCATTACACAGTTAATGAATAATAATATAAAATTTTCTTCTTTTTCTTTTCAAATTTTGGTGTTATTCAGCTAAGCTAAATTTAACTTAAAAATAATTCGTCCAAAGATATTTTAGCTGTCTGTTCACAAGTTAATTGACTGAATATGGTTTTTAAAAATCGTTGAGATCTTTGTCTTAAACTGTCAAAATTATTTTACGAAATTGGGACTCTAATCACCTACATATGGAAACATATTTTTTTCTTAGTGGAACCCTAAAAATTACAAGTTCGCACCACGCATTGCGCGCACCGACCCTTCGCTCCCCACAGACGTTCCCCACTGACGGTGTTACATTACGCCGGGGTCCGAAAACCAACAAATTATCCCCTGCGGGCCCAGCCGACGTAATTACAGTAATTCGTTCGCGCAGTTTACTGTATGCGGGATTAGCTACCGAAGGGTTAGCTACCTTGATTTCATCTAGAGAACACTGTGTGTGCTTAGTTGAAGTCAATTTTGTCGATTCAGTATTTGAATGCGTTTGCGAACACGTGTGAATGTGTTTAGTGTGCTCAGATGTTCAGAAAGGGTGATTGTACTGTACATATTTATTACAAGTCGAGTAATTGTTTTGCATTATACATTCCTAAGCATTTATTTTACATACTGGTTAAAGTATTAAGAAAAGTCGTTCAATTTCGTGGTTTCTTTTTACCCGCATAAACTTCGTGCAGTATTTTTTTTACAGGGTAAATATTTTTATGCCTTAAAAAATGTCAATGTTCATTAAAATTATTATACATAGAAATCACCCAGAAATAAATATTTGTTGATCACACAAATATTTGGTCTGACCCGGGAATCAAACCCGAGACTTCTTGATCAGCAGCCGCATACGCCAACCACTAGATCAACAAAGCAGTCGTTACTGGTAACCATTTGCACAACATGTTAGGATTTAATAAAAAAAAATGAAATTAAATCGATTTTTTATCTTTGTGTAATAATTATTATAACTATCGAAACAAACGATTATTGACATTGTATGGCTCATCATAATGCATTGTCGACACTCACAATAAGGGTAGTGACCTATTCTTTGATTCTACTCATGCTTTCCATCAGGCAGAGTAGCCTCAAAAAACATTATGGCTTTATAAAAGCACGTCACAACATTTTTAACGGTTGTCAGACGTGCTGCTGTAGATTTTACAGAAAAATAACATGTATGTTATGATTGTATAAAGACGCTTTTAACATTCCGTCAACGCTGACGTCTTAAAATATACGACAGTGGTATAAAGACGCTCCCACGTTTCGGTAACATGATGTCGTACGGTTTTTCATGCGAGTCTTAAATGTTATGTCATTAATGAATGGAAGAAAATGTCTATGGCATTAAGTCTGCCTTATACAATGTATTTTCAGGAAGCTTGCTAGAAATAAGTCTTGTTGTCATATTGATAATTATATGTAATTTTTGGACCATTATTTGCAGCTTTATAAGTTGCAAGTTGCATTTAACGAGTCTTAATTTAACGCACTTGAAGGCATTTAAGTTGTAATAATCCATTAGGAGAGATAATTGCTTTCCATTAGTTAACTTCTTCACTCATTAATTTAGTAAATTTATTAAAAAAGAAAAATGCAAGAAATTTAATGCTACGCAGTCACAGATTATTAAATAGTTGACACCGTGACGTGCAGTGGTTTAATTTAATAAACTACATATCATCATGGTCATGTCAGTCTAGGCAAAAATTGAACTATGAAAACCATACACACACATACTTACATATTTCTAAATACATACATCATCATCATCAGCCCATCTCAGTCCACTGCTGGACATAGGGCTCTCCAATTGCACAACACTTTGATCGATTTTGGGCTTCATACATACATCTTTCTCTCAATTTAAGGGGCAGGCTTTTGTCGGTGGAGCAATCGCCACTTCTGTATGTCTGTCTATATTCTGCAATACATACATATTATAGAAAAAATACACCGAGAAACTGAACAAATCGTGTTCATCACACTAATACTTATCCTGGGTGGAATATATCTCGATGCATAACTAACCACTAGGCAAACAGGCCCTTCAAAATAACTCTTTGTTTAAGTTTCAAAAGTCTTGTATAGATGTTTTTGATGTATCCGTAGCGTGGTGAAACTAACAATCAGAAACCGCCCTACACCGTGAAATTTGATATGGCGTCGTCGCCAAGTGTTATTAAGAAACAAACTAGAGCGCACGCATACACACATACATATAAACACCGTCGCGCGTTGTCACTGCCATCTCATATTTCTTACATCATTAAGTCAACGGGATGTCGTGTTGTGTCACTCACAGTGGGGAAGATATTTTGTGTTATTTTAAGGGTGCCGTACATTTGCACATAAAAGGAAGTTTTCAATATATTTTTTGCGGACTACGTTGAATTTTCGATTCAAAACGCATATAATTATTTTAGTTTATCAGAATAAGGAAAGTTAATTTTATCTTTATTGAAAGATTTGATAGTTATTATTTGCAACCGAATATAGTAATTAACTGCGTGTTTAATGATTTAATTATTAATTATATAAAGTGAAATGCCTAACACTATACATCTGCAGGTCTTGAAAGTAAGCACTTTAAAGTGGTCGACATACACTCCTGAACACGAACTTCCGAGCTCTTCCTTCTTTCACCGAGCAGTGAAATCCTGAAAGTCACTACCAGCACACGTTTCTCTCTCTCTCTCTCTCTCTCTCTCTCTCTCTCTCTCTCTCTCTCCTAGACCCCGGGTCCATTAAAGTAGGGCGTGAAAAAGCATCTTACTAGGACATCATCCACAATGAGGATGGTGATCGTCACTCTAGGAATCTGTTCATCAGGCTGAGTCATTTTGGCAGCTAAGCTATAAAAGAAAAGAAAACCTATGAGCGTAGGCATTGTTTTTAGGGTTCCATAGCCAAATGGCAAAAAACGGAACCCTTATAGATTCGTCAAGTCTGTCTATCTGTCTATCTGTCTGTCCGTCTGTTTGTCACAGCCACTTTTTTCGGAAACCATAAGAGCTATACTTTTGAAACTTGGTAAGTAGATGTAATCTGTGAACCGCATTAAGATTTTCACATAAAAATAGAAAAACAACCAATACATTTTGGGGGTCCCCATACTTGGAACTGAAACTCAAAAAAAAATTTTTCATCGAACCCATAAGTGTGGGGTATTTATGGATAGGTATTACAAAATGATGTTGAGGTTTCTAATATCATTTTTCCAAAGTGGAAAAATGTGTGTGTGTCCCCTGTAAACTCTAAAATGAGAGAGTGATAAAACTAAAAAAAATATACGTTGTACATTACCATGCAAACTACCAATGAAAATTGGTTTGAACGAGATCTAGTAAGTAGTTTTTTTTTAATACTACAATTCACCTTTCATTCAATCAATACACTAATAAAAAAAAGCGGCCAAGTGCGAGTCGGACTCGCCCATGAAGGGTTCCGTATCAGCAAGTATCATCGTATAAAAGTTCTTGTAGTTCGTTGTAATTTTCATCAATGTTTTTATACTAGTGTATTGATTAGATGAAAGGTAAATTGCGTGTTACGATTTATGACGTATTAAAAAAAACTACTCACAGGATCTCGTTCAAACCAATTTTCGTTGGTAGTTTGCATGGTAATGTACAACATATATTTTTTTTAGTTTTATCACTCTCTTACTTTAGAAGTTAGAGGGGGGGGGGACACACATTTTTCCACTTTGGAAGTGTCTCTCGCGCAAACTATTCAGTTTAGAAAAAAATGGTATAAGAAACCTCAACATCATTTTTGAACACCTATCCATAGATACCCCACATGTATAGGTTTGATGAAAAAAAAAATTTTGAGTTTCAGTTCCAAGTATGGGGACCCCCAAAATGTATTGTTTTTTTTCTATTTTTTTGTAAAAATCTTAATGCGGTTTACAAAATACATCGACTGACCAAATTTCAACAGTATAGCTCTTATAGTTTCGGAAATAATTGGCTGTGACATACGGACGGACAGACAGACAGACAGACAGACAGACAGACAGACAGACAGACAGACTTGACGAATCTATAAGGGTTCCGTTTTTTGCCATTTGGCTACGGAACCCTAAAAACATCGATCCAAGTTACAACGAACTACAAGAATTTTTATATGATGTTACTTGCTGATACGGAACCCCTTCATGGGCGAGTCCAACTCGCACTTGGCAGCTTTTTTTTCCTACGATACAAAGTAAATTAGTTATTTCGGTAATAAATTCAAGCAGTTTAGGCTTTCAACAAGATGATGCTGGCACTATGATTAAATTTCGAACCAAGCAGCTTGATGACATAAGGTTTAAATGGGAAGTAAGCGCTCATTATACTATACCACATGTCTTACACTAGAAGTAAAGTAGGTCGTATACCCGTAGTTTGCGCAAAACTTAATATCATAGTTCGGAGTTTTGATTATTTTGCGAATCCTAAAAAGTTTTTCAATTTAACTTGGTAAACATAAAACTATTATTCAAGGTCACCCCATTATAAGTCCAACTTAGCCATGAAAGGAATTTAAACAATTTACATAATAGGTTATATTTACTTAATAAACATATTGTGTTAACCTTCATATTATACTAATTATTCTGGTTTTATACAAGTTACTCGCTCCTGACCTGACACGACTGTGTAATGCTTCAATTAAGGGTCAATTGAGGTTAATAGTGTTATTCGAACTGATAATTCTTTGTAACCTTTTTTATGGTATTGTACACACTGACCGTCTACTTTTCGTAATGTAAAATAGCCTACTAACTCTACCTTAAAGAATTGTAATCAATAAACTCAATTATGAAAACTGTTATGGATTAGACTGTTTAAGTAATACAACATTTTATAAAACAGTTGTTTTTACTGTTTTTGAAAGCATTTTTACATCTTTGTAAAATAAAACTTAATATTTCCTCTTTATATCTTAGTTTTAATAATCAGATACTGGCAGGATGATAATGAAATCGCTTTGGAAGTAGACGCCAATGATTATAAAACCAATAAAAACCTGTAACCGTTGAAACGTAAAACTACTTATTTGAGATTTAATAAGAACATCCTTAAATATACCTTTGAATAGTGGCTATCTTGTGATAAAAATAGTGACTTGAATAAACAAAAACTATCCTACGTACATAAGATTTATTCCTACACCTTTTCTTTTAAAAATAAGGTTCTAAATAACACCAATATATCACCTTAGTACACAAAGCGGCCTTTTCACACTATAAAGAGCCGAAAAACCGCACACTTATCTTGCGTAGGTAAATTTAAATTGTTACCGACTACCCCGACAGTCCCCTTTAACTCAATACCTGCGCTATCTTTGCACGCCTATCGGAGAGTCGCGTATGTCCCGAAACAATATTTCTAAATAAAATACTTCCTTTAGGGAGTTGAAACGACGTGTGGTGTATATGATAAGCAGAGCGGTTTCGGGGAAATAGATTCTATTTAGAAGTATACTAAATGTTATAAATATCAGTTTGAATGAATGTTTGTTACGACTGAAGAAGGCATCTAGATGTGATTTGGTACAGGTAAGATTACACTCCAGAATGGGATAGGTTACTTTTAGTTCTGCTAAATTTTTTAATCAAAATTGATTTGTGGCAAATAACTAGTTAATTTTTATTTTTTGCGAATTGGTATTTGTGTATTAGTACCTATGTACATATGTGTTAAGTGCCTGTATGACTTTGCTCTACCCTACTGTACAAACAAGGTGAATCAAAACAATAAATATCTGTCTAAATTTTTCATACTAAGGAGTCACTTTTAAAATGTGCTTTCTTAACATTCCATCGAAAATTTCATATGAAATAAGTTATATTATTTTACCGACATCACAACTCCAAAAGATCTTAAGAAACTATTGAAAGACAGATTTATACAGAATACGATAACTGTAGATGAGAAGCGTCCGTTAGCTAAGACAAGTGCTTATTTTGTATGGTTCCCATAACACCATGACTATGTTCCATTGACGCTAACTTTCACACCTTATAACCATGTACGTCACAAACAAAAGCGCTCCACCGTTCCCGGTATCGTCCGTATTATATTTAAGTGGGTAGTTTGTGAGAAAAACAGCGTATTGTTGTTGGAATTGAAAATAAACTCGCACCACTTTTGGGAAACATTGCCCACCCTCGTATTATATTGGGCCAGAGGCGACGTTTCCCATTGACGTCAATATTTAGACCCTGCTCATATATCTCAATTATTTCTTTCATTATTTGTCGTCACTCGATGCTTTGTATGTTATACTGTCGATGTTGAGGAAAAAAATATGTTTTTGTTAGACGTCTTAGATTAGTCTTGTCGAGTGGTCGACGGTTAGATTCTTTAGCAGAGCCTGATCAATTTGACCTTTACTCCGTTTGTTTAATCATATGACGTAGTTACATTTATATGTAGTTAATAGAGCCACCCTGATTTCAACATTAATGAGCAGGCTCGATCGGGCCAGTTCTGCCCTCACAGAGAAGACCATCTTAAAAATTACAGCATTCGTGTTGTCTTGCTTCGTTGGTAAATGTGTGTAAGTATTAGTTTCTTAGCCTATTATTAAAATATTAGCTAATATTTTTGCTGTCATTATCCGCCCGCGTGTATCTCGATTATTGTAGTAAAAAGCTATATTACTGTAAAGTTTTATCCAAATCCGTTCAGTAGTTTTTGCGTGTATGAGCAACAAACATACATACTCACAAACATTAGTAAGGATTCAATTATTTAAGATTAAAATTCACCTGGCAATAATGTAAAACTTGTACATAAAAATGAAGCATTAATCAAGTCTTATATTAAAATATAAATAAACAAACTTACAAGTTACATTTCCAACATCAAAAGAAAGAAAATGAAACCCAAATATCATCAAATAAAACTCTCAAACACCCAGTCATAAAAAGAAGACGAATGCCAATCTATAAAAAAATGGCTCGCTCTTATTTATTTAAGTTAATCAAAACCCATCAGGTGGATCGATAACAATCGAATCAACTCAATACACAACTGTGTACCTACGGAATGAAATCGCTCTCATTACCTTCGACGCTCGCTCCACGCCACGGGAAAAGGGTTACCGTGATGTTGTGCTATTGTGGGATTTCTTTTGCATTAAAAAAATATATTTCTGATCTATATCAGCTGCAAATTATGTTTTTTTTTTAATTATGAAATCCTACATATCATTAGGATTCATTAGGATCATTAGGATAATTAGCTTACGGTCAATAGGTAGGTCTGAATCTAACAAACCAAAATCACACTGTGTCCTCAGTTTCTTACCACTACTCGAGGAACTACGAAAATGAATCAAATGTATTCTAGCATTTAGTTGCATGTTGTTTATTCTTTATGCAGTAACCTATCTTAAATAATCTTACCAATAAAAAGGCTTATAAGATATACAAGTACATAAAAATATAAGGTCATAAACTATTATATGTCATGACAACCGACATTTACGCAAAGCTACGGTCAAAAGCTCGTACTTACTTAAACATTTGTCCTGATTGAAAATCGAACCTCGACCTTTAGCATAGCAGTCAATATTACTAACCATCATGCAGCAACACAGTGTCTTTTTCCGATACAAAACAGTCTGTGATTATTTGCGGGGAAAATCTTCCCAAATACACATTCTAGATAATAATATATAACAGTTTATATCAAACAAAAAATTCAAAATTTCACACACATATATATAAACAAATTTCATATCATAGCAGTATAATTCATATGCCAATTTGGGCTTATGCTTTGACAAAGGCGAACATAAGTCTACTTATAATTATGACTGGAGTAGTCACTGCCGTCTATTACTAACCCTTAGCCCACCAGTCTGATTCATCTTATATATAAAATTCTCGTGTCAAGGTGTTTGTAATTAAACTGCTCCGAAACGACTGAACCAATTTGTATACGAGTCTGCGAATCGGCCAACATCTATTATTCATTCCCCTAGGACGCGAGTTAAGACGCGGGCATCAGCTAGTATTATATAAAAACAATAAATAAATAACCTTCTGTCTGCGGCACCTTTCTTTATTGCCATGTGAAGATGTCGATGACATGTCCTAGCTCCGGCTACCACCACACCCACCCTACACTCCGTCGGCAGTAGAGTGGCTTCTCACTCAATCTGTCAATTACCGTGCGTTACTTGGACTGTTACATGGTACGCTTTTATACCCTGTGTTCCCAGCACAGTGCATTGTGGTCGGCATTAAGCATGCAAGTGATTCATTTATTCTATTACCATCAAAGCGTCTGGTTGAAGATGTTTTCAATTTGAATTTCTCACGAGCGTGTTTTACGTAAAAATATAAAATATACGTGTATGGGTGTTCTTTTTGTACGTTCTATTAAAAGCAAAGAAACAAAGAAATTACTGGCCCTAACTGACTGACTAATCTCCCAACGAGAAGGCGATAGGGGGTTAACCGATTATTATCTGCTGCTGCCAGGTGTGAACATCCCCTTGAATATTTACTTAACTCTGTCTTTAGTATGTGTTATTTTAACGGCAACAGAAATACATCAACTGTGAAATTTTTAACCATCTAGATATCACAGCTTATGTGATACAGCCAAGTGGCAGACAGACAGATGGACGGATAGCGGAGTCTTGGAAATAGGGTTCCGTTTTACACAAAGCAATCAACATTGGTATGAAAATTTGTCGTTTTAAAAATTACTAATACGACATAAGAAGTATGATACAAATAAAGCTGCGGGAAATACCTAGTCTGGCTTAGAAAAATACCGTAGAAGTAATTCTTATGAGAACGTATTTTCTGCATGACATGTTCTTACTACAATTTGATTTCATATATTTATATTGTCATAGAATGATTTTTTGCTTTAGTTTTTTCATACTTTTATATGTCTCTATACAATTTATTTATTCTGATAATAGTATATTTGACTTCAACATAATCATATGTTCATTCGACATGGAATATATGCTGAATCGACACAAATAAGTACGACTAAAGATTATTGGTACAGTCGCAGCGTATGTTACACTAATAATCCTACTATCCTATTATTATCATAAACGTAAAGTTTGTGAGTATGTATGCGTGTATGCATGTTTGTTGCTCTTTTCAAAAATTATTGAACGGATTTGGAAGAAACTTTACAGTAATATAGCTTATATATCAGAATAACACATAGGCTACTTTTTACTGCAAAAATCGAGATACACGGGCGAAAGCTAGGTGATTATAAAAAAATACATAAATCGTAGATGTCAAAATATATCACTGTTTATCTCCTGTCAAAACTATGCACTTGCATAGCACTAACACACTTGCATAGCAACCATAATGGTAGGTAGTAAATGGCTAATTTAAAAATGAGTTTTGGATAATCACATATGTAAGTTACTTTTTATACCGAAAATACGCGGGTAACACCGCGGGGCGCAGTTAGTAAGCTATAAAATCTAAGAATTAAGAATCTATAGAAGGGTTATAAATACGTTAGATGTATGATGTATATACCTGAATATTTCATAAATAGAGGATTATTTGATATCATAGTAATCTATGATATCAAATAACCCTTCATTACTATTTATTATGGTATCATTAATGATATAATAAAGCTGAAAAAATATCCAGAACAAGGAACAATCTATTGATTTATTACAAAAGCATAAATATCAGTTCTATAAAGGCTAAAATTGATCCTGTATTGCTTCGATTTAAAGCACGAAAAGAACACTTAAACTCAAAACTATAATTTTTAATCGCACAAAGTGTAGTCCCATATGGGTTTGAACCTACAATACTCATCGCTACTACTTAAATTACTTACTACTACAGCTTAAATCACTATGCTATCACGATTCTTGTTTAGACGAAAATATGTGAATGTTGAAACTTTACTAAAATCTCATTAAATTATTCAACATGTAACTTTCCGTAGTAGTAGTAAAGACGATATAATTTCCAAAAATAAACCCAACACCAAGTTTATCTTTCTGCCGCTCCGAGACGAGTGTGGGTGCCTAAAGGCATCAAATCACAGAGCAAAACTACACAAACTACGTTCTGAATAGTTTCATTCAATTTGAGAATATTTGCACAACCGCTATCCGGTTTGGTATTTAAATATTTGGCCACTTAAGGTTCTGCGTGTGGTATGTTAATTGAACGGAAAAATAAATTGTTGAAGATGTTACTTTTGATCAAATATGTTGTTTTGTGGTTGTTGTAACATCGATTTGTATGAAATTGATAAATTTAACGAAACATCCCTATTAATACTATAAATGCGGTAGTAACTCTGTCTGTATGTTACTTTTTCACGCCTAAAGCGCTGAACTGATTTTGATGAATTTTGGTAGCGAGATAGATGGAACCTTAGCAAAGGACATAGGCTTTTTACCGCGATAATTGACTCGCTAGTTCGGTATAAAATTAATTAAACGGTTACGATACCTTCTATTTTCGAAATTTTCGAACGGGTTATATCGCCCGTCTTCACGGATTGATCTGGTTAGTCTACCTTAAATATGAACCTCAATAAGAATATTCTAAATAAGATGATTGAAAAAGTTATATATTCTAGATTAAACCATTTTAAACACTATTCAGTGTTGTATAGAAAGAATATCATTTTGATTTACTTTAACTTTTTTTTATTTATGAAATGAAGTAATCATGACGTACTCGTTTTTCGGTTTCTAATTTATAACAATCTTCTATATAGATACATAATTCTCGTGTCACAATGTTGCCATACTCCTTCGAAATAGATTTATCAATTCTTATGAAGTTTTGTGTGTTATGAAGTAGAACTGAGAATAGTATGTAAACTGCATTATATATCCCTGGGTATTAAAAGATGAAATGGTAGAGGTATTACAGCCACACTGATTTCAGCACAAATGGGCTGGCCCGACCGGGGCAGTACTACCCTCACACAGAAGACCATCCGAATAATGACAGCATTCTTGCTGTCGTATTTCGTTGGTGAGTGTGAGATCGGACCGCCATGGTATGGGTTACCATGCTACATTGCCTACACTCACAATGAGCATGGTTGCCCCTAATCCTGGACTACTCATGCTTTCCATCAGGCAGAGTAGAGTTACTTTGGTAGGCTTAAATAAAGAAGTAAAATGGACGTGACTGGAGTCGCGAGCATAAGTTAGTATTTATTATAATATTACAGTTCTTCTCTCATTGTCTATTGTCTGCGTTTGAATTGAGAATTAGAGTTGCTCGTTTATATGTATTGGGCTTGTACAAAATAGAACAAACAGACAAGATTATGGGGTCTAATTGAGACCTTCCCGACGTTTAAACCCTTTTGTTTGAAAGGATAGGTTTCATTAACTTGCCTATTGTTATAGCTAAGTTAAATGTAATTTATATTATAGATAACTTCTTGATTGTATAACTGTGTTTGATTACCACGTTGGTTGCCATTACAAATAATTGTGTAGTAGTAATATTAGTACTTAATACTGCTTGAAGATAGAACAACAGTTTTAGAAAGTTTAATCCTCTGTCCTGTATCAAGAATAATGATTTAGGTCAGCCCAAAAGATTTTTACAGGCTAATTATTTCTGATAGTGAATCGCTTTTTACGAATCGATCATTTTTGATTTTGAATATTCGCAAATACTAAACTTAAAGAACTAAGTTTTATTTGCTTATTATTGTATTAACAACTTGCCAAACTGACTCTACTGAAGCCTGATAAAATATAATTTGGGGTCGGCTTCTAGTTCAACCCGTTTTACCTAAATATTAATTTTTCCATGAAGCGACTAGCATGGGACATCCGCAAACTTGAGGGCGAATTGAAATCCTGAAACTGAACTAGTATATTTGAGGGCACTGGCTTACTAAAAACCATTGCCATAGATGTTCATGACAACCGGGACCGACGACGGAACGTGCTCTCTAAGAGGCACGGGTGTGAATCTCGGCCAAACTTATTAAGAATATCCTGAATTTCCCTCAAAACTTTTGGCCCTACCCTAGATATGAACCCGAGACCTCTTGATCAGCTGTCGCATACGCTAACTACTAGACCATTGATACAGTGGTAGGTATTTAAGATGCTGACAAAAGATTATCGTAGACATTGTCCGCCACTTTGAGCAAAAAAACCCTTGAAAATAATAAATTTATAAAACGAATTCATTTATAATTTAATTAAGTTGGAAATTAATTTCCTTTTGGTGATAGTCGAGGATAGAATATTCCAAATGAAAAGTAACTTTTGTCCAACCTACTCTTAAATTACGTACGAGACAAGAATTTTGATGGCTCACTGAATTTCTTGCTTTGGAATTAGTGTGCGAATACCAAAGGGAAAAAAACTCATTAGAAAGAAGTACTTATCTTTGAAATGGTATTTGATTTCAGCTAGACATAGAAACGTGCTCGATGTCCCTTTTGGCGAATGTTGAATATTTTCTACATTTACCGAATAGAACAAGTTTTAGTATTGTACTATTTAATTGTACTGTATTTGTTTTTTTTTTATAGCTTTGCCTCGCGGTTGTTGTGTACCCGTGATTAACGCCACAGGGTTAGGTTAGCTTAAAAAAAAAGAAGGTCTGAGATACTCCTTGTATTTATCATCTATCTACCATACTGATGACATGTCTTTTACTATAAACGCAATAAAATTAAAAAATAGTTTTAAAAACTAAACAAACACGCTTTTAAACTTAAAAGTAGAAAATAATTTTAATTTAAAAAGCGTGAGGCGACGTTATTGAAATATTTTCAGAAAGCACCTCACGCTTTGTTACATTAAAATTATTTTCTGCTTTTGAGTTTAAAAGCGTGTTCTTTTAGTTTTTTTAAAATTATTTTTATAAAAAAGACTAATTTGTTTAAACATTTTTAAGTTAAAGTACCATTAAAATCGACTTAGCCGTTCCAGAGATTACCCGGAACAAACACATACACCTACAGCCAGACACAAAAAAATAAAAATGCTTTTTTGTTCTAAGTACCGAATATAAATATATGTATACTTTTAAATGCATTTACTAAAATACTGTTCTGTTAATATTACAAACAGACACTTTAATTTTATTTATTTCTATAGATAACTAAGACGTACTTAATCCCTTTTTGACTGTCATAAACTCATCTTTAATATATTTAATTAAAAAAAAAAACTGCACTCCTCCTCCACAGAAACTATAAGTGTGCGAAAGTTCACACTCTTCCGTCCACGCAATTTTCGTAAAAAGGGGGTACAAAATTTTTGCTTCACTTATCATGTATATAAAATTCTCGTGTCATAATGTTCGTTCCCATACTCCTCCGAAACGGCTTGACCGATTTGTATGAAATTTGTGAGCATATCGGGTAGGTCTGAAAAACGGCCACCATCTATTTTTATACCCCTAGGACGCGAGCGGAGCCGCGGGCATCAGCTAGTAGTAATATAGAAATTTTCACACATTCACACCTTACTAACAGATTATATTATCTGTTGTATACGGTACACAGCTTACGTGGATAATTAATTCGCTTTAGCTTTAGCGCGAAACTAGGAGAGGACTAGTGTGGAGGCGGAGGGGGGTCCATTTGTACCATCAATTATTCGTTTAGCGTTCCCCTGATTTATGGTAGTTCCCTGTTGACCTATTAATCCCTGCTAGTTGCGGATCTAGATTGTTTTTGAGACAAAAATTAATGGCCACACTAATTAATACTGTACCGTTGAATCATTGCCGTTGGTACGTGTTGTTTGGTATTGCGAATTGAATGAATAATAAATCAATTGTTTTCACATTTTGGTAGTCATTAATTTTCTTAGAACTATTATTAATTATATAAATTTATTTGTTATACCTCTTTAATTAATGACTAAACCGGTCATTAAGCAATTTTAGTATTTGCAAGAATATTCGATACATTTTATACAGACAGAATAATAAATTTATTCAGTAAATTTATTTGACAGGGAATAAAAATAGTGAATATGTAAGTGAATCAAGTGGATAAGTTCAAAATTTGCGATACATATTCCTGACTGTGGAACCTATTATACATTTTTTAACACTACTTCATTTAACAATAAATATATGGTCTTATGAAGAGTCCAAAAACAGAATCGTAACTTTTTCATTCGTGATTCAATGATATAACCTATCACAAACATTGATGACACAGCCTTGTCCTAATCTAATCCCATGTCAATTCATAATTTTTACTTTGCTTGTTAAATATTCTGCTATTTATCCATCAAGATTACGCATCGAGATCAAGCTACCTCCGTAAAACTCAAACCGTCCGATAATTATTCATTTATCGTATCGTAGCGCACCCGTTATTTACGACAGGACGTTTAATGGTTGGCTGCCTCTACGAGCAACCGTAGCACCACTACGCTGTAGCAGCTACGTTTTTGGTATTGAGTACTGTAATAAACTGAATTGAGATTAATATTTCTTGTTATCTGACCTTCTGGGATTGAATTATCAAAGTTTTATATATCAGCCAGCATTAAATTCATAGAATATTTACTTTACAAAACGTTGGTTTGATGACTGCCTCGGTCGTCTAGCTAGCGGTTAGCTTAAGCGACTGCCGATCAAAGTAGTACTATGGGTATCAGACAACTGTAACGCATATATTTATAGATCCTTCTTTTGTAAAAACATACATATTAAGATAGAAAACACCTAAACTCCAAAATAAATATTTGCTGATCATAAAATTATTTAGCCCGACTCGGGAAATCGAGCACCTCAAGCACAGTAGTACATACGCACCTACTGAGCCACCTAGGCAACCACGATTAAAATTTAAAATGGAAGTAAATCAATACATAATTAATGTATAAAACTGACACTATCTACCGTTACCGGTAATTCTGCGTTACTAATGGGACTTCTCATCGCTTAATTTCAAGCGATCCGTGGCGTTATCAAACGGCTATAGATGAGTGCGTACGCCGGAACCGGCTCAGTTGGCTCTTAGGGCCACAGCACACTAGATACTTTTAGCGTCGACTATCGGCGATTAGTCGCTTTTAAGAAGCTAAATACGGCGACCAAACGCTCCACACTGCACACTTAAAAACGCCAAACGCCCAGATTAAGTCGTTTTTTAGAAGCGCGACACAGCAGCTGAACGCTACTCCCCGCACACATTCAGATGCCGATAGCATCGATTTGGAGTCGGAAAATTATAAATAACACTACGACCGACGCGATCCAGGCATCTGAGCAGTCGTTAAAACGCGCGTTTCCGATACCGCGTTCGAACGCAGAAAGTCGCGAATAATGCAACATGACGTGTGAACATCGATGTAGTCGCGAAATCGCCGATAGACGATGCTAAAAGTAACTAGTGTGCTGCGACCCTTACATTCCGCGTGTTACGTCATACGTGTCGGTATACGAGTATACAAGTGCCCTGATTATTGGTGTGAAACGTACTATTTGCGCCTAGTCGTTATTGTTTAACATGAATAATTTAGGTAATTGTGTTCTGGAGTAGCGTCTCGGCAAACATATAGTCCTCAGGCCAGGTGTAATGGTGATCTGCGCAAAACGGCTGGCAGGATCTTCGAGTAGATGCGAGTAGCCGAGGATCGAACTAAGAAGCGTGCAATTGGAGAGACCTATTTCCAGTAGTGTACTGCGATAAGCTGATGATGATGATGGATTATTGTCATTATGCTAAAATGTTTTGTTTGTTTTTAGGATTTAAAAATGATTTAAAAACTTAATGACCTGGCTCGCTGGCGCATTGCTTGGCTGTTTTCTATGACCAATATTTATGTATTACGAAAAATACATAAGTATTTATATCGGTTGCCTAGTACCTATGGTACCAGCTCTACTTATCTTGCTTATTATTATCTAAACACAGTTTTCTGTCAATAGAATGCCATCAACGTGTTTAACAAAAAATAATATAACATCTTACAAATAAAGAGGCCGAGTTATAACCATTCACAAATGTCATGATGTTACCAAAAATCCTCGTTTTATTACCGAACAAACGAAATCCTCTTGCAAAGAGCCATTATTTTCTGAGTGACTGTTGCGTGCCCACAAATCAAAACTGTAACTATCATATTGACAGGCCGCCTCTCGATTCTTGAACAAACTTCCAAAAGAAAATCAATCATTCAAATATAAACTAACTTTTGATCGTAACTTCGATCATATGACGTACTTATATATCATGATTTGGTAGGTTTTTTTAATAATTGTACCTACCCACACTTACCTACTTTATTACTGCTGTAGAGGTAAGAATTTTGCTTCTTAACTTAATAATAAGAAGAATAACTTTCTTTGATATAGCAATGATGATGATATAATAATTTTTAATGATGATGCAAACTTATTTTATAATCCACTGTAGAACCTATTTTTTATATTCCTTATGTAAAAACCCTAAACTATACTTACTTACTTACCCCTTTAGTTCAGCGACCCAAAGTGAGTCTTGCCCTCCGACACAAGAGAACGCCACTCCATTCGATCTTGGGCTGCCTGTCGCCAATTGTCGGCTTGAAGCTCCCCAAGGTCCACCTCTACTGTATCGCTCCAGCAATAAAAATTTACCCTAAGTTATAAACTTTCTTATCTATACCTAAAAATCTTATTGTGAAACAGTGTTGTTGCAAACCAAGTCATGCGCATTATTCTGGTTGAAGGTTGACAGCACAGAAGCATTGATTCGCATGACCGAAGCTAGGGGCAGATACAGACATGGGGTCGCCGACCTCCTTGATGGAGATGGTACCTAAAAAAGAAGAAAAATCTAATGTCAGAATTTTCCCAACCCTTTACCGGTGGGCTGGACCCATGGCCTTTTTACTGGCTTTTAGCAATTATTTCATGTTTTTTATTTACTTTTTCTTTGAAAAAATTCTCGATAACTATCATAAGAGTCATCATCTCAGACTATCTTCGAATTTATTGAAATCACACCGAATAAATACACCAAGTTTATTATATTTTTGCCTAACATTTACCAAGTGAGATTTGAAAAATAACTAATGATTATCCGTTACTCTTTAATTATTTGAACCAACCAAAGATCAGCGTAGTAAACTAATTTCATTTTTATGATCTTATTTAGTGCAACCTATATTTCATGCTAAAGGTTTCATGGCTCTTGGTATAAGGGTTCATTACCATATATATTGCAAAGAATAACGTGCATGACTTGGTTTGGGACAACACAGTTTCACAATCCGTATGCACCTAAACCATATAGTCAGCTTTGTCATGCACATCTTTAAAATGTAAATTTATTATCCGCTTTAATGAATCGTGAATCTGTTACTTGCAATAAATCCCTTCTAATATTATAAATGCGAAAGTAACTTTGTCTGTCTGTCTGTTACGCTTTCACGCTTAAACCACTGAACCGATTTTGATGAAATTTGGTATGAAGATAGAACTGAACGTGGAAAAGGACATAAGTCTACTTTTTACCGCGATAACCGACATGACTCGAGCGGAGCCGCGGGCGAAAGCCAGTTTACAATAAATGTCATAAATGAAAATCGCATTTCACAAACTTTGTGCCTCACAACTAATAGATGTTTATAAGTACATAATTCTTGTTGTGTATCTATGCAGCTTTCCAAAAATGTTTTTTTTTTGCGTATTCGATGTATTTCGTTATAGTTAGGAATATAAAGACCTTAAGCGGATAATAATAGTGATGTCCAAATAAATAGTCATAAATCGTTTGTAAAGAGCGACACAGCACTGACGCGTTAAAACGTCACATCTATTTTACCCGACGCCTGTAATCCGTTTATTGAGAGCTAAATAAAATAATAGTTATGTTAGTAGTTGTAAAGCACTGTTATATCTGTTATCACTATCACTAAATATCCTATTTAATATTATAAACGCGAAAGTTTGTGAGTATGTGTATATATATGTTTGTTGCTCTTTCACGCAAAAACTACTGAACAGATTTGGATGAAAATTTACAGTAATATAGCTTATATATCTTAATAACACATAGGCTACTTTTTACTGCAATAATCCGCGGATGAAAGTTGGTGAATTACAAAAAGTAATGGATCTTATTCGTCTTAGAATGGGAGACTCAATCTCGAAACAGACTGGCTTAGCTGAAACTTAAAAGTAAATATGTATTTATATCGGTTATTTTGTACCTATAGTATAAGTTCTACTTAGTTTGGGACTAAATGACGTTATGTGTCAAATATGCGAAATATTTATTTATTTATCTATCCATTCAAGTTTTAATGGACCAACTAAGTCATACTTTCTTGTTTGTAAATACTCTTTATGAGTTGTTGAAGGGACCAGCCCCCCTAAATAAGTTGCGTTTTTGTTTTTCATTCTATTCTCTTGTTTCTTTGGTTAATGTCACTCAATCACGTGATCAAATCAAAATATTAAGAATATGAAACGAAAAACGTTTGCAACAATTGCAACCTTGGCTGGGGAGGCAGTTCGAAATGAGCTCACTAATCATTTCTCCGGTATTTTTCACCGAACTAGTGAGAGATAGAGAGATAGATAAGACTAATGCTTCCCTCTCCTTCACACTAAAGAGAAACTTGTAAAGTCAAACAAGGCAATACACTTACAGCTTCTGAATTACAAATATCGTTGAACACTTGCCATTTAGTAACCGATACGTTAGTTCGACCTTTTGATATTAAACTCACATTTATCCATAATAGGTGCTAACACTACCGTTTCCATGCTAATTTCTATACAACTGTGTAAACAAGAGGGCGTTTCGTTTCCTTGAAAGTACAACTACACTATTATTACCCACTTACTTTTATACCCTTAGACGTAAGTCGTAAAGATTAAATCTAAAACACACAAAATCTTGGCAAGTTAATAAATAACACTAAGTTGATACACCGGACGCACCTTTACCATAAAATCGTGTCGGAGCTGTCGCCATATAATATCACTTGGGCGTAAGGGCGGGAACACAACAGCGTTACGGCGTAAAAACGCGTAAATTAACACGCGTATATTAACGGGTTCGTATCGTACGTGTTATTTTTTATCGGTGAATATGTAGGGATTTTTCGTTTTGTTTCGAATTAAATTCGATTTTATACGATTGTTGTTTAAATTGGGTTGTTTTGATTTTATTTGAAGATGTTTTAAATTTATCAATATACAATCTACATACTTTTTTCTTACAAGTACATATACAAATTACATGCTACGTACGCATACAGCTTTTAGTGGTTTATTGCTAGAAATAGACTTTTCCTTAGCAAAGAGAATAATGCAGAATTACATGGGTCATCATCTGCATTGCCTACTCTCACAATGAGCATGGTGGCCCCTACTCCTGGATTCTACTTATGCTTTCCATCATGCATAGTAGAGTCACTTTGGTAGGCTATAATATAAAAAAATTTTTTACTACATTCATTGATTTTACATTAAATAAACTTGGTCACGTAAAAAAAGCTAAACTTACCTGACTTTTATATAACGATTGTCCTACAGCATAGAGCACACGGTAGAGAGAAGCCATACCCAGGCGTGCGCCTCTGTCTAAAAAAAAGCCCAAATGGTTCTATGCACAATATATTTATTATAATTTGAAATCGTATTTTATCTTATTTTTTTTAAATATTTTATGCGAGTAATCATGCGAAATTAGTTTATTGTCCGTGTGGTGACGGATTAAGAAGATACAGAGTTATTCATCCTGCGGGTGTCATAAAAGGCGACTAAGGGATAAACTACCCAAGACAACATGGATGCAAAGAGAAGGAAAACTTGAAACCAACCCTATGAAAACCAGTCTGGCCATCGTGTATAGTAGGCCAAAATCTCCTTCTGAGGAGAGGCCTATGTCCAGCAGTAGACTGTTAAAGGCTGTTGATGATGATTGATGAGTTTATTGGGCTGATCTTTGTAGGTTAAACTAAGTATTATAAATAAACTAGCGAGTGAAGTGAATATCTACAAGGTATAGAGCAACATAGGCCGCGAACCAGAGGGCAGTAGTTAGTGTCTTTTTCTGATCTAAAATCGTCTGTTATTTCTTACTGGGCAAAAAAAACAATCACGTGTCGCTTCACACACATTTTTTTTATGTGAGTAAATGTATAATTGTGAAGATAACAGAAAATAATAGACTGTTTTGTATCGGGAAAAGACCCTATGGGTACTTCCCTCTAGTCCACGGGCCGTGTTTCTAAATGTTTTATAGTTTAATTTTCCAATTCTATAAAGATTACGACAGACAAAAACGGCGGTCGAATGATGTGATTTGTTGAAATGTAAATTGGCCCTTAACTTTGAATACGATGAGGTCGCGTGTCATCTTCTAATTGCTGAATAATTAATTAATTGTATATGCCAATGTTTTGTGCTCCGTCGCTGACCATACTTAGGTTTTTGAATCAACCTTAATATGTAGAAAAATTAAACAGTTTTTACTAACAACTTCCTCTAAATAATTGTAGTACCATCATACAATTTTTTACGACTTTGACAGCTTTGCGACTGCTATAGTTAAGATCTCAGGTTCAATTACCGGGTCAGACCACACGTTAAATGTGATCTTCAAATATTTTTTTATGAGTTTAGGTTGTTTCTATGTGTAATATGTATGACAAAAAAAGTATGTGTATTGATCAAATGTTTGTGTGATCTGCAAAAATTTGATTTGGATTTTTAAAATTATTATTACATTATACACTCGGTTCCAAAAATTACGGGTCAGTCACAAAAATTGAAATACCTCCAGAACTGTAAAAGCTAGATCAATGAAATAAAAAACAGAATAAAGACTTTTTAGTTGCGCTTCTAATAGCATATTATTTAAACTGGTTGATGAAAAAAACTTCATTAGAAAAACAAAATTTAAAAAAATGACTATTTTTAAAAACAAAATTTTTGTTTCATGTCATTATGGATGCTTTCCATTTCTATTCTGTCACAAAAAAATTATCGTGAACGTCTTCCACGTGCATAATTATTATTCTGTGAGGTGAAGCATGGCAGTCACGCTAGAGGAATGTACCAGAATCCTAACTTTTTTGGAACTTGGGCGGAGCCAGCGTGAAACAGCCAGAAACATTGGTGTATCTTTGTCGACTGTTCAGCGGGTAGTCCAGCGGTACCAAGAGACCGGATCACACCTTAGAAGACCAGGAAATGGCAGACCAAGATGCACAACGGCCAGGGAAGACAGACAACTGGTGGCTACAATGCTCCGAAATCGTTTTCAAACTGCTGTTGGTCTAAAAACTCACTTTATTCGCTTTGGAGGTGGCAATTTAAGCGCTCAAACAGTAAGAAGACGTCTTGCTGAAGCAAATTTGAAACCATTGAGGCCCGCAAATGGCCCCAAACTGGAACGGGAACATCGAATTGCAAGACAGAGATACGTGCGCGAACACCTAAACTGGACACTAGACGATTGGTCTAGGGTAATGTTCACGGACGAGTCTAAATTCATGCTTTATAAGCATGATGGTAGGCAGTTGGTGTACAGAAGACCAGGGGAGCGCTTCCATCAAGCGTGTGTGGAGGAAAAAGTGGCGTACGGTGGAGGCTCCGTACAAGTTTGGGCTGGGATTTCTGCTGAGGCCCGCACCGAGCTGGTGCTCATTCAAAATGGAACTCTAAATGCAGAGAGGTACGTGGAAGAGATCCTCAATGAACATGTAGGTCCTTTCATGGCCAGGATGGACCGGCATGGCATATTAATGCATGATAATGCGCGTCCCCATACCGCCAGAATTGTACATGACTACCTTGAAGAGGTCGGTATCGAATTCATGCAGTGGCCAGCGCGAAGCCCGGACTTAAACCCTATCGAGCACGCCTGGGACGAGCTTCAGGGATGCGTGAAAGGTCGAAACCCCCCACCAATCACGCTTCCCGAGCTCATACAAGCACTGGTGGAGGAATGGGAAGGTATTCCTCAGCACCGGCTCCGAAATTTGGTGTACAGCATGCCTAATCGCCTGGAAGCTGTCAGAAGAGCTCGTGGAGGCAATACAAAGTATTAAATGAAGAAAGTGATGAAAAACAGCAAAAAAACAATCATTAAAAAAAATGTAATCTTAAGAAAAATATGACTACTTTAGTTTTTTTTTAATTTAAGATTAATATTGTGGGTGTAACTAAGTTTTATTTTATTTTTTATCTGTATAATTAAATTCTCAATTGAACAGTCTTCGTTTCATTAGGATGGCATACGTAGTTCGGGAGATATTCGGGTTTATGTGACTGACCCGTTATTTTTGGAACCGGCTTTAGATTACAAGTATTATTATTTTTTTTACAAAAACAAGGGATAATATAGGTATTGTTCCCTTTACTTTCTTGTTTATTTTTGTATATACATAAAGACATTAAATAAATAAATAAATATAGTACAAGCTCTTCTTAGTTTGAGACTAGATGATGTTGTGTGTCAGATGTCTGAAATATTTATTTTTTAATTTATTTGTATTTTATACACCTAATACCCTATTTTGCTGATGTTTATGATTATACTGCAACACAAGCCAGCAATGTTTGGCATAACAGATGTCTTCATCACGAAGCATGTCACTTAGATAGTCTCTGTGCTTGACGTTGAGTAGTGACGTCACCTTTGGGTGGGAATGTCTGGGTACAAAGCCTTTTGACTCGGTACAAAGTGAGCCTTGAGGATTGTCATTGATAGTAAACTTACAGCATTGAGCTGACTGCTTTGCTCTTGATAAGGATTTAGCCTACTAAATTGCAAACATATACCTAGATAAAGGGGTAAATTCGTACAAGTTAATAAAGTTTAATAATAGAGGTATTTTGTTAAAAGCATGACTTCCATTAATGCTAATTTGAACTGAAAAAAAAAGTTGATTGAGTGATCGTCAAGCCGCTTTCTACATTATCAAGTGTTGTGAATTCAAATCCCACTTTGTGTGATCCACAAATTATTGCTTCGAGTTTGTCTGTTATTTGTGTCTGTTTTTTATTTTATTATTTAATGCCTGCCAAGGTGCCTGATGAAAAGCATGAGTATAATCTTAAAGTTGGGGTCGCCATATTGCAAATTCAAGCAGTATGGTGACCCACATTATGGCGGCCTAGTGAGACGCCTTTCACGCCCCGCTTAAAGAACCCGGGATCGTGGTATCGTAGCAGGAAGGAAAACCATGACCTGGCAGTGAGTTTCAGTTTTTGACTGCTTGGCACAAGAAGGAAGGCCCAAACCACTTAGTTCTGGAGCGTATGTCTTCCATTTTGAAGGGGTGACTTCCCAGGCCAACATGTGTTGTTTTATGTATGTTCGTAAAGTTGCCGCGACATAGGATATACATTCATAATGCAGGTTGTCTTTAAAAAAATTGAAGGTAATTCACTCCCAAAAGTCCTTCGGATATAAGAGCAACATGAAAGGGTGTCGCTGAATAGTCGATTTTTCCAATGACGTCAGTATTAAAAATAGTAAACAAGTTTCGTTTTCAATGCTTGTCATCTTATTTTTAAATAAAACGAGCTGACCCGGCGTACTTCGTTCCTACCATTTTTGGGATCCCAGAATATGATCGCAACGTCACCTACTGGGTCCAATTGCGAATCTAAACCATTCTCGAACCCACACAATAAATTTCTTCAAAATCGGTCCAAACTTTTAGAAGGAGTACAATTACAAACACACGAATAGAATATTTACACATATAAATAAACCCATCACATTTATGTAGTACCTCTTCAAACGTTAAGAGGATTGTTTCCTCTCTGAAGCCAATTTTATTTATACAACTTCTCAATTGGTTCTCTCACATGTAGTTATACAGTTGTCTGTTGTATTGTTTGTATTATTTATTCTCTTTGATAAATTGCTAGCTTTTTTCCACTTGTCATGAACAATCGCACTTATTTCCTATGGTGAACTTATAGTATATATACTAGCTGACCCCGCGAACATCGTACCGCCTAACAGTCGATTCAACGTCACTCAATTATTTTGAATTCTCGAAACCCCTCCAATAAAACTTAAACCTTATGGTATGGTATTAAAGTGACTTTCGAGTGACTTTATCAATTTGACTTTTGAGTATTGCGAATTGATTCGATTGAGTATTTGCGAATCTTTTGTATGGGAATATAGAAAAGAAATGTTTTTAGACTTTTTCAGACAATTTTTTAATTTTTCTCTCATCCATTTTACCATCCTCGTACTTCAAGGAATATTATAAAAAAAGAATTAGTGAAATTGGTCCAGCCATTCACGCGTGATGCCGTGACCAAGGAAAACGGGTTTCATTTTTATATATAGGTATATATAGATAGATAATCACAATTACAGTGTACACTTTTGCAGCCCTGTTTATTATTTAAGTTCTGGTTTATTATTCTAACATTACTTACTAAGATATGAATATGGTATGGATATATTTTCCTCTTACAGCTACATTATATATTCTAAAACCTATCGCTACACTGCATATAATCACGTCTTAATTTCAACGAATAAATGTCTGTCCCAATTCTACGTGCTCGATAATAGACACATCTCTGAAATATGCTGACCAATCACATCTCTTTATAAATTCCATCAATTATTTTAAACAATATATGACGCAGGAATATTTCCCAATCATTATTTGGAAGTCAGCGCCCTCAAATATAGTAACAACTAGATCAATCTTCGAATTAAGTTCACCCTCAGGGTTGCGGAGGTCCGATGTCAGTGGAAAAACTGATATTCAAGTAAAACCAGTGAAACTAGTAGCCGACCCGCAAATAATCAATAAAAACGGATAAGAAGAAGAATTAATCTACCGCTGGATAATAGTGAAAAATCTATTAGATGGCCATCGGAGATTCGTGAAGCAAAACACTGAAGAAGAAACCATTAATTTCCATTACACAAAAACTAGTTCTGCATGACGAAGCATCCTGTAATATATAGGAAATAGTAAATTGTAGTTCATTCCATGCAATAAATCATGTTGGTGGTCGCGGTCTAAGAAACCCCATGTAAATACTGTGAGATATGATTTGCGGACGAGAAGACGTACGTGGCTAAGTCGTTTGTTAACGATACAGTCGACAACAACGGTTTTACAAGAAATATGTACAATTATTAACAAAAATGATACTTTAATGATGACTAATTGTTATCTGTTTTATAATAAATTGTATGGGGTTCACAGTTATACCTTCTGGCCCTCAAGCAAATAATGATCTTGTGATATGAGTGCTAAGGCTCTGATTGTCACAAAAATACATTATTTTAAATGCCGAACTTTGAACGTCAACACTACCGAACCGATATAAATGAAATTTAGTTCACAGATAGTCTAGAGCCTGAGAAAGGACATACGCTACTTTTTACCGCTACGGGCGAAAGCTAGTATAATACTAATAATGAAATTGACTATATTTTTTATATTAATAATATAATTTCGCATGCAAAGATGTAAAAATATGAAAAGGAGAGTATAAAAAGTATTGAGAACCTTTTTCATAAAGAAATATATAAATATATATATATATATATATCATTGGCGTTGTTTGAAATAGACATAACTTAAATAGTTGCTTAACTGCCTCGTTGGTTTAGCAGTAAGCTTAAACGACTGTCAAGAGGTGTTGAATTTGAATCTCAGCCTACGCCAATAGTGTTTTGAGGTTTTCTGATAACAGAAATATTCAATGAAACAGCCGGGAGTTTGGAAGTTAGATCTTATCCCCCTTGTCTTGGAGATTACGTAAAACTGTTAGTCTTGCATTGAATCTTTAATTGACATATGAATAAAAATGATCAAATTTCACAGTAGCCACAAGTATTACAATCATTTGGTACAGCAACATTTGGTTTTCCGCAAATTTTGAAAATAAGTAATGAGCTTGGAATTGAACTGCCGGCAATTCGAAAACCACACACTTATTAATCAAATTACACCCTGTTTCCTACACACTTCTGTGCCTTTACTCATCTCTCACTCTATCTCATGAAATGTGAGCAAGTAAAAAGAGAGATCCTACTAATATTATAAACGCGAAAGTTTGTGAGTATGTGTGTATGTTTGTTCCTCTTTCACGCAAAAACTACTGAACGGATTTGGATGAAACTTTACAGTAATATAGCTTTTATATTAGAATAACACATAGGCTAGCCATAGGCTTTTTTCTGCAATAATCGAGATACACGGGTGAAAACTAGGTGATTATAAAAATACATAAATCGTAGATGTCAAAACGTATCACTTTTTATCTCCTGTCAAAACTTCACAAGTTGCTATGCATAACAAACTTGCATAGCAACCATAATGATATACGCGGGTAACACCGCGGGGCGCAGCTAGTATAACAATAAAAATATTATTTACCTTTAGTTATAACACTTTAGTTCTCACATACACTTATCTTACTAACTGTGCACCGACAAACTGCGCGTAATATTGTAGGAACAAATGGTCTGTCGTTAGTTTAACGACGATATTAATCGTTGTTTTGTTACCGTCTGGTATCTACCATCTACCATTCATCCCGCACTCGCAGACATAGAAGGATTAATGAAAACTGAGCGAGATCAACTGATACCGACACCTAATTTTTTTAATAGGGATGTATTTATCTTGTGAATTGTATTTTACAGCGACATCATAGTCTATAGCACTGTTTAGTAAGCTTACTAAACGTCAACGTCAGTGGAATTTTTTATAGATTTGGTAATACTTGCTTTACTATTTTCAATGTTTTTATGCAGTCGGGTTTTTTGATTCTTAATAATGATATTTTTAAGAGCAACTCAAAGCAGTAATAGATTACCGAGATCTAAGAATAGTTTATCATTCACTGTTATTAAGAGTTGTTTTGAAGTTACCTCAAAAGTTATTACACAAAAGTCCCTTGGCAAATTATTTTCAGAAATTGTAATCTTTCAAAAGATCTATCTCATCTAAGAAATCTCAGATAAAAAAATTTAATATTAAAATATTATATCATTTTTCTGTTATTTTCCGAAAGAAGAATTTTACTTAGATATTATAAAATTTAAATAATTGCAGAAATTTGATTTAAGCTATATCCAAATGTTATTTAGGATTTTAATATCTTGTAAGGTTTCGTGTTCCATTAATATTGAGAGATGTCTGAGGATTTAAATGTAAAAAAATATATTTTGAAATGAGATTGAGACAAGGCCGTCTCGTCTTTCAGAGATAGAAAATATAAATATCGTAGGTATTCAAGTATTTTTATTATTTCTTTACTGTCGCATGGAAGCAAGCCATACCATCAACTCACTAATTTTAATTATAACTATTGACTGACTGAGTTATTACTTATTTTCGTTCAAGCTTTCTGAAATTAGTTTTAAGACAGCATACGGAATATTAAGGTACCGATTGAAAGGAACGCCAACCATCCCCGTCTTGGGCAGTCCGCATCCTTCCGCCGCCAGCCACCTTCCTCAAATCATCGGTCCATCGTGCCGCAGGGCGTCCTACACTACGTTTGCCTAATAGCGGTCTCCACTCTAGCACCTTTCGACTCCAGTGCCCATCAGTCCGTCTGGAGACATGTCCGGCCCACTTCCACTTCAGCGTGCTGATTTTCCATGCGATTTCGGTAACTCTAGTTGTCGAATAATCTTGTTACGTATTTTATCGGACAGAGAGACACCCAACATCGCACGCTCCATTGCACGCTGAGCTACTTTAAATTTATGGACTAGTCCGATAGTGAGTGTCCACATCTCGGCTCCTTGGCGTTCCTTGGGGAGACCTTCGTCCAGCACTGGACGGCGATAGGTTGACACTATACTATAAACATGATTGATTCTTTATGTGGAACAAATGCCACCACACCTCCAGACTACTTTTAAGTACTAGGCAATGTCGAAGTTCCGTATATATAACATATATGCACAAAGTTTTAGGGTCCGTGGCACGCACGAGCACGATCACCTCGCCTCGTCGGGGTCTCGGTATATTAGAGTAGTAGTAGAGCCATGCAGACTTCCGCACGAATGAACTCGTCCGGGGCAGTACTACACACGCAACAGACCAACATAAAACTGACTGCATTCGTACCGTCGTCTTTCATTGGATAATGTGAGACAGGAGGCCCAATAATTCCGCATCATTTGCCCGACCCCACGAGGGCGGGGAAAATGATGCAGAAACATCTCACTAGGCCGTTACGGTTTACGTCTCCATGCTGTATTGTATGCACTTTCACTGAAAATGATGAACCCACTCCTGGATCCTACTCAGGCTTTCCATCAGTCAAAGTAGCCATTTTAGTAGGCGAATTGACGAATTGTTATAGCAACGTAATTATACAGAAGAATCTTAATAGACTGCAATAGTCTGGGTCACTGGGTATTGTCTGCATTCACAATAGTGATTACCAATCTTAGATTGTAATCATACTTTTCATGAGGCAGAGTACAGACAGTTTGACACAGTTACAGCCACACAGTCGATGTACGGAGGGGCCACCACTCCACAACCATGACAACCATCTATGACTAAGGAACTAAGTAATCTAACTTTTTTTAAACAACTCATATTAGAAATGTGAATTTTGTGTCCACCTTATAAACATACATACATGAAACAGACACAAATAAAACCCATACTCAGAACAACAATTTGTGAATCACACAAACAGTTATCCCACGTGGGATTTGAAGTCGCGACACTTGGCGCTGTAGAAAGTGGCGTGGCGACCGCTTATACCATCAGGTCAATCGTGCAACTATTTTGTTACCATTAAGGAACAAGTTGCTTTGAACGATTTACTGAGTGACTTAATAAAATAATTCAATTGCTTTCAGTGGAACAAAAATATTCTAGCATATTTTTCTATTTAAAGTTCCGCCAGATTAAATAAATACAAAAGCATAATGGTTCCACAAGATAAATTGACCAGGGCAATGGTGCGGCAAGTTTGTTCTGTGAACTTTCAAGTGGCTTTGTAAAAGAAAGCCGTTCTGCTACGTTTCTTTAGCGGTGTGTTGGCTATAAAAACTAGCTTTAACCGGAGCGAGCTCATTGGCTTTTGACTGTGTTAATTGGCTCGGTTAGCATTTAAGACAGTGTATCTCTTTTTTTTCTTTAATTTATTCGCTTTAATCTTTTGCCCGTTTCAAGTTTCTTAGCGAAGGTAAGAGAAGATTACAGAGAATGGTAGAATAAAATGTCGAAGTACTTTTGTTAGTTACAATTGTGGGGCTGAATATGAATGAATATTTTCTAGTTAGCACATTCCAAATTGTTTTGATTTTTTGTATTTTCTTGGCAAGGCACTGCTAGAGACTAGTAGTAGACTGTTGATATGATTTAAATTTGTAAATCAGATAGTATACTTTATTGCATAATGTATGCACAAATATCACATATATCAATGGATAGTGTTGCTTTGAAATTAAATCTATAATTGTAGCCTAACCTTGATTTAAGAATCTATAAGAGTTAATACGCGAAACAAAAACTTTGTTCCCCTTTTTACGAAAACTGCGTGGACGGGAGGAGTATGAAATTTCGCACAGCCATAGTTTTATGTGGAGGAGGAGTGCAGGATGCTTTTTCTTTTAAATATGCGTAAAAATACATTAAATCAATAAATAAAACGTCACACACACTATCATACATTTGATACACACACACGCATAGATAGATACTCTTTTGTCAAATTAACATTGTGGCGTAGACTTGACAATCCGATCCGTGATTATAGTAGTTACAGTACTTATGAATAGAACTTTAATGATAATGTTGCCACTAATTCAAATTAATACCCTGATAAATGTGTATCAAACCCATATTTTTCAACCATTCTCTCACCTCGAACACTGCGGTCGAAATAAACTGAATTTCGGTATCCGTTTAGGTATATTTTGAGAGTATAACAATGGTGTCACTCAACGGCAGCAGTACGCTTTGAACTCGTCCGCGTCGGGGGGTATGACCTGTCGTGTTTGTCGCGACGCGCGTAAATCACGCGCAGTCTGACATGGCCTTATTCCGACGTGGAGATTAAATGTGTACCTTGGCTGCGAAATTTGTGAAATATCCCTGTGGGTTATTACATAAAAGCGGCACTTATTGCCGAATTTATCATCATCATCAACAGCCTTTAACAGTCTACTGCTGGACATAGGCCTCTTCATAGGAAAGAAAGTTTTGGTCTACTATACCACGCTGGCCAGACGGGTTGGTTTCAAGTTTTCTTTCTCTTTACAACGATGTTGTATTGCGTAGTTTGTCCCTTAGTCGCCTTTTACGACACCCGCGGGATGAATAGAAGTGGTGACACTCTGTATTCTTAATCCGTCACCACACGGACTAGCCGAATTGCCCTAGGTCAAACAATTATCGAGGGTAAGCTACGACCGCTCGGTCAGTAACTAGATGGGTGACCGTTAGTGGCAAGATGCCATGAGCGTTTCCTCGATTCGGAGGCCACGTTAAATAGTCAGTCCCGGTTGTTATCATAGAATAACTATCGTCAAGCTTGTTTGGAGGCCTTCGGGTTTCTTAAAAACAGCCAACGGTAAGATTGTGCAGCCACAATGTTGTCTTGTCAATAATTATAGATATTAATACGTATCCTATTTATACAACATTACACAAATATTTTATATACTGTTTGTATAAACGCATGCTTCAATATAAATTTAAAAGAAAAATACCACGGTATAATTTTGTACTTTCGAATAATTTCCAAATGGAAAAAGTGAAGTACTGAATAACATTATCATAGTAAGCACAGTTTCAGTGCGGAACTTTCTGGAAATACCCGTCCCTTTGTCTTCTAATCCCTAAGCATAACAAATTGTACTGAAACAAAAAGTCTTTTAAGATGTGAAAACTTGCAAATTGTCGTCGTCAATAGCATCAGACCTTGGCAACTTGATTATTAAACAGATTTTAAACAGAAGTTTAAGTATTGACTGCCTTGTTGGTCTGCTGGTTAGAATATGCTCCTGCCGATAATAGGGGTCTCAAGTTCGATTCCCGGGTCAAATTTAATGATTGTATGATCTTCAAATATTTGTTTCTTAGTTTGAATGTTTTCTACAAAAACTATTAATGTAATTAAATCAGTTGTCTAGTATCCATAGTACAAGCTCTGTCTAGTTTGGAACTAGATACCGTACTGTGTATTAGATATCCGAAATATTATCAAAATGTTATTGATAAACGTGTGGAGAAACGGGCATTACGTTCCTCCAACAGGAGGTCCTTTAACCAGATGAGATGATCACGGTCTAACGGTTCATGTTGATAAGTCGTACATATGCTAATTAGCGAGAATATCTATATCGTGATACAGGATTAGTAGATTAGTCGTGAGACAGTTACCGCGTAGTTTTGTGTGACTTTGGTAGATGGCGTTAGAGTGCGTTTTGTTGCGCTGTACGTAGGAGTCGTCATAACAACGTCAGCGAACTTTTTTTTAATGACTAAATTAAATATTAAGCATATTTGTAATAATGTATGTGTTACAAAAACAGGCTGATACCTTCAATTTCACGGATCGACTTTGTTTTGTAGATACTTATGCTTCAGCTTCAAAATTAGATGATATTTCTTCATAAACTCTGATAATTCTTCGTTTTGAAACTACTGTTGTATTTCTCTCTAATAACATTCATCCGATACAAATCGTACTTGGCCATCGTCTTCGCCACAGAAGACCTAGTACAGCAGAAGACCAAGTTTAGCCATAACCGTTATCACTGTCCCGCCCTTACAGCATTTAGTGGTGCAAGTTGGTGGAGATAAGCGACAATTAATTATTTGGCATCAAGTTACGCGTAAATTAGTTTTTTATATAATACAATTTTTGATGATATTTGCTTAAGATTTATAAGTCTTAGTTTGAGAACGATTCTGTTCATTCATATAAATTAACTAAGTAATATAGATACTGTCTATTCAGAAGCTTAAAAGATAATAGTAGATATAAACATAGTAAATGAAAAGTAAAGAGGCTTTCATAAAACAAAAGTTTCATTCGCATTTAAAAGAATTTAAGTATATTCATGAAAGAAAGAAAACTAAGCAATTTAATGTTCTAATATAGTCCGATCTTCCTAGATTAAACCTGCAGTATCAATTTTTCAAAAAACCTTTCAATATTTAGCACCTGTTTTCCATTTGTTACCAACATTACAACGAAATCCCCCGACACACTAGCTGAACTCATTTCTTCCCCGAACATATTGTCACATCATAAAAAAGAAGTTGGCACATTAAGCGAACCGGCCGCCAACTCCCGCCCGAGGTTTATTACTTGGACCAAACTTTAGAACAGTCATTCAGTCTGGCGTAGATTTTTATACGATGTCCCAGTCCGTTTATTGCTTAAATAAGTAATTTTGTAGGACGAATCTGCATAATGTCGAGTTGAAAAAACAACTTGTTTTCTGTTTTTGTACTTTGTGATGTAAATAGGCATGAGAATTAAAATGTATAGACGTGTATCAGGAATGTAGTAAAAAGTCGGGTGTACTTGTCTTTAAGGATTATTGGATGATTTCACGAACTACGTTTCGAATCACATTTAAGTGTACCTAGAAATGTTTCTGGGTATTTCGAAATTTAAAACTTATGTCTCTATCTGCCTCACTGTCAGAAATGGAGGCATCAGCTTTTGGTATTGATTTACAGATGAAAAGTGTAACAATATATTTGTAAAGGTTGAAAATGATCCTTGATATGACTCGTATTATATGATTCTTAAGAAAATACTCAAAAGAAAAATACATAGTAAGTATGTGTCGTAAATATTAATTAATTATTACGCTACCACAAAGCATATTTATCCCAATTTATTTCAAACATCATCATCATCATCAGCCTATCTCAGTCCACTGCTGGACATAGGCCTCTCCCATTGCACACCACTTTGATCGATTTTGGGCTTTACACAAAAATTGGGTCTGATATTTATACATTCTTTCATACTTAAAATCAAGAATAAAATCACTTAAACGCTAACAAGTAAAAAAAGCTTCTCAATTGTCAAATAATCAGTTTTATTGAAAAGCTAAGCACTCCGTTTCACTAATCATTCTCAGTTTAATTTGTCTCTCGGATCGTACATTTATACCGAAGCCCTTAAACTAAGCTCTTATTATGAAAATCTCGTTGAGCACGCACTTTCTCTGACCCTTATTCTTTATAGAAACGATTTCATTTTTTCCTTAATTTGTGCCCTTTTGAACGGTCAAGACATTTCCTGTCTCCCAGGAACTGTTTTCTTGCTATCGTTTGACACCCACAATTATTATTGTGGAATAATTTTATTTATAATTTTGTCATGACTGTGATTTTCACCGTAGGCTTTATAATATGAAGAAAAGGCCTTTACATTTCAGCAATTAGATAGGAAATCAAAATGAAGGAATATAATATTAATATTACAGTTGATGTTTTACTTTAGCCAAGCAAAACAAAAGCTGCTCATTGTAATGTGATATATGTAGAAAATTGCAAGTTCTTAAATAAATTCATGGACTCCGTACTATCAGGCATAAAATATAGAAAAAGTTACTTTTACACAGATATGAAAATTCGATCAATATCTCTATTTTTATCGATGCTTTACATCGTTAAGGGACTTCCTCGATTCTTAGAGGGGGGAAACATGTGAAAGGCTCAACAAACGTGTTTATTTATGTTCCTATAACGGGACCAATAAAAGCAATAAGAATAATGCGTATGTATCGTTCCGATTCCCCTAACGGGATAAAGTGCTCTAAGCCGTTCTAAATCGATACTGGTTTCGTATATGAGGTAAAATGAAATCATAAATATCTCTTACGAGTTTGTTGTCGAATCTTTTTTTATAGTGAATAGGATATCGAAGGAACTGTAAGCTAAATGAGGAGTTAGTGCTATTCCGAATATTATTCAAATAAATATGTATATTGATAATATTGTTAGGGAGAGGATTTCTGAGCTCGATTATACTCAAGGTCCAAAAAATCGAGTATCACCCGATCAGCTTTAACTGCCATTCATGGTTTCAATTCCTCGACAATCATTGTAACACCTTTTTGTTAGCGACCCTGCATCAGCATCTAAATTAGGGTTCGCTTCCGAAAAATTTGAAAATGATATGTTACAGCATAGAAAGGATGCTAATGGCTAATGATGTTTTGTAAATAGATTGGGGAGTGAAAACATTAACGCAAATAGGTCAAGGGCACATTTCTGAAACTGGAAATTTTTGTTCGCAAGTAGCGGTCTAGTTTAATTCACTATATTACGGTTGGCCTAGTGGTTTGGATGTCGCCACACCAGTTTCTGCTGCGCTAAGTGTCGTGGGTTCAAATCCTACACGGGAGAACACATCAAATTCATCATAAATCAAATGATCCACAAATTGTTATACCGAGTCTAGGTGTTATTAGTGTCCGTTTCTTGTATGTTTGTAAAGTTATACACTTGTGTAATCAAGAACTAAAAATTGATTTAAAATAAAACAATTTAATCTTACACAGAACATGAAACTATATGAGTTTATTTAACTCTAAACATAATCACAATATAAAAGCTGGTTTAACAACAATACATTACGTGATACATTACACAGAGAGTACACAGAGTACACAGAGAGTACCTAACCGCACACCACGAGGTCCCAAGCCAAAAGAGCCCAAGCTTCACGATGCTGCTCAATTTATAGTCTCGTTCGAATGACGTCACACAATGTGGACTTAGGTACAGAACATCGGCGGACTTCACTCGATCTTGTTACTGCTTACACTAGAATATATTATTTACTAATGCAGGAATTGCCTTTTAAAAAATATATAAATGAGCTAATAAAGTGATTACTCTGTCTGATGGAGAGCATGAATAGGATCCAAGAGTTGTGGTCACCATACTCATGAAAGCAGATAATACAGCATTGTAACCCACACTATAGTGGCCTACTCGTATTAGGATGCTTCTGTATCAATTGGTCTCCGGTCTCATACAAATTGATCAATTGGTCTCCGGTCTCATACTCACCAACGAAAGACAAGAGCACGAATGCATGAATTGAATGAATTTGAGATAATTGTTTTGTGTAAGGGTAGTATCGTTACGGTCGGTGGTTTAAACGATTACTTCATCACTTGCTACTGCCTTAATTTTTGTGGGTTATAAACCCACATAACACGGTGTTGTTTAGTCTGTTTCATTAATGCTATCTAAGTCCTCGGTAATACAGGATTTTCTCACAATCAGGAATTGTTGTTTTTTTTTTTATATTTAAGCCTACCAAAATGACTCTAATCCAGAATATAATAAAAACCAGGAGTGTGGGTCACCATCCCTACCCATCCTTCCCATACCAGTTGTTTCTGCATCAGGGTTCTCTCCTCCTGGCTTCCAGGGTTCGGTGGAATGATGCAGAATGATTGGACCTCCGGTCTCACACTCACCAATGAATCACGACAGCAAAATCAATCAAATCAGCGTGGCTCAGTAACCTACAATTTTAAAGAGAAATCCTATATAATATAGACATTACCCAACAGTGAACAGTGTCTTTTCTTAATAAAGTACAAAGTATAACACAACCAATGTAATGAGATCTAAGAACAAATATAAACTATATCGAAATAACTAATGTTAAACTTAATAGACGCGTAACAAGACAAACAAATCAGCCCGGGACCGTTTGTAGATATCTCTCAACTTTGCCCGGGGTAGCTCCGGGACTCGTTAATCCCCGGGTCTTACTCCCAGCCACTAGTGATGAGAAAGCAAAAACTCGATTCCCGGTATCCGAGTCGATTGAGTTTATTAGAAGCTCTTTGATAGATTTATTAGGGAGTAATTTGATTAATTTTGCACGTTACATAGACTAAGAGATATAATTAAATATTGGAGATTCTAGCTTTGTCTAAGCGTAACATTGTTCTGCTTCGGTAAATAATTATAATTGCAAAGTAAGTTATATTTTCCTTTAAATTCAATAATTTTAGCCAATGTCGTTTCAGCGTCTGTAATGTATAAAATTAAACCTCGAAAAGTTTACTAAAATGCACTAATAGTATAAAAGTGATGCTTTATAATTATTTAATTAATTTTATTTATATTTTTGTATTAACTGATGTTAGATTATATATTGCATCCTGACATTATAGTTGCCCAACCCTAGTCCCGGACAGCAAACAATACGACCGGCAATTAATACTGCCATTATACTAACGAGCATCCCACTATCCGGGATCGGACGATTAGACGACGGGAAAAACTCGAGAGGACGAGGAAACGTAGCTGGTTATACCTTACGTTTGTTTGAATTTAGTACCTAGTTGTTGTTGGAATAAAGATATCGTCTAGTAATACATACGTATGTCTACGTATACGGCTGGTATATATTTAGAACATATGCGGAGAAGTTAAATTCAATGTATTTAATTTTGTCTTAGGGCCACCGCAGACTAGCTACTTTTAGCATCGGCGATCGGCGATTTGGCGACTGCATCGATGCTGCATCGCGTTTTAGCGACTTCCTGCGTTCGATCGCGGTATCGGAAACGCGCGTTTTAGTGACTGCTCAGATACAAAGTCGCTGCTACCGGCATCCGAAATAGTGCGGAGAGTAGCGTTCAGCTGCTGTGTCGCGCTTCTAAAAAGCGACTCGATCGCCGCGTTTGGCGTTTTTAAGTGTGCGGTGTGGAGCGTTCGGTCACCGTATTTAGCTTCTAAAAAGCGACTAGTTGCCGATCGCCGATGCTAAAAGTAGCTAGTCTGCGGTGGCCCTTAGTGGGAACCTACTTATAACCTCTTAGTAGTTTGACCGCTAGACACATCATCAACAGCCTTTAACAGTCCACTGCTGGACATGGGCCTCTCCTTTGAAAGGAGGGTTTGGCCTACTATACCACGCTGGCCAGACGGGTTGGTAAAGGGTTTGTTCCAAGTTTTCCTTCTCTTGGCAGTGATGTTAGCTGCTTAATTTGTTCCTTTAGTCGCCTCTTACGACACCCGCGGGATGAATAGGGGTGGTGACACTTGTATTCTTAATCCGTCACCACACGGTGAATATAGATTATATATAGATATAGACACATATATAGATTAAATTATTTGAAAAGATAATGTTGAAATTTTATTCACGAAGTACGTTTAAGTTTAAAAAAAATGTTACCAAGAGATACAAAAACATGTTTTTAACAAAATATATCTTGACCATTTTTTTTTTATTATAATTATTCAATAGAAAATATGAAGATCTAGGGATAATATTGGCAATTACGGACAATTAACATGGCAAAGCTGCCAGTCTTTTGGAAACAACACTAACACTAAGCCATGATGCGGGGGAATTTTTTGACACTTGTATGTAAATATTGTAAGTATTAACTTTTAAACTTTCGCGTTCTATGATAATAAATATTATTGTTACGGGAATTAACATGATCACTAAACACGATGAGCTAGTCAGCCTGTGACCACGGCCAGGGCAACCTGGTCGAAACGTAAGACAATCAGACGCGTGTAATACCTTTAATAAGTGATCGCGTTAATTCCTGTAACAATAATATTTATTATTGTAAATATTATTTAAGTTAGTATTGTAAATCATTGTGCATCATATTTTTAAAAACAAGACAAATAAATAAAAGATGGCCATTCCTCAATCGTTCTTGAAATATATAAAAGACTCATTACTGTTTCATCCGAAAGTAACCTTTATTTTAGTATAAGTTAAGTTTAAAAATTCTACATAAAAGTAGAAGGAAGTTAACCTTTTAAAAAGTGCAATATACGTCTTTGTAAGCCTTGGCTCTCGTAAGTCATTGCGTAATTAAGGCTCTACCATTAAAATCTCATTCGTTCTGAATGAAAAGGCTAGATTTAAGTTGTCTTTTGCTGTGATATAAGGATTCCTTATTCTACGTTATTAAAAAAACACAGAGATCGACTATAAACAATATATTTATTTATTTGATTCATACATAGAATTGCGCCTATTTCCCGGAGGATTAGCCAGAGACAATTGATTTTTCTTTTTATCCTGAATTAAATTTTATCATACTGTGCTATGCCTACTGGCTTCGTGTGCACCATTGAGTTTCTGAGAGACCTATGCAATATCTTCTACCCGATCTTACCTGGGGTAGACTGGTAGAGAATTTATTAAAGTATTAAATCCGCAATTGTATTTCATTGCATAATTTATAAGATTAATCTAATAAATAAATATCACAGCTGGTTCAAGTGGAGGTTTTCACATCTAAAACAACCTTATCAGAGAACACCTTCACTTTAGTCGAGCTGCTCCTATGTACTCAAGCACGACTCGTATAATATCAAACTAAAAATAATGCAAAGTATATAATATTATTCATGTATAATAATTACAATTAAAATAACTAATGAATTTAATGTAAAATCAAAAGTAAACAATAATTGATGTCCAGCATACCGTAACATTAATGTCAAACATATTTATGTTACCAGGTGCCCTCATTTTTTTTTTAATCTTATCTGTCATTGCTGGCCCAACAACATTATGCAATTAAAAAAATTCTGACTACAAGACTTCCCTTTCAAAAACGTTGACACCTCATTTTTTATTTAAAATCAAGTGTTTTTTCATCTCAGCTGTGACAAATGCTATTAATTTTGTATCATCATTTTTCTCTGCATCCACTGCTATTAAGAGGTTGTTTGTCCTTTTGGAGTTAGAGCCGAAGTGTATAGGTCCTATAAGAATTGTAAATTATAGAAACTTTCTATAAGTGCTAATCGTATTAAGCGTTTTAGAAACAAGAGAAAAAGGCGTGGCTTTATTGCTCTCGATGAATGGGAAACAAAAACTATTTAAGAACTACTTACCTATCTAGCATGCATTTATCAAAAGAAAGGAACAAACTACTTCAATCAGATACTAAAAAAACATCAGTGTATTGCAAAGAATATTACGCGACTTTACATTTCTGCTGTGTCAACCTTTATTCTTCGGAAAATCAAGGAAACGCCAATTAATTGTAATAAGCTTTCCTCGTCTTTGAAACGCATTTAATCACGCTTGCGTATTAGAGGGTCGTAACTGTGAAAGGCAGGGGAATCTCCCTAGGGATCACTAAGAAGTGATCATAAAAAAAAACCACCCTTAACTTTGTGTTCGAGAGACTTATGACGGAAGTGCTTAATAGTAGGTAAATATGGGAACATACGGGCCAGTATTAGCGGCACTCGTACCGTTAGCTCGTTTAGGTAGCAATTAAAAAAGTTTGCAATTGGTAACTAGATCTTCTTTTTTTGAAAGACAGCATTAAGAATATATATTCTATGTCGAGGGGCCTTTACAAATATACATGTAACGGACATAGACTCCCAGAGTCAGAATTCCAATTTGAAAATCAGTGTTGTATTTAAACCCGTAACACTTTGGGCAGTGCAAAACGTCGTGCTCTTAATTAAGCATGAAATACCTAAAATGGTGACTAGGATTGGGTTTGACATTTTATCAGACAGTGGACTACCAAAAAAATATAAAAAATAGTGTTATAGGTAGTAAGAATCGAAGTAACATTTGTAATACGTGCACAATATCTATTTTGTCTACTGAAAGTGTGTAATATATTATCCAGCGTGCCTGCTCACAATATGCGTCCTATGTTTCCACATCAAGGTCTAAGGGATTTAATAAAATTTAATTTTGGCGAGATTTTTCTTCTTCCCCGCCAATAAAGTTTACCGCCGGAAATTTACGCGTAAGCAAATGTTTAAAAATCGTTCTGACGAATAATTTTCATTTAATTACGTTATTTGTAATTACGCTTCTTCAGATAAAAGTTCTTATATGGAATACTGTTCGTCTTTCTAAAGATTCAAAGAACTCTAGGCATTCGTAGTATTTTATCATCTCTCTGTAAAATAATGTCACAATTTTATCTCCTATTAGACGCGGCAAAAGTAAATAAACAATGTATATAATTTCAATTAGTAATTAAACAATGATTCAATTTTAGACACCGAACTGTCAAGTGCCTATCAAATTGATTGTGCAATGAAAGTTTCGATTCGAAATACATGAAATAGAAAATTGATTTAATGATTTCTGATACCCAATTAATGTTTTATATCACTCATTTTTCTGTTAAAATGCATTACAATCTATTACATATCTCAAATATCCCATACATTTTTCATAGCGTCGCTAACGTGCTACAAATACAAAACAAGTAACCAAATAAGTATCTAAAACAAAAAACGATTTGATTACAAGAAACGCGTATCACAATAAGGCGCTCCTGAAAATAAATGTGTAATAGCCATTTTATTTTATTGTAATAGCGATTTGTTTTTATTGTCCCTTAAAGGGTGAACTTACGATTTTAACAATCCTTACACTTTTGTTCAGACGATATTGCTGTTCAAGTTTAAGCAAATACTTGTAGGTGCTTTTCAAAAAGTATGGGTTTGAGATAACACGTTTAACTTTCGGCTTTCTATACACCAAATCACCGTCAAAAAAAAGAAAACTTTGTAAAAGAAAACGGAGACGGGCACGACTGGCCCTGACGTGGTAGGCTGAAACCTTCTTTCTAAGGACAGGCTTATGACCAGAAGTGATTTTTTAAGGGCTGTTGGTGTGGTTTCTTGCGAGGCCATCACTGCGGTTAAACTTGAAGAAATATGCAGAAGCAACTTCAAAGTATAACATGCTTTTGTTTATTTCGTAAAAGCTAGTCTAAATACCGAACAATTCTGTTTGTTCAATCGTTCCATGAACCGTAGCATTAACGCCCTCTGTTTAGGTGAAATTGTTGATTCACACTATTACATGCATAATACAGTAAACCACACTCCATGCCTTAATATTATATTATACATACATATATTGACAAGGGCTTTCCCCGGGGATAATGCCGTACATTTGATCCCTTCCACAAACAAACCTGAACAATACTTGTAATTAATATCGCCATTATACTAACGAGCGTCAATATTGTAATGTTTAACGTACACTGGAAGTTGTCTGTGTGTTGCGATTATGAGTTTGAACTTTGAACTGCCCCAGAGCAGTAATGGAAACTTATGTAATTTATACACTTCGAATCATTAGATGTTTATTGTAAGAGTGTATGTGAGCACAAAAGAGGCAAATAGGTAATCTAATTTTTAACTTCACATTAGAATAATAAAAGGTACAATATTTACCAAAAAGGATCAACGAAACCAAATGCTGGCTGGCTGGCCAAATGGGGACAAAAGAGCACATCTTGTAGGAAGGTGCAAAATATATTTTTGAAAATCACGGTTACACAGACAAACTCATTTCTTGCAATTCGATTACACAAAGACACATAGAGAGACGTCACACAAAGAGCAACTATATACTTATGTCTGTTCAGTTGCAGGTAGCGACAGGTTGTAGATATTTACAGTTGCACAAGCAGGTAGCGACAGGTAGCCGATAGTTGCAGGTAGCGACAGGTTGTAAAGCCTTGTATCCACTTGAGCATGCTCGGGCGAATGAGCGGCTCATTTGGCCGAGCCGCTCAAGTGGAGACGCCTGAGCACGAGCATGCTCGGGCGAATGAGCGGCTCATTCGCCCGAGCATGCTCAAGTGGATACAAGGCTTAAGTAGTTGCAGTTGCTGCTAGCGACAGGTTGCAGGTTGTTGCAATTGCAGGTAGCAGTTATTTACTATCAGGGGTCCCGTCAGTTTATTTGTTTTTGTACAGTAAAAATACTTACACAAAATATTTCGATCTCATACCAACCCAATAGTTGCAGTTAGGTAGAACGACTATTCTTTATTGTACACCATTAATAAAAAGTATCACACAAATCAAAGAATAATGGGCGGTCTTATTACCGAAAAACGATCTACCAAACAACCTTGGATGGCTTACTAAAATATGTTATATGAGATATAGACAAGTACTAAAAGCAGGATTATTACACATACAAATATATGTTACGTACATTTTATTTACAAATATTTATCTAAATATTAATACGGGAAGAAAATTATGTGTCCCTTTTAAACACATACGACGTTCAGTAGCATTTCATGTTTGGAATACTCGATGTACTAAATAGTCATATTTGAAATAAGTTTTTGTGTTTATAAAGATTTCATTCTTACATTTTTTTTTGTGTTTATAAACACAAAAAAATATGTAAGAAATGAAATTGAAATGAATTGTCCCAAAAATATATATGTAAGAACCGCTAATTCCTCACCACAATCTGGTACTTACATAAACAAACTTACTTTTTTAATTTTTGTCTTTCTATTCCGACTAATTCTTGGTCAGTTTTGACCGCACTTACAATGGCAGGTAACTGATATTATTAGAAGTGATTATCCTACTGACGAAAAAAAACAAAAAAAAAGGAAAACAATAGTCAAAAGGCAAAAAAACTAAACTAAGTTAAACTTTGTCCATTCGTTTATTGTCTTTTTGACAGGTCACGCCTATAAATTACCGGTATTTTTTTTCGTAATAATGTGTAATGTCGTACTTTATAGACGGGTAGGGAAGTGGCTTGTGCATAGCTAAAAACAACAAACTATAAAACAGTTCTTGAAATACGATAAATCGATTATACGATTAAAATAATCTATCATATTATTATGAACAAAATCATTTGACTTCATGTAAGTATTGTTTCTGTAAATTTCATAAAATAAAAAGGAAATTAAAATAGTATGACTTCAAGATTGATTATTTGCTATTTGCGAGGATTTAAGTCGAAATTTCGGAATTTAAGTTCAAACTTAGAATAAAGAACTATAACTCTGTGCATTAATTAAATTATTTTGGACCAATGACTTAAAATGTAACTATGCACGTGTTAGTAAAATTTAACTTTGAAACGCGTGGTTAATAACGTTTAACTCCAGAGTTATGAGAAAATACATTTGAAAAATCACATAATACTTACTAAACCGACCTTCAAGTGACTGTGTTAGAAAGTTTTCTTTGTTCTGGGACAATTATATATCATAATAGTGCACATTTTATTTATTTACAATACTGACTTATAGAATATTATATCAATTGATTTTGATTTCAAATCGAATCGGTGACGTGTGAGGGCGTCACTAATTTCGAAAGTTGTTGAACTGTCAAAAAGATAATAAAGGAATGGACAGAGGTTCAATTACTCAATGCCAAAGTATCGTATGATGTGAAAATTTGTACGATTTATTTATTTCTCGTTTATTATTAATGGCGTATCCACATGTCGCCTACAGGATTTCAACAGTTTGATAACGGTAATAGAACGTGACAAGTGCCACTGTAATTTAGTGAGTTCTAGTTGATTAATGGATTACTGCAACCTACGCATTGGCTGATTGTCATGATATATTATGGTTGATGTACCGACGATTTGGTTAAATGATCTTAATATAATACAAGTGTGTACATTTTATTGAAATAGTTTAAACTTGGTGTTTAAATTATATAGACTACTTATGTATTTATTTTTTTATTGATCACGCAAAATTCAAAAATTAAATATATTAATTAAATCTTTATATATATAATTCTTCTGTGAGTGTGTATGTCACTGAATTTCTCTCAAACGACTGGACCGATATTAATGAAATTTTTTGTGTGTGTTCAAGGGGATCTGGGAATGGTTTAGATTCGCAATCGGACCCGGTAGGTGGCGCTGCGATCAAGTTCTGGAATTTTAAAGTTGGGCGGTACGAAGTTCGCTGGGTCAACTAGTATATTATAATTTCTTTCACGAGAGTAAATCTAATTACTTAAGTTAAAAACAGTTCATTTAGATCATGCAATTAAATACATTCCAAACTCGATACAGCTAAATTAACAGCTTAAAACTACGTTACTAGTGCCTGAACTAAGTAAAAATAGTGAGGGGAAAATATACCAAAGATGAAACATCCCGGGGTAATACTATAATGATAATGAATGCAACAGTAATTAAAGAGCGAAGCTTTAGTCACACTCTCCACGTCAATCAGAATAAGTCCGCTGTACTTATTCAGATTACCTAATGCATTATTAAGAGATAAAAATTAATGTGTTCTTTGAAATGTTCTGTTTGAAGTAAACGATACGATAGAAGTAACGTGTAAAAAAATTGTTGCTATTGGGACAAATAACTATTCTAATAAGAAACCGATTATGAAAGATATTTCACTTTTACAAAAGAGAATGTAGTCATTCTGCAATAGTTATTAGACATCAATTGTCCGTATTTATGCAAAAAGGAACCACCCAGCAAAAACACACTTTAGAGATATCAAAGGATTTACAAAAATATGTGCAGCACTGTTAGATTAAGTAAAATTACTATTAACTTTATTTAGATTTATTGATATATTACTACTTTATGTATTTGTATTTAAATTTGATTTGATTCCTGTTAAACTTTCTAGATAATTAAGAAAATGTGCATGTGGTTCCTTTTAACATTCAGTAATTGATATGTTTTCTCATATACAAAAAAGAACCACAACCCAGGGATTTCAAAATATAAATCAACCTTTAATTCTATCTTTAAAAACAATCTTTAATTCACCAAAAATACACGTTTATTCGACGTTATCATCAAATTAGATTCCGAAATCCACCGAGTCTTGTCTATTTATGTCATCTTTTATTGTATCATCACAATTGAGACCAATAAAAAGTCTGTGCATCTTGTGGAATGAGATGTAATATGGACTGAATATCGGCTAGTTTCGCGGGTGATACTGGCTTCCCTGATGGCCATAGCACGGCTTCTGCTCTTTTGAAAGGGACTGGCGATATTTAAGTAGGAATGGAGAAGCTAAGGTTACGACCGTAGTACTGGTTGATTTTTCGAATGTCTTCAATACTGTCAGTTTAAAACTCCTCCTTGCTATCCTATACCACTTCTCGGTCTCTCAAGAAGCGCTAGACTAGTTCTCGTCTTACCTTCGGGATCGTCAGTAGTCAATCAAGGTGGAAGATTGTTCCTCTGGCTGATGTGGTCTCGCTGTTGGCGTTCCCCAAGGCGGTATTCTTTCACTTGTTCTATCTCTATCTTCATTAAGCTTATCACCTCTATCAGTGTTCTTGTGATCTTTATGCTGATGACTTGCAACTATATTATCAATCAGAGTTGTGCGATGTATCGTCCGCGGTCTCCATGGTAAATAGTGACCTGACGCCCACTGGTCCGATATGTTTGGCGTATCGATGAACCCGAATAAATATCAGGGTATTATCATCAGAAGTAACCGCCGTATGAGCCAGCTTGACCTGGACTCACTCCCACCACTGATCTACTGGTATGGTTACACCATTCTGCGAAAGTGTGAAGGACTTCGGATTATATATCGACACAACTCTCAGCTGACGAAAACAAGTTGCATCTGTGTGTCAGAAGGTCACATTCTCGTTGCGGATCTATAGGCTTAAGAATTTTCTGCCAGTGAAAACTAAGGTATTGCAAATCCAGACCCTAATATTCCACATAATCGACTATGGTGATGTGTGTTACTTTGATCTGAATGCAAATCTGCTGATAAGCTTGACCGTCTTCTCAATGCAATTGCATTCGCTTCATTTATAATTTACGTAAATATGATCACGTGTCTGAGTATCGCTCTCATTTGAAGTGGCTTCTGATTCGCCAACGTAGAGAGATACGGGTGTTAACTACCCTTTATTAAATACTCTTTTCTCCAAGTTCTTACAGTATCTAGTTGCAAACCATACTAAAAATCTTAGATCTTCTAAGTCTTAGATCTTCTAAGTCACTTCTTCATTGCCCCCCACATACTGTTCTGGTTTCCTCTACTCAACTTTCTTCGTACAATCTGCCCTATTGTGGAACGTACTCCCTTTCGAATGTGTATAAATATGAATCCGTATCTATAATGTGTATTAATAGCATTGCTACTTAGTCTTTAAGTATGAATCCTTTATTTATTTTTTTAAATCTCCTTCTCAATTTAAGGATCAGTCCCTTGTCGGTGGAGCAATCGCCACTCCTGTCTACTTTCCGCAATCCGTTTGACCTCTTGATAGGCAACGACTCCTACTTTCTCATTTACTTGTTGTATGTACACAAATATAGGCCTACTAACTGATAATATACCTAATTGATTTTTTTTAAATAAATTAGGTATATGATTCAGTTGTGTGCATCTATCTTGTTTTTGGCTCTGCATCACGCGCTCCCTAAGGTCGACTGGCAGTAAATGCCTACGGCATTAAGTCCACCCTTGTCACTGTTTATGTGCATAAAGTATAAATAAATAAATAAAAATAAAACCGGTATGAAACAGCGATTGCGTTGTGTTTCACCGAGTGACTGAGAATACCGGAGGCCCATACTTCGGTGTTGATCTATAAATCTTAATTCAACAATTGCTTGCCTCTAATAAACATTTTAACACTTAATTCGAAAGAAATTAACAAAAACAACATAACTTTATTCGCAGAGAAAAAAACGGTCGTCGCGAATTCGAACTACTTCGTTGAATGTCACCTGTTTTGGCAGATTTTTAACGTTTTACTTTGAAACTTTGAGTCATTGCACTTTGAGCCATACATGCAATGAAATATAGTAAATATTTCGTTGTTTGAAATGAGAGACATGTAACAAGTCACGTCATTTTGGTACCTTTCAGTGGTCATATGTTTCAAATCGTTATATGCATTATGGAATCACATACTAGTGGTTCTACTGATTTACAATATTTATTTATACACGAAAGAACCGAATGCTTGTGGTTCTATTTTGTAAAAAAGAAATATGCAACTAAGTATGAATTTATTTTACGCACAACGAAACCACAGAAACTTGGTTCCATTTGGTGTATTAAAAATAATCGTTAATAATAGAAATACGTGTAATGTAAAATGGTACCAAGTGTATGTGGATCTGTTTTGTATAAAATGACATGGTAGTAATATCGTTTATTTCTTAGAACAATAGGGTCCTGTTGTACTGTGGTTCCGTTTTGCTTTACAGATAATGTTTATTATTGCTTTTGGTTCTATTCTGCTTTTAGTATACCTTGTTTCCAAGTGAAAAATCATGTGGTTCTTTCTTGTATGAGAATTTAGACCACTTTTAAATAAGTATTCTTCAATAAAAGCAAAAAATGAAATTTGTCGAGTGGTTCCATTTTGCATAAATACGGACAATTATAATTTGGCACGTGTTTGTGTTCATTAGACGTCGCCAGATGTAGTCGTCGGTTGTACCCTGCCGTATCTCGGAGATTCTTCGCACAGCACAGATTCTTCACCTTCGTCTAGCAGTGAACGGCGATAGGTTGACCCACGTATTTGTGTATGCACTCGTCAAAATTATATAGAACTTATCTAAGAACCTTATTTTAAATAAATACATATACCTTAATTTAGGAACCAATGAAATTATTCAAGTCCCGTACACAATAATCCCGATCCCGTGAACTATATCGATTAGTCCAACACTATTATACTTGGACTTCGCCCGGACATTTTCGACTGGCCCGGCTATGGGAATAAAAGTTAAACAAATGGACGTCGTACCGGCAAGTTTTAATAAGATTCTTGCGAGGCTTACTACGGAAACTGTTCAGCGGACGTTGTGTGTTGGCTTTGCCTTGAATTGTGATGCGTTTTTCTTCTTTTATTTTATATTTTTCTCTTTCATGGCCTTTAATAACGCGTTCTAAAGTTTCGCAATAATGTTGGTGTAATAAAAATGCAGAAATTTTTGGGTCATCTTTCGTACAAAAAGCGGAAAATGGGTTACGTATTTTGAAGTGTTAATAAGTAGGTTTTACTTTTCGTTTTATCAGTAATATGCTAGCTGTCATAAGATTTAGTTATTGTTGAATATCTGAATAGGTAAAGTTATAGTTTCGTTCAAGACAACGGCCTTATTGACCTCTAAACGGTAGTTCGTTTGAATCTAAATTTAGCACTACTATGTTTAGTAATTCACCGTCCCTTTAATTTCGAACTGAAACTTTGAACAGTTTTCAATATAAGATAAAGTTGTCTCACTGATTTATCAGGTTTAATTACTAACACAAACGGCCCAAAGTATCGTTCGCAAACCATTGGCGACTTTTTGTGACCCCGGTCGCGTCAGCAAATCCTTCAGGACACTACTCACTTAATCCCGGGCTGGGATACGAGGGTGAGGCGGGGTGGAATGAACTAAGAAACTTTTCCTGCCACTTTGTGGCCCGATTAGTGTTGCAAGGTGTTCCAATTTTAACGGACTATCCCGTTTTTGTCGGACCTTTTATATTTGTAGTGTGGGAGGAACATACATTATGGACGATTGAGTTTAGTGAATCTCTAGTGATTACGTTGTTTTTTAAACTGATAAACAAAATTTAATCAGATAAATATTTGAGCCATAGGTCGATTTTAAAAGCCAAAATCGAGTAGTGAACAATAGGAGAGGCCTATGTCTAGCAGTGGACTGCAATAGGCTGATGATGATGACTGATGGTCTTAACAAGGAATTCAAGTAAATATTAAAAAACCAGGTACGAATAAACTGTACAATCGCTTGTTTTATGTGGCTGTGTTGTGTAATTTAAATAAACTGCAGTTATGTTTGTGTATAAATGAAATGCTTAACTTCATACTTATCTCGGTTATTTTAGAAGATTTTTAAATGTTTTACCATGTTATGTGGATTTAGTAACACATCTAGACCAAACATAATAATAATAAGAATTCTAAGAAGTTTGAAATTTAGACTATCATTTCTATAAAACTATTTTACAGTACATTTTGAGTTATTATTGTTCACCAACAGTATTTAACCGGATGCTGGACATAATATCATATAAAGAAGGTTTATGGTGCGTGTCCATTGGCCCGCGCCGGACGCACGGCACACACCGTACGCAACGGATTTTGTTTTGCTTTGTATGATTTTACATAGAACTGCGTCCACTATCCGCGCCGCCCGCACCGAACGCCGGCATTTATGAGCAAAAAATGCGTTGCGTGCCGGTGACGTCACACAAATCAGTTCGCCGCTGGCCGGCTGGGATTGCCCACTGTCGTACGTCCTGTTTGTCTTATTTAAATAAGGAACGAACGACAGAAAAATGAAATGAATGACGCACTTTTGATTATATTAGTAGAAAGATATGAAGAATTATACAATTTAAAACATACACATTATTTTAATGTCCAAAGAATAGACTCTCAAAAAATTGGTCACCTCAAATTTATTTCTTGAACCCACATTCTACGTTAAGTTTTACGTTCTTCTTCATCTTCCAACAAGCAACTAATAAAAATGATATCTTCATCAATCTCCATGACCGAATACGTCAACTCACGACAAGAAAACACTCGAAACTAAATAAAAAATCCGGATACAGTGGACGCATGCCATCGGCAAATCCGTTCAATCCGTTGCGTGCCGTGCGTGCCGTGCGTGCATGCGGGCCAATGGACGCGTACCTTTGCTGTACAACGCTGTCAAGGCGGATTGGTATATATAGGGTTTTTTTCAAATTTTCTTTCTCTTTACAGTGATATTGTCCTGCGTTGCTTGTTCTCCCTGTTCCCTAGGTGGAGTATTACGACACCCATAGGCTCAATACTAATAGAGATCATGCCACTGTGTATTGTTATCATATGTACAATTATAACACTTTCTTTAAATAAGACCCTAAAAACTTGACTCTTCTGACTAAGAAATTGTCCCGGATTTTTTTATTACTAGGCATACCTTCTACGCGACCTGTGAACAATGTTCAATGAGGTGACGTTTTTACAAGATCCCTCCGGATATCTGACTTTTATTTCTTCTGACAATTTCCTTCTGATTGTGTCGAGATGTTATGAGTTTCGAATTATAATTTCACTTTTATTTAGGCAGTTTTGACAGTTTGTGTCAGTTCGACGTCTTTAAGTTTCGCTTGGCAATGTTGGACTTGAAAACAATATGTTATTTTCGTAATAGCAAAATTCTAGTTATTCTACATATAAATAGGCAACATTAAAATGTTTTATAACATATTACATGTGCTTGTCCTAGATAATTTAACATGACTTAAATATAATTGTGCCCTTTGCCTAGGCTGATTATTATGTATATTATGTAAATTTATTAAATTAACGCGGGGAAATTTGTTTCAATAGCTTTTGACGTTTAAGAGCGTATAGCTTGTAAGAGTTATTTCTTGTGTTCATATTTAATATACCTTTTTGCATATATAACATATCTATGATTGCCTCGGTGGTCGGTTAGCGTATGCGACTGCAGATCAAAACGTTTGGGGTTGGAACTCCGACTCGGGCCAAAAAGGTATTATTGAGTTTACTGATTATTGAACACATCGTAGTTTGAAAGTTGGGGTCTTAACCCTCAAGCCTCAAAGCGCATGTCGGATAGCCGTCCCATCATATTATGAAAGTGAGGGAACAGAAAGTGCACTTGTGTACTCACTTGTGCAATATAAAATCTCCTGCGTAGTTGGTTAGCATTGAGAGCGCATACAATGTAGCATGATGATCCACACCATGGCGGCTTAGTAAGATGTTTCTGCATCGTTCTGCCGGCCCCCACAGGCCGGGAAAATGATGCAGAATGATTGGGCTTCTGGACTACAACGAAACAACTGAAGAAGACAGCACGAATACTGTTATTTTAAGTTGTGTGAGAGGATGCTGCTGAAATCAGCGTGGCTTTACTACTATGAATACACGAACCTTTCGTACAGCTTAACTTACAAACCCAACTAAATCCCCTTTTAACTTTCCTCTACTTGAAATGAAACCATAGAATTAATAAAGAAAATGGGATATTACATTTATAAAAATAATTACTTAGCTTAGCTAAATTTAAAGTATGCTTTACGTTATTTTATTTAACATTATTAGAAATAGATTTTAACTGATTCTGGATTGATTAAAATTTATCACCATGCAAAGTTACAAAGCGTTGTATGCCAATAAATATTTAAAAAAAAATTGTCGGTTACAAGTCCATATATGTATGTATATTTTATTATTGTTTCTTATACAAAAATATCAGCATATTGAAACTTCTGACGAAATTGTTTTAACCAAATTTCGCTATTTCTCATTACGGATTAAATTCTTTTCACATAAAACTCAATTAATCGACCCTTTACTCAAACCTAATGCTTTACTTTTTTTTATCGTGTTGTTTTACGAGTTTAAGTTTGTTGTTCGAAGTTTTTTTACGAGTAATTAAAACAAATGAATATTATTTAGAGACTGAGAGGCCATAAAACATTTAGTGGACGTTAAGTTCTTTTTATAGGTTAAGTTTTATACTAATAGAGAGAAATTACTTCTTTTAATATTCTCAAAAGCCTTAAACATACACATTAATTTTACCTTAATAACCCTAACCATTTTATTACGACGAATGTATTAAGTGCACTATATTTTATTCAGATGACGACGACGTCGATTTTAGATTACTGGGTTGCCGTACATTATTACTGAAACTAAATATATTGAATACAAAATTGAAATCGAATAGGTAGAGAAATAAAAATATAGAAGTTAAAATGAACACGTCCTCATGTTTGTGATTTGTACGTACTAAACCATGAAAAATACAATCCTAAATTTATCTATCGTAATGAATAATAATTATTATCATCGTAATTTATTTTTCATATTGCTAGATTTCGATAAACACATTATTAGATATTAATGGGGTCAGTTAATATAAATAAGCATTTCTTCATGATCTGATTATGTAAGTAAAGATCCATCCATTAAACAATGACATTAAATATAATGTGACGTCTGTAATAAACTTTATATCTATTATTTATTTATTGACGGAAATTATGTAGTAAATAACATTCAAATATTTTAACACCATACACTCATTTTATTTTTAAGCAAGTGAATAAAGTTACCAAATCCATGCTACCTATATTAATGTCATGCTAAATATAATCATAGTTTAAATTCTATAATGTAGACACTTTAGACCAATATTGTATTTCTAAATCGTCTGGAATGCACCTCTTGTACTAAACGTACTGTTAGTGGAAATATACGAGCGTAGTTTGCGGGCGGCGCCGCAGCTATAGGAGTAAGTTTTGATATAATTTTGCAGATATTACTACGGGTTTTCCAGAACATATATCCATAAAGTGAAATTCTTCTGGTAAGTAACCATTACTTCGAAGAAATATTGCAACGGTATTGTAAAACCGTGTTCCAACTAAAAATGATGATATCTTTATCTATTTATTTCTTCTTCTTCTTCTTCTTCTAAATGGGCTTCTAAATACGTTTTTGAAGCTTAATGTATATTCCTTCTTAAATTCAAGACTATTATCACTATGTTTGGTGAGGATTCTTATTTTGAGAAGTCATTCAAGTATTGCAACCAGTGACGGGATCTGTCTTGGTGAAGACGGGTCAAGATCTGTCGGGGATGGCAGAAGAATGCAATCGCGAATCTTGCTCTCCGGCTATTGGCAAGCATAGGCACATTAGGTGCTTTACACGCTATGTTTGGTGAAAATTTTTATTTTGAGAAGTTAATGAAGTGTTAAACATTATAATTGTAAATTTCACTAGAATTTTCAAGAGATTTCCCCACAAACTCTATAGGGGTTTTCTGGGAATAGGATTCAAAGGGCAACATTCACTTGCGTCTATAGTTGTTTAGCTATAAATATAAATAAATAATAAATGATATTTTGGACTTGTCATACACATCTAGCTTCAAACCAATCAGTGCTTGTTCTACGAAAGCTAGATTGATTGATAGAAAACTTATATGCGTTTTTTGTAAATGAATACATATGATAAGTAGAAAACAACCAAAAATTCGAAACAAATATCTGTGGATCATACGAACATTTGGTGCGACCCATGTTTTCAATCTAGACCTAAAGCACAGCAGTGTATACACTAGCCACGGAGGGAGTCAAAGTTGTTAATTATCTTTACCTGCAGCAGGAGTGCATTCACATTAAAAAAAAACACATACCCAAGCTCGTTTTTGTATTCAAACACACGTAATAGACTCTAAAACTGTTTACACGGCGAATATCCCGTATGCAGACACATTTATCTCCCTTATATTTTAAGAGGCAGACTTCCAAGCCACAGCTAGGCTTGCAGGTGTTCCCGTTGAAATTGTTTCTCTTGTCCAATGTAAATATTAGTTAATTAACTGTAAACCGAGCGGGCTTGGCTCCGAGCCGTCCAGTGTTTGACTTGTGATCTTAAAAACGTTTTCATAATTTGCTTCGACTGCGAAGTTTCGTAAAGCGGTTTATATCATTCTTGGTCTCGGATTTTATTTTAAATGCTGAATCCCGCAGTGTGACTGACAGTTTTTGTTGTAGATCGCGTGTAACGACGTGGAGCTCAGTTGGTCTTAATAAAATAGCCTACTTTACTTATACTTTGTCCATTCGTTTAATATCTTTTTGACAGGTCACGTCTATAAATTACCGATATTTTTTTTCGTAATAATGTACTACAATAATGTCGTACTTTATAGACGGGTAGGGAAGTGGGCAGTGTGCATGGCTAAAAACAACATATTAAACAGTTCCTGAAATTCGATGAATCGAATAAACGATTAAAATAATCTATCATACTAATATGATCAAAATAATTTGACTTCATGTAAGTATTGTTTCTGTAAATTTAATAAAATAAAAAGGAAATTAAAATAGTATGACTTCAAGATTGATTATTTGCAAGAAAATAAGTCGAAATTTTGGAATTTAATTTCGAACTTCGAATAAAGAACAATAACTCTGTGCATCAATTAACTTAATTTTAGACCACTGACTTAAAATGTAATTATGCACGTGTTAGTAAAATTTAACTTTGAAACGCGTGGTTAATAACGTTTAAATCCAGAGTTATGAGAAAATACATTTGAAAAATAACATAATACTTACTAAACCGACCTTCAAGTGACTGTGTTAGGAAGTTTTCTTTGTTCTGGGTCAATTTATATATCATAATAGTGCACTTTTTTTTATTTACAATACTGACTTAAAGAATATTATATCGATTGATTTTGATTTCAAATCGAATCGGTGACGTGTGAGGGCGTCACTATTTTCGAAATTTGTTGAACTGTCAAAAAGATATTAAAGGAATGGACAGAGTATAGTACATTATTAGCTTTCTGTTCGAGAAAGTGCTGTCAAAATCGATCTAGCCGTTCCAGAGATTAACACAAACAAACAGACAGACAAACAGACAAAACTTGAAAAAACAAAAAAAAAAAAACCCTTTATTCATGTTAGTATCGTACATACATAAGATGAGTAACTTGGCCTATTTTTATTTTAGACTATCATCGTTATTGTACCTTTTCAACTAGAACTACGCGGCGCAGCTATTTACATAGATTACACGCAAAAATGGAAGAAATAATCACAATTATTTGTCGTGCGTTTGGCTTAGCAGTCAGATTCACTAACCACTAAACCAACAGACCTGTTAATACCTAGGCTAGTATTGATTAGGATTAATTGAGATTACATTCCTCTACAACTAATTTAGTATATAAATACCCATTTTCATGAGTTTTATCATACCTAAACCGTCTTCTTACTAGGAGCCTCTAAACTTTAATTGTTATCTACACACCTAAGTGACCCCTTAAATTTAGGGTATGTACGTTGGTGAGAACAGCTGTGATATCTTAGAACAAATATACTTAAATCTAGTAGAGTAAGACATGTCTAGTCCGAAATAGCTTGTAACTAGAAAAAGGAATTTAGTAATCATTAGGTACTGGCTTCATATTCAAATATAAAAATTATTACTTCATATTTTTCTTGTCTCATTATAACTTTTGGGACTTCTGTTCGCAAAGGCCTTCTGTACTGCAAATTATCAACTTTAGTAGTTTTTGCAGCAACTTTGAATAATATTCACAAAGCAAGCTGCTTGATTTGGAAAGTACATAAGTTTGCAGCCAAAATATTTATAATTTGTTCCAACTGAGAGTTGATCTTGGAACCTCAAAGGAATAGCTGCTAGAATAGCAACTTTTACATTTCTCTGAATTTGTTGGCACCGAGCATACGATAATGTTGCAGTTATTTTCAAGATTTTAAAGTTTTCATTCTTTAATGATTTTGCTCTCCAGGCCTTATATTTGGGTTTGTATTAACATTATGATTTTCTACCTGAATTAAACTTAAATATGCTTTACATAGAGGTGTTTTGCGGGAGACATAGGAAAATGTTGGATATGGAAGTTGAAGGATACAAGGGAAGAGGACGACCAAAGAAAAGGTGGATGGATTGTGTAAAAGGCGGTATGGCTAGGAAGGCAGTTATCAGTAAAATTAAGAATGGAAGGACAAAACGCACTACGCTGACCACAAATAAAGTTTGGATAAGGGCACGTAGATCATAACGATGATAATGCATTTTGTGTAAGCAGTGAAAGTAGACAAATCATCAAATAGTTACCGTGGGTCGTATCGTGTTTTGTCACCTTGTCTTGATATGGGGCCAGAAGTTTTTGATTCGTTAACCTCATTCAATCATTGGAAAGGAAAAAAATATTACTCACCATACCTTGTCTGCAAATCCATGTTATCTTTGAACCATTTAGACCCTAGCAAGGCCTTAACCCTCCCCTGAGAGGAGATACCGAGCCCAGCAGTGGGACGTTTTGGGTTGTGGATAAACAAAAGGCTTTCTCATAGTAAAATATTAAAAAATACACTCACACATACATTCAAACTGTAGACACATGCTTAGCTACACACACACTCCCCTACACACCTGTTTTATACCTATTCCTCTATACACCCCTATGGCATTAGAACAAAACATAAAGTACAAAGACTTATATATTGTTTACATATTTATGAAACTTTAAACGTTTCCTTTAAGACTCATATTTCCCAGAAGTTATCCACGAGCATCGCACCTACAAAGTTATTTTGTTTCAAAGGACTCGTTTTGAATGCCACACCACTATTCATTTAAAAGTAAATTGAATCCTGTAAAACTTAAGCTGTATCATATTTTATTTGAATATCAAAATACAATGAGGTCTAAATCTGACCTGAGATTCAACTGTTTGATAATAGGGGCGTTATTTAGAGCAATACGATCAAAAGTCCAAATGGGCATATGCTTTACACTGTTAGAACAGAGAATGTGTTCGTGTGTGTGTAATTTATATTTTGGTTTGTTATGTGTGAGTTCATAGTATTGTCTGTCGAATATCTGTCTGTTTGTTTCGGCTAATCTCAGGAACGGCTCGATCAATTTTGATGGGACTTTACTTAGGTAAATTAGTTTTTTTAGACTAGCTTCACTCCGCAAAGTTACTCGCGATGTACAAAGATGTAAACGAGTAATACCACAGGACTCCGCTTGTATATTATGTAGTCAAAGTAGGTACCAATTATTTTCTCTCGCTCACAGCACGTTTCAAGAGATTTGCCAATTTATGCTTCTATAATTGGGTGCCGGGGAATCAATGCGTGAAATAATTTCAACTAAAAGGGTGAAATGGGAATGCGTAGTCGAAGATTCCGCTGTAAATATAATAGTAATAACACCTCCAAGGGTAATTTTGTATCTTCGTTAAATACGAGTATATGAAGCATATTGTGTATTCCTCGGTAGTGAGACACATACCGTATAGGCAGATTTATATATTGTTAATTATAAATGTGTAAATTATAGATAATATATATATATATATATATATATATATATATATATATATATATATTGTGGATCACACAAATATTTGGTCTGACCCGGGAATCGAACCCGAGACCTCTTGATCAGCAGCCGCATACGCTAACCACTAGACCATATCTCTATAATATCTGTAATTTCTGTATATCAGAGCAGATCAAATCTTTACTTCCTAACTCTGTCATTCCGACTTTCGCGCTTTCACTTCGAAAATACTGAAACGATTTTGATTGAAATGTGATACACATATAGTCTGAGCCTGAGAAAGGATGTACTATACTTACTAACTGCGATAACTAACATACAAAGCTAGTTGATATAAATGTATATGTGGTATCGTTATATTGTAGTGAGCTAAAACCTCCTTGATAATTAAAGGACCTATGTCCATCAGTGAACTATTAAAGGCTGTTGGTGTGTATGTATCTTAGTTAATATTATAAACGCGAAAAACTGTGATTATGTATGTTTGTTGCTCTTATACGCGAAAACTACTAAAAGGATTTGCATGAAACTTTATAGTAATATAGCTTATCACGTTTAAACGCCTGGATAAGCTTTTTTTTTTAAGAAAGTAGCTGACCATCGATTAACGTATAGCCAATATTTAATTTTTCGTAAGTCGTCCCGCCACCTGGCCCTATGACGGCTGGCAGCGACTGGATGCAAAAAGCATCAGTCGGGACTCAAAGACTTGTCTTCACAAAGCCAGTAGTCATAACTGGGAGAGGCCTATGTAATGATGAATATTTTATAACGAATAAATGTAATGTTCCAGTGGGATGAGCAAGGAATGCAAATATGATTGATACATTCGAGCAGTCCATTACCCCTTTTGACGCATATATTCAAAATCTCCTATAAAGTACAAATTCTAAATCATTTTCAGTATAATATATGAAGACTAAAATGTTCAAAAATATAGTCGACAATTTTCATCATGATCGCAATTTACAATGTAATAAATTGAACGGCACGCACGCTGCTGTCGAATGATTCCACCAGATAATAATATTGTAAAATGTGCGATGTTTCGATATTAACTTTTAATATGTTTATGACGTCAACGAAAATTATGCACGTATTAATGATATTTTCACCTGTATTACCAATAACTTACCAAAGGTTTTTGAACTTGTAATAATTTCTATTTAAATAGTACATTATCATCTAGCCCATTGCAGTCACGACTGGACATAACACTTCACTTTATCCAAGACAAGGCTCTGACTCGCTATTTGGCTAGAAGATATCCTACACTACGTTTCTCAAGACGTGGTAAGTTAAACCTCGTTAAACGTGCAAAAGTTGATTAAACAGTTTATATATTTTATTTTATTTGAAAGAAAATATTGTATCCTTGGACTTATGTCATGTCATAGTAGATTGACCTTAAATTGCTTGTTTCAGCAGGACAGATGAGTGATTTTATAATAATATTCTATAATGGTTTCATATTTATCATTCCGATACATATCGGCTTTAATAATGAAAAATTAAAATATAAATAACACACTTTGTAAACAAATCACTGCGTCTAGATATTTCAAGCACAAAATTATGAAACAAAAATGTTCTAATTGAACAACAAAAAAAGAAAATCTCAGTGCTCCCACTGGTAAAATAACGCCAATCGACAGAATACTAAAACACACCTGTACTTTTCTTTAAATAAGTTAACCTCTCGCCTCAGCAATTACTCGGGAAATCAGTGGAACCCCCGTTTGACCTTTTGCGGTGCTATACTGGTAAATAGTATACAATATTACAGATTGTATAGTGTGGTTAAGAAATGTAATTTCCTAGCCGCGATGTTTTCCTGCCGCTGTGCCGTCGTCCTGTATATCGGATATTAATAATAAAGCAAACTCACAACGACTTTAACGGTATTTTTATAGAGTGCATTTTACTAGAAATCAAGCTTACAATCGAAGTTTGAAAATGTAGTTTTATGTTACACGTTCAGTAACATGAAATATTGATAATATTGTTAACTGTTATTTGCCGTTGAAAAACCACGCAACGAAATTACAATCCATTCATTTCAATTTTTTATACATTCTACAAGCATTTCTCATTCTTCTTTTTTTTATTTGTTTATTGCTAAAAACTTGATCGGACTCGAAAGACTTATCTTCACAACTGGCTTTGTGAAGATAAGTCTTTCGAGTCATTACTACGTATACGTTTGTATCACAAAAGGATTGTATAGCCCGGGGCAATCAATATTAAACTCATGAGAATGATTTATTGATTAATTTTTGACAAACGATGTAGTGATGAAATGGTTTAAAACAAAAGCAAAAGTCATTAGCACATAGTGGATTTCTGTGTGGATATTGTAGTATCCATACCAATACGTTATTAAAATTTTATTATAATATCAGTTTACAAAGGTATTGTTGCCAGCTGACTCTTTTCAATCATGTTCATCTTATTTGTTTAAGCGTAATATTAACTATCCTATCTTAGGCACCCCAACAAAACACACACAAAGGAAAAATATTTATAAAAATATAAGAAATATACTGCACTGCACTGTTGGCCTAGTGGTTTAAGCGGTCGCCACGCCGGTTCCTACTGCGCCAAGTGTCGTGGGTTCAAATCCCACGTAGGATAACACTTTGTGTGATTCACAATTTGTTGTTCTGAGTCTGGGTGTTCTTTGTGTCCGTTTCATGTATGTTTGTAAAGTCCCCCGCGACACAGGAATTTATATTTCTAATGCGGGAGTTGTCTTTTTAAAAAAAAAAAAAAAAGAAAAGAAAAAGAAATATTATAAAAGTTTTTTAATAAATTTCTTATATTTATTTGAAAATATGATTTGATTTGGAAGTACCAAATAAAATCCCATTTTCATGACAAATGCATGCGATATAAGACGAATTGCGTCGTTATGATATTTGGTTCCTTTCTTTATTTGTTTTAATACTTTATTTAGAGAGAGAGAGAGAGAGAGAGAGAGAGAGAGAGAGAGAGAGAGATAGAGAGATAGAATTAGGTATACAAGTTAAATGAGGGTGATACTATGAAAAAGCTAAGGACGTAGATACATTTCATCATTTATACAAGCCCGTTGTAGTCCATTGGTTCACATGAGCCTCTGTAAAGCACACCACAGAGCCTTCCTCTCTGCGGTTTTTTGCAATAAAACGCCCCCAAGCCGGACATTACGGTATCCACTGTAAAACACGTTTACTCCAGCGGTTCAGTTCTGCCATGTTTACATAAATTAAATTATATAAATAATATATTCTCGAACTTTTGTCTTTTGAACTAATGGCATATATTTATCTCGATGAGATAAATTAAACTCAGTGTCAATTTATCAACTGCAAATTACATATAAAACGCACTGCACATGGCATTACACAACTACATTAAGCCCAGAACACAATTCACTACCATCATAATTACTCTAAATTCAATTAACTCCATAATCCTAGTGAACCGTGTAACAAAACAGGTTTCACACTGCGAACAATGTTTTCATCGCTGAGATATTATACGCCCATATTCAGTACGTCATTAATTTTCGTACACATATTTTTATTCCGTTTATATTTTGGCCGTGTCGCGTCGGGTGTCGCTACGTCCGCCCGGGGCGGTTCCGTCGCCCCCTCAAACATTTTTGTCGTGGATATTATTGAAATCAAAATAGCTAGCGTCGTGGATTCTCCCATAAATTTTGCGTACCACAGCAAGCGGGTCGCTCCAATTTTTATTTGTGACAATTTTTTTTCAGTTAGCATTGGAAATGTTCAATTTGAATTTGTATTTAGGCGATATTGCGTAAGCGATGTTTAAATTCATTGCTTTTGAATCTGACAAGCAAAATAACTAACAAGGGATTGTTAAATGAACATTTATCTTCAAGGTATTCAATGTAAACTATGTAGTTCAATCATTAATATTTCCAGCCATACTAATAATATAAATTCAAAAGTAACACTTTTTCTGTAACGGTTTCAGCTAAACCGATCTGGATGAAAGTTTTAAAGCAGATTCTTTGATTTTTATGAAAGACTTGGCTACTGTTTACTCTGATACCTGAAATACACGAGCCGTGGGCTAAGTTAGTTATTAATAACATTGCTAATAAATTAAATTATTAAAAAATCAACATAAAAAGTTCTGAAATTATAACACGATTCGTATTCAATTCTGTGACTTTTAAACTTAAAGCAAAAGTTTACAAAACAAACATTTTAACGAAATGTATATCCATTTATGTACTTAATTACTTTGATAAACATCAGCATCAGAAAACAGTGACTCTTGAAAGGTGAAAGAGTTGAAAAGTTGAAGAGCGGATGTAAATTAATGAAATTCCCTCACTACAAGCTGCCGGACGGTCTGTTTACAAAGCCCGGTGTCCGTGAGAAGAGTTTGCGAACAAAAGCTTAGTTTGAATGGATGTTGTATGGTTCTACAATTATTTTACGATTTATCATATCAACTAGTTTCTATATGTGTTTAAAAACTAAGTTCATTTCTGAGTGTCTGTTATGGATGCAGTCAAAAACTGCGGAGCGAATTTTAGAAAAGTATTCAATTCAAGAAGAATACTTATTGCTTTACTGCAATCTTATTAAACTGTACATTACAACTGCCTCTTTGGTCTAGTTGTTAGCGTATGCGACTGCTGATCAAGAGGTCTCGAGTTCGATTCCCGAGTCGGACCAAATGTTTGTGTGATCCGCAAATATTTGTTTCGGAGTTTGGGTGTTTTCTATGTATTATGTATGTATTTACAAAAAAAGTATGTTTTTGTATTTATATCAGCTGTCTAGTCCCAAACTAAGCAGAGCTTGTATTATGGGTACTAACCGTGATCTAGTCCCAAACTAAGCAGAGCTTGTATTAGTGGTACTAACCCATAATACAAGCTCTGCTTAGTTTGGGACTAGATGGCGTTGTGTGTAAAATGTCTGAAATATTTATAAAAAAAATAATAAGATTGCAATCAAATCATAATTGCTTAAACCGCCAGCAAAAGTCACTTTAACCATTTTATTTCTGACGCTTGTCTGTAAGAGACAAGCAGTATTACTAGATGAATCCCGCAGTCTTAACCGCGTTAATTGTTGTAAATTGCGAGTAAACACAGTAGCTAAGCTAATCTAAAAAATTTAGCCTTACTCCTTGTGTCATCAGTTTACTGCCAGTGACAGTCCCGTCAAGATCGCCGAATCGCCAAGACAGCCAAACGAAAAGATAGACTTAAATATTTAAAAAATATATATATGTTGTAAGTGACGTATATACTTATATCTAAATTTGTTAATATAGACACTTTAATTTTATTTATTTGAATAGATTAAGCATAACCGTAAAAACTAAGTCTCAGTACTATTTTCAGCCACATCCATCCAACCGATGTCTATATAACTAGTTGTCGTCTGGCTCCGTTCCACTACAACTTGGAACACTACTCAACTTTGGAAAACTGACCCACTGTGCAGATGCGGAAATGGTTTTAATAAACAAAATAATTTCTAGCGACAAGTTTTCAGATGTTGAGTACCATTGCTGGGTGGGTAGGCGCAATAGTTACTTGTAAAGTTTAAATTAAATATGTACTATAGTTTTGTGGCTTTGAAATAAATTTGATTAGTAAACATTTTAAACTAATAAAATTAACATCATTGTGCAACTTCTAAAATCCACATAATTTTTCAATTGGTATATTACTCCATAATCAGTTAGAAAACAAATTAGTACTGACGTAACTCTCTTATGTATTTTTCCTCAATATGTTTTATCTAAAATATGCTTTTAGAAATCTTTCTGGCAGTATAATATTCCTGCCTCTAATCCTCTGCCTTGGAGTGTTTGCACGATCTCAAGACATTTGTTTCGGAGTTTGGATGTTTCCTATGTATAATATGTATTTAAAAAGTATATAAGTATTCTATCAGTCAATCTTGCTTTCATAGTACAGGCTCTGCTTCATGTGAAGCTAGATGGTTGTGTGTTAAGTATAACCTCAAAACATTTATCTATGTATATTATTAATTTATTACTGCCTCATTGGTCTAGTGGTTAGCGTATGCGACTGCTAATCAAGAGGTATCGGGTTCAAATCCCGGGTCGGGCCAAAAAGTGTTTTTGGGTTTTTCTTAGGAAATTCCTAATAGCAGCTCGGAGTTTGGAAGTTTGGCGGTGATTCACGCCCGTGCCTCGGAGAGCACGTAACCCGTCGGTCCCGGTTGTCATAAACATCTATGGCAATCATTATTGGGAAGTCAGTGCCCTCAAATATACTGACAACTAGTTCAATCTTTGAATTTCAATTCTCCCTTAGTGTTGCGGAGGTCCGATGAGAGTCGCTCCGTGGAAAAACTGATATTCAGGTAAAACCGGTTGAAGTAGTAGCAGACCCCAAATAAACTTGGGAATAAAAGCTAGGAAGATGAGTAAGAAATCCAAAAATATTTTTTGTGGGTCCGTTTTTTCAACATTTTTTAGTATTTACAGGGGAGACTGCTCTAATTTAAAAATTTTTGCGAACCTCACCACAATGCATTTTTTTTTTCTAATTACATTTGAAACTCCAAACAGTGTTTTTTTCTTAAAAAATACGATTTGAGTCCCTCAATAATCATGATTTGTATAATACGACATAAAATATAAAGTTCACAAGACCAAGTTAAACTTTGCAATGCTCGTCTTTAGTAAGTTACTGAAGTTGCAAAATATAAGTTGATCTAACGTAAGTACTTTGCTGAGTTTTAAAGTTTGTTTTGCACCAGTGAGGGAAATGCTTGTGCAAAAATTGTTGAGTGAAGTACTGCAGTGGTTTTAACTGACAATTTCATTTGCTTACTGACGCATTGCGTAGTATGGAAAGGCTTACGTATGGACTAAAAAATTATACCCAAAGCTATTTATGAGAGTGTTTTGAGTTTACACAATAACTTAACGGCTTTTCCATCCCATTCGCCAACGCACGTGTTTTCCTCCCGAGCCCTTTAAGCGGGCGTGAAAAAGCTTCTCAATATGCCGCCATAGTATGCACGATGCTTCCGCTTCGCATTTTGCATCGGGAGCGTAGATATTTTGCCTACTATTACATTAAAAAGTAATTATTTATCACAATGATTACCCCCATTTTCCAGACTATGTTAATATATACATATTTACGAATATTTTTTCAGAAATATAGTCAGTAATAAAAAATAGTGATTTAACTTGATTTTTTAGATCATTCTTGTAGCTGTAGACACGAGTTGCGTTGTGGTTTAAATGGTGTCCTCGCTGCTTTCTACCAATTTAAGTGCTATAGGTTCGGTTCTTGTATGAAAAAAGTTTCCTGTGATTCACAAACTGCTTTAAATCTGGATGTTCATTGTGTCCGCTTTATGTTAGTTTTTATAAGAGGTTCTTGTCCGAGATTTTTTTTCGAAAAACAACAAGATGAGACGATTATTTTATCATGTTTATAATAAAACCATATGGTTACGATAAAAGAAAAATCAAGATTTCTTTCAAGAAACGGGAAAGTGTTCACCGCAAACAGAGCAAGGGGGTATCCGCGCCCTATTCGTGATGTCGTCGATTTAGCGTGCTCAATAAAAAAATGCCCAATTTACGTTCACGTAATAGGCACTGCGGATAATTCGCTACGGTCCCGCAGTCGATGCCTTTCAACCAAATAATAAAATTCGTGTTTTTTTAACGTAGAAGATTGATCGACACGCTCCTTGCGGTCTGAAGTTATTGTTGGTTGTAAATAGATTAACGTTCAAATGATTTGGGTTACGTCTATTTATCTGCCCTGGTTTTTTTTTCGGTAGAATATATTTCTAACTCATACATATAACATACAATGGTAACTAGTAAGTGAAATCATGAGCAATGCAAACTTATGGTTATTCTCATAGTCACCTACATCACAAGACAATAAAGGCACTATGCTTTTCGATGTTTCTTGAAGTGAACTGTGACATGTTCTAATAGCATGTTATACAATAGAATAAATTTTATTGTATACCAGGTAATACAGTTTGTATACATAATAGAATGACCACATACAATTGGCGGTCTGACGGAAAAAAGCATTGTTTTCCAGGCAATCTTAGGAAGGAAAAAATGGAACTGTAAAAAAACGAGTTAGTGGGCATCATCATCATCTCAGAATCTCCTTAGACAGGTTATGACCTGCTATATCACGTTTTCCAGACGAGTTGTTGTTGTGGGTTGTCCGAAATACTTATTAAGACTGCCTTGTTGGTTTAGTGGTTTGCGTATGTGGCTGCCGATCAAGAGGTCTCGGGTTCGATTCCCAGGTTGGACCAAATATTTGTGAGATCCATAAATAAATATAGGATAAATAGTGTAAGTGTCACTCCGTCTTCTTATTACGTCACCACACGGATAAATACGGATAGACACACAAAGAATCATAAAAACTTAGCCTCTTCAAGTACTGAATGCACTTAACATCTGTTCCGCTTCCACATTTAAGGCTCGTTTTTTAATTATTGAAATAAAATAGCAAAAAAGTGCTTTGTAACTTCTATTAAGAAACATATTATTATGCACATAACACGCGCAACATATGCATCAATATAAGAATTGATTATGCATCGTTTGTTCAACACCTAAAATAATAATAATAATTAGTCCGCTACGCTTAATTACACAAGTGTTATTTGTTAGCTTCGTAAATATTACATAGGTTTGGGATCTGTTTGTCAATATAAACCAGAAAAGATTTTAAAGAAAACTTTGTACTTTATGAAATGTTTGAAGTATATCAGCACTAGCTGATATATTTCCCCTATATTGCCATATTTTTTTCTTATTTATATCATTTTAGTAGTAAGTTCATATTTTATCAGATTTTTATAAAAAAGTACTCATAAGGTGCCTGAAATTTGCAAGCTGCGAGTGCTTCATTGCGAGTGCAGCAGAAGATTAAAAGATACTTTATATTAAAACATAAATAAGAATAATTAGGCACTAATCACAAGATGAGTTTTACAGTATTTCAAAAACAACTTATTAAGTCTAGCACTTTTTGCCCTTACTGGTCATTTTAAAAGGTTTCACTTCCTTCGCTTTCTGTTACACACTTTCAATTCTTTTGAACAAGCGTTTAAAAACCATACCTTTATTTTTATTGTTTTATTTAGTAAGTGTTGTTTTTAAGACTATATACACCAATTAAAAATATTACTTTAAAATTTGCGCATAAATAACTTCGTTTTAACATTTATATCGAATTAAAAATTACATGTCTCCTTTGTGCACCAAATAGAACACACCTCAATTCAAGTACAAAAACTAAGTAACAGAACAGATAAATCACATAAATGCTTAAATTATCAACTTGGCACGGATCACACAAACAGGAATTGTTTCAAGAAAAACTATTCGACAAGACTCAAGTGCTTCCAAGAAGTAGAACTAATAAATGAATACGAGACAACAGATAAATATTTGGCACGGAAACAAGAACATCTTGAATTTTGGCTCCTTCACCCAGCGGTTAGTTCTGAAGAGTCAAATTATGATAATGAAATTAATATCACGAACGAAAGCAGAATGAAAATAATGATGGGCGTTGTCGAAAATGTTGCCACTATAGATATTACAGTATGGAATGTATATTTGCTTTCTTACCAGCCCGCGGTGTCGGAGAGAAGCTAACCTAAATAAAATTAGCCTTAGTTACGCTATTCCTTATATCGTCAGATAACTGTCAGTGAAAGTCCCATCAAAATGCGTCCAGCTGTTCTACTGATTAGCCAAAACAAACACATTTTTTTAAAAAAAATGCCTTTTTGATGTCAGGACCGTTTTATGTAAAAAACTGGTCATTTGATATTACATTGATCGTCCGTGTGGTGACGGATTAAGAATACAGAGTGTCATCACCCCTATTCATTCCGCGGGTGTCGTAAAAGGCGACTAAGGGATAAACTACGTAAGACAACATCGATGTAAAGAGAAGGAAAACTTGAAACCAACCCTATACCAAACCGTCTGGCCAGCGTGGTATAGTAGGCCAAACCCTCCTTTGTAAGGAGAGGCCTATGTCCAGCAGTGGACTGTTAGAGGCTGTTGATGATGATTGATATTACGTACAGACAATCAAGTTACATATATTTGTATAGATTGGCATAGTCTCTGAGTAAAGTACCTAACATTGTTATTTTCTAACAATGGAATTAGCTGACTAGAGTTTGAACTCTCTATTTTAATCTCCTATATCTTCTACATTTTTTCGAGAATAATTTCAATAATCATAACAAATCACTTTTGTATACTAAGATATTTTAATGTACTTTTTCAATGTTTAAGTATGTTATAAAGAATTCTGGATTTTGATCATAAGAACAAAATAGATTTTTATGATGCAGAAGCTTAAGCATCTCGACTGCCAACGTATGGATTCAACATTGTCTGCATTTGTGATAAATATGGTGATCGAGTGGAGTCATCACTCTGGTAAGGCATATAAAAAGAACTAATAAGAAATTATATGTGATCACTACGTCATAAAAAAGTCCTCCGCCGCGTCTATGTCTGTCTGTTCGTGATAAACTCTAAAACTACTGCACCGATTTAAATGAAATTTTGTACCCAGATAGTTTAAAGCTTAAAGGTCATAGGCATAGAACATTTCTACCGCGGTAACCAACAGACGCAAGCGGAGCTGCGGACGAAAGCTAGTTACAACTAAATTAATTAAAATGCCGATTGCCACTAAGGAATCAAAAGATTTCAAAAGATATTCTCAAAAGAAACATAAATATCCATCAATAGAATCCACAATATAGTGCAGTTTACGAACATTGTCAGTCCGTAAACGTAAATACCTATAAACGAATAAACAGATTTAGGAGTGTTTTTATAAGCTGTTATTGTGTCTCGTACAGTAAGTGTCCATAAAGCGTGCTTGGATAGTGTTTACTCCACGGATTTAGTGTAGGATGAAGTTGACCCTCACGTATACTAATATATATCTCGCTTGACTTTTTCGACGATCCCATTTTAGAAATTGGGATTTCCGATACGATTTGTATTAACCTTTGACATTTAATAGTCAAAGAATCGATTGAAGGTGTGGGGAATTCAGAGAAACTAAAATATGGGTGTTAGTTTTGTGGTGAAAGTTTTTACACTGAAATAATTACATCATTACTTGTATATCAGTAATAGTAACTATCATACTCTCAAACAATCTCGTATTTTTTCGCATATATACATGTATTTAAACTTATGCTAATTTTAAAACCGGTATGTAAGCTCATAGAAAATTTAAATACTAAAATTTGCTCTCAAAAGTAAAGACGTTGATTAATTTGAAGCATTTACAAGTAATACCAGTTTTTGATAAAGTTACAGATAAAATAAAAAGAGAATTATATGCCTAGTACTGTAGTTTAACTGGTAATAAAGTGATTTAAAACTTGCATGTAGCTATTGATATCCATTTACCGCAATCTGTGAGATGACTTCATTTATTTTTCTGCAAAATGTTAGTCTTAAAACGGTTAACGAGCTTCTAACAATACTTTAAATTAAATCAAAAATTAATTCGTATTATATCTAGAAGTATAAATTACCCATTAAAATACATACTGTGTTATAACGACACGTCCACAATAATTCGTTTCCACGTACTAACAATTTAGTTTAGCAGAATAAGTAGGTAAAAAGTTTCTAACTTGCACTTAATCCAATAGAACGTTGAGACTTTCTCGCACAATATACATTACATTTTTTGTTTGACAAAGTATCCTTTCATAACACCAACAACGCATTGTAATCAAGTTTAATTTAGACAGATTGGCACCATTCCCCAAATTGGATGTACCATGGTACCAATTTGTGTTTCAGTTAATTTTATTACCCACGTCCGTTGATCGTATACCGAAGTTTTTCCGCAAACGGCAGCCCGTGCTTACACTCGACGCTTATAAATGATGTAATTATATATTTATACAGGGCAACGTAGTTTATACTGATTGTATTTTGGGAGTGGTCAAGCTTTAGCCTTCTGGAAACTCATTTGAGGTTTAGGACATTATTAGGCATTAGAGTAAGTGCTTCGGGTAATTTGTGGTTAAGCCAATGTTACGAACGCTTCACGCTTTTCACTGTGAAGTGAAGAGGGCAACTGAAACCAATCATCCTGCAAGTGTTAATATGAAAGAATACAAGAACGTAGTATTTCTTCAAATAGGGTTAAACCTTATACCATTATTATTATTATTTATAAAAAGACAAACCCCGCATTAGAAATAGAAATCCTATGTTTTGGGGTCTTTACAAACACATATGAAATGGACACAAAGAACACCCAGACTCAGAACAACAATTTGTGAATCACACAAAGTTATAAAGTTTGATCCCACGTGGGATTTGAACCCACCACATTTGGTGCAGCAAAAAGCGTGAACCGTGCAGTTATTTGTCATATTTTACAATACTCACGCCCCATAGAAATCGTAAAAGGCAACATATAGGTAATACAATTAAGCAAAAGCATCTAACTAGGCCGCCATAGTGTTGTTCACCATGCTGCATTGTCTACATGTTCATAACTATACATAAGTTCAATACATAAGCATTCCGTCAAGCAAAGTTAATTCAGGAAGCTCAATTAAATACCTATATTAGATAGTTTATATCAAAATAAATCCATTGTACACTGCATCTTCTAATAATAATCCTAACTATAAGCGTTTTGACGGCAAAACGTTTCGTATCGGTACAGTTATATTTTAACAGTCCAGAACATGTCAACTTTGACTATCTAGCTATCGTCTTTCATAAACACCAAGACTAATATGATTGTGATCTTATTTTGTCCTATATCTCTAACAGTTATTAGGTGACACACGGTAGATGTATCGATGTCTCGATTCGTTATCCGATAATCGGCGCGACTCTCCCGAGGGACTCGTTCGAATTGACATGTTACAGCATTCAGTAACATGTTTGTATATTTGAGATTAAACAGCTTATGATGTATCATGTAGTTTGTTTCTATAAAATTACTATAGGAAAGGCAGTGACGTATACTAAAGTATTTAAAAATATTAAGGTTGGGTTGGACTGTACTAGCTTTTGCCAGCGGCTCCGTTATTCGATATCGCGGAAGAAGTAGCCTTCGTCCTTTCCTCAGTTTCCATCTATCTCTATACCAAAATATATTAAAATCGGTTAAGTGGTTTAGGCTTGAAAATGTAACATAGTTCATATTTATAAAATTAGTAAAGATTTCTATAGGAAAGGCAATGATGAATATTAAAGTATTTAAAAATAGTGTAAGGTTGGGTTGGGCTCAATTATATACATACATATATTATATGTTATATAGGCTTCGCCTACTTTGAGATCAGACGAAATGCCGTGTGCAAGACGTGCTTAGCAAAATAGAGCCTAGAACACTATTGATGGATTAATTTGTGTCTGATCTAAACGAAAAGATACTTTGATCTATTTTCTGATCTGTGATCTGAGTAAGATGTTTGTAAAATTATTTATATTATACTTCTTATATTTTTACGTATGTAACACAGTGACATATGTACACTGATATGAATATGGTAGCTGCAGATATTATATCATTGTGTGTAATGATAAATTCTCAAACCTTACAATAATATAAAAGCACAAAGGAATATAACAGGCACAAGAGAGGAGCTTAAGCTGCAACATTTTTATTGTATGAATTTATCATACAAAATAATGGAATAGGACTTTTCTCAAACCGCCTGCGGTCACATATTTCATTGCGACACGCGGATATATTTTTTCTTGCTATACTTTTTTGTTCAGGCGTTTGTAAATCTGACACCTTGGCAACCATATTTTTGCCGTAATCCTCGAACCACCTAGACTGTAGATATTGCTGACAAAGAATCTGATTTATGGAACAGGGTCTAATACGACCAAATTTCTTTGAAATATAATACCACAAAGTCAGTTGGAATGAAATGTACACAAAACGTACGGTTTTCCAAGTTGATAAAAGTTGAAAAACAATAGTATTTTTATTTATTTTATTACCAACATTTCTTTTTTTATCCTATTTATAGATTTATTAACAGTTTACTATACGATATCAACTTTTACCCGAAAGTACAAAACATCGCAACACCCATTACAATAAATTTAAATCCAACAGATAAATAAGTGAAATCAAAGACTGTTTAAAAAGTGATACGAATAAATAACCAGTGCAAAAAAATAGACTTAAAAGTTATGAAAAAATGCCGAAATCATGTATAAAGCGGACAGGACGCTGACCCGTATCGGTGTTTAGACGGGCAAACATTGCGTCGGGCGTGAGAGTGTGTGTGTGACAGTGTCAGGTGGCGATGAGGCGGGGGGCGTGTGTGCCCCCGCGCCTCTTATCAGGAGATAAGGCACCGTGGCCGCCATCAAGCACCTTCGTCTCGACAAACGTGGTCGAGTCATCACCGTGACCAGGCCGCTTGGAACTAAGCGGCCGCCGCCCGCCATGTTGCATACATTGAACGCACTCGCCGGCAAAATTTCGCCGGGCGGCGGCGGCCTTGATACAAACGCCAACAGACACACGCTGCCCAACAAGAATCACAAGCAGCCATCATCGCCGTACAGCAAACCGAAGTAAGTGATAGCTCTAAGTTCTTGCATTACAGCGCATGTCATACTCAAGGATGGAATACATGTGTGTCATTTGCGTCTTTCACAGTATTAGGTCTTTTAAATAAGTGGGTTGTGGTATCTGTTTGATGTTTAAGGTTATTAAAACTAAATATTACTAAATGTCGTACATACTTCATATCAATCGCGATCATAAAAGTCCTTTTAGACAATGCATACTTGAAAGATAAGGTTATTTTGTTTTATACAATGATCGTTCAGTCCATAATAGAGGTTGGTTCGGTTCTTATCGGAAGCAATCGTAACCGATCTCGATCTTCAATCAAATTTGCATACAGCATTTCGTTGTTTAGTAATAGAAAGGGCGACTTATTGCGACATGGGACTAAATAACTTGAAATAATTTATGTTATCCCACTAACAATGATAAGACATGATACACATCATTCGTCACCAGCTTACAAAAATGGTTTTGTATCCCGCTATAGATAATAATAGATATAAAAACGTTATAGGAACTGTATATACGTTTTAAATTATTTGTGATCATTATGATATTGGTTATATTTGTGTTTTCATTTGATATGGGCCACGTGCTGTATCTAGTTTATTATCCATCTATAGACTTAAATTTACTTAACCATTACAAAGATGATCAAAAATAGATGCGTATAAACTCTCACGTATCGAGTACTGTTGTTGACTACTTATATGTAATTAATGTGGAACATAATGACAATGTGAATGTATAAAATTCATTAAACCCGTGAAGTTCACCTTTCAGCCTTTTAGATTTCAAGACAAGATTTCGATTTCGATAGACAATTCAAACATTCTTATTACCGAATCCATAATCGTATGTACACATTCATGTAACGATAAAGCTGAAAGTATTAACCAAATCGACTAGAACTTACTGTTATCGAAACCTACTGTCTCTTTGGCATCAAGAATATTATAAAAATGAAATATACAATCCGCTGACAGTCTATACAATACTCTGATAGCATAAGGAATAAAGATGATAAGAAGCCAACCTTATTTGTAAACCGTAAAGTTGACCTAGTGGTTTAAGTGGTCGCCACGCCGTTTTCGATTGCGCCAAATGTTGTGAGTTCAAATGCCGCATAGCACGGCGCTGTGTGTGATCCACAAATTGTTATTCTGAGTCTGTTTGTTATTTGTATCCGTTTCATGCATGTTTGTAAAGTCCCTGGCGATACTGGACGTATGAATCACCATCATCATCAGCCTATTGCAGTCCACAGCTGGACATATGCCTCCATCCTCCTGGATGTATGGATAGGATAAACAAACATAAAAAAACTGGATATAAATCAATCTGAGAGACTTTGATATAAAATTCGCAAGTGAGCTTACCTTGTTAAACTGTTGTATTTTAGTTTTCCCCTCAATTAGAGGAAATCGTAAATAACTACTCGACAAGACATAGTCCAATTTCAGTTTCCTCTAATAATTTGAGTGCGACAATAATATAGTCCCAAAAACAGCAACTCTTGGAGACCGGACAGACGGACGAGACACTCAAATAGACATAAACAACATTCGTAAATACAAAAATCGGCCAAGTGCGTGTCAGGCCACGCACAGGAAAGGGTTCCACAGTCATCCATAATGGTACGTGAATTTAAAATCATAGTATCTAATAGATAATTGTTATGTTTACGTATTAATGTGTTAATTTTGTATGACGTTAAAAAGCCACAAAAACTCCTGAACTAACAAAGTCATCAAATCCGTTATAGTTTTCCTTTGAAACCAGATTTTTTGAGCCAGCGGTTTAGTCTTTAGAGGGCGGTGGGACACCCTGTTTTTACAAAAAGTGCCCATTAAAGTGGAATTTCTCGCAAACGGATACCTAAATAAAAAATCGTCTTAGAAACCTCTTAATGTTCTTAAAAGACCTATCTAATAATACCACACACGATGGGATAGTTGCAAGAAAAAAAAAACCCACTTTACGTGTAGGGGAGGTACCCCAATTATTATTTTTTGTATGATATTATTGTAGCACTTTGTCGACGTAATAAAAGACATATCCATGCAAAGTTTCATCTTTCTAGCATAAACCTTTCGACGGTAAGCCGAGGACGGACGGACGGACGGACATGAGAAATCTATAAGGGTTCCGAGTCATAAACTTCGGAACCCTAAAAATGACATAAAAATTCGGGACCGTTTCTATATATCCTGTAACTTACATCATAAGGAAAAGATTTGCAGCCTTAAATTTCCTCTTCTTCCACATAGAATTAAGAGCAGAGAGGATCGGAACTTTGAAAACTTGACTCACTTGCCAAAAAAAAAAAAATACTATTACAACCAGTGTCTGTTTAGGAGCCGACGTATGCCATTTTCATGCTATCACTTTGGGTACCAGAAAAAATTAAATTATAGTTACGTTCAAAAAAGTGACTCTACTCTGCCTGATGGAAAGGATAAGTAGAATCCAGGAGTAGGGGCCACCATCCACATTGTGAGCATCATCTCCTCAAAATCTCATCAATCGAACTAAATAAGGTTACCGGAAATCTAAGAGACGAGCATGTAGTCCTAATATATAAAATAGACAAAATCCATCAATATATCTGTAATCTATAGAAATAAATAACATTTGAGTGTCTGCTTGTAATATTTAAATAACCGCTTTTTACTAAATGCATATGTATATAATATACACGGTACATATGCAAAAATTTTTTTTTACAGTTTTTGTCTGTGTTTGTCTGTTGGCTGGATCGATTTCGACGGGACTTTTACTGGCAGATAGCTGATGATATAAAGAGTAATTTAGGCTACTTTTTTTTTAAATCAGCTTCGCCCCGCGGCGTTGCACGCGGTTACAACAACAAACGTGAGTCACTTCCAATCTCGTCGGAGCTAAAACTTACGTATTAGACCTTAATATTTTGAAACCATCATGTTTTTTTTTATGGACAACGCCCGCATTAAGAATATGTGTGTATCTATAAGTATATGTCGCGGGGGACTTTACAAATATACATGATACAGATGCACAAAACACCCCCAGACTCAGAACAACAATTTGCGGATCGCACAAAGTGCTATTCCACTTGAGATTTGAACCCACAACACCTTCACATGATCACACCACCTATGATCCATTACTTCTCTGACTTTGAAAGAACAAAAGGTATATCCAGAACTTTGAAACCTATTTATCAAGTTTAATTTAACTATTTCACTAAGTATAAAAGTGTAAAGTTTCTGACTTTACCACAAGGCTATAAAGTTGAAAATATTGTTCCATGTATTGCAGTTTCCAAAGTTCCTCTCTTCGTTATAGCTTTCGAAGAGTTTTGGCACTTTTGATGAATCATCATCTCAACATACATGTGAAGATTTATTACAATTTTTAGTTTACCCGATGAACATACATTACCCAACTTATTAAGTATGAAGTTGCTTTAAGTGCTTAGTGGAAAATATTATGATTGAAAATTTACTTACTGTTCTGAGTGAATTGAAAAGTTGTGCTCCAATATATTGACTGTGTGAGTGAAATGCTTTCGTGAGAAAATTTGAAAGTGAAATTGTTGTAAAATATTTCAATAGCATTTCAACCACTTGACTTGCTCATAATTTGTGGACATGTTATAATTTTGAAAGTGATTAAAAATAAATACCTTCTCCGATTGTGTCTAAAAGCATGATAGTGGATTATCCAGCACATCTCTCTGATCTTTTAATTAAGGAAACTACTACAAACGGTCACCCATCTATTTTGACTGCCTTGTGACTGATATAGTTTGGGTGTTTTCTATGTATGATATGTATTTAAATCAGTTGTTTAGTTACCCATAATACAAGCTCTGCTTAGATTGGGGACTAGACGGCGTTGTGTGGAAATGTCCGAAAATATTTATTATTATTATTTATTTATTATGTATGTATTTACAAAAAAAAATATGTTTATGTATTTATATCAGTTGTCTAGTTACCCATAATACAAGCTCTGCTTAGTTTAGGCTTACCCTCGGTGATTGTTTCCAATCGCCTAAGGCCATCAGGCTATAAGCGCTTGAGGATATTTCCTGTGCTCTAAGTACTAGGAATAATGCAATAAGCGAGCTTAACCTTTCTCAAATAACAAAGTTTTATATCAATAGGAGCAGTGGTTTAGGCGTGAACGCGTAACAGACAGAGTAACTTTTCAATTTATAATATTTAAAAATAACATTTTATATTAATAAATATAAACAGGTAATAGATATTATTAATTATATCGTATTTGATACAAAAACAACAATTTTTATTTTATTTTCGCTATATTATGTTCCATTCAATCTCTCTCGCTTTGTTTGTATTTTTGTATTTACTCATCGTCTTTGATTAAATAGCGGGACTTGTTCGCTTATCAAATTATGTAAAAGGTTGCGATACCCTCTCTCTTTCAATTTAACAAAATCTCTGTGTAGAAGTCAACAACATAGTTTTCTAGAAACTGATGTAAAATAATTATAAATATTAGTAATTTTAGCAGAATTTAGAAAATTTAAACCTATATCGTACCAGCTGAAACATATGTGTTTGTTTTGTGATATTGGGAGTGCGTTTTGTGGTTCCAGTGACACATGGACACTATGCGTCACCTAACCACCTTTTATTTTATGCCTGTGTAATAATTGTCGATCACATTTTCTTGACAAGTTATAACTAGTTTTTTTATCATTTTTTCATTTAGCTTTTCCTTTTTGGGAGGTAGTAGAGTCATGCAGATATCAGCACGAATGGGTCTACTCGACCGGTGTATAGTACTACCCTCACAGAAAAGACCAATATAAAAAAAATAGTTTTAAAAAACTAAACAAACACGCTTCTAAAGTAAAACGTAGAAAATATGTTTTGTGTAAAAAGCGTGGGGCGACGTTATTGAAATATTTTCAGAAAGCACCCCACGCTTTGTTACATTAAAATTATTTTCTACGTTTTAGTTTAAAAGCGTGTTTGTTTAGTTTTTTTAAACTATTTTTTTAGAAAGACTAAAAAATCGGTCAAGTGCGTGTCAGGAAAGGGTTCCTCAGTCACCCATAATGGTACGTGGATGAGAAATCCTATCCAATGGATAATTGTTATGTTTACGTATTAATGCGTTATTTTTGTATGACGTTTTCCAAGTAAGCGCATTGTACAAGTTAAGCCTCTATAACTACTGAACTAACAAAGTTATCTAATCCGTTATAGTTTTCCTTTAAAATTCATTATATGGACCATTATCACGAATTTTTCCAGATTTTTTGAGCCAGCTGTTTAACTTTTAGAGGGGGGGGGGGACGCCCAGTTTTTACCAAAAAGTGGCCTTTAAAGTGGAATTTCTCGCAAACGGATACCTAAATCAAAAAATCGTCTTAGAAACCCTTTACTGTTTTTTAAAGACCTATCTAATGATACCCAACATGATAGAGTAGCCGCGAGAAAAAAAAAACATCCCTACTTCACGTGTAGGGGAGGTACCCTAAATAAAAATATTTTTCATAATTTTATTGTAGCACTATATCGACGTAATTACAATACATATTCATGCAAAGTTTGATCTTTCTAGCACTTACCGTTTGGACGGTAAGTCGAGGACGGACGGACAGACGGACATGACGAATCTATAAGGGTTCAAAGTCATAAACTTCGGAACCCTAAAAATACTATTTTGTTTTTTTTTTTTCGGACCTCGATAAATCTACAGTTTGAACGAAATCTGGCCGTTTAAAGTGGGTCAAAATCGCACCCAAAGAAGTCGGTTACGGTTACAAACAAACATACAGGTGAAGCTAATAAAAAGCGTGTAATGACAGAATTTGTATCATCGTATTTCGTTTGCTAGTGTGAGACCGGAGTCCCAATAATGCATCTCACTAAGCCGACATAGTGGGGGTCACCACGGTGCATTGTCTGTGCAATGAGGATGGAAACTCACACTCTTGGATTCAACTCATGCTTTTCATCAGGCAGAGTAGTCACTTTGGTAGGAGTATTCCTTACGTATAACCCTTCTTCTTCTTCCTAGCCTTATTCACAAGTTTATTTGAGGTCGGCTACTCGTTCAACCGGTTTTACCTGAATTTCAGTTTTCCACGGAGCGACTGGCAACGGACCTCCGCAACCCTAAGGGAGAACTGAAATTCGAAGATTGAACTAGTTGTCAGTATATTTCTGTCACTGACTTCCCAATAACGATTGCCATAGATGTTCATGACAACCAGGACCGACGGCTTTACGTGCTCTCCGAGGCAAGGGCGTGAATCACCGCCAAACTCCGGGCTGCTATTAGGTATTTCCTAAGAAAAACCCAAAAACACTTTGGCCCGACCCGGGATTTGAACCCGATACCTCTTGATTAGCAGTCGCATACGCTAACCACTAGACCACCCATTTGTATTATATCTAATGTGTCATTACAGTATGACCTCACTCAAAAATATTCGTCCTTAAACGGTAATCTATCATTTGAACAAATATTTGACTGCGTGACGTCAGTTTTCAAGAATTAAATTCTGCTTCATCAGTTCTACTCCAGTTAATATAAGTGATTTTTAAAACTTACTAGCTTTTGCCCGCGGCTCCGCCCGCGTATTTGTCGGTAGTCGTGATAAAAATAGCCTATTATGTCCTTTCTAAATGTTCCATCCTATCTCTTTACAAAAAATCATCAAAATCGGTTCCGCGGTTTAGGCGTGAAAACGTTACAAACAGACAGACTGAGTTACTTTCGCATTTATAATATTAGTAGGGATGGAGTTAGTTCAAGTATATTTTTTTCTATTTAAGATACATATTGTGTAGCAGGAGACTTCAAAAACATACATGAAACGGACAAAAAAAACACCTAGACTCAGAACAACAATTGGTTTATAGCACAGTGTTTTCCACACGGTTTTTGAACCCACTACACTTGGCGCAGTAGAAACCGGCTAGACGACCGCTTAAACCACTAGGTAAAACGTACAGTCATATTCTTGTACCTTTATAATCTTAACCCATTCTTGGGCACAGCTCTCATCTCATAGTCTTTCTTTGCTCTGGATCTGCTTCGGATCACTGTAGATCACATCTTCCATGTCGTTGTTGGTGACGGATCGGCATGTGATGATGGATCTTCCTCGCTTTTTTGACACTGTTGAGTACATCGAGTTCTTGTTGAGTCATCTGTTTGAGTAGGCAAACGCTTATAGCTTTATTAATTTTCACTTTACATTAAGCTTATCTTATAAGTTACAAGATTAATTCTACTCAAGCTGTCGCTCAGACATTTTTGGTAGGCTTGTATAAAGAATTAAATAATATACAACTGTTCACAATCTTACCAATTTTTGTTGAAATAGCATAAAATATAAAAGCATTTACGAGTGCTCATCTTGAGATCAAAATTCGACCTAAATATTTATCTACTCAAAAATCGGTACACGAAACTCTCTAGTGTTTTTATATTTATTCCATACATTCACCGACGTGTGAACCCTAATAGAAGCAGGCAGAGATGATTAAACACCCACATTTAGACAAATATAATTTGGTCCCACTCATTAATGGGGTCAACAAGTTGTCGTCCCCAAGCACGTTTGGATATATTTAGTTATTTGTCTTGAAGTTAGAGCCTTCAAAAATGTTGTTATTCGTAAATCTTTAGAAAAAAGCGGCCAAGTGCGAGTCGGATTCGCCCATGAAGGGTTAGCAGCAAGTAACATTATAAAATAGTTCTTGTAGTTCGTTATAACTTTAATCGATGTTTTAATAAATAGTGTATTGATTGAATGAAAGGTAAAATGCGGTTTACGATTTATGACGTATTAAAAAATCATCATCATCATCAACAGCCTTTAACAGTCCACTGCTGGACATAGGCCTCTCCTTAGAAAGGAGGTTTTGGCCTACTATACCACGCTGGCCAGACGGGTTGGTAAAGGGTTTGTTATTTTTTTTTCTTCTCTTGGCAGTGATGTTAGCTGCTTATTTTGTTCCTTTAGTCGCCTCTTACGACACCCATGGAATGAAAAGGAGTGGTGCCACTTTTTATTCCTAATCCGTTAAAAAAACTACTTACTAAATCTCGTTCAAACCTATTTTCGGTGGAAATTTGCATGGTAATGTCCATCATATTTTTTTTAGTTTTATCAGTCTCTTATTTACAGGGGGGGACACATTTACCACTTTGATCCATAGATCCATAGATGTTTGTATGGGTTTGATGAAAAAAAAATAAGTGAGTTTTAGTTCTAAGTATGATTAACCCCTAAAATTTATTGTTTTTTGTTTCTATTTTTGTGTGAAAATCTTAATGCGGTTGACAGAATACATGTACTTACCAAGTTTCAACTGTATAGTTCTTATAGTTTCGGAATAAAGTGACATACGGACGGACAGACAGACAGACATACATGACGAATCTATAAGGGTTCCGTTTTCTGGCATTTGGTTACGGAACCCTAAAAAAGTTGATAAATTGATTTTAAGCGACAAGGCATATATGCTGATATATCGTATGTGTTGGTCTCAGACAGGCTTCGAAACAGCGTTGATCATGTCGTGCCTATGTCATGCAGAAATTCGAATCTTACTTCGTCTATTTTCATAGTATACAAATGTATATAGCTCTACTTTTAACACTGATATCAAGTAACTATATAACGTAACAAGTCTAATCTTGTTTACTTTACTGACGTGAATAAGTCTTGGTACGTTAGATAGTAGAAATTTTTTTTAAATCAGGCAGTGACGTATTTAAAAATATTTTATTGTTTCCTTTATAATCTTCTGATACTTCTCTAGTCGAATATTTTAGAATTCTTATTCATTACCTACATAATTCTGTTACCGGGAATTTATGCACTGGTCATAGACTTTGCATGTAGCTACGATCAGTGCAACTCGATCAAAACGTCAGACATTTCAAACGTTTAATACTATCTTAAATGTTTTAGTTCCATTAAACATTATTTCGAATCATCAGTCATCATCATCAACAGCCTTTAACAGTCCACTGCTGGACATAGGCCTCTCCTTAGAAAGGAGGTTTTGGCCTACTATACCACACTGGCCAGGCGGGTTGGTATAGGGTTGGTTTCAAGTTTTCCTTCTCTTTGTATTGATGTTGTCTTGCGTAGTTTATCCCTTAGTCGCCTTTTACGACACCCGCGGGATGAATAGGAGTGGTGACACTCTGTATTCTTAATCCGTCACCACACGGATGTTCGAATCATTTTTAATTAATCGTCAACAAGTTGGAATTTGCCGCTGTCTATGCTACTAATGTATATTTTGTACAAATAACTTTTGCCCACGTGTATGTCGGATATTGCGGTAATCATTTTTCGGATTAATTCATATAGACTACGACACTCACAAATTACGTGTCTTTCTATTGTTAAAAGTATTTTCAAAAACGCTTTATTAGATTCAGAGATTATCTTCTACAACGTCTCAAACTTTACAATTCTATAATTTTAGGCTAGATTAAAGGGTGGTGCCCAATAAAATTTACATAAACAACATTGATGTAAATAGCACTTTCAAGTGTTCAAGTATTAGAAGTGACAGTCATATCACTTCTAATCCTGCTTACATGCATCAAAACATAGATCGTAGATCGTTCGATGCATCAAAAGACGAAACGTGAGCAATATACCAATACAGCAACATTTGTTGCTTACCCACAGATGAACGCGTATCACATGTTGATAGAATTATTGTTATTCTGTGGACGTGAATCCATGGGCCTCCTCACCCTCACCCCTCTAACTGTATGGCAGGAGTCAAATCACGTCATAACGGTGACATATATGTCTTGATATTGGGTGTCCACAGGGTGTGTGTGACTGTAGTGTAGAATATACAGTAACTAAACGATATCAAGTCATGATATTATTACGTCTTTGTTACAATGGCAATTGCTCTTAGAATCTTTGAAAATATCAGTGCAATTCCCATTGTTGTATAATAGTTTCTGTACAAAATTGTATGCCGAGAGAATAAGTAATTGATTGCTGAACATTTTTTAATGTTCTTACTAAAAAAAAGAAGATTTTACTATTGTAAATAAACCTTTTATACGTTTATGGGTTTGGAGTTTTTGTTTACTGGAACCTATATCTAGTGTGATCTGTGAATTATTGATAATTCTGTCGAGAGTTCAAGATCCAGAATTTAGTTTAGAATTTAGTAAAGTCTGTTACAACATGCGATTAAACAAATTCACTCACTCTCCAACGAAACATGTCACCACACACAATGCTAGTTGGTCTTCTGTATGAGATTAATACAGCCCCGTTCGAGCCGCCCATTCGCCCATCAGAAATCAGCTCTGGCTCCACTACGTTTAAACTATTTCCTAATGCTGGAAAAGTCTTTTATTTTAAATGCAAGTCATCAACTTATCCTTTATTCACGTCAAAAGGCCTGGCCTATATAATACGTTTGGGCGTCGCAAAACTCGACAAAAACGTTTGACATTATTGTCTCTCTATCCTTGTACAAACAATTGCTATAATATTGATAACTATACAGTGTAAACAATGTGTGGAGGGGTTGCTGATAACATATATTGGCTGATAATATAACCCTTGTTACATTGTAATTCCCTTTTCATTAGAATATCGATCGAATGATAATATACAGATAAAATCGTTACTGTACGAGGGGTTTTGGGATATGCTTCAATAAATTGTGGTTTGGTAATAAACTTTAGTTTATTAATGTATAAACCAAAACTGTTGGTCCGTAATTTATTATATTTTAACATAATACATCTAGTATACGGCAGTCTTATTTCAAACTACACTGAGTATGTGTGGTATGATTATCAGGTTACTTTCTGATAAAAATATTTCTTACCAAGTCCTGCGGTAATTGTTGTGAAATTACCGGTAACTAAGCTAGTCCAAAAAACCGGCCAAGTGCGAGTCGGACTCGCCCATGAAGGGTTCCGTAGAAGCAAGTAACATCATATAAAAGTTGTAATTCGTTGTAACTTTGATCGATGTTTTAATAATAGTGTATTGATTGAATGAAAGGTAAATAACGTTTACGATTTATGACGTATTAAAAAAACTACTTACTAGATCTCGTTCAAACCAATTTTCGGTGGAAGTTTGCATAGTAATGTACATCATATATTTTTTTTAGTTTTATCACTCTTTCACTTTAAAAGTTACAGGGGGGGACACATTTTACCACTTTGGAAGTGTCTCTCGCGCAAACTGTTGTTTAGAAAAAAATATTATTGAAAACCTCAAAATCATCTTTGAAGACCTATCCATAGATACCCCACGTATGGGTTTGATGAAAAAAAATTTTTTGATTTTAGTTCTAAGTATGGGGAACCCCCAAAATTTATTGTTCTTTTTCTATTTCTGTGTTAAAATCTTAATTCGGTTCACAGAATACATCTACTTACCAAGTTTTAACAGTATAGTTCTTATAGTTACAGAAAAAAGTGACTGTGACATACGGACGGACAGACAGACAGATATGACGAATCCATAAGGGTTCCGTTTTTAGCCATTTGGCTACGGAACCCTAAAAATAGGCTAATTTACTTCTGATGTCATGAGTTATCTGCCAGGGATACTCCCGTCAAGATCAGTTTAGCCGTTTATGGGATTAGCTGTAACAGACAGAAATTAAAATTTAAAATCGCTTTATTGATGTACATACATAAATACAGTAAATACTTTCATGTGCAATTTTGTAAAGAAACCGTTCAATTGATAATACAAACATGCACTTATATTATTTATATACCTATTATTTACTTTATTTGTGTATAATATATTACACAGTACAAATGAACGATCGCTATTAGTCATGGGTGAGAATCGAACCCGCCATCTCTTTTTTAGGGTCACTACTGGACTGGACTGAACTGGACCTAAAGTAGTTCTCACCTCCTATAAATTCAAGAAATCCTGTCCAGCTGTTTGAGTTCTTTCAAGTCTCCTAATTTCTTGTCATAAAAAATATGTAATGCGTATTCAGTAATAATAAAAAACAAGGTCAATAGTTTTGTTTTAACGAGTAATTGAAAGAATATATATTATGTATTAATGAATGAAGGTACCTACAGTTTAAAACTCACTTTTTGCCTCTCTTTCTACCAATCAAACATTTATTCGAGATTATTTTTACAGCAAACATAAATATTTTAAATACAATTCTTTTTTTATTCTAAAACCACATCAATATATTATAAATAGTGCAACACTAATAATATCGATAAAATGTGGGTACACACACATCAATCCGTAGCTACCCACGTTTAAAACATAACATACATAGTACATACATTTGTTAGCGTCAGTTTTACTCTCCGACTGGTGTTAGCTTGATCGAGTGTGATAAGAGATAACGAGCTGTAATCGAGCGATGTACGGCCTTATCAGTGATAACGTTCCAAACAAGTGCGTGGCACACACACAAGAATGGTGGTTCGGACTTTCTAGAATCGCTAGGTATTTAACCTCATATATTATAACCTATGATTATTTTTGAACTAGTTAAGGAAGCCATGTTTTGGACATTTTGTTTTGATTGGGGCGATATGATAGTCTCTTAAGGCTAAGGAGGTAACTGATCGTCTGTCAGTAACAGACTACAGTCGCACATGGATAGCACTATACCATTAGACAATAGCGTGTTACTTTTGAATGACCTGCCTCCTCTCGTTTAGAGTGAATAAGGAAATTGGGCTTCCAGTAATTTTACTCATTCATAACCAAAATATTCCTTGCACTAGTATTCTTAAGAATATTTCATTCATTAGAAATGATTTGTATTGAAATTCCTTCTCTTGTATTGCCGGACTTATTCGTGATAAAATCAATCCAATTGATAAAACAAAACTATGTGAGAAAGTCGCAAAACAGTGTGTTCCAATTCTTTTACTGGCGTAAATGACATAAATATAAAAATAAGCAATTATTTTGTATGATATCCATTGGTTTTTAGATTCCTTGATTCATTTGTAACTGCTAAGCGATACTTGATATCTATTACAAATATTGCATCGTTGTATTTGTTTCAATATTTGCACAGTTTTTGCGTAAAGCTTAAACACAATATTCCTTACTAATAATGCGAAAGTAACTATGCATGTCCGTCTGTCGCTGTTTCACGCCAATACTACTGCACTGATTTAAAAGAAATTTGGCACACAAAAGTCTAGAGCGTAACATGGGCGGAGCCGCGGGTGAAAGCTAGTTGTTTTTCTTGAGATAAAAAAATTAGGTTATATCTGTATATTATTCTAAATTCTTATACATATGTATATCTTGGTTGTAGTTTGTATCATACAATTTTTATTAGACAATGTTCAAGTGTAGTAGCAATATGAGTCAATGCGATATTTATCAGACTTATTTTCTTATCGCGATGTGTGTATACTTACTATACATAGGTCTTGATATACATATTTCATACTTTTTCTTTTCACTTCTAATATTTAGTTGATACTAAAGAATGATGATATAGTTATGTGGTTTATATAATATCCATCATTAAGAACTAACTCCCCACTGTTTATTTAAGCACCTAAAAGCAAAATATGTTAACAAAATCACTTCAAGATGGGGCAGAGGGAACTTACTGCAAGTCTCCATTTCGACTGGAGATTCGAAGCTTGTTAAAGAGACAGTTTTCCATAAAATCCATAGGAAAATTAATTACCGACTCTGGTCACGAATATATTCATCAATAGATGGCACTGGCATCTTTATTTTTGAATGAAAATTCCCCAGAGTTATTGTTAAAGAATGATTGATATAACTAAAGCAACCAAACACATAACACTGATTTTTACCTTGCATTTTTATCTATAAGAAAGCAAAAATACAACTATGTTCATGTAATGTTTGATAATTACTGTAGGTAAAAGACGCTATAAAAATGTATTGTATGTAATGGTGATGAATTTGATGGTAATAATAAGGAATCCTTTTTTGTGTGTGTCGGAATCAGATCGATTAAGACCACACTGTGTGCCACACTGAGCCTGCAATAGGAGCGGTCCGGGGACAGCTGCTATTACATGTGGACCGATAATAAGGATACCTAAAGTAACCCATTGGGGTGTCACTGCAGTGATTGTGGTAGAATTATGTGGTGTTTCGACTAAGAACTTAACTCACGACAATCCTAAACCCTACTCTATGAACTATGCTATTTCTGGGCCCACACAAGTCGACACCGATCCAGTCCATGCCCTGAACAACTTGTTTTATTCGATATTTTATTATATTTAAGTTTGAATTGGTTCATTCGAAACTGAACTATTGTTTTTCTGTTGTTACAGTGGGATGACAATGAACATCAACAACAACAACGTCACAAGCATAAACAACAACAACAATGACGAGAAGCCGGAGATGCCGGACCCTGACTACATCAAGGTAATTTTAAGTTTTTTCGAAATAATCACATTGGCAAGTGGCTACCGAAGGGTTATAATCATTCATGTCACGAAGAATATCTTTATAGATAAGAATCATTCATGTCACGAAGAATATCTTTATAGATAAGTACAGAATTGCATGTCTTGTATTTCTCTTAATTTATTTAACCATTTGATCCAAAAGAGGTTTTACTTCAGCGTTATTCTCATTATAGCTCAATGTAGTCGGATTGAATGGTTTTTAGGGTTAAGATAAATGGCAAAAAACGGAACCCTTATAGATTCGTCATGTATGTCTGACTGTCTGTCTGTCCGTCCGTATGTATGTCACAGCCACTTTTTTCGGAAACCTTAAGAGCTATACTTTTGAAACTTGCTAAGTAGGTTTATTCTGTGGATTGCATTAAGATTTTCACATAAAAATAGAAAAAAAATGTGTCCCCCCCCCCTGTAACTTCTAAAATAAGAGAGTGGTAAAACTAAAAAAAATATATGTTGTGCATTACCATGCAAACTACCAACGAAAATTAGTTTGAACGAGATCTAGTAAGTAGCTTTTTTTTAATACGTCATAAATCGTAAACTGCAATTTACCTTTCATTCAATCAATACACTACTATAAAAACATCGATCCAAGTTACAACTACAAGAACTTTTATATGATGCTACTTGTTGATACGGAACCCTTCCTGGGCGAGTCCGACTCGTACTTGGCGTCTTTTTCTGAATATACTTTTATCCACATTATGATGTACAAGTCAATGACTTGTTTTTAATGGCCTACATAAAAGTACGTACGAGTGCAGGTACGGCTCTGATAAGGATATAGCTCATGGGGCCGCAAACATTACCGAATTAGATGATGAGGCAAACATATGAGAAACAGTTTATCTGCAGGTAGATTAGGACTATACTTCTATAATTCGTACCTTTAATTTTAGGCACAATAACGTATATAACTAGCTGAGTCCTGGGTTAAGCCGTGGAGCGAGGCTAACCTGAAAATATATAAATCAGTTATTCTTTGTGCTATCAGCTAACTGTCAGTCAGGTCTAGTGGTTAGTGTATGCGACTGCTAATCAAGAGGTCTCGGGTTCAAATCCCGGGTCGGGCCAAAAAGTGTTTTTGGGTTTTTCTTAGGAAATTCCTAATAGCAGCCCGGAGTTTGGAAGTTTGGCGATGATTCACGCCCGTGCCTCGGAGAGCACGTTAAGCCGTCGGTCCCGGTTGTCATGAATATCTATAGCAATCGTTACTGTTCAGTCGTTGTAGTTCAATCTTCGAATTTCAGTTCTCCCTTAGGGTTGCGGAGGTCCGATGCCAGTCGCTCCGTGGAAAAACTGAAATTCAGGTAAAACCGGTTGAACTAGTAGCCGACCCCAAATAAACTTGGGAATAATGGCTTGGAAGAAGTAAGAAGTAATTCTGGAACGGCAGGACCGATTTTAACTTGAACTTTTATTTGCAGAAAGCTGGTGACACAAGTAGTAACTTAGGCAAATATTTTTTTAGGCTAACTTCACTTCGCAGCGTTAGTTGCGATTTTTAACAAGGACCGCGGGTAACACCGCGGGTCTCGACTAGTAATTATTATAATTCAGTCTCACAGAAGAAATTTAAATATTCAACAGTTTTATTCTAGAAACGTCTGCAGCTTAGTTCCAACGTTCAAAACGTACCTAACATTCCTTGTTCCGGACGCGACGGACGCAATGGAACAAAACGTACTTCAACAAAGTCGCATTTAATTCATTTCAATTCAAAGAAAATGGAGTTTCAAATTCGCAAATGAAGTGATGTGCCGACGTAATTAAAAATGTTCCGCGCGGTTGGTCCGCGAACTCGGCGCTAGATGGCGTCGCACCCCCTCCCCCCCTCACTCAATTAAGTCCCTGTCATTGTTTTATGCACCCAATGTGCAAACCGTGAACCTGTAATGAAACAATTTAATTATACTTGTTAATGTAAAAAAAATGTATTGTTATTTAATTAATTAATAATTAAAAGGCATTATGTTTAAACTAACGAACAAAGAAACCCTATATTATTCGTTATATCCAGCATGGTGTAGTCTGTGACTGTACTATGGTATAGTGCTTGTCTCGGTGGCACAGTGATAGCATATGCAACTGCTGTGTTTGAAGTCCCGCGCCCGATTCCCGGGTCGGATCAAATGTTAGTGTAAATCGCTAATATTTGCTTAGCATTCTGGGTGTTTTTCTATGTTTAATATGTATGTATTTACAAAAAAAAAGTATGTATATCAGTTATCTAGTACGCATAATACAAGCTCTGTTTATTTGAGACTAGATGGCGTTGTGTGTAAGATGTCTGAAATATTCATAATTTATTATATGTAGTGGACTTTTTAAAAAAAAAAAACAACTTCCGCATTAGGAACATAAATCCTGTGTCGCGGGCGACTTTACAAACATACATGAAACGGACACAAAGAACACCCAGACTCCGAACAACAAATTGTGAATCACACAAAGTGTTGTCCTACGTGGGATTTGAACCCACGACACTTGGCGTAGTAGGAAGCGGCGTGGCAACCACTTAAACCACTAGGCCAACCGTGCAGACTATAAAATTACTTACTTTAAAACCTAAGATATTAAAAGATGGTTATGATGTTGTCATCACTACATTTTATAAAGTCCTCCGCCGCGTCTGTCTGTTTGACTGTTCGCGATAAACTCAAAAACACCTGTACCGATTTAAATGAAATTTCGTACCCAGATAGTCTAAAGCCCGAGAAAGGACATAGGCTACTTTTTACCATGATAACCGACATAGACGCGGACGCAGCCGTGGACGAAAGCTAGCTATTAATAAAACCTTACATTCATTATTACAACCATTGAACCTAATTTAGTTATATGCTAAATATGGGGTAAAGTTATTCATAAGCTGTGACGTTATATTCCAGATGTTTGTCGGTCAAGTCCCTCGCAGCATGGACGAGAACGACCTGCGCCTTATGTTCGAGGAGTTCGGCAGAGTACACCAGATCAACGTGCTACGGGACAAAATCACCGGGGCCAGCAAAGGTTTGATACCACTCCTTGATATATATATACACACTTGATTATTTAACTTGGGTAATAATAAAAGAATAATATAAAACGTAAAGAAATAAAAAGAAGAAAGTTTGATTGGTAACATTTGGCTATATTTGAAAAAAAAAATTCAAGATGCTTTAAATATCATTGTACACAATATGTTTGAATATACTACCTATACATATAGGTTGGCGATTTCTATTTATTTATTGCTCAACATATTTCATCAGAGTGCATCGGTACCATTACAAATGTAATCTTATTTAAAGAAGCAGGTTGATAGAAATGGTAACGCTCACGTTTGCATTACACGATATAATGACACTCATAAATATGTTATTATCGTTTAAAACTCAGTGTTAGTTTATTGATCATTCTTTTAATTTAATAATGCGGTAATATTAAAAAAAAATTGTTTTATAAAATATGAAAAAATAGATTTAGAATAGGTTAATGGCTGCAACATAGTTAAATCAGCCGTTTTCAACCATATCTTTTTCTGTGTATTTATTGTTTAAGTTTTAAGAATGTTTTCCTAATAATTGGCCAAATCTAATAAATATGTCTATCTCTCCTACTTAATTAAGGAAGATATAGAGGCATAACAAAATATTTAAAATTTAATAACCAGCTCTCTTGAAACTAAAAACATTTGCGGTCCGTGATATATAATAATTTAATCGGGAATGAACGCAATAAGTATAACGTATCTAAAATACTTTAACTTGAAAGAGCCGATGAATTTTAGCGCGGCAAAAATTCAATCATATCACTTAGATGAATGACAAGATTGATCGGATTTCGACCTCGTACCGCCGACCTGCCGAATAATTTATTGTCTGTAGTATTTTCGGACTGATTCGAACTTCAAATCTCCAAGAAAAGAGCTTTTCCACTTCAAAGGCTGGCAACGACTAGATGTCTGGGTTGCCATGACTTTTTCTTTGCCAATAACATCAGAAAAAAAGCTTTTACACAAACTGTGGACACCAGCTAATTAAATTATGTTGGGCCAAGCCATTGAGATAAAATGCTCTCTTCAATTCTAATACATATAAATTATTCAATAATTTACTCAATTACTTTACGATCCCTTTGCTAGTAACAAGAATAGTTGAACAAGTCGTTACAAGTCTGAAGTCATCCTAAGTTGAAGGCGAAAGTAATAAATTAATTATAACTCTGATACACAGTGAAGGCTCATAATGTATTTGTCTGAGAGAGACAGAGATAGAGGAGTATCCAATTATGTAACTTTACTTCGATGTGAACAGTTTAGATCTAATTTCAGCACTTCGTATTACAAATCCAGAACCAATTACAAAGTGTTGAGTTGTATATCAAACATTTCGAATTTATTGGATTTTTAAATTAAGTTACTTTTGGCAATGTATATTTCTAGATTTGTGTATAACTAGCATTCGTCTGCGGCTCCGCCTGTGTGTTTTTTAAGAATTAAGAATTGTATTACGGTAACATTTCTTCAATTCTTTTCAAAACCGTATAAATCCATAGTCGTTATCGGATAGAACCCTAAACTGAGGGTGATAATTACTTACCATTAAGTTCGATCTGCTGATTTGACCCTTGAGCTATCAATAAAAGCTCAATGAAATCCCAAGTTCATCCTACGTGAATCATCCTCATCATCAGCCCGTTGGAGTCCACTGCTGACCATACGCATCTCCCAAGGTGAAACCAGTTACTAGAATTTTGCATCTAATCTTGCGTAAGTTGTCCTACCATTTGGCCAGACCCTCTAGCTAAGTTGCAAACGTTTTTCCCTTTCAACTATATTCTATTCGCTTGTTCCATTTGCAACTTGGCAAGCGGGGCAGAGGTCGTCCTGCATTGTTTACCAAGACGAGATCTTATCCAGAACTCGCTTAGTCCAGAAGTTGTTGGTTCTAATAATAATAATAATTTCCGTTTCTCAGAATGGATGTAGAAGTGGGACTCGTGGCACTAAAGAGCTCCTTATCGTTGATATGACCATTAGCCAACAAGTACGTCGTAATCGTAAGGGTTTGGCGACATGTTGGATAGATTATAAGAAGGCTTACGACTCGGTTCCCCATTCATGGCTTTTGAGGGTGCTGGAGTTGTATAAAATTGATACAACTCTGTGCACCTTCTTGAAGTCGTGTATGGGGCAATGGAGGACAGTCCTTCGCTATCCTGGATGCCGCCAAACTGCGGTAAGCGACGTATTTGTAAAGATCGAGAGGGGTATCTTTCAAGGTGACAGTCTGAGTCCCTTGTGGTTTTGTCTGGCCTTGAACCCTCTTAGCACTCTTAGAGGGTTCAGGGTTAGGCTATAGGTTGCAGAGAGGTAGCCGGGCTATATCTCACCTTCTTTACATGGATGATTTGAAACTACTGGCTCCCACTAAATTACAATTGATGGAGTTACTAAAGGTTACTGAAAACTTTAGTAATTCTATCAAAATGGAATTTGGTTTGGACAAGTGTGCAGTCATGTATGTAAAGAAAGGTGTTATTGTGGAATCTGAAGGATTAGAACTTTCAGATTCAACAAAACTTAGGTCTCTCTCTGCCACCGAAACCTACAAATATCTAGGCTTTTCACAATCCTTGGGAATACCAGAATCTGATGTGAAGCAAACGTTGCGGGAACGCTTCTTCGGCCGCCTGAAAAAAGTCCTTAAAAGTCTTTTGTCAGGGGGTAACAAGGTGCGAGCCTACAACGGTTGGGTCATGCCGGTTCTGATGTATTCCTTTGGTATACTTAGATGGACTCAGACCGAACTAGATGCCCTTGACAGGCGAGTTCGTACCTTACTGACTGCATTCCGAATACACCACCCACGTTCATCGGTTATGAGATTGTACATCCCGCGAAAGTTTGGGGGTCGTGGATTTTTAAATATCAAGACCCTACATAATCGCGAGATATACAATCTCAGAGAATATTTTCTTAATACCGAAATGGAGGTGCATCGCAATGTAGTTGCAGTGGATAACGGACTCACTCCACTCGCTCTGGCTAAAGAGAATTGGCGCAAACCTGTAGTACTTAGTACTGATGATCGCAAGGAGGTATGGAAGGGCAAAGAGCTTCATGGTCGGTTTTATCGGGCTTTGAACGGGCCCGATATAGACTTTAAAGCATCGACTTCCTGGCTACGGTATGGTGATCTCTTTGGAGAAACCGAAGGTTTTGTTTGTGCAATTATGGACGAAGTTATCATGACGAGTAACTATCGGAAATATATACTGAAGGACGGTACGGTTGACATATGTCGGGCATGTCACCGACCCGGGGAATCTATCAGGCATATTATTTCTGGTTGTTCTCGTCTTGCTAACGGTGAATATTTGCACAGACACAACCAAGTAGCCAGGATTGTACATCAGCAACTTGCCCTTAAATACCAACTTGTAAATTTGGAGGTGCCATACTACAGGTATGTGCCCGACCCAGTTCTCGAGAATGGTCGTGCTACATTATATTGGGATCGATATATTATCACAGACAGGACTATTGTCGCCAATAAACCTGATATTGTGATGATAGATCGATCACAGCGCCGCGCAATGATTATCGATATCGCTGTTCCTCATGACGAGAATCTCGTGAAGGTTGAAAAAGAAAAGCAAATAAAATATTTGGATTTATCTCACGAGATTGTCGATATGTGGAATGTCGATTCGGCGATCATTGTTCCGATAGTCGTTTCTGTTCATGGTTTGATAGCCAAGAGCCTCGACCAACACCTTAAGAGGCTCACGTTGGACGGCTGGATTAAGGGTCTGATGCAGAAGGCGGTCCTCCTTGACACGGCACGTATAGTGAGGAGGTTCCTGTCTTTGGAGCCCTAACCACCGGTTTCTTGGTCCCTGTACTCGAAGTCGGTGGTCTACTATTTTTTATGTTTTTAAATGTATTTTTTATATTTATATTTAAAAATGTAATTTATATGTAAATATTATCAAATAAAGAGAATAATAATAATAATAATTTATTTATTTACAAAAGAACACAGATACAATTTATACATAATTACATTAGAACTTCACAATACATTGTGTCTGTACTAAAATGTTTAATGCTATCTCTTAAACTAGGTATTCCTGTATTTTAAAAGATAGTGTTCGAGTTTTAGATTACACTTAATAAAATTACACAATTATTTGTTATGCGGTGTGTTCTTTAATACAAACAAGATAATTGTGATAATGATGACGTATTTTGTATTGTGTGTGTGTGTGTGTGTGTGTGTGTGTGTGTGTGTGTGTGTGTGTGTGTGTGTGTGTGTGTGTGTGTGTGTGTGTGTGTGTGTGTGTGTGTGTGTGTGTGTGTGTGTGTGTGTGTGTGTGTGTGTGTGTGTGTGTGTGTGTGTGTGTGTGTGTGTGTGTGTGTGTGTGTGTGTGTGTGTGTGTGTGTGTGTGTGTGTGTGTGTGTGTGTGTGTGTGTGTGTGTGTGTGTGTGTGTGTGTGTGTGTGTGTGTGTGTGTGTGTGTGTGTGTGTGTGTGTGTGTGTGTGTGTGTGTGTGTGTGTGTGTGTGTGTGTGTGTGTGTGTGTGTGTGTGTGTATGCGTACGTGCGTGAATTTGTATGTGTTTATGGGTGTGTATTATTTTTCATGTGCAAGTCATGTGATATATTTTAAAAGAGACTCTGTTTGCGAATAGTCTTGACTTTGTAGCCAATCTGACACTTTACTCTTAATGTCATAGATGTTAAGATCTCTTATATCCAGCCGTTTATGTAATTGTCTATATAAATGAGTACTTTGCGTGAAGTACTGGTGTTCAGCAAATGTTGTCTTATGCGGGATGCCTGGAAATAGTTTTTTACGCTTAGAAGAGTCGACAGGGGGTAGTACCGAATGTTTCCTAAGTATTGTTTTGAGCACAAAGAGTTGTCGCACTGTTAGTACTTGACATTCTGAGTATAATTTTGTGGTTGGGTATCTTCTGGGCTTTTTGGTCATAACTTTAAGTATGGCTCTTTGTGCTCGCTCTACTCTGATAAATTTTGTTGTATTTGCTGCTCCCCAAACAGCGATACAGTATCCTATTACAGATTTACATAAGGCGTTATACACTAACTTTAGTGTGGTAATGTTTGCAGATTCCCCGAGTCTCTTAAAAATGAGAATGAGACGCATTACGCGACTGGTCAGTACATCTAAATGTTTATCCCATTTCAGTGCTTTATCGATAACAATACCTAGGTATTTAACACTATCAGTCCTAGTGAGAGACCGGCAAGAACACGAAACCAATTGATCTCTGCATGAATGGGCAGTTATTAAAAAAGAAGGAGGCGGGGAAGTGTTACGTCGAATAGTAAACGGGATGAAGACAGTTTTATTTAGGTTTAGCGTTAACAAATTGTTGTTTAACCAGTCCATTACTTTAGATAGAGTAAGTTCCGCCTCTGTTCTGACAAAATCCCACGTCGGTCCATACACGATTATTGCCGTGTCGTCAGCATAAGCGTAAAGCCGGGAGTTTTGAAAGTCCATCGTGCATAGACTATTTACATAAATTTGGAAGAGGGTAGGCCCAAGTATACTTCCTTGCGGAATACCATAGCTTAAAGGCTCTTCGTCACTGAGGTGCATATCAATTTTAACTCGCTGAGTGCGATTTTTCAGGTAATCTTTAAATATGTCCAGTACAATACCCCTCACACCCAAGTGCTCCATTTTCGAAATAAGTTTAGGAACAGAAACTGTGTCAAATGCTTTAGAAAGGTCTAAGAAAATCCCCATACATTTAATACCCTTATCTAGTTTCTCAGCAACCAGCTGCGTAAGTTCCAGTACCGCATCTTCCGTTGATATGCCTGTTCTGAAACCATATTGGTTATCCGCTATAACTTTGTATTTCTGTAGGTAAGTTCTCAACCGTTTGCTGAGGATCCTCTCCAAAATTTTTGAGAGTGTAGGCAATATGGATATGGGTCTATAGTTGTTAACACAGTTCCTGTCCCCTCCTTTGTGAATCGGGAGTATTATTGCTTTTTTTAGTGAATCTGGAAAGATACCTGTTTGCATGCAAAGATTGCATAGATGTGTTATGATTGGCACTAATATCTGACGATTACTCTTTAACAGCATAACTGAAATTCCATCCCATCCAGCCGAGCAGTCACTGCGTAATTGTAGTATCAATGACTCCACTTCGAGTTCATCTACCTCCATTATACCAAGTGAATTTACAGGAGTATGTGGCGTGATGTTATACGTGTTAACCACAGGTACATAGGAGTTATTTGATGTCTGTGATATAATTTCTCCAGCCAATTTATTTTTGCCCACCGAAGCAAAGAATTTGCAAACTTCATTAACAGAGGATATTGGGTTGTCTTGTAATTGTAATAGATCAATTGGGCTATTTGTTTTTTTTTGACAATTTGTTATCGTTTTAATCGTTCTCCACAGTGCTTTTGGATTATGGCTAGCTTTTTCAAGTTCATTTTTTTCGTGACATATTTTTAGTTTTCGCAGAAGTGAATTGCAATAGTTTCGATAACGGGTGTAAGTTATTTTCAATATTAAGTTTTCTGGAGCTTTCTTTGACTGCATATGTAATTTATCCCGATGTCGTGTACATTTAAGTAGACCAGGAGTCATCCACGGTTTTAATGTTCTTTTACGTCTTGTTATTTTATTTTGCTTTGTATGTTTATCCGTAACTGATTTTAAAATATTAATAAAGTGCTCCATAGCTGAATTTGCATCTTTAATTTTATATATTGTTGTAAAGTCTAGTGTTTCCAACTCCAATTTAATAGCATCATAATCTATTTGAACGCGTGTATAACTTCTATGTCGAATGGGCTTTATGTTCGCCAATGATAATAACATTGGTTTATGGTCAGTGATATATGAGTTTATAACAAAAGTTTTTGCCTCAAGATTCGTCTTTAAAAATATGTGGTCTATACAGTTTTCTAATCGCGTTGTTAATAAGTGAGTTGGTAGGAGTCCATGTGAGGCATTTAAGATAAGATAATCCAGACTCCGATCGTTCAAGTTGTTTTGTCTTATATCTATATTTAAATCGCCAATTAGGGCAATATTTGGGTTCGAGATATTGTCGTAGACGCTATTTAAGCTAGTTTGAAAATCATTAAATTTTTCTTTTGTGTTGTATGACGGAGAACGATACACTGCCACTAGGGCTAGTTTGTTGTCAACTTGGCATACTAGACAGTTCCCACCCTCAAAATTTGGTTCCCAAACTCGGGTTTGCAATCCCAACCTGGAGTAGATTATAATACCATCGTTTTGGTTGCAGTTAGTTTGAGTTGCATGTGCCTGAAAATCTGTTATTATAGGAATATTATTGACCTTATCAAGCCAACATTCTGTAAGGACTATCATATCAATATCCATATTTAATGTATGTAATAGTACCTGCAGCTGTTCATGGTTTTTATTTACACTCCGTATGTTTAAGTGAAGTATTTTTATATCATTTACATTCTGATTGACATAATTTAAGCACTCCTCTGGGTTACAATTATATGCTTTACCTACAGTTATTTGCTCAAGTTCATTGTTTATATAACTTAAATCAACCATTTATGATATTTATTAAGAATACTGTAATTCTGATATACCTGAAAGTACATCGCTGCGGTGTAAACACATAGTGTAAAGTGATGTATGCGTCTGTAGTCTGAATAATTGTTAATATAGGCTTACGTTTCAGAAAAGAGAATGCTAAGTATAGAAATTTGTGGTGAATATGTAAGGTTAATGAGTGAGTAATTGTAATAATATACTGTGCGGTTATGTGTAGTGTTATGGTTGTGTATGGAATTATATGTTGTTTAGGGTTTGCGACTCTTAAATATATAAAACAAACACCGTTACACAAAGACTTAATAGAACAAATAAAAAAAAGAAAATAAGGTAAAAAGCACTCCATGACTACTAGTCATTTGTTAGCGGTCTCAGCATCGCGCAGACATTTTTCTGAAGATACTAGTAGTTGTTTTTCACCCTCCGCTTTACGCAAGAAGATGTTGCCATTTGTGATCCAGCAGTATTTATAATTATTATTTTTGGCGAACACTCGTGCCTGATAGAAGAGCTTTTTGGTACTAGACGTCATTTGTTCAGCAACGTAGACAGGGGTACGAGTTCCAGCGATACCTATTAGTGTAGTATTTATCTTATTCTCCTTATTCCTTCCCTTGTTGAAAGTTCGAATGGCTGTAATAAAAGACTGCTTTCTCTCAACAGTAGTAAATTCGGCTACTATTGGGCGCGAAGGGGTGTTATCTATAGATGATTTCCCTGGAAGGCGATAGATGTCCCGGAGCTCCGATTCAGTTATCTTTAATCCGACTGCCTCACCAATACAACGCACCTTCTTAGTCAAACTAGCATGAGTTTCATTATTTGATTGTGGAATATTACGTATTTCTATTCCCGACGATCTTGACTTGTATTGTATTGTTCTGTGATATATATAACCATCCCATTGCTAATTCAGACTTCAACCTACCAACTTTCAGACTAACTTTAAGAGGTAGTAGAGCCACGCTGATTTCATCACGAATGGGCTGCCTCAACCAGATCAGTACCACCCTTACACAGAAGAACATCCTATTAATGACAGCATTCTTGCTGTCGTATGTCGTTAGTGAGTGTGAGATCGGAGATCAGGTCAATTCATTCTGCATTATTCTCCCGGCCTCCGGAGACCGACGAATTATGCAGAATTATCTGACCAAGCCGGCATGGTATGGGTCATCATACTGCATTGTCTACCCTCACATTGAGGATGGTGACCCTAGATTCTACTCATGCTTTCCATCAAGCAGAGTAGAGTGATTTTTGTAGGCTTGAATATAAAAAAATGACTAATATCGGTCACTTTGGTTCTCTGTCGGAATTCCGAATTCCGAATATTGTCCTTCAGAAAGTTCATACTAACCTACAATCAAAGTAATTTTAAACTTGATGTGATTAATTAATGTCTTGCGAAATCTTTCAGCTTTATGAAGACTTCGTATTGGAGGGGCTCTCTGAATTTGAACTATTCGGAATTGCCGAGTTCTGCCCCAACTGTCTATTTTAAATTTAGAACTTTCCCTCTTTGTACTTTCCTAATTATCCAACTTTGCTCTGTCAATCTTCATTAAATAATTTGAGATCGGTTTTCATTTGAAATTTTGCGCGGTTATAGACTCTTGGACTTCATTCTTTCAATTCAATTGCTCGAACGATTCGCTCACTTTAGTTTGGCAATGAGCTTTTTATGATATTTCCTTTTTAATGTAAGGTTAGATCCATGTGTACTCTTCAAATTTGCATGACGTCATACCCGCCGGTAGTAATTAGTCTATTTTCTTTACTAATATTATAATTGTGTAAGTAATATAAAGTATGTCTGTCTGTCCTAAAACTATTGAACAGATTTAGATAAAAAAATTAAGATTAAATTATTACAAAACTACTCGTAGCTGCTTACGTTACGGTTCCAGTGGTCCAATCGAAATGATCTCCATTAAAAAAAATGACACATTTTGATGCCAGTATTGATTTCTTTCATTGGATTTCTCAGGTTGTTGTAAATTTCTCGAAACTGTCACAGTAAAACTATTGCTATACATCGTAGCGACATGTCGTAGCATGCTACGGTACATCGTAGACGTGTAGAGCTTTTAAAGTGAAAGGCCTGTTTCTACGATTTATAATATTACACTTATTTAATTCAATTGGTAATGGAAGTCACAGCAGATTTTTATTTTAATTAGAAGTTCCTAATTTTATCAGCACTTTCAGCCTACATAAGAGCCTGATCCGATCACTATATAAGAATTACGCCGTACATCGGTTTTTGTTACGGCAACAACTGAATTCCGAGTGGATAAGCAGGCAATGTATTAAAAACGAACAAAATAATTTACACCTGAATATGTGTTTTAAGCGTGTTATACCGTTTTACATGTCTTTGTTCGACTGTTAACAATAGGTCAGGTTCCCGCACAGTTATAATACATGTTGACATTTTTGTTTGTGCCATTAATAAAGTCTTTTGTTGTGAAAACCACCCCTTTTTACGTTGTCTCGTTTTGTTGGGACTTACGGACGAAGCTTCACTGTAACGTTCATTGCGCTTCCGTGAGTATATGTTTTATTGTTTTATATTATGGTTGCGTCCTGCAGTAGTTAAGAATAAACTTAAACGCAACTTTAAAGATGTGTTTATAAAGAAATAAACTACTTAAATTTTAAATGATTATAATAAATAAAATATTGAGTAACTGTATCGAAGTATGTTTGATTAATATTTGTTATGATTAATATAATTGTTTTAATATTGATTTGTGCTCTGAGTAAAATTGATCTTGGTTATCAATGACAATTTAGTTAATCATATTAAAAGAGTGTGAACTAGAGATAAATAACTTATTAAAAACGGCTATGAGAATAACTAGGAAGACACACAGGCTTTAATAGATCTTTAATGAGTAATTAGCTTAAATAAAATATGTCCTTGATAGAATGTTTTGTTTCTTGTCTCTCATTCTATTTATTAATTTACTTTCTTAAGGCAATTTATTTTGATGGTATCGTAAATTCTGCGATAAACACAACTATGCTAAAAGTACTTTCGAAAAAATTCCATAATAAAAGTCACTCGATACTTAAACTGTAAATAGTATTCGTGTTATAAGTAACAGGTTGGTTTAGCGCGAACTTGTTAGACAGGCACGCCGATTGCGTGCTTGGTACTTCGATGTTGGTATATGCCATAGAATGACGTGGCATTCTGCAGTGGAGCCTTCCACTTATAAATTTAGACGATGGATTTGATAATCACGTAAGGCTAGAAATAAGGTTTCTTTTCAAAATGGCTATATTTTCCTTTATCTGAAATAAAGAGATACATGTGTACCAGAATGATATAATGTCTCTTTGTTGTATACCAGACCAATAGCTACAAATCCAAATTAAAAGTAAGGACGGACAAGTAGTGGCTTTACCGTTTGGAAGAAATCTCTTACAGGCAACCATGGGATGAAAAGAAAAGCATGGAATGCAAAGTATACGTTAGTGCTAAGTGTACTAGTAAAGGGGATAGGAAAATGAATTTAAGGTTGTACATATACATTATTATTAATATTTCTAAGGAGAGGCCTATGTCCAGCAGTGGACTGTTAAAGGTTGGTGATGATGATGATGATGTTATACATTATGTTTAAACGAGTAATTCTCGTATAAATTAGTAATCTCAGAAACGGCTCTAACGATTTCACTTAAATTTGGTATCTGGGAGTTTTTAGAGGTGAAAATACGATCCAGCTTAGTCTGGTGTTTGGGAAAACGCAAGTTTTCGAGTTTTCGTGCGTTTTCCTTTATTACTCTTCACGCTTTATAATAATCTTTCTGAAACACTTGGTTGATCGAGCGTTAGTACTCCAACAGTGTGTACTAGTAGTGTTGCTGACACTACAGCTACTTGAGATTCTCTCGATGGAGATGTCGATGGATAAACAATTCATAAAAACCGAGCTAAGCTCGACTGCTAGGTACCATAAAGTAATGGCAACACGTAGTGTGGATGATTAAAAACATATAAGTGAATTTTATAGATGTAACTATCTGAAACTTTATCAAAAACTGCTGAAACTGGCTCTATATATATATATTCTATGTATCTTAAATCATCCGAAAAATATAATTAAAAAACACGTTGAAGCCGCCATCAGAAACAACCCAGCCCACGACCTACAAGGACAAGTAAAAAGGTTTCATTGTAACATCATTAGGTACTTGTTTAGTGGTGTGATTTTTTGTGGTAATTGTTTAATGAAATAATCTAGTTTGTTTGTGAAGCTTGCGATGAGTTAATTCTGTCCATTTTGTAGCTTTAATTATATTAAAACTGTGTTTTTGTTATCACCTTATGTCAGACCGTCCCGATAAAAAACAAATTTATATTAATTTTACAATAGGCTGTTTTTGGATTTCATCTTTTGGTTCTTAAATATTTCCGAGTTAAAACAACTCGACAAATAAAGATAGTACTGAAGTTCAAAGAGCAATACTGTAGGGAGTAGCGATATGCAGGTGCTCAAATCTGCCGGAGCATAAGCCCAAATGTGCATATACATGACACTTTTATGCCCCAAAATGTGAACAACACTTACAATGTTACATTAACGTAAAGTGATAATAAAAATTAAAAAATTAGTACCGTATCCAAAGTGGTACAACTCAAAATGTGAGAACAATTTTCGGCAACTGTCAATATGTCAATAAGTTTGAATGTATCGGGCCCGTCTGAGGTAAGGTGTAGGCATCCCCTGTATGTGATGTGTATGTCATGTTATGTACGTGTGCGCTTTTGTTACAGGGTGCTGTTTTGTGACGTTTTTCACACGCAAAGCGGCGTTGAAAGCCCAAGATGCTTTGCACAATATCAAAACTTTGTCTGGGGTAAGTGCGTTTTGTTTTTTTTATGTATTCCTATTGTTACTTGGCGCAAAGTTTCATTTAATAGATTTACAGTATATACTGTATATGTATAGATATATGTTTGTTTTTATATGTTAATACTTTGAAACTATGCGCCCCTCTGCTCAAAGTTAGCATTCCTTTCTAATACATTAAACCACAATCTAGAAGTATTTAAATCTTCTTCAATTATTGATTTATTAGCGGATTAGTTTAGTACCATGCGTTTCAAACATTTTCATTATTTTTATTATAAAGTATTGGATTTTTATTACAAATAATGAAAATAGTACAGTATAGACAGGTTAATAATAATACAAAAATAATTGAGTAATAAGATATGGAAATATTATATCTTTATAAATATAATTATTGTACAGGTAAGTAAATATATTTTACCGTACATATCTCTATTTAAAACAATCCAAAATAAATTTCCTAAATCTAAATAAAAGAGTGATGCAAGAATAAAAAATCACATTTTGAGGAATTCCTAAATACCTTAAAATACCACAAATTTAATTGAAAGAGCAATTGAAATGTATTTTCATTTGAAACAAAAAAGTGTCAAATACATTTTTCTATAGTTTTGTCCAGGTTCTTTGTAAAAGATCGTAACATTTAGCATAGAAATCTATGGCACTCATTATTGGGAAGCCGGTACCCTCAAATATAAACTAGTTCAATCTTCGAATTAAGTTCACCCTCAGGGTTGTAGAGGTCCGATGCCAGTCGCTCCGTAAAACTGATATTCAGGTAAAACCGGTTGAAGTAGTAGCCGACCCATAACAGTTTTGGTAATAATAAATCCTAGGAAGTTGAGTAATAGTTTGCATAGTCAATATGAATCCTGTTAATAATTTTATTTAAATGAGCAAAAGCTGTAGAGGAGTCAGTGCATCACGGTTCCTTCGGCTCGGGTCAGCGCCATGCTGAGAAAGAAGGGGGCATGTAAACTGAGGGCTTAGTATGACTTGAAATAAACTCATACTAAAATCGATCAAAGTGGTGTGCAATGGGAGAGGCCTATGTCCAGCAGTGGACTGAGATAGACTGATGATGATGATGATGATGAAACTCATACTGGGCCCTGTGATGGAAGACCGACCCTTTCTATTGGAGAAATATAATCCTTGTCTGCATATTATTTAACAAAACATTGTAAATATTGCTATGTTTGTACTATTTTACCAGTAGGGGATAATAGTGGATCATTCGAGATAAAAGTCAATACGAATTAATAACATCATCTCTAGCTACTATCTACCTGTTACACGGTCACACAGTTCTATAACAATTTTCTTTATAGCTTGGAACGGTAGAGGGAGGGCGAACAAACACAATTCGATACTCGCGATTGTTATCGAACACAATCGAATTACAGACTTTCGCTCTGTCTACGGACCCCTCCGCCCCCCTGTATATAGGGTTGACAATGATATTAACTCGTATACTTCATAATTTTCATCTCTAATTAATTAATTCGTTATTTTTTATCTCCAAAAATTTTGTACTATCGAAAATACTGCACAGTATTTTCCTAGAATATGGTAGTTTCAGTCCTTCCTCATAGTATCGTGTAACATCAGATGTATGTGGCGTATAAAGCCAACAAGAAATAACACATTCTTTTCTTTATAGTATTATAACAAAGAAACCTATCTCATGAAATAACACTTCGCTCCATCCGGAAAAATAACACAAGCTAAAATAACTCCCGAAAGAGAGTGTTTGTTTTGACAGCCCTATCGCAGTCTCGTCTTCATCTTGGTGATAATTCGATTCCATTATATTATCGGAGGGGTTTTTTCTCTCTCGATTGATTCTCGAAACGCTCCCATTTTGATAGAAAACGCCAGGTGAGCGATCCGCCATCTTTAGAAGGCCAAAGAATATATTTGTGAAGTACTGTTCTGTTTTGTATTGGAATGTGTTGATGTTATTTTGTTATTTCAATTTATTTTTTTACTTTCTGGAACGCAAATTTTATGCACACAATTCCATAATGGTTTGGTTACCCTGATAACACTAATAAGATAACATTTTGCTGAAAATATAGTTGGAATGCGCTCTTCTTTAATGGCAATTCAAGCAATTCGCATTCATTTTTAAGTTAAAAAAAAATAAAGCAAAAACAATATTCCAAGAATCAAAAGATACAATTGCAGCTGACGAGGAAGTCTGAAAACTTGACCGGGACTGGGCTTTAAATAAATAATATCAGTTCGAACTTTAACCACGAATAATTTATATCCCCCACTATCTACGAGCGTTGGGTCGAAGGATGACATCGTAAATTATAGTAATCCGAAGGTACGACTCAACGTAATCGGTTATTTGCGAATTTGACCTATTTGATGAGAGATTTGTATTAGTTAGATTGAAATAAATGAGATGAGTTTGGTTTAAGAAGGATAGTTTGGTTTCACCTTTCCTCAAAACTTTCTTTCAGATTTGGTTCACCTTCTTATGCCAAAAATAAAATTGAACTCTCTGTTTCTGATATTAAGTTATCAGTTTTTAACTAAAAGCTTAATGTATATACGGTACAAAACCAAAAGACAATTTATACTGCCTGCCTGTCTGTTTCTGCTAACTTCTGGAACGGCTTGACTGATTTTCACGAGACTTTTATTGTCAGAGAGATAATGACACAAGGAAGCTGATGAGAAACTTACGCTTTACTAACTTCGCTCCGTGGCATTACTTGCGATTTATGAAAAAAAAAATTGGATTTTAGCTAGTATAATGTAATTTTTTATATATTGTTCTATTTTTTGTTTTAAATTGCATTGTGTTTGTGAACATGATCTCATCATTTCATCCTTACTAATATTATAAAGGCGAAAGTAACTATATATATCTTGTCTTCCTTTCTTGTATCATTTCTGTAAATACATACATAAAGATAATAAATAAATATAACGCTTTCACGATAAACTACTGAACGTATTCGACAGATAGATAGAGAAACCTAGTTGTTATATATAATGCGGTGTCGATCAACTTTTGTACCCGAAATAAGGCTGCAGTAAAGTCTTGGGATGAATTTTTGACATAGTTGGACCTCAACCCCTGATGTGGTTTAAGCGACTGCGGGTCGAGGAGGCCGAGGACGGATGAATTCCTGGAATTTTTCCAATTAGTATCGCCTCATATCTTATGGGTATTACATAGAAATTTGTGAGCGGTATAATCGTGATTATGCCCATGTGCATTATAGATTATATTACTTATTTTGTGTAATGCTATTAATTGTAATGAAACATAACCCTCCTTCTGTCGCAGACGGGTAAAGAATATATATGTAAAAACTATATAGGTACACGTCGAGGACAGAGGGACATGACAAATCTATAAGGGTTTTGAGTCATGAACTACGGCACCCTAAGACAACACAACTAAATCAAGAACCGTCTCCTTTTTAAAGTCGGTTAAAAACACACGTCATTTCCAGAATGATCTACCTGAAACTTTAAGGCATAATTTGTTATTGTATTATATATAAACTGACCCGGCCGTCTGCCCGGCAAACTACATTATTTAACCTGAAAATAACCTTTTACTGAACAAATCAATCAACTATATAACACACGCCTGTTTCGGGCGATCCGCTATGAGCTTTTGTTCCACTGTAAAGTAGAAAGCGATTATATTTTTATCTTCTTTAACATATATATCTTATTTATAACTTACATAAATACATATATATTTTTTAAACTTTAGTTTGATATCACACTACACTTGAATTTGTCGATACTTTTTAACATTGTCTAGACGATTTAAGACTTTGCCTAGATGGCATTTAAATTAAGCTATTATTTCAATCGCTTTAACATGTAGTTATAAAAGAAACAGTTTTTTTTATAAAAGATTAGGAATTCCGCATTAGGAATATATTCCTGTTTCGCGGGGGACTTTACGAACATACATGAAACGAACACAAAATACAACTAGACTCAGAATAATAATTTTTGGATCATACAAATTGTAATTCCGTGTGGGATTTGAACCCAAAACACTTTTGGTATGCCTAAGTTCGATCAAATGCTTTTAAAAAGTAAACACGGAAAATATCAATCGGTAGCCCCCATAGGAAAGTTACGCAATAAACTGATTTTTTATACAACTTTAACTTAAAGTTGCTCGTAATAAGACAGGCGCCTTACACTACATATACGTTTGTCCGGACATGTTTGACCGGACCGGACACGGCCGAACTTTGATCGATAGCCCGGATTTATGATCCGGTTTCCCCCGTCTTAAGTAATTGACCGGCTCCATTAGAGGTGCCCTTCAGAGTTCCGCGTACCACAAACATTGTTCGGACTTTTGATGTTTAGTTTATCGTGTGTTCGGGGTTTTATTATTAATTTTGGTTTTGTTGGTGTTTAGAATACCTTTGCGTAGATACATACAAATATATGTAACGTACCGAACAAGTTTCGGAAGGATTAAATTGGGATGAAAAGCAGTTAATTAAAAAGTAATGCTATTTTGATTAGTTTTATAAATATAGTTTATGAGTCGATGTTAGTTTCGATTAAAATTATTAAAAATTAGAAAGAGTACTGGAATTAGTATCGATCGAAATACTAACAGTCTAAATGTAATTTCTTTCCCAGCTGACTTACTATGTAGGTATATTGTTAAAATCTGTTGTTACCAATAGATATTTTCCTTTCAAACAATATATTTATGTCCCTTAATACTTTACGAAATCCCAGATATTTAAATTGAATTGTATTAGGCATTTGTCTCCGAGATTTGGAAGTCATGTTGAGTCATGAAGCTTAGTTAGAGGTCTTCGATTGGTTTAAAAACCTCTAACGTTTTACGTAGCCATAATATCCCAAACCCACACATGGCCAGCGGAGGGACGTATGGCCTTAAAAGCAGATCCGAGCCCAGTAGCAACCTTATGGGTTGTTTATGATGATGATGAGTGTTGGGTTGCAAATGAATTTAATTAACATTCAATACCACTTTATTGGAAAAGCAATAATTTTTTTCCTCAATATGCTCAAGAAAGATTCAAGGAATATGTCTTACATACCGAACAAAAACGTAACAGTTTTATCTACAAGCTAAAGGAACAAAATTAGGATCAAGTAGAGATTTCTTTTACATCGCTGGGACCAAAAATGATTAAAGGCAGAATTTTTCAAACCAAACTGTATAATATATTATGGAGAAGAAGAAACAAAGGCGTAATTTACTGGAAGCGCAAGCAACATTGTAACGCGCCCAACTTAATCTGAAAAAAAATAAGTAGAGCTATAGGATGATATTATATAATGTAAATACTGACTACAGCTTCTAACAATATCCAATTTTCTCCGTGAAATCAGAGCGCCTGTTTTATTGCATAGGTTTATAATTCTTGAACCAAATTGTCTTTGATATCCGATTTCTTAAATTAATTTATCGCAGTACGCCTTGCTATAATTGTAATATTAGAAGGGAATAAAACCAATAGAAATGAGAATGGTGTAAAATTTTACGATTCTGAGTCTCTCTCTCGTTTCGATGGGAAATTCAGTTTTCGTATTTGCGAATGCTAACGCGTTGGGGGTGGTCGGATAGGCTCAAAATTTTACATCGTTACATCGTTTCAATTGTGCATGCAAAGATAAGCTCTGAGATGTTGGTGAGATATCAGAAATTAGGATAGTCATACTGAAGCCGCCAGCAGAACTTATAAAGAAGATTTCTTAGCATCTAAATTAAAAAAAAAAACTAAAAAATTAATCTATACAAATAAATATAATTGAAGTGTCTGTATGTAATAATTAAGAAACAGTTACTTTTGTGAAATGCAGGAAGTACATATGGAAGTTTACAGAAAATACATTTTGTTAAATTTTGGTCTGTCTGTTTGTTCCGGGTAATCTCTTAAATGGCTAGACCGATTTTGATGATGATTGAGCTGATGACATAAGGAGTAACTTAGGCTGACTTTTATTAGACTAGTGGCGGTACTTGGCATTTAGAACAATAACCGCGGGACTCAGCTAGTAGTAAATAAATGATGACTATAAACGATAACCAAATAAGTGAAAACTCCTTAGAATGTAAAGACTCTTTAGAAGCTTTAGAATTCCGATTCTATTATTATCTACCTCAATGGTAAACTCAAAGAAGACCAATAAATTTTTTAATAAACTCAGGGGGAATTTTTGGTTCTATAAGAAAATAATGATATTCATACATGTTTCCGATTGATAACTAGAAGTAGTTTCTTCAAAGACCATTGTGTTTAGTAAAACAACATCAAAAATCCACACTATGATTTTTCTCCGAATATTAGATTATCCTTACCTAAATACTTAAAGAATTTCTTCATATCCAATGGATTATTTGCCGTTCAACGCGAGGGCAGTGTAAAATTTTACGAGTCTTCGAGCCGGAATGAAAATTCAGATGTTTTCGCGCTCACGATAATGATATCAATAAGTGCCATGAAAATTGATGCCGGAAAGTTTCGGAATACAGCGCTTGTTATTAAATTTTATACGGTATTTAAACATACTTTAAGAAAATGTTTTTTAATTATCAAAAAAATGTAACATGACATTATTACTGAGACTGCACGATTGGCCTTTGGTTGAAGCGGTCACCACGCCACTTTCTACTCCGCCAAGTGTCATGGGTTTAAATCGCACGTGGGACACAACTATGTGTTCGTTTCATATTCTTTACAAATTCTTGTTCTGAGTGTTATTCGTGCCCGTTTCATGTGTGTATGTATAGCCCCCGCTACACAAGATTACTTTACTGGTTTGGTAGTTGTCTCATAAAAAATAAATAAAATAAAATTACATTTGGTATTTTAACCTAGTATGCCAAAACCTCCTTTCTAAGGAGTGTGTGGACTGCTAAAAGCAGTGGACTGCTAAAAGCTATTGATGATAATGATGAATAGAAATAACGGAAATATTACCGTTTATATTTCATTTTATCATTAGATCACTACCAAACTCAATACACGCTTACTGGTTGTAAATAAGGATAAAAATAAATTGAACAGAACCACAAGCTATTTGACTTTGGGTTCGCTAACATTGCTCATAAGAGCAGATACGTGTAGTACTAAAAAAATATAAAAAGATTGCAAACAGATACGTCAGTACAAATACGCCTTATTCATCATCATCATGATCATCAGCCTATCGCAGTTTACTGCTGGACATAGCCCTCTCCAATTGCACGCCACATGATTTGATCCTCGCCTTATTATGATCAGTATATAGTTCTACAATATCGAAATTGGATTACTTGAAAAAAATAATTTTGATTTATGACTTTGAACATTTTAACTTGATGCTTTTTAAGAACCTTTTTATATGCGAAATTTTTCCAACTATAAGAACCGCAGTAAATTCAAACATCAAACCGAAGAACCATCTAGATGAAAGTCGAAATCGTTTTCACACTGAACCAAAAGTAATTACCTGAAAAAAACTCCTTATCACAAATCGAAATTGATGGCAATAGCGTTAAAACTTTTTTAATTTAGTAGCGAAAACAGGTGCGTGCGATGTATTAGGTCCATTGTCGGACGATATGAGCAATTTTGTCGGAGTCAGCTAGAGATTAGCACAGGACCCCTTAATCCGAGTATCGGGGCGGTATGGCCCGCTATATTTCATAATACCCCCTCATAAGGGTGCGGGTTCATTGTTGCGAGAAGCGGAATTATTTTGATATGGAATATGAGAGCTATTATTATATGGACCGAGTGGATAATAAAACTGAAGACCTCTATGTAATGCGTGGATGTAGAAAGTAGGCTTAACGGATTATTTCAAGGCCATTTGCCGGCTCTCGATTACTTAATTCCAAATAGTATATGTTTCATTTTCATGAACTCGTTACGTTGTACTGATACTTAACTTGTTACCAATCACCGTTATATTTTAATGTTATTTTGAACATATCATTGTGGTTTGATTGTGAGATGCACCCTCTGTTTGTCTATTCATACTGAAATACTATAAAATCGAAATTTACTTATTATTACATACTAGCTTTTCGCCCGTGGTTTCGCCCGCGTATAATTCGGTTATATCGCGCGACATGGTAAGGAGTAGCCTATAGTGTTTCCCAAGGTCTAGACTTCTTACATGATTTTATGTTTGACAATAAGGAACTTCCGCACAAACTTTCGTCCCCTATTTCAACCCCTTCTACCTTTATTTTCGCGATAAAAAGTGTTCTATGTCCTTTCCCAAGATCAGTCTATCTTCATACCAAATTTCATCAAAATCGGTTCAGTGGTTTAGGCGTGAAAGCATAACAGACAGACAGACAGACAGAGTTACTTTCGCATTTATAATATTAGTAGGGATTAACTGTATGCACTGATATCAATGAAATTCAACATGAAGATACTTTGAATCTTTAGCGCGATGACCGATATACACACATGCAGAGCTACGGGCAAAAGCTAGTCCACTACATGTAATGAATAATAATTCACTCGTTTGTTTTATTTTTTTTTCTTTACCATAATTCATGAAAGGAAATATGTAAGGATAATAATATGTACTAATATTCAATATCAAAATATGAAGGCCTAAGGCTAAATTCATGATTAATTTGCATGCTTCTCACTTTTTATCGCCCTAAATCATAGCCAGTGTGTCCCTAGCTTAAGTACCTACTTCATCCAACTGTCTCTCACGATAATATCTCCGAGGGTGGTCTGGGTGACCCTACGAAAGGGTCTTGTGTGCTCGTCCGATTCTTGATATGTTTATTAAGGTACCCTACTTGATTATGTTTATGATATAAAATACAGTCCTACCGAAGTTCCATTGACAATGTCGCTGTTATATAACCATAGACCAATTCGGGATTTATGTTGAGAATCTAAGATGTAATGAAAAAGCGTTCTCTTTATTATTCGCTTGGGTTCAAATATATTAAAGTAAAATAGGATTAGAGTGTTATTTCGTTTAACCGCCATATTTGGGCAACAATCTGTAATGTTTTTTTTTAAGTTAATTTGTGTAAAATTGGTATACGAAAATTCATATTTGTCCTTTTCTAATAACAGTTTGGGAAAATTTTGACTTTTGTCCTTCATAACTTTGTTGTTTCTAGAGTTGTTTTAATTACCTAATGGGCTAATGTATAGTAAAAAACTAAAAAACCTACAAACAACAAAATCTACCTGATAATACCACTGATCGCAATGTGTAATTATAATAAATACGTTTAATAGTAATTAAATATAGCTACAATAAGATATCAATTTATCCCGTCTTCTGCTTCAATACAATACAATATACTCCTAATAAACAAAAGGTCTCCCTCAAAGAGTGCCAACCATCCTAGTCTTAGGCAGACCGCCAAACACCTTCCTCGTCGGTTCGTCGTGCCGCAAGCGCCCTACACATTGTTTACTCAATCACGGTCGCCACTATGGACCATCAATGTATCTAGACTAATCTAGAGACTTTACCGGAGCAGCGAGTCCCCGTGTTATGTGCGATAATAATATGTTTATATTAGTTATTATGTATATAAAAACTAATGTTATTCGAGGTATATAATCAGATTCACTAATAACATTTTTGTCACTCTTTCAGATTTTGTACACAATCATTTTAATTCCCAAAGGTTTAATTGTTATTATCAGATTACACGTACCTTTACATTGTTGGTCAGAATAAACATTACGAATAATATTATGTTACTCATTATGAAAGGGTTCCCGGGATTATTTTAGATTTGCTTTGTAATGTATTTTGAGATTTGTTTTTTTAAAGTTTAGTGTGTATTCAGGTTAAAAGCAGACAGCTGTTGATAATGCGTAAGTATAGAATGCATGGCTAGACAACGAATGGACCGATTTGGCCGGAGTGATGGCATTTCTTCATAGAGAATTTTTTTTTTGGGCAATTTTACGTAGCCATAACGTTATCATGCTGGTCCCTAACCCGCACTCAGTTTAGTGAGTCAATTTAGTGAGTTAGAATCAGATATTTTTTAACATAACTCGCATCTAGCTTCGAACTAAGCAGAGCTGCAACTCTGAAACAAATATATGTAGATCTTTCAAACATTTGATCCGACCCAGGTTTTGAACCCGAGACACAGCAACTCACTTGAGTTGAACGTTTCCACGGCCCGTTATACGACACAAACCTCTACTGAGAAAGAAGGGTTTTGGCCGACTATACCACGCTGGGTAGACCGGGTTAATATTATAGGGTTTATGTCCAGTTTTCCTTATCTTTGCAATGCTGCTTTTTTATGTAGTTAGCTTTTAGTTGGTTCTACACATTCACGGATAATTAGGAGTGGTCTCCTAATTTCTTTATTTTACTAAGAGATTTCTTTTTTTTACAAAAAGTCCGTAAATGCTACAGTTATGTACTACAAAAACAATTTAAAAGAATGATAACGTTCTCTTAAATCTGAATTGATTAGTTTAGTTTGTGTTGTGTATCTTCACAAGTTGAAAGCAAATTTAGCAATTATTGATTGTTTTAATCAAGTACGTCAAAACATTCCACGAAAAATTACATTATTTTATTTAAACTTTTCTGAATGAACACTACAATAATTACAATTACTCCTAATGAGACTTTTCTAGTGGCAATAAATGTATTCTCAATGGCAAAACAAAAAGTGATTTGTAATTTAGAAGTGGACAAAGAGACTAATTTCTATACTAATTTAACGCAACTTGGCTTTTAAATAAGTAATAAAAGATGCGTAAAATATCTAGAACAAAATCCGATCACAATAAATTAAATTATTCAACAGTTCTAATGATTTTCTTTTGAATAAACATCAACAGACTTTTCAAGAGAACTTAAAAATTAATTAAAACTTTTTTACGCACTTTCAAATACGTAATAAAAGAGTTACGGCCATCGCAAACTGGGCGACTTGTCGCCGCGTCTTGTCACCGTGACAAGACTTGGCGTCTTTGTTTCTTCGGGCGTCTCTGACGCCTAGTGTGAGGAGCTTAGAGCAAATTATATGAAACACAGCCTGTCGTCGCGTCATGTCGTCCAGCTGTTGCTGTCGCGTGTCGCCTAGTGTGCGCGTAGTGTTATGTGTTTTCGATGTATAATAAGTGTGTATTTACAAAAAAGTACACAAGTATTCTATACGTCAATCTTATTAGTTTTTTTTTTAGTTTCCTATTAATCTTATTCTTATTAGTTTGAAACTAGATGGAATTGTGCTTGAGATATTCGAAATATTTATTCCACTATTATAAGTTTTATTCTAAATTTTCGTTCGTTCTACCAATATTTTATAAGGTTTTCCTTTTGCAAACTTCTACTGCAGGCTTCTACCGATTTTATTAGTCACAAATCTTAAAAAATATTTCTTACACTTGCATCTCAGTCTTACAAGTAATAAGCTATTATAATATTTTACAAAAATAAATCGCGGCTGGCTCTGTGCCATTTGCGCCAAATTGTCGATTATAAGATACTGCCATAAAGAAGGATTGTACACTCCCCTCGCCTAGCATCTTAAAACTCGTCTTTCTTACTTTAGAAGACAGGCAAGAAGACACTGTAAGGCCAATCTTGTAAAATAATCTGTAGTTAAAATTACAATTAATAGTTGTATGTTTATATTTTACACTAGTTGATTTACATTACCTACGAGAAGCTAATCTAAAAAAACTTTGCCTAAGTTACTTCTTGTGTCGGCTTTCTATCAGTAAAAGTGCCGTCAAAATCGTTCAACCGTTCCCGAGATTAGCCGTAACAAATAGACTGACGAACTGTTCATTTGATCTTACATACAGACACACCAATTCCATTTAGTTGTAAAGATTACAATTTTGTATAATTCTTTTTAAGTTTTTGTTCTCATACACTTGCAAGAAAAATGCATCTACTTTCTACTTTCTCTGCATCACCCAATATTTGACTGGTAGAGAATGCCGTAATATGCATATTGTATAAAATAAGTAAATTTTACAAAATGCTAAAAAATATAAAAATAACCTATATTTAAAGAAGTAATAACAAATAGTATATTGCTAACACAACTCGAAAGCTCTCAAACGCACACGCCTCTTCCGTCCCCACTCGTCGAATGCCATTGAAACGAGTCCTCAAAATGCTTTGAATCCCTCAAAAAGTTCCGTTTTGACTCACAAAAACCTCTCATTTCCATCTTCAAGGCATACATATAAAGAATGTGGAGCAATTTTCACCCCCGTACTCATATACAGAATGTGACAGAAAAATATGTGTTTATCATACTGTGTCCTACTAATATTATAAACGCGAAAGTTTTGTGAGTATGTGCGTATGTATGTTTGTTGCTCTTTCACGCAAAAACTACTAAACGGATTTGGATGAAAATTAACGGTAATATAGCTTATATATCAGAATATAATATAGTAGTTATAAATAATACTACAGCCATTTATATAGACAGACAAAGAGCTATGAAGCCGTCGAATAAATTGTCAGGTTATCAATTTTATTTTAGGTCACCTCTAGTTTCATTCTTCACGTGCCAGCTTCATCAGATATGGAATGCAACACATAGTAAATATAATTCACGCCTAGATAGTACCTCGTAATGTACTTCTATGTCATAACAGTGTAAAGCATATGCCCGTTTAGGCTTATACTTTGACAGAATTACTCCCAACCGGTTTGCTGTATGTACCTCGTAATTTCTAAAATTACACAACTGTTACAAAGATTAAGTTATAATATATTTGAGGACTGTACCCAGCCCAGCTTTGCGTAAATCATATTGATGAAAAATGAGAAACAAAACTGATAAAAACAAACATAGCAATCATGTCTAAACCTGAACATCTTATTGCAATACCTTTGAATTGTTTCTCCAAATTTACACAAACCAACTTAACATTAAGAACAACACAAAACCGGCTGTCATTAAGAACATTAGAGAAGGCCTATGTCCAGCATTGAAGACGTCTTTTGGCTGTCATGAATAAGATATTCATATTTTACCTTAGCTTTTATATTGATGCTTATTATTACACACAAATAAAGTGACTTGAATTAAAAAGTGAACTAAACAGAAAAAAAACTACTCGCTCCGTTTAGAATCATCCTATATACAGTTCATACATAAACGCTACAACACCCTAGCGACATCAAATCTTGGATTTATTAAAATAATAGCAGCCTACCTACGTATTGGTTATCTCGGTGAGATGGGGTAAAATGATCCATGGCCGGATAAGACAATGTAGCGGAAAGGCACACCCGGTCCTTACTCGGGTCGACCTTTCAATTTCCTTGATTGTCCGGGTAGCGGTATCGTCTTTATATCTTTATCTGTGATGATTTCTTATGGCGCATGCCGTACGCAACCAATAAGGGTTGTACCCAATGGTTTATGGAACCAAATTCCTGGTATAGGAATTCGATAGACTGAGTTTTTGGCTTACCGTTGCTTTTTTTCTTTCTTAAGGGTGGGCTTAAGATATCTATGTTTTTGTAGAGAATCTCAGATTTATGTAACAGATTTAAAAACAGGAAAGTTTTCTCAGTTTAGTTTTTTTTTTAACTCGTGGTAGAACTGGAACTGGTAGCTAAGGAGTTCCATGAATTTATGGTAGAATTCATTCCATATGTTAAAATGCCTTGTTTGCTTATCCTGGATTAAAGAAGGTAATTTTATTCCAATTGTTTTGTGGTGTCGTGTTTAGCTATTAGTGTTATATAACTCAGTATGTTGCTACCGATTATCTTTACATATTATTATGTAACCATTTGGTATTCGCTAAACATAAATATAAGTTACTTATATATAGCATTCTTTGGTTAGCCAGTAATTGTAGTATACACGAAACCTTTCAATAAAAACAACACGGAACCCCATCATCTAATAACAGACTTGGGTTTTTTTCTATTTGAGAGGAATATTTTTATAGTGATGCCCCATTCAAATTTGAATCCTAACTTATATCGTGGTATTTTTGAAGTCTTTCCTTTTTTAAATATACCACTCGTTCTTTAAATTAGTAATTAAGTTGATGGCTTTATGTTAAATATTGTTAAATAAACCTTATATGAATATGTAGTACAATATTCTATATCTCAATAACAGAAAAAAATATTAGTAATCCGCCCGCGTGTATCTCGAATCTTGCAATAAAAGTAGCCTATATGTTATTTTGATATGTAAGCTATATTACTGTAAAGTTTCATCCAAATCCGTTCAGTAGTTTTGCGGGAAAGAGCAACAAACTTACATACATACACTCACAAACTTTTGCGTTTATAATATTAGTAAAATAATATCATATATTTCTTATACTATATACTTTGTAATGGGAGACTTTACAAACACTTATCACGTGGCGTAAGACCGCTTAAACCACCAGGCCAACCGTGCATTCTGGTGATTGATACTGTTTACATTATTTGCATGTCTAGACACTACTTCACTAACATAAATTACAATAAAAATATTTCCACGTACATTTATCATAACATCGCCTGTATATCGAAACACTTTTATATCGGACCCATTTATATCAACTCCATTTCCCTAACTATATGGGTTTTTCACATCAATCATACTATGTACATTTGGGGCTATTGTCACGACATTAGAGTGTTGCCATCGATAATATGTATGCTTGTGTACTAATAATATATCTATATATTGGCTTTTGTGTTCTCAGTTTTATTTGTATCATCGAGATACCATCGTAGTGTGCGTTGATGTGAGTTGCTTTCATGATTTATCTATACAAATAATTGAGGTGTCTGTGTGTGTTTGTCATATCATGATTAGTTTTTTACTCATGTATTTTTTTTTATGTTTAAGCCTATCAAAGTGACTCTACTCTGCCTGATGGAAAGCATAAGTAGAGTCCAGGACTAGGGATCGCCATCCGCATTGTAAGGGTAAGCAATGCAGCATGGTGACCCATACCCATACATAGTAGCATGTTTCTGCATCGTTCTCCCGGCCTCTGGAAGCCGGGTGTATGATACAGTATCATTGGGCCTCCGGTCTCATACTCACCAACGAAATATGACAGCAAGAATGCTGTCATTATTAGGAAGGTCTTCTGTATATGGAAGTATACACTGTACTTACACTTGTTCGTGCGTGCCGATGGCTCGCAAGCCATTCACCTGCGGGAGCTCACGCCCTACTATCGGCGTCCACCAGACAGGCATGCCCTGCCACGAGACCTCGTCTCCGTGGCTATCCCTACAGGACCATACCCAACTCCTGACCTGTCGCTGGCTGACGGCCGCTCCTCAGGGTCCCCACCCTCTGGAGCTCGACTTCGCTTAAGACAGGAGGTGACGCAAAATAGGACCCGGGCGTATCTAACATGTTGGTAGCCAAGTGGGATCTATGCGCAATGGCTTGACCTCGTTAGAAACGCCCCCGCACCGGACTGACACTCCGGAAATACCAACAGGCCCAGACGGGCCAGACTCAGTGACCCACCTGTAGTGGCAGGCGGCGCGGAAGATTACTTAGGCAGGCCGTAGACCTGGTAAAGTTACCCCGAGACCTCCAGCTGGGGTCTACGAGAAGAACCACTGTACTTACATTAAAATACAGAATTTATTTTATTTTGGTCTATCTATCTGTTTAAACGGGATAATCTTTGGAACGGATGAACCACTTTTGACGTTACTGACAAATAGCTATTATTTTAAACTAACATCACTCCGCGGCGTTACCCGAAATTTACAACATTAACCGCGGCTAACGCTTTGGGACGCTGCTAATCGTAACTATTATTTAATTACTAGTCTTTAAAATATAGTAATATTATAAATTTAGTGTATTACTAGCCGATGCCCGCGGCTCCGCTCGCGTCCTAGGAGTATGAAAAATAGATAGTAGCCGATTCTCAGACTTACTGAATATGCATAAAAAATTTCATAAGAATCAGTCAAGCCGTTTAAGAGGAGTATGGGAACGAACATTGTGACACGAGAATTTTATATATAAGACTAGCTGATGCCCACGGCTCCGCTCGCGTTTTAGAGGTATCAAAAATAGATGTTGGCCGATTCTTAGACCTACTGAATATGCATATAAAGTTTCATAAAGATCGGTCAAGCCGTTTCGGAGGAGTATGGCAACGAAAACTGTGACACGAGAATTTTATATATTAGACTAGCTGATGCCCGCGGCTCCGCTCGCGTTTTAGAGGTATCAAAAATAGATGTTGGCCGATTCTCAGACCTACTGAATATTCATATAAAGTTTCATAAAGATCGGTCAAGCCGTTTCGGAGGAGTATGGCAACGAAAACTGTGACACGAGAATTTTATATATAAGATTATGAGTAGTAGTAAGTTGTCTACTGTGCTGTAACCTGTAACTAACCAGGAGTATTGCATACTTTTAATAATAAATAAATAATAATAAATATTTCGAACATCTCACACACAACGCCACCTATTCCTCAAACTAAGCAAACATTTAATTATGGGTACTAGACCACTGATATAAATACATCAACATACTTTTTTTTGTAAATACATACTTATTAAGCATCGGAAAAGACCCAAACTCCGAAACTATTTGCGGATCACACAAACATTTAGTCCAACCCGGGAATCGAACCCATAGAAGACCTCTTGATCAGCAGCCGCATACGCCAACAAAGCAGTCAATTTATTAACATAAGTTGTCTACTGTTCTGTAATCCCTAACTAAACAGGAGTTTAGCACACTTTACTTTTAATTATGTACAGTATTCCCTCATTAAAAGTTTTCTAGGGCCTGTTTCCTGAGTGTCTGTACTCAGTAGTTTATCAAAACTGAAGTTGAAAGGTGGGTTTTGTACGTACATATATGTATTAAAACTAGCTTTATCCGCTATATAAATAACATGTTTACACTAAAAGATTTGTCTAAAATTTCAATTATTTTCCAAGATTCAAATCAGCAAAACCAGTTATCCAATTTTATATATATACTATCGTCTATTTCATGTTTTTTTTATCTAGGATTATAAAAAGAGTTCACGTCCTATTCCCGGACCTATTGATAAACGCACAAATTTTCATAAGAATCGATCAAGCAGTTTGGAGGAGTATGGTAACTAACATTGAATTTTATATACATAGATGAGGTATGCAGTTTTTAATTGTTTTTTGAGCTAATGAAATAGGAATTCTACGTCCCTAACACTTAAGAAATACGAGTACTTGTGATTCATTTTAAAATTTTCCATAATCTATACGAAAATACTGTAATATACACGTTGATCTTAAAAACTACTCCAAGTATATCACTAAATATTATAAAATAAAGTCCTCCGTGGCGACTGTCTGTCTGTTTATTCGCAATAATCTCAAAAAACCACTGCACCCATTTAAATGAAATTTTGTACCCAGATTTTCTAAGTCATGTGAAAGGACATAGGCTACTTTTTACCCCAATAACCGATATAGACGCGGGTGAAATCTGGTACAGAATCAAAGATGAATGAAAAGTTCATAATTCACTACATAAATATAAATTTTATTCCAAAATACTTAAATATTACTACTATTAAATACTAGAATCAATTACCTGATGCCTAAACCTTCAAAAAATACTACGAGCATTATTAAATATGGCATACATAATCACTTTTTATTTTACATAAGTTAATATAAAGTCAATATAACATAAATATTTCGAAACAAAATATAGCCCAAAATTACAAATTTGCTGGCAACATTAAGTCAGTTTAGCAGAATATTATCAACACATTATGCTACAGTAAATAAAACCCTATTTCAGAAAGGATAGAGTGCTAAATTGAGGTTATAAACTTGCAAATGTTTTCCAACACTCGAAAATATCGTCGGTAGGAGCGTGTGCCGTCACATTCTCCGCCCGGGTATGATTGATGACCGGCCTAGTGGTCCGGATAAGACAATATGCCGTGAGGAATGACCGGGCCGACCGGTGAAGCACTACCGGACTCCAACACTGTATTATAACGCCACATTGAAGTAGTCGCTTATATAATGAGGTTGCATTTTAGAAAATGTTTGATTTAGATCCCTAAATGCAGCTTATAATATTAAGTTCAACCTTCGAATTTCAGTTCTCCCTTAAGATTGCGGAGGTCCGATGATAAAACCGGTTGAACTAGTAAGCCAACCCTAAATAATATTGGGAATAAAGGCTAAAAAGATGTAACTTACAATATACTTGTATTAGTAAAAGTTTAATACAAGTCAAACATTTTATTAAATAAATTAGCTTTTGCCCGCGTGTTAGCCTACGTATTATTCTGGTATTCTGCCCCTCATAGGGGTGGGATTTTCTTAAATCCTCTCTTAGTGTTCGCCTACGCTCCGCAAGGAACATGCATGCCAATTATCAGCTTCCTACACTGGGCGTATAATTTCGGCTTCGCGTTGTCTGTCAGTCGATGTCAGTAACGGAACAGTAATATATATTGGTGATATAGTTGGTATTTATTGGTGTCATATAAGCAATAATAGCCAGCAATAGCAATAATAGTCTTACACTAACCGCTATAAATTTGTTTTTTCTTACAATATGGATATTCACATATTGTATTTAAAAAAAAATCGTCTATTCGTTTAGTGCGAAGTTCATGCCACGACTGGAGAAAATGTCAAAAAAAAGACAATAACCAATATCAACAAACATAATAAAACAACTTTTTCAACTACGTTTAATTACAAGGCAGTTTGAAGTGGTTGCTGCACTTTGATTTTCCTATACTGAATTGATAGACATAAATAGTTAGTAGTTGAAACAACTCGTGTTCCATTCTACTAAACACTTGCACTAATGAAAGTGTAAATGAGGCATTTACTCAATTGCTTGCATTAAACGTTGGCTCATCTCGATAGTGTACAGGATGAGGTCCCAATCCGCGTTATCGACGCTATCTGAAATTACAATCACAAAAATCTTTAAATATCGGCTTGTTTATTTAATAATTGAAAATATGTTTATGTACATAGCGTTCAATTTGGACTGCATCTATTTATAATGTTGCCGTTTCATCCAAGAAAAGAAGCGGCCATGTGCGAGTCGGACTCGCCCATGAAGGGTTCCGTAGCAGCAAGTAACGTCATATAAATGTTCTTATAGTTCGTTGTAACTTTGATCAATGTTTTAATAATAGTGTATTGATTGAATGAAAGGGAAATTGCGGTTTACGATTTATGACGTATTACAAAAAAACAATTATTAGATCTCGTTCAAACCAATTTTCGGTGAAAGTTTGCATGGTAATGTACATCATATATATTTTTTTAGGTTTTATCATTCTCTTATTTTAGAAGTTACAGGGGACACACATTTTACCACTTTGGAAGTGCCTCTCGCAGTTTGCGCGAGAGGCACTTCCAAAGTGGTAAAGTCCAGTTTAGAAAAAAATTATATTAGACACCTCAATGTCATTTTTGAAGACCTTTCCATAGACACATATGGTTTGGATGAAAACAACATTTTTGAGTTGCAGTTCTAAGGATGGGGACCCCGAAAATTTATTGTTTTTTCTATTTTTGTATAAAAATATTAATGTTGTTCACAGAATACATCTACTGTCCAAATTTCAACAGTATAGCTCTTATAGTTTCGGAAAAAAGTGGATGTGACATACGGACGCACAGACAGACAGACAGACTTGACGAATCTATAAGGGTTCCGTTTTTTACCATTTGGCTACGGAACCCTAAAAACTTCAGTATACGGATTATATAACTATCCTATAATGAGTACATTTTCTTTGTAACCCTTCAAGCTTAGAAGCTCTCCGGAAGCTCCTCTCTCAAAGGTATCACAAATAATATACCTCCTATGCCATTCCTTGTGTATACTCGAGTTACCTCGGATAAAAATACAAAGAGACTCTTGTATCTTGTTACTGTCTTGTTAAAAATGAAAACTGATGCATGAAAAGGTCATGTCGTAAACCACGTCACGATTGTCTAGACTAAAGGCTGGAATTGCTTAAAGACTGGGACATAACACTGAGAGTCTTGTGTAGGTATTTGTTTACTGTACAGGTGACTCTGAATTAATGTATTATAAGATCTACTGCAGTGTTCTTACTTCATAATCAGTGTTTTTATGTGTTCAAGAATTGGATAGCGGCCAACGAGGTTTTTATGATGAGTCGCAAGTATTTTTTATTAAGGGGCTGAAAACCAAAATAGAGGTAAATAAAGATCGTTTTGTATAAAAACCTATCGCTCATATCATTACCAAAATCAATGTCTTTATAATTGAACATATTCCTCACATAGTGGTTATTTCCAAAACACGATTTGAAAAACTTCACTCGATAAAAATAATAATCAAAGTAGCCTCTGAAAATAGTTAAATTTTGACTTTACACAGTTGTGCTTTAAGTAATGTAAATGAAATTAAGTAAAATTGTGTATCATATGTAACTGAAGGAAATGGTTAACTTTAATTTTTTTAAAAATTGCAACATTTACAAAAAATAACGAATTTTGTGGTTTGGCACTTACGCCCTTCTATTTCAAGCGCTTTTTCTCTGTCACTCCTATGGAGAACGACAGTGAGCGCTGAGGCGCCCTGCTAAACGGACCTATGTCGCTCGACTCGCGCGCTATATTTAGCTGATAAATCTAAAAAACTTTATTAAAAAACAAAACAAAATCATATTATGATGGAGGCTATAAGGTAAGAATAATTTATTTTATTAATAAACTTATAATTTGATTGACATGTAAGATTATATAACTAGATATCCTTACAAAGACGTAATGTAGTTTCATAACCCTAAAAACTGTCAACTGTGTAGTGGAACAAGCTTAAGCTAGAGACACATTATCGGAAGCGGCTAATGGACGCGGCTGATAGCCGTGATCTAGAGTATGAACATACACTCAGCTGTGCAAACTATCGGACGTAAGTCGTGGACAGACTGACCTTGAGCGTCCGAATGTCCGACTGTGCACACTTATTTTTCCACTAAAATCAATTAATTATCATAAATATGTATATTACTGAGTCAATATTTTAATACATTGAATAAAAATATATTACCAAGGCACTCTACTAGTGTTTTAATAAAATAATGTACAATTTACAGTGGCGGCTGTTAGCCGCGTCCGTCAGCCGCGTCCGATAATGTGTTTCCAGCTTTAGTCTTGAAGAACGTAACGTACATAGACTTACAAAAGTCGTAGACTCTGCCATTTTAGTTACACAATTAACACAATGTATCATATGATGGCCTTATTTTATGCATAGTCATTTTTGATAGTGTATCTAACCGCATAATATTATCATCATAATAATTAAGTAATAAAGATATTAAATTAAATAAATACTATTATTTAATCACAGGTTGCAAAATGTGGAATTCTCACAAAACCTTCAATGTTCTGAAGTTCCAAGGTAAGAACAGTGTAAAATACTGCACGTCTTGAAATGTCACTCAAATCTAACTAACAATTCATAGACTATTTATTTACAGCAAAAGAAGACTATTGGAAAATAGCTCTGAAGGAGATGGACCGCAGAATGTAGTTTTGCATCATACACGAATCACATTCTCGCTGAGCTCTGACGGTATCGTCGCGTTCAGAATAGTTTCATATTATATACTATGACTGTATTGTTTGGCAATAATATTGTTAGAATGTATGTTGGTAAAAAGACAGTGTATATTGTTTTGTAAACTTGGATTAATATTAAATAAAAAAATACTATATAAATAAAAAATAAATAAATAATTAAATTGCATAAGTTGATAAAAAATGCTATGCAATAGTTTGACCGCGGCAGTCTCCGTGTGCCACATGACTTTTTTTAGCATACCATTACGATAGCATTTTTATTTTGCCCTATCTAAAATATTCTAAGGCCCTGTGTTAAAAGTACCGTGCAAATTCAAAGACGAATATTAGTTCTCGGAGACTGTGGTAGTACCGATAACGAACCGCGTCTCAAACGCGGCGCTGCTTTATCGTACAAAAAGGGGTGTATCCATTGCTCAAGGTCATTGGCTGCACTCAGCGTCTTAAGTCGGTACTTAAATACTTTGAATTAATGAGGTTTAATTTATATTCTAGTATGTATCTTTAAATAAAAAATAAATATTTTTATCTTAATTTGTATTGTAATTTATCTTATGTTATTATAGTATATTGTTATATAGATTATATTTTGTTTACTATTTAAGGATATATTTTATTTAGATTTTATTAACTTGCTATTAGTAAGTTATAAAGTTATAAATAATAATTAGAAGTTTTAGTAATATAAAAAAATGTAGGACATTTGACACACAAGTCCTAGCTTTAAACTAAGCAGAGCAGAGAGAGTGTCTGATAGAATACTTAAATATTTTTTTATAAATCCCTACATATCTAACGAAACAAACATTTACAGATCATACCAACATTTGGTGCGACACGGGAATCGAACCCGAGACTTCAGGCGTAGCAGTCGCACGCCTCTACCATTGCACCATCGAGGCAGTCAAATTTTAATTTTGACTTAGTTATAATTCGTCTCATAGGGTCATCACATAACCTCGTAGAAAGTAAAATGTAGTAGTTGGTTCTGTCCAAACTCCCTTACCCCTAATTTTGTGAGAATCTCAATGCACTTTTAAAATTTGATTAACAGGTAGGTACTCATGGTCAACAACAGTTTAACTTCACGGTTGGCTTAATGGTTTAAGCGGTCGTCACGCCGCATTCTACTAAGCTGTCTTGGGCTCAAATATCACGTGGGACAATACTTTGTGTCATTCACAAATTGTTGTTCCGACTCTGGGTGTTCTTTGAGTCCGATTCATGTATATTTTGTAAAGTCACCCGCGACACATGACAATTTAAAAATTGTGCTAAATATATGTAAACATTTATCATTTATGCAAACTGCAGTGTCAATCTCATTTGCTGAAGTTAATGCGATACGCAACATCACTTCTCTCTTTAGTGTTGAAAGCATCTTAAAACCCATTTCAAGGTGAGTTAAATCTGTAAAAGTAGAATATGGAAGCACCTATCCAACACTTACGTCTGCAATATTTCTTTTAGTGCTAGACATTTAGAATATGAGTTGTTAGGGTTCCGTAGCCAAATGGCAAAAAACGGAACCCCTAAAGATTCGTCAAGTCTGTCTGTCTGCCCGTCCGTATGTCACAGCCACTTTTTTCCGAAACTATAAGAGCTATACTGTTGAAATTTTGGTCAGTAGATGTATTCTGTGAACCGCATTAATATTTTAACATAAAAATAGAAAAAAATCAATAAATTTTGGGGGTCCCCATACTTAGAACTGAAACTCAAAAAAAATTTTTTAATCAAGACTACGTGTAGGGTATCTATGGATAGGTCTTCGAAAATGATATTGAGGTTTCTAATATCATTTGTTTCTAAACTGAATAGTTTGCTCGAGAGACGCTTCCAAAGTGGAAAAATGTGTGTGTCCCCCCCTGTAACTCCTAAAATAAGAGAGTGATGAAACTAAAAACAATATATGTTGTACATTACCATGTAAACTACAAACGAAAATTGGTTTCAACGAGATCTAGTGAGTATTTTTTTTAATACGTCATAAAGCCTAAACCGCTATTTACCTTTCATTCAATCAATACACTATTATTAAAACATCGATCAAAGTTACAACGAACTACTAGAACTTTTATATGATGTTACTTGCTGCTATGGAACCCTTCATGGGCGAGTCCGACTCGCACTTGGCCGTTTTTTTATTTTAAGGAAAAGTCATTTCATTACTCTTGTATAATGCCTTTTCTGTTTAACCCGTATTGCGGAGTGTTTCTTAGTAATGAAGACACTACGATATTTAAAAAGATAGAAACAGTGTACAGAGGTTTTGTTCAGAAGTAACAATATTTCATTTCTGACGAAGTTTTAGCAAAGAGATTTTTGTTATACTGCTGTCAAAGTTTGTTTGCATGCAGTGGCCTTACCCTTGAATTCAATTGCAAATTTAATCTAATACGAATCCAATTTCAATTTCAAGTTCCGTTGAAAATAGTTACGTAGTGTTGAATTCAAGAGTACGAAAATAGGGGTCTTTATTTTGGTGCTAAACTAGAGTAATGAATTTCTTGATGATTTGTATAATTTTCGAACACAAAAGTTCAAATCAACCAACGTCTCTACGTAAGGTATATTAAGAATTTAATCTTTACCATTATAACATTGTAAAGACGTAAATTCGTGATGTTTTTGGGTAATCTCTAGATCTACTAAGCCATTTTGGAAATTATTTTACTTATAGAAAGCTACATTAACTCCGAGTGTCATAAGCTATAAATTAATTGGGAAATGAATACCCCGATATTCAAAATACATGGGGGTAAGGACGCGAGCAGAGTCTATTTCATAATTGTATGTATGGTTGTAAAGTAACCCGCAACACAGGATGTACGAGTATATTCCTAATGCTTTTTTGTTTTGCTAAGTTGTCTTCAAAGAATTCCATCAAAAACTAATATTTTTGTTTGGTTGATTGATTTACTTTTTCAATTTATTTACCTATCTTCCTAATTCAATTGACTTATTAGTTAATACTGTAATATGCCCATGCAGGTACTGAATTTTTAATCTAGCAATCCAACTGATCTTGAATCCGATTTGAACTCAACAAAAAAATATCTAGTACAACTTTCCACGTTCAATGTTCTTACTTTTATATTCACACTAATCTTAACGTTCCCTCCTCAATCTCACCCTCTGAAATGCCAACCGGTGCTCTACTTGGAGAGTAAAGAGGGAAAGTTTTTGGGAGCCTCATATAACTGGGAGTCGTTCCCTAAATCAAATGCCACTTACCGAAGTTCAGTACGGGGTGGCAGACGTCGTGGCACATACTTCACAACTCCACAAGTTTTACGTCGAGAATTCTTTGTAAAAAATTTAGTTATACTTTTTCTATGTTTTCTCGAATCGTGTTTTTTGTAATTGAAACCTACCAAACTGACGCTGTCTGATAGAAAGCATTAGTAGAATCCAATAGTCCCTATTCTCATTATAATCGCAGACAATGCAAAAGACCCATACTATAACGAGAGTATAACCCTAGTGAGATTCTTCTGTATTCTGGCCTCCGGCTTCAATGAAGCACTGGCCCATGAAGTAGGACAGTATGTACGCTGTCATTTTTACACGCTTTTTATTAGCTTCACCTGTATGTTTGTATGTTTATTTGTATGTTTGGGTGCGATTTTGACCTACTTTAAACGACCAGATTTCGTTCAAACTTTGTAGATTTATCGAGGACCGATGACAATACATTAATTTGAAAAAAAAAGAAATTAAACAAAATAGTCTTTTTTAGTCTAGAAAAAAAATAGTTTTAAAAAACTAAACAAACACGCTTTTAAACTAAAGAGTAGAAAATAATTTTAATGTAACAAAGCGTGGGGTGAAAATATTTCAATAACGTCGCCCCACGCTTTTTACATTAAAATTATTTCCTACCTTTTAGTTTAAAAGCGTGTTTGTTTAGTTTTTTAAAACTATTTAAACTCTTTTAGGTTATTTCTAAAATGGTGCTGTTCCAGCACTATGGTTAATATGTTATGTTTTAAGCATTAACTTGCCATGAAATACTATGAATACTAATTATAGTAATAAATTTGATTTTTAGGAGAGTTGCGTCATCGTATGCTATAAAATAAATCAACTTAAAACTTCTTAACTAACTTTTGGCCGATGCTCCGTCCGCTTGTATGTCAGTTATCGTTGTAAATCATTTGTTCTTTCTTCAGAAAATGCTAAATTTAATTCAGCTACGAAAGCGTAACAATCATACATATAATTTTGAATTTATAATATTACATTCTAGCACCAAATAAAGTAGTAAAATAGTAAAATAACATTTAATACAAATTATTTATTTTTTCTACTCTCACAAAGCTCACATTACAGTAAAATTCAACTGAGAAACAAAGCAGTGACGATGTAAACTCAAAATAATGCGCACTCAGCCTCGAGTATTTACTCATACGCGAAACTTGATGACGTAACGTCTATTCTAATGAGTTAAGTCTTCACAACTAGTTGATATTACGTTGAGAACTCCTGGAACGGAACCGCACTGAAATAACTAGCCATTATTATCCTGACACGCGTCTAGGTAACCTGCATGTACCAGAAAAGAGAGACCCATGCATTTAGATCAAAATCACCCTCGATTGTTGTATGGTACATGAATGCGGAAGGGACGAGGTAGGTCTTAGAAAATTGGTAGACGGAAATAATGTTGCCGTGTCTGTGTAAGATTCTATTTTGTTGGCGTATCCGTGGAGTTAAATCGTATTGTATCAGTGCGTTACGAGTTATCTTATAATTGTTACGGATCGAAATTACGGCATAACAATGTATTGCAATAAAAGTAATAATAATGGAGGAGCATCTTAATAGGCCGCCATAGTGTGGGTCTCCGTGCTGCATTGACGCGTGCTGAATTTACAATGAGTACAGTGTGGTATTAGTGAGTAAACTCGATAGAATAACCACATTTAAACTATTGCTTCCATAAAATATTCAGTTCTTTAATGAAACTTAAATATTCAGTTATATTAACTATAGAAAACTGTTGTAATGTTGAAAAATGTTAAAATATGTTGGTAGGTTAAAACAAGTTCTATGAACGTGTGTTTGTTTACTTTATGTGTGTCAAAATTATTTCCTTCTTGATCTAGAAGCTTGAAAAAAATAATGTATTAGTGTTATAGCTCTGTTTTATAGTTATATACACTCGGTTCCAAAAATAACGGGTCAGAATAACGGGTCAGTCACATAAACCCGAATATCTCCCGAACTACGTATGCCATCCTAATGAAACGGACTGTTCAATTGAGAATTTAATTATACAGATAAAAAATAAAATAAAACTTAGTTACACCCACAATATTAATCTTAAATTAAAAAAACCTAAAGTAGTCATATTTTTCTTAAGATTACATTTTTTTTATTATTTTTTTTTTGCTGTTTTTCATCACTTTCTTCATTTAATACTTTGTATTGCCTCCACGTGATGAAGCCTCCAGTGATGAAAAACAGCAAAAAAACAATCATAAAAAAAATGTAATCTTAAGAAAAATATGACTACTTTAGTTTTTTTTTAATTTAAGATTAATATTGTGGGTGTAACTAAGTTTTATTTTATTTTTTATCTGTATAATTAAATTCTCAATTGAACAGTCTTCGTTTCATTAGGATGGCATACGTAGTTCGGGAGATATTCGGGTTTATGTGACTGACCCGTTATTTTTGGAACCGGCTATAGTTTTATAATAGATCGTCTGGTACTTAAGAATGTGTAGAGAATTCAATATCTAATTTCTTGTACCACAACAGGCGTTGAATAATATATAATAGTCTGGTCACTGGTTATTCTCATTTTTTATAGAAGTATATGAATAAGAGTTAACATTCAATTATACGTACATATATTGTCTGTAACTGTTGCTAAGTTATTTATATCAGGCGCTTTTATGAACTGTTTTTATTTTACTGGCAACGATGCTTCTAATTACACTATGTATTTTAATAATACGTTTAGGCTTTAGCCTAACGAAATCTATGTACAATTCAACGGATTTAATTTCACCGATTGAGTGAGGATAGTGTTATTCAAATCTCCCGTAATCAAGCAGATTTACTGTACATTTTAGCCTACTTCCTTGGCCTATTGCCTCCCCTAAAGAGCGCAGTGCGCATCATTCCGCTTCCAGCTCTTGAAGCCATCGATCTATAGTACAGCAGGGCGTTCTATATTACGTTTGTCTTATAGCGGTCTTTACTCTAAAACATTAAAACATTCTAGTAATTCTTATATTTCTAGTAACTTCGTAAGACCACACATCAGGTTACTGGTTTGCCTTTAACTTCTTAAATAAAACAATAGGAAAATATTAAAGACTTATTCCTTGCTCTTAATTAAAACACAAAATTAAAATACTAATAGCAGCATCAAATAATTAGTAGCAGCATTTTTCACTGTAAACAAGGAACTGGAATGCATCACAAAAACATTTGTTGAATACTTATTTGGTCTTCTCAAGAAAATACTCAATATGCATCCAAAACACGGCAGCAAGCAATATCCTACCTTAAATCCAAAAGGTACACAAGTATGTCTACAAGTTAGAGTTCACAAAACAACCTTCCTATATTAGAATCCTTCCTCGTGAAGCTTTATACAAACATTGACGATGCTGCCATCTTCTTCTGCTTTTTGTGCTGACCGTACACGTATCTGACGGCCACGGATGAATTTTTCAAAAGGTTTATTTGTTAGGCCGTCTACAAGAGAAGTGAGGTTCTTCTCGCCATGGATTTATAAAGTTTCGTATATTTCTACAGGCATTATGATTATATTTTTCCTTTGCATATTTTATAAAAAATATTATTTTATTGTACCTTTTTTATGTTCATTAAAAATATTTGTATTTAAACTATTTAAATGTAAATATTTCTTAAAAATATAGCACTTTATTATATATTTCTAGGTTTATAATATTACTTTCATTGTCAATTGAATATTATTCTTCTAGACTCAGCTGGCTTTCTAGTAGATGGTAAAGTATTAATTGTACATATTTACTGGAAGTTTATGAAATAGCACGAAGTTATCATTTCAAAACTATTCAGAATTTTTATTAGCTCTCTCAGTGCTCAATCTTAATAATTTTAACAAAAAAAACGACAAAAAAAATATTCCGAATACCCAAATCGCGACAGGTATGCCTATGATGTTTGAGGAGTTGCCTCGATTTCTTAAGGATCCTGGTTTCGTTATCATGGGACCACCTAAAAGGCACCAGCTTTCAAATAAAAAATAATTATCAAAATCGGTTCTCTCAATCGAAAGTTCTGATATCACAAACATAAATAAAACTGTCGAATTGAGAATCTCCTCCTCTTTTGAAGTCGGTTAAAAAGAAAAAAACAGTTATAATCCCTTATTGCTTACAATAACTTACATAAAAAAAATCTAATACTTTTTAACTGAAAAAAGTTCGGAACATATCTGGACCTAGATAAAATACGGTAAACTTTTCTGTAGCTTTGTATGTAGCTGGCCTTGTCACAAAAAGCCAGTGTTATCGTCTAGCTAGCAATATCTACTTCAAGTAGCTTCTCGAACATGGATATTAGAGAAAGACTCGAGCTACAAAGCCCTAAACAGTGAAGGTATCCGAACGATTCCATTCAACAGAGATGTTTCCAATAAAACTAGTAGTCAGCCATTTTCTTCGGCGAGTTAATTATTTTGAAACTCGCAAGTCTGGCTATGTAGATGCTCTTTGTGTTTGCGTTGTAACGAAATTGAGCTTATTCGTAGTATGCCTTTATTGAATGTTTAGGTTAATGAAAATATGTCGGCATTAGCATGTATTTTGGAGCGAATGGCGGTTATGTAATAGTGAAGGCAAGACAGAGTTGATATTGAGTGTGTGCGGCATCGGACTTCTGGTACATTAAAGAGAAGTACCCACTGTATTAAGTTGGTTCAAGAATTAAAGAGTTAATCGAGAATCTAAATATAATAAAGTATGAATTAAACTACAAAATTCCTTGTTTCTTTAACTAAATTAAGTACATGTTACCAGGTATTCTAAGTTCTTGTTAAACGTCTTCTGTAAATTTTGTTTGTCACGCACTAGAAAGATGGTGCAAACTTATAAGCATAATTTTATCCCATTGCTTAAATAAATCGTGTTTTTTTTTTGAAATTCAATGTATTTTTTTAATAAATGAATTACCTAGTGTAACGGTATGTATATATATAGATCTTAGAGATCTTTAAGACTCTAAGCATAAAGATTCATCCTCTCTATAACTCTTTCATAACTTGATTATTTTTCGAGATACCCTTAAAAGAATACCTAACGCTAATAGGATTAGTTTCTTTTCAACCCTCGAAATGAGTGAGATGAAATATTTCTATGTAATATATTACTAAACTAATACCATCAGAAAGAAAAGTAAATATTATAATGCTCAGAAAACGAATATTGTAAAAGAAATAAGAACAGGATTAGAAAGATAGTTTTTTTTTTGGACATCATCTAGTCTCTAACTAAGCAGAGCTTGTATTATGAGTACTTAACAACTGATATAAATACATAAAAATACTTTTTTTTTAAATAACTAGGTACATATTATACATAGAAAACGCCCAGACTTAACTACTACACAACTAGTTTGTCCGACCCAGGAATCGAATCCGAGACCTCTTGATCAGCAGCCGCATACGCTAACCACTAGACCAACAAGGCAGTCAAAAGATAGATAGATTCATATGAAAACCTTACCTTCTTTGAACCGGTTTCTCAAATTACTGTGAGTCACAAACTATGAATTTCAATTATTAGTAAATTACATAACTTAAATTTGAAATTCATCAAGATCAACTTACAAAGACATTAAAGAAACAAATCCCATATTAAATCAAATTCTATATTTATACAAGTGATGTTAAATATAATTTACGACAGGGTACTTATTTCACGTGTGTATTTTGACACGTGTAAAAACCGTTTGAACCAGTGAATAGAACATAATAAATTTGACACGGTGTCTAATGTAGGTAGTACACACTGTATGATATTTCACGTGGAAGTAATAAGAGAAAAACACGTCAGATCCCTGTTTATTTTCGATAGAGCACAAACTTTGGGACGTGGAGGCTGCTCCCGAAAGTTGAAGGGTCGGAAAAATCGGCCCCCAAAACTAATGGAGCGTACAACGGGAATGAACTTTAAAAATTTCGCCAACGTTGCTTTTTTGAGAAGGCGATCTGTTCATCGACGACTATTTATATTACAGGGTTTGTTTTATTTATTTTATTTATTTATTCTTTATGTACAGGTGTACAAAGGCGGACTTAATGCCGTAGGCATTTTCTGCCAGTCGACCTTAGGACGATGCAGAGCCAAACATGGTAGATGCACATACGAATCCTAATTTAAGATATAGCACACTTAATCTACATATACATGCATATTATATACATACACATATATACACATATACATACATATATATATATATATATATATACATACCATACATATAAAGAATAATATAACATACATAAGTGTATACAATACATAATATATGTATATACGTTAATACACATAAATACAAATAATACATATTATAATAAATATATAAAAATTCAAGAAAAGGGGAGCTACAATTTATGGTGGTTTATTTAGTGTGTCTGTAAAATGCCTCCGTACTTGGAATTTGAAAGTTTGTCGAGTTTTTGCCATCCTGATCTCGAGAGGGAGCGCGTTCCATAATAGAATAGATTGCACCAAGAAAGTGGAATGTACGAAGTCAGAGCGGTGAGTGGGACAGTGGAGAAGAAGATTGTTTGAAGATCTAAGGTTTTTATCGTGATTTGCACCTAAATATTGGAGATGAGTAGTTAAGTAGGAAGGAGAACTTGGTGAAAAGAGTAAAGAATATAGAGTGGTTAATGCTCGTATCTGTCGACGCTGACGAATTGGAAGCCATTTAAGAAGGGAACGATGCTGGGACACATGATCATATTTACGTAAATTGAAAACGAATCGAATGCAATTGTTGAGAAGACGGTCGAGTTTATTGAGCAGATCTGCATTCAGGTCAAAGTAGCACATGTCACCATAGTCAATTATAGGGAATATTAGGGTCTGCACAAGCATTGCCTTAGTTTCCGATGGTAGAAAGTTTTTAAGCCTATGAAGGGCCCGCAATGAACCTGTGACTTTCTGGCATACAGATGCGACTTGTTTACGCCAGCTAAGAGTTGTGTCAATATACAATCCGAGGTCCTTTACACTCTCAGCGTAAGGAATAATCATGTCATCGTAAGTAAGCGGTGGAAGTGAAGCAAGGTCGAGTTGGCTTATACTTCGGTTACTACCGATGACAATAGCCTGGCATTTTGTCGGATTCACTGACACACCAAACATTTCAGACCAATGTTTAATGGCTGCCAGGTCACTATTAACGACCGAAACCGCGGACGATATATTGCACAACTCCGATTGATAGTAAAGTTGCAAGTCATCGGCGTATAGATGATAGGAACACTGAAGTCTTGTAGTGATAAAATTAATAAAGATGGAAAATAAGAGGGGTGAAAGAATACCGCCTTGAGGAACGCCAGCAGCCAAATTACACCAGCTGGAAGAAGATTCTTCCATACTGACTGATTGCTGACGATCTCGAAGATAAGAGGAAAACCAATCCAGTACGTCTTGAGAGACCGAGAAGTGGGAGAGGATAGCAAGGAGGAGTTCATGACTGACGGTATTGAAGGCATTGGAAAAGTCAACAAGTACTACAATTGTAACCTTGGTACTCTCCATCCCCGCCTTAATGTCGCCAGTCACTTTAAGCAGCGCAGAAACGGTGCTATGGCCTGGTCTAAACCCAGACTAAAAAGGACTGAGTAAGCTGTTACTGTAAACAAAGTAGGAGAACTGTTTATGGACGCAGGCTTCTAGCACCTTGGAAAGGAAGGGAAGGATGGAAATTGGACGGAAGTCAGTTGGAAGAGACGGATTAGGAGTTTTAGGCATCGGACGCACATATGCTTTCCGCCACAGGGATGGGAATGAACCAGACATGAGAGAGAAGTTAACAATATGAGAGATAGCGGGAAGGAGGTAGACCAAAAGTGTGGTGATCATTTTCCTGCTAATGCCATCACAACCAACGGCTTGGGATTTAATAGAAAGGATAATCTTCCTAATCTCTCCCTCTGTAACAGGACTGAATTTAAAAGGGCTTACATCTGGACGCGGTAGACTATTGATGTAGTTACGAGCATTATGTTCAGATAGACTGTCCAAAGTAGAAGAGGTGATAAAATGTTAGTTAAGTGAGTCGAGACTTATGGATTGAGGAAAGTCTACATGTCGCGATCTGCCGATGCCTATAGTTCCTAGGAACTTCCAGGTGTCGGCAGGAGAGGAAGAGGAAATATTATCGAGAATATGGCGGCGTTTGGCGTTCCTTATCATCAGATTACACCGATTTCTCGCAGACTTATACAGTTCCCAGTTTGCTTCGATACGGTTTCCCTTGTAAGTCCTAAACGCCCTATTGCGACGTCTCATAGTCATCCGAATACCCTCAGTCATCCAGGGTGCTGGTGGTCGTTTCAACCTAATCCTCTTAACCGGTGCATGAGTGTCATACAGTTTTTTGACTACTTGGTTGAAAACGTGCACCTTGTCATCGATAGCAGTGGAATCGATTAGAGACGTCCAGTCAATATGTGATGCGTCATTACTTAATTTATCAATATTCATTCGTCTAAAGCAACGCCTGTACAGGATTTTAGGTTTGGGTTTTGGAGGTTTAAGGACGTAGGAGAGGAAAATCAGGTCATGATGTGAAAATCCGGGAGCGTCAAGTTGACCATGAGAGGAAACAAGGGAAGGATTGGAGGTGATGATTAAGTCGAGCCAAGTATCCACGCCGACATTATTGTGGTGAGTGGCTTGTAACGGTAGGATATGAAGGCTGACCGATTCAAGAAGGAGCTGGAGTTTATGGGAACGATTGGAGCTTAGGGCTAGGAGATTAGTATTAAAATCACCCATGATGACATGATGAACATACTCTGCACCCAGCGATTCAAGAACTGTTTCGAAATCAGTGAAATAGTCAATAGAAGGGGGACAATAAACAACACCAATCACGACTTTAGCACCTCTGACACAAACCTCTAAGAATAAGAATTCAGCTGAAGCATCAGAATTAGAAGAAGAAGAAGATAAAATTCTATATGGAAAGTCACTGCGCAGATAAATAGCGACGCCACCTCCTCTCCTGCCTACCCGGTCATTTCGGATAAGAATAAAGCCAGGCAAGGGGTACGAGGTGGAGAGAAGGTGCGGCCTAATCCATGTCTCTGAGATCAGAACGGCATGAACATTCGTGTCACAAAACGCCTCGTATAAGTCAGTGAAGTGGCTAGGAATGCTTTGGGCATTCAGATGACAAACATTCAATAGTGAACTATTTTTATTATTATTAAACTGACGGCGTAAAATACCACCAAGAGTATCTGTTACGGAGGAGAAACTATCATCACTTGAAGAGGTTTCAGATTCACAAGCAGAAACATAATACTCATTATCTGAGGACATGGATACAAACACACGGTAAATAAATTTATTAAACTAAATAAAGTTCAACTTTAAAATTTATAAATATAATACAAAATTAATATATATATTTAAGTGTATATACTTATTAAATAACGTGCAGATGTTCTGGTACACAGCTAGTATCTCTGCACCACCCGCCAGCTTACATAATTTCAGAAAAACTTAAAAAGAAAAGAAAAATACACTGTAAACACTGCAAAGCGATTCACTGGCAGGTGGTGTGGATGCAGTGGGTTATTATCACATTAAATATATATCTAATGTGAGTACTAGCACTTAAACCGTATTTACTTGCCCAAATATGTAGAATAAGACAAAATATAATATTAAATACAATTAAAATAAAATGCTCAGATTCACGATACGTCTATACTTTTTTTACACCTACCGCCGAAAAAAAAACATTTGTTTTGCATCTCTTGTTTAGATTCTTGGAGCGTCTGATAAGTGTCTTTGAATACATATGTATAAATACAGAGGTACCAATATCAATATTTATTTTTGTGCTTGTGGTTTCGCTGTTATTGTACTCTATTTCCAAAAATTTATTAAACCACTTTTCCTTAAACATCTTTTCCTTAAAGGTATTCAGTTGATATTGAAATACAAATCTCTAATCACCACGGTCTTGTAGAAAACTTTATGTAAGATTTGAACGACCTTCTTTACATTTTATACTAAGGTATATGTACAACTAGCTGCGCCCCGCGGTGTTACCCGCGAATATCATTATGGTTGCTATGCAAGTGTGTTATGCATGGCAACCGGTGAAGTTTTGACAGACTATAAACAGTGATGCATTTTGACATCTACGATTTATGTAGTTTTATAATCACTTATCTTTCGCCCGTGGATCTCGATTATTGCAGTAAAAAATAGCCTATGTGTTATTTAAGCTAATATTATTATAAAGTTTCATCCAAATCCGTTCAGTAGTTTTTGTGTGAAAGAGGAACAAACATACATACATACATACATACATACAAACTTTCGCGTTTAAAATATTATTAGGATATTGAAATCTGAATGAATTTCCCAATCTTAATCGAAATTCATTCTGAAAATGACCGTGAATTGAATACGTGTAAAAAGCTATATTTATACACATCACGTACACAATCCCGTTCAGTAATTGACCTGACTCGTAAATGTATATAAGAATTTCACCACAGCACGACTTTAAGACTCGTCGTCCATAAAGTGCATGAAAAAGAATCTTGAATGGCCCGTTTTATAACATGGCCCCGTGCTCCGGACAGAATATCGAGTAAAATAACAATTTAAACTATATTTTCAGTAGAAAAGTGACGCTCTTTTATCGTTATAGAAATTATGTTTGAACCTGACTTTTAAAATATTGTGATAAAAAACATAATGGAGTTTGTAATTTCTTTGCTAAAATAAAAAAATGGCAACATCCTTTGTGCAGATGTAGTTAGGTGTACTTTGAATTATGTAAAGTCACAAAATTAAGTGTTCTAAAAATTATGTGAAAATAAGTTGCTAAGATTTGAAGGGAAATAAAATTGTATAATTTGGCCTGCAAGACTGCTGTGTAGATTCGACAAAACGATCAAAGATCTATTATTACTTTTAATCATGTTCAAGAACAGAATAAGATAATACAGAATTATAATTATATATATATATTGGTAATTCTATATCGTTTTGCTATATGGTTTTGACAGAAAATGGAGCCAAAACCTAAATCGGTGACAACACAACATTACAATTTAGTCACAATAAATAAATATTAAGTATTTATAAAGTTTAAAATTATAATAGTTTTAGATTATACATTAACTTTAAGGAATTTTTCTATCATCCCAAGTTGGCTTATAGATAGTAGTCTAAAATATATATTTTTATGCAATTGAATACATTTCTTAAAATACATATTATTATATAAGTATAATAGATAAGTAGGTACTTACTTTCAAAGCGATACCATTATCTTTCTACCCAATCTTTAGTTGAGTATCTGAACCTACAGCAGCTTTAACTTATAAAGTATTAAGCCCTATCGATTTCGACTTAAATGCGGCTGAGACTAAGGTCTGATGGGGTATAAATTTGTTACAAGTGCGTAGGTAGACAGTTTTATTAAAATCGAGCTTTCGCGAAGTCGAAATAGATTTTGTGTTGTTAATATTACTGGCAGTTAATTCTGAGTACTGAGTACCGTGTCCCCTACCGCGTGCATATCGGTCATATAGATAAAGAGTATTCTATATCCTTCCTCAAAAATTAAAGTATCTCGACGCCAAACATTATAGAAATCAGTGTAGCGGCTTAGCCGTGAGACACAAGTTTAATAGATAGACCTGTAGAGGAACGGGTATCGTGTTCCTCAATCACAAAGGGAGGATCCTCCGACCAGGCGAGGTGATCGTGCCTGTCGGGCCACAGCCCAACGATTGATGTTGGGATGTTGTAATATATGTTAATCGGCGCGAAAATTTCACTTTCGCGATTTAGAATTAGTAGTTACTCAGTATAGACAATTCCGTGTTTTCTTCGTGGTTTAGTGTTTCTTCGGTAGATGGCGCTGTATGTAGGAGTCGCCACAGACCTTTTAATTTTTTTTATTTTAGTATGGGCTATTCTCTGGTAATTTTGAGTTTATATCTAAGTTTTAGACGTGTGATTTAGCTCATATATATTCATCCATCAATTATATAAACATGTACTGTTATAATCTACATCTTACACTTAGAGCATACATCATGATAAATTGTTATTGTACTAGACTTATATACACACATAGTCCCATTTTTTAGGTTTGAACTAAATGAAAGCTAAATTCAAATCACCACATGAATGATGTAGTTCAGTTAGTTTAACTTCTCCAAATGAACTTAATAATATTATATTTATTTATACTAAAAATTAACAAATTCTCTTAAGCAAGGACATAATTTTATACAACCTTGAGATAAAATGAAAAGTATAAAAGGTTGTCGTTGACTGCTATACTAGTATTAACTGTGTGCTACAGTAGCCAACGTCCTCCACCCTAAATGACGCTCTTTACATCGTTTTTAAGTTATTCTTTTTCTCCTGAGGACACACAAATACATATTAACATCATTATCCCATCTTTAAAAGTATTTGGCACGTCACCTTATCTACGTTTCGCAGGTGGATTAGTTATGATATTGATGTGTCTGTGTAACAAATTAATGACTATCTATATATTTCGTATAATCCTATAATCTATTACCAAAGTAATGGGAGACGTATTTGTTAATACCACAATTGTTTTCGACAGTTAAAGGTTGAAATTCATTTATAAGGCTGTGTGCTAGTCGACAGTAAAGGGTTATATTTGTAATAAACAACTGAATTAATTGTTATATTGGTAGTTTCAATTATGACGCGTAAAGTAATAAGCAAACTTAAAAATGTATATTATTAACCGTCTACGTTAAAATTTTGATACAATTTATATAACTTAAGTCACCCGGATTATTATTACAAATCCATTGACACCTCATTCATTAAAATCGATTTAGTAGTTTAGGCACTGCGGTGGAACATACAAACATACATTTGTACCAAATCCAATATCCTTCCTATTGTCTTCGCCGTAGTCGGGTAAAGATACATTAAGGTCTTTATTTACAGTAAGGGAAAAAGTTTTTTTCTTATAATCAATACATTTTCACCTTAAATAAGAATAGCAAACGGTACAACACCGAGAAATGAAAAGTTTTCGCCGAGGGAAATTACTAAAGTCCATAACACCCGACTTTCATCGTAGGTTTTCAAGGGTCGCGATACAATTTTGCTTGACAAAAACAAGTTTGAAGGTAACCGAGATGAAAGTGGTACAGAGTTTTTTAGTTGTTGACGTAAGAATATGGTTAGACTTTTTTTAAATAATCGTTTATTATGGCAACGAGGCCCAATATGTTCATAACATGAACAAGACAAATCTTAGTAGCGTAATTTATGTGTATGTGACAATTAACCTGGTCACACTAAAATTATCTCTATTATATCACTGCCTCGTTGGTCTAGTGGTTAGCGTATGCGACTGCTAATCAAGAGGTCTCGGGTTCAAATCCCGGGTCGGGTCAAAAAGTGTTTTTGGGGGTTTTCTTAGGAAATTCCTAATAGCTGCCCGGAATTTGGAAGTTTGGCGGTGATTCACGCCCGTGCCTCGAAGAGCACGTAAAGCCGTCGGTCCCGGTTGTCATGAATATCTATGGCAATCGTTATTGAGAAGTCAGTGCCCTCAAATATACTGACAACTATTTCAATCTTCGAATTTCATTCTCCCTTAGGGTTGTGGAGGTCTGATGCCAGTCGCTCCGTGGAAAAACTGATATTCAGGTAAAACCTGTTGAACTAGTAGCCGACCCCAAATAAACTTGGGGGTAAGGCTAGGAGGATGATATCACTAATATTTAGACATGTACCTATGTGTATTTTTACCTTCCATCGTAGTTGCTAAAATACTGAACCTTTTCTAATGAACTAGCTCTTCTTTACGACTCCACCGGCGTGTATATCGGTTATCACGGTAAGGAGTAGCTTATCTTTAAGAATGAAAGTATCTAAATTTCAAATTTCATCGAAATCGGTGCAGCGTTAGAGCCGTGTAAGCGTAACAGATTAGCAGACATATGTACTTTCTAATGTATAATAATTATGAGAACGAATGAGATATCAGATTCGATAAATAAATTAACAAACATTTTAAATAGTCGAGTTATAGAGTATAATTTGTTCCTGTCTAATTTTTATAGTCACATTAGCCTAGGTCCCTTCTTCTTCCTAGCCTTTATTCCCAATATTATTTGGGATCGGCTTACTAGTTCAACCGGTTTTACCTAAATTTTAGTTTTTACACGGAGCGACTGGCATCGGACCTCCGCAACCCTGAGGAAATATTATTATCTAATAACGATTGCCATAGGTGTTCATGACAACCGGGACCGACGGAGTAACGTACTTTCAGAGGCACGGGCGTGAATCACCGCTAAACTTCCATACTCCGGGCTGCTATTAAGGATTTCCTGTAAGAAAAACCCAACAACACTTTTAGGCCCGATCCGGAATTGGAACCCGATGCCGCTTGATTAGCTTAGGTCCCCGTCATTCTTAAATTCTTTACGTCCATATACAAAAATCTTTTGAAATATCAATAGTCTACTATTAAATCACAATAATAAGCCGTATATCTATCAACTTACGTTACAGAATCGAATACCTTTGAGATCCTAAATCCCAATAGATTAAACTTTAGCTGAAGTAGTAAAATTCGCCGTAGTCACCTTCCACTAGGTCTACGGGGCGTGACTGGCCCAAAACTTGTACTATAATCGTAAACTTTAGGAGTATCCAGTGGAACATTTATTGGAATAGGAATTTATAATAGCCGTTAGTTTCGATCACTGTTAAAAGTTTTTAGTTTAGCTTTATGTACTCTGTAAGTATTTTAGGCTAGAATTTAAAAACATTTCTTTTTTTATATTTAAGCCTACCAAAGTGACACTACTCTGCCTGATCGAAAGCATGAGCATTGTGAGCGTAAGCAATGCAGCATGGTGACCCATACCATGGCAGCCTGGTCAGATGTGTCTGCATCATTCTCCCGGCCTCTGAATGAAGCCGGAAAATGATTCAGAATGATTGGGCCTTTGGTCTCACAACTCACCCACGAAATACGACAGCAAGAATGCTGTCATTATTAAAATAGTCTTCTGTGTGAAGGTAGTACTGCTTCGGTCGAACCGGACCATTCTTACTGAAGTTCTACTACCTATTAAAATTGAGTTATACATGATTGACAGCCCTGTTGGTCTAGTGGTTAGCGTATGCGGCTGCTGATCAAGAGGTCTCGGGTTCCATTCCCGGGTCAGACCAAATATTTGTGTGATCCACAAATATTTATTTTAGAGTCTGGGTATTTTTCTATGTATAATATGTATGTATTTACAAAAAAAAAAGTATGTTTATGTATTTATATCAGTTGTCTAGTACCCATAACACAAGCTCTGCTTAGCTTGGGACTAGATGATGTTGTGTGTCAGATGTCCAAAATATTTATTTTATTTTATTTTATTTATTTACAAAAAAAAAGTATGTTTATGTATTTATAGCACCCATAATAGAAGCTCTGCTTAGTTTAGGACTAGATGACGTTGTGTGTAGGATGTCCTAAATATTTATATATTTATTTTATTTTATTGAAGATTTAAGACAGATGAAAACACAGATTGGTTGATAATTCAATTACAGTCTACCGTTTGGGATAAACCATATCGTAAGCTCAAGCGAAAATGTTTTTTTTTTATCTTTGTATAAAAGTAGTGTATATGTCGTTTCACACAAATTATTTATCCATCTCTGTCTAAAGTGCAATAACCATTAAAATCATCAAAAACCACCACAAATCTTCACTTAACGAGTACTTTCCCTTAATTCCCTCTTCAGCCGACGATTATTTTGGCACAATATCACCATGGGCCATTGTGAGGGGCCTCTGAGGGCCCGGTAACGAGACGGCTAAACAAAAAGAAATCTCAAGCGTTCGCAATCGGAACGTGGAGACAAAGCTGCACTTTTAGTAATTGCCATCGTAACATAAGAGTACCTACAAAATAGCGGCTATATTTTTAGAATTCTTTATTCGAGATTAATGAGGATTTTATGTATAAATAAGTATCTACCTACATATTCTATTCATACTAATGTCAGCTTTAATCACCACACTTCTTTTCTGTTCTGTAGTTCGACTTTGGTTTAAATTACTAAGTTTTTTTATTCATTGTTTAAGTACAACTATATGTGTGCGGATACATATCAGTATATATTTGGAGTATATAGCTATAAATTATCACCGCAGTATTTTGAAAAAAAACTAATTTTAATAATTATTTTGGGTTAAAAGTGTAAGTAAAAAAGCGGCCAAGTGCGAGTCGGACTCGCCCATGAAGGGTTCCGTACCAGCAAGTAACATCATATAAAAGTTCTTGTAGTTCGTTGTAACTTTCATCGATGTTTTTATACTAGTGTATTGATTGGATGAAAGGTATATTGCGTGTTACGATTTATGACGTATAAAAAAAAAACTACTCACTAGATCTCGTTCAAACCAATTTTCGTTGGTAGTTTACATGGTAATGTACAACATATATTTTTTTTAGTTTTATGACTCTCTTACTTTAGAAGTTAGAGGGGGGGGGACACACATTTTTCCACTTTGGAAGTGTCTCTCGCGCAAACTATTCAGTTAAGAAAAAAAAATATTAGAAACCTCAACATCATTTTTGAAGACCTATCCATAGATACCCCACACGTATAGGTTTGATGAAAAAAAAAATTTTGAGTTTCAGTTCCAAGTATGGGGACCCCCAAAATGTATTGTTTTTTTTCTAGTTTTATATAAAAATCTTAATGCGGTTCACAGAATACATCGACTGACCAAATTTCAACAGTATAGCTCTTATAGTTTCGGAAATAATTGGCTGTGACATACGGACGGACAGACAGACAGACAGACAGACAGACAGACTTGACGAATCTATAAGGGTTCCGTTTTTTGCCATTTGGCTACGGAACCCTAAAAATGAATGATGATTAACTTACCTATAGTATATGCTTATGCTGACCGAGTAGCCGAGGATCGAACTAAGTGGCGTGCAATTGGAGAGGCCTATGTCCAGCAGTGGACAGCGATAGGCTGTTGATGATATGTATATGTATATGCTTTGAATTTCAGTATAATAAACAGGTTTACGTAGCCTTGTGTTTAATCATTCATTCAGCATTTCATTTTCAATATCAATTTTACAACACCAATGTTTAAATTTTATTTTTATTTTATTTTATAACTTTATGCTCAAATACCTACATGCATTAATACCTACGTACAAACAATGTTTTAAAAAATGGATAATTTACAAATTTAAACTGTGCTTAAATATAATTATCCTACTTAGATTTATGTTTGTGAAGTGCCGCATACTATCAATGGTTAGATACTCGGATACTCGCATCTAGCTAGATGAGAGTAGCCGAGTAGCAGGAGCTTCCTGTCAGCCATCTTGCGCCAATCATCACTCCACCTGGCCTGTAGACCTCATACATTACGTTATAAAATGATATCACAAGAGACTGCATGTCTTGATTATAGTTTTAACAATATTTAATAAAAAAACATTTTATTTTCTTTGAGTTGATTCGGGTCGCGATTATTTTATTTTTTACTAGGGACGTATTGACAATTATTGCAATTTGGTTCTATAAAATACATTTGCTATTGGAAAAATACTGCTTATTTATTGAGAGCTTTATTACTATATATCGAATGTTGAATAACAAGCTGTACAATGTCTAATTTAAACATGTAAAGCTCGTAACCTTGGTATATTCTTACCAATGTACGAATAATTGTACAGAGATATTTATTTATTTATTTATTGGCTAACCAGTAGTTGTTACAATAAAACATGCATAAATACAAAACAAAATAGAAGACAGAACAGTCTTAATCTAAGTGTACAACTTATGTAGGTCAACACTACATGCATATATATATATATATATATAGAAAATACTTTATACAGAGTTTGTCCAAAAAACGAGCAAATAAATGTGGGTACATTGGTGGCTAACCCTATTGGGGACACCAATCAGTACATAGTTAAGCAGTGGTAAGGTCCTGGACTCGGCCCCTGAATCGCCTAAATGTAGTGCCAAAAATGTCTAATTCATTACAATAGTGATTATATTTCTTAATAAGTCGTGAAACAGGAGAGTTGGAACCTAAAACTGTTCTTCGAAAGGGGGGATGTAGAAGCATTATTGGTTTTCTGGGATATTTATGAGGGATATTAAATTTAAATTTTGAGAGCAGATTCGGGCAATCAATATTGTTATTGAGTATTTTGTATAAGAATAGCAAATCAAAAGCATCTCTGCGTTTTTCAAGGGAGTCAATTTTGAAATATTTGAGACGTTTTAAGTAGCTTAGTTCTTTTTTTGCAATACCCTTAGAGTAGGCAAGATGATTCAAGAAACGCTTTTGGATTCGCTCAATTCTTAGGCTATGTGTGGCATAGTGTGGGCGCCATACCACAACGCAATACTCAAGTATGCTTCTTACGAGACTATAATATAGTGCAATTTTAGTTTGAGGAGAACGGAAAGATTTAATATTTCTAATCAGAAAGCCTAGAACTTTTGACGCATTCTTTATAGCAGTGTCCATGTGGGGAATAAAAGTAAGTTTGGAGTCAAGTATCACACCTAAGTCTCTGACAGTGTCCACTTGACCAAGCAATGTGCCATTTATATTATAACTATAGTGTACTTTATTAAGTTTACGAGTAAAAGTTATTTGAGCGCATTTTTTGACATTTAGTTGCATATCATTATTATTACACCATTTTGAGAGACGATCAATATCACTTTGTAGCAATAACGCATCAGTATTTGATTCTATTACGCGAATTATTTTTAGGTCGTCGGCGAATAAGTAAGGAGTAGAATAATAGAAACAATTCGGGAGATCATTAATGAAGATATTAAATAGAATAGGTCCCAAACAAATTTCATCCAACTTTTTTGTATTTGTTTAATAGAACGGTATTAGAGAGAAACACATAACCACTTTTATAACAATAATACAGATATACGAGATATGTAAACAAAATATGAACGCTTTTATGCCTCTGTACCATTTAAAAACACATACAATAATCAATTTTAGTTAACTAAATAGAAGACAAAAAATTGTGTTCTCCACACAAAGTCCGTTGTTTCAATATCCGTAGAACCCTAGCCACACCTTTTTCTCAGAAAAAAGTCTTATATGAACATATTCCATCAATAACTACATTAAAGTCATACATCAAACAAACTCGCTACAAAATATAAACAGAACACATCAATCGAAAAAAAAGCTTTACAAAGTGACCGATAATCTAACACCGGTCATGTTCTCCACATCAAACGACTTAAGACCGGCAGGTAAGTACATAAAAAGGAGGAAGATGATCCCTTCACAAGAAAAAGCCATCAGAAAACAAAAGGGTCATTTAATACCTTTGTCGCGACCTCAGGTCAAAGAAAAAAAGTACCGGCTAAAGGTACCGCAAAGGTATCCCGCATTTAAAAGGCACTGGTCGAATAAAGACCTTCAAAGATGCCCTTTTTGGCTTATTACACGGTTGGAGGGATTTTTCGGAGTGAAAAATGTACATAGGCTAGTTTTGACGACTTTTCCTGTTCCCTATTAAAGAATGAAGTGATTGGTTTTCTTGGTCATTATTGTCGTTGAGAGCCAATCAAATACCGCAGGTCAATTAATTAAAAAAGTAAAATCGAAGTAACAAATGTATTGTATAAGTGTTAAAGCCATAAACAATATAGCCTTCTTATTATGAATTTTTTATGACAAATACATTAAAAAATGAGAAATGAATATGTTAAATCTTGAATCGACTGGGAACGTTAGTAGGCCTCATATTTCTAATTGAGGGTAGACGTGAGTTTAGCGGGTGAGGAGAATGTTCTTGTACATTCACTTTATTGAAGCACTCGATCACGAAATACAGTTAGGACATTAAATAGCAGCCCATGATTAATAATTTTAAATAAGACACTCCACCGAACACGTGGTGCTCACACGAGATGATCCGCGATAACTGTGCTCGTCAACGACGACGTTCCATTTTTAAAGGAACTCACGAACGAATGAACGAACAATAATCATCTAGGGAAGGGATAAAACCATTGTCACCCGTGATCCTTGTCTATGACTTATGACATGAAAGTAATCGACTAAAATCAATCATTCAATCGCGTTTTTATTATTTTAAAGTGTCAATGATTCCCATCCCTGCGGTCACCGGTCGCACGCGCCAGTGCCCGGTGTTGCGTCAGTGTCTTACCTTCAGACACTTAACAGTGTTGCCAGCTAAAATAATCGATACGCCGGCACGGCCATACTGACAATCGCACGTCCCTGTGCGATCACTCACCTCTACAGGTCTCGTACTCCTCGTCAATCAGAGAGAAAAAAAAAAAAATCGCTCGTCCATCACTGACTCGCTACCAATTCATGACACCTGTTTAAAAAGATCTCGATCTTTACCCCTCGCATCTAAATTAAACACACTGGGCGTCCACCTGACCTCAGGCGTCCCTTCGACCATCCACCAACTCGCATGGTGTATCGGACCTGACCACCCGTCAGCGCCCCTTCCACCAATCACACACACACACACACACACTGGGCAGACAACTGACCTCAGGCGTCCCTTCGACCGATCACCAACTCACATGGTGCCTCGGACCGGACAACCATCAGCGTCTCTTCCACCAGTCTCATCGCGTAGTCTGATCAGGTGCATCGATCCGGTTTACAGACCAGCTCCATTTTTCAGATACGCGACTACCAACTACCCATCAACCCTACTATAAATCGCGAAGTCTGATCAGGTGCATCGATCCGGTTTACAGACCAGCCCCATTTTTCAGATACGCGCCTATTAACTACCCATCAATAAGGCTACATACCGCGTAGTCTGATCAGAGGCATCGATCCGTTTTCCAGACCAGCCCCCGTTTTCAGACACGTGCCAACCGAGTACCCATCCAGTGTACGCTCGCTATGTTACGTACGCACGCTCTGGATCGATACTCTACGTACGTTCTCTGGATCGGTTCTCGATAAAAGAACAGAATATACACAAATGAATTGCGCAACTGAAATAACAATTGGCCGGACACGTTTTCCGAAGAAACTACGATAGATGAAGTCATATAACTATTCTGGCGACCCTGAACAGGAAGTCGAAGTGTTGGTAGACCAGCTGCCAGGTGGTCGGAAGATATAAAGAAAGACTAGACACACCGCATCCAGAAGCGTATGGAAAACCATGTAGGAAGCATATATCCAACAGAAGAAGAAAGAAGAAGAGTGCACAAACGTTATCAACTCACCTTTAGTACTCGTCATGTTCGGAGGCAGAGGCTAAAGTATGTAAACTAGATGTCGATGCTGCATCACTTTCCTCATAGGATATTATGTCGATTGTCATGACTATAGATTTCGAATTTCATGAGCATACTTACAGCTTAGGTTAGACCCACCAACGTCTCTCAGCTCGTCTCTATAATGATATGGTACCTTGACAATAATAGAACCTTACCTTTGAACTTTTACTGTAGTTTGGTTTGGTTACACTCGCTATCCTTGTTAAAGACGAAATTGCCTGCACTGAATGGACTCACTATTGCTCTACTTCGGATGAAGCGTTCTACCTCTGACGTATAGTCTTTTGATATTCTACATTGCTCGTTTGTAAAGCATTAATTCCGCAGGGGAGTAGCCTGTTACTCTGGATCTAGTGGTATTAAAGGCAAGCTGTACTTACAGAAGTTTTGTTTGGTTTGATCTCTACTATTGTGAGTAGACATTTTAGAGTACGCATTATACGCTTAGCGTTAGCCCTACCGGAACCAGTACTGATAAGGTGAAGCTGTACACTATGCCCACATCAACACCGTTTGAAGTTTGCACCTATATAACACCTACGTTAGTCTGCTTTTACACGCTTCGGTGCACCAAATAGGCAAACAGCCCTCTTGAGAGATTGGATTAAGGTAGAAGCATCGAGAGATGCCGAGTAATGAAAGACACGCACATCATCATCGTCTTTACCGCCCAATCCCCCCGCAATATCTATGTGAATCGCATGTCAGGACCCGTGTCCTTAGGCATTGATGAAAGCCAACTTGCCAAGCCTAAAGGCCCCAGGCGACCGGAAACAACCACCAAGGGCAAGCAACGACGGCGCGGCCAGAACCGGACGGGCGACCACCCGTGGCACGACACGCCACGAGCGCCACCGCAACCCAAAGGCCACGCCAAGCAGCCAGTCCCGGCTGCCGCCACAAGACAGCATCCGCAAAGCCCAGCTGGAGGCCCTCCAGAAAAACACCACCCAACGGCAAGACCACGCAGCCACAATGCGTTCCAAAAGTCCACAACCAGGGCGGTGACGCACGGCGTCAATCCTCCCCAAGAGGAGACCCGAGCCCAGCAACGGAAACCACGGGCTGCTGACGAAACTTGTTGGGACCCGGAGCAGTCTTTCGAAGCGTTGCATACTGTACAAGAATCAATAAACTTACGTACCTACTTGGTCATCTCTGGAAACCAATAATGCTCAAATAGTTCTTAGTTTCTTAATTTCCGAAGGAACATGATTAATTAAGGTCCATGTTAAGGATCACGGAGCTATTGGTAACCGGAAACTGGTTACCCTTACGCACATCATGGTGCGAGTAGCTCGAGGTTTCTTTGTTCTTATTTTTGTTAATGAGGTCACGAATTTCGATATCACGATTTTGTTCTACCGCTAACTACCCATAATAAAGTTAACAGTCAGCGCCATCACGCGAAGAAACACTGAACCACGAAGAACACACGGTATGAACTACACGGAGCAACTACCAATCTTGAATCGCGACGGAGAAACTCTCGCGCGAACCAGCACACACACTACATCCCAACACCAACCGCTGTGCAGCGGCCCACCAGGCACGACCACCTCGCCTGGTCGGAGGATCCCCCCTCTGTGTCGGAGGAACACGACACCCGGTCCTCTACAGTATTCTAATATTACGTTTACAGTTTCATCTGTTAATGTACTGGCATTAGAGTCATCACAAACTGTATTTGGGATTGGATGTCTAGACAAGAAATCAGCATGTTACTTGTTGGCACCTTATGCACAATATGGACTCCTGTAGAAATACCCACCACTAATGGTGTATGCTGTGTAATGCTGCCCATACAAACACTGTTTAAAGATCTCGACTACTTAGGTGACTATGATAGTTTCTAGTTCCTACGAATGAAATCGCGATTCTGCGTCAGTCGTTCGTCAACTAAAATATAACACTAAGATATGACAACATGTAGCAAACCATTCTTTCTTTGAATGATTATGGCCCCATAACCGTTAGAACTGGCATCAGTGTGAAACTCAATAGCTGCCGCCTCACGATCTAATATTGTTAGTACAGACTCCTGAGCTCAGTATTTGAACAGTTTTCTTGTAAATATTGTCATGTAGGTCCGTCCACCTTATTGTCCCCTTCAGTGAATAAAGTGGGCCTACCTTACGAGTATTATTTGGGTATAAAGTTTCTGAAGTATGAGACAAGGCCCAAGAACTGTCTATTCTGAGTAGCAATCTTCGGGGTAGGAGAATCGACCACTTCTCCTGCTCTAACTACATGACCCACAAAATGTACTCCTACATTTCTATAAAAAAAGGAAAACTGCGTCTGACAATGCTCTCAGGGTTAAAGCAACGTTCCAGACAATGGGAATGTTTATCAGAGAAACCAAGTCCATAATCAAGGTAATCCAGCGCAACGCTAATTCCAAGTTTATAACTAAGCCTTGTTGATACACCTTTGATAGACTGCAGCCGAATTTCTAAGATCAAAGGGCTTAGTTAGATACCCATATTGACCATCTTGTGAGGGTGAGGAACTACCGTAAATAACTTACGCTTCTAGGAGGGCTGAAACTTTTTCGTCTTTGAACATTCTTATATTGATCAATAGGGTCTACCCGTAAATCTCCTGTAAAGACGCGATGCCCTGGTATATCATCGATAAAGAATTCAGAATATTTTCGTAACTAAAAAAATATTTTTGATTTCATTTTGTCCACACAGTTTATGTCAGTATCTATATCCTCAAGAGCTTAGCTTAGTTTGGGTATGCTTTTCGCTGAAACTCACTTCCTTTTGTAAAAAAAAAAGCAATACGGTTAATTTGCACACTGACATACTCGTTTTAAAAAAAATCACTGCCTATAGAATTACTTTACCGTTTATCGTTCCATTCGGCACAACGTAAAATAGTAACGTAATCGTGGTATGTTATATGCGAACGCGATTTTGTATTTGCGAGAAACATCTTACGGTTCCTTTTTTTTTTCTAAACTACCCTCGATACTACGACACTGTAAAATACTAACGAACAAGCATGCCCACTTTCAACGAGAAAATAAAAAGAAACGATCTCACCGGATTCTGCGTTGCTTTTGCTCCTCGTCGATTCATGTTTACAGATGTGCACCTCCTTCATTGTTATAACCCTTGCGCTCTTCACAAACCCAAACCGACGCGACATATCCAGCCTGTCCGCCTACGTAGCTGAGGTCTGTCAGAAGTCTCATTAAGACGGCTCTTCAGAACCCTCTCGCTGTTTGCGACACTCGATAGAGAAAATCATGAGCAAAATGCTGTGCCCTTGTGTGCCAAAACACTAACATATCGTCGTGGTCAAAACAAATCAGCCTTACGGTAATGTTAAATTCCGATTGTTGCGGATTAGCGGTCGCCAGTGATTGAGATTTTCATCAAAATGTTTTGTAGCCAGTTTGATTGTCCGGGCTGCTCACTGCTGTTCACTTTATTTATTCTCCTATTATTCTCCTCAGGTGGTTACCCTGCGTATCCCACTTCTGATGTTAAATCTTGAATCGACTGGGAACGTTAGTAGGCCTCATATTTCTAATTGAGGGTAGACGTGAGTTTAGCGGGTGAGGAGAATGTTCTTGTACATTCACTTTATTGAAGCACTCGATCACGAAATACAGTTAGGACATTAAATAGCAGCCCATGATTAATAATTTTAAATAAGACACTCCACCGAACACGTGGTGCTCACACGAGATGATCCGCGATAACTGTGCTCGTCAACGACGACGTTCCATTTTTAAAGGAACTCACGAACGAATGAACGAACAATAATCATCTAGGGAAGGGATAAAACCATTGTCACCCGTGATCCTTGTCTATGACTTATGACATGAAAGTAATCGACTAAAATCAATCATTCAATCGCGTTTTTATTATTTTAAAGTGTCAATGATTCCCATCCCTGCGGTCACCGGTCGCACGCGCCAGTGCCCGGTGTTGCGTCAGTGTCTTACCTTCAGACACTTAACAGTGTTGCCAGCTAAAATAATCGATACGCCGGCAAATATATTCATTCGGGAATTGACCCCCAACGAGAATTTCAATTTTATAGCCCCAATTTATTATAGAGTTTACTTTTTTTAGTATTATAGTCGGTATCACTACGAAAACACACTAAACATATTACGATATTCTAATAAAACCGTCATAATAAAAAAAAACTATTTCTCTGGCACTTTTTATTGCCCACAAATATTTTCATTCAACTTGTGCCAAAGGAATTCTGTTAAACTCGAATGATTTTAGATGTATGTAAACATGTGTTTATAATCGCGTAAAAGTTTTTTATCTGTGCCAATATGTTTCATCTTCCTCTTTCTTTATGGGTCATTGGACTAATTTTCTTCCGCCTTAAATGAGCATCCTAATAGGCCACCATAGGGTGGATCTAAATGCTGCATTCTTTGCATTTGTAGTAAGGACGGTGACGACAATTTTTGAATTCTACATAAGCTTTCCATCATTCTCTAAGCATCAGCAGTAAGTATATTTTGTCGGATAAGTTTACAGAAATAGCTATATGCTTTTTTCCTCCTTCTTAGCATACGATAAAGATTTATTTTCTACCTCTACAGCAGTGAACTTAACATAGCTTGCGCTGTATGTAGAAGTCCCCACAATTGCAATAAACAGTTACTAAAAACTATTTACCACAATTATCGATTTACTTTCCAACTATCCAGTGATGTCACAGTTCATTTATTTTTAAACTGTCTTGTCCAACGTTCGAAATGCAATGTATCGAACTGTAAATATCAAAGTACATATAGTAGCATCCGATGTTGTTTTTAGGGTTGTACGTAACTACGTATGTAAATTAGGTTTTCTTTATTTTGTAAACTAGGTTATAACCTTAATTGTACGGATAATTTAACTTTTCTTTAGCTTACACGCTTCTGTCTTTTGTAATTTTTGCTAAAAGTTTTTTATTAATACATTTTTATTCATATAAATTTGTAACTTATTTTTGTCTCCGAAATAATATGATCTATTTTAATAATAAATAGTATTTTCTTTTTCTTCATTGTCACAGTCAAGATTCCTAATATTATATTTAAATTTGAATAGAACATTACTGAAAATACATGAATTTTACAGATCAGTTCAAAATTATTGAGTCTTAAGATAACAAATAAAAAACCTCTTACAACTTTTAAGCATATTTATAAAATACAAAATCCCAAAAAACAAAACAATTAAATTAAAATAAATTAACATGTACCACAATCTGGTTAAAACCATAGCTTTTAAGTACTTCGTAAAATCTGGCTTCAAATATTTGCCATAAATTATCGCAAGGCACTTTACGTTCGCAAGTACCAAGTATTGAAGAAGTAAAAGCAAAGGAAACACCGCTATTATATAAAATAAAATCAACACTCTATAACTCAGATATTACAAAACCTTGATTACATTTTATTGACTATTATGAAGTAGCAACGTTAATTTGGATTCGTTTCGTTTTGGATGTTATCGTAAGCTGAAATCTACCATCTAAAATATTATGATTGTAAATACAGATTCATTAGCTTGCTCTCATTAGGTTTGAGTGGTTGAGTGCTGAAACATCAAAGATCAATATCAAAATCGCCATTTTCTTTTAAAGCAATAGACTATTTTAAAAAAAGGAATGACTTCGTCCGGGGCGGTATTACCCTCTCACAGAAGAACTTCCTAAAATAAAAAAAATCGTACTGTCTTGTTCTGTTTGAAGAATACTAAAGCATGGTAATAGGCTGCCATAGTGTGTGTCACCATGCTACACACTTACTAACACTACTTGCTATGACACTTACTAACTTTTATATGGATTAAAACCATTATTTAAAAACAAGCACTTCTTAAGCGCTTTCCATGTAAAGTTCAATAATTTAGTTAAAAATTTTTTGTTCGTATTTCTATCAACCCTAGCAGTGAAACGCCATCCGCGTCTATCGGGAATTTATATTGAGTGTAGGCAATAAACCTGCGATGGGCGATTCCTGCCGCGAAATGTGACCTACCTTAAATCTAGGACGATTTGAATTGTCACGTGCAAGTGAAGCCTTTCATGGATACCGTAATTTATGGGGTAGGATTTCACATATGATATTTAGAATATTTTATAATTTTATTGTTGGCTATATTATGGTAGATGATTTATATCTACAAAGGAAGCGAAGGGGTGAAATGCAGTAGATTCTTTAGAAATAAAATAATGAATTTAGTTAAAAAAAAAACCTAAAAAACACACGAAAATCCTATAGCTAATAAAAGCTTGTTAAAATACAAAAATAACATATTTATGTAAAAATAGTTTTGTTTTATATAGTTGACGTAAAACTGATCCCTCCGGCCAATTTGTACTTGTTGCTTGAAGCATTATGCATGCATGGTTATATTAACGAACTGCCAACCATCCCCGTCGTGGTGAAAATTGACATACGGTGCTATATAATTATAGATACTAGTGGTCGTCAAATGTTCATAATTTGATTATAATCAATTTGAATTATAAGTGCTAACGGTATTAGGGTTCTATTGTCAAAGATTATAACTTCTAATAATCACGGATTTCGTCACGGCTACGCTACAATGTTAATTTGACAAAAAAGTATTTACACGCGTGTGTGTCAAATACACGGTAGTGTGTGTGACGATTTATTTATTGGTTTAATGTATTTTTATGCATATTAAAAAAAAATAGCACTCCTTCACATCCCTACTAATATTATAAATGCGAAAGTAACTCCGTATGTCTGTTTCGTTTTCACGCCTAAACCGCTTAAGCGATTTTGATGAATTTTGGTACTCAAATAGTTTAGAACCTGAGAAAGGACATAGTTTACTTTTTACCGCGATAACCAACATACACGCGGGCGGAGACGCTGGCTTAAGCTAGTAAAATATAAGTGTGCGAAATTTCAGACTCCTCCCCGTCCACGCAATTTTCGTTAAAAGGGGTACAAAGTTTTTACTTCACATAATAATAAATAGATTTATATAAATAAGTAAGTAACTTCTCATTCTAAACTTCTATTTGTATGAATTATGGAAATTGTAGTAACATCTTTGTGCAATTAATATACCAGCGATATGGTTGACGATTATCAAACTAACTTAATTAAAACAAGACTAAACACGGAATCTAGGTATAATTATAATAATTCACACTTGTGTTAAAATACCTGGGAATATCATTACTATTTGACTGCACGGTTGGCCTAGTGGCTTAAGCGGTCGCCACACCGCTTCCTACTGCGCCAAGTGTCGTGGGTTCAAATCCCACGTAGGATAACACTTTGTGTGATTCACAATTTGTTGTTCTGAGTCTGGGTGTTATTTGTGTCCGTTTCATATATGTTTGTAAAGCCCCCCGCGACACAGGAATTTATATTCCTAATGCGGGAGTTGTCTTTTTAAAAGAAAAAAAAGAATATTTCAGAATTAGACAGTATTTCTACGTTAATGTCACCAAAACTGAGACATACCCGCGGGGTTACCCGAAGGGAATACTTCAATTAAGTGGGACATTTTATCACGATAATACTAATATAAATATTAATTATAATATGAGTGTTAGAGCCTATTCCAAAGTAAGTTAGTGTTGGCTCTCGCTTCACAACTGAAGTTTTTATAGGGTCTACCTTTAATGTATCTATTCTTTATATATAATTCTTGTGTGAGTGTGTATGTCACTGAACTTCTCTCAAACGACTGGACCGATTTTGATGAAATTTTTTGTGTGTGTTCAAGGGGATCTGGGAATGGTTTAGATTCGCAATTGGACCCGGTAGGTGGCGCTGCGATCAAGTTCTGGAATTTTAAAGTTGGGCGGTACGAAGTTCGCTGGGTCAACTAGTTTACATTATATAGTAGTAGCGGCCTGTCCCGTCTTTGCACGCGTAGATTTAGGTATTTAAAAACATTTCAAACTTGACAAATTATATACTAAAACCTTCTTCGAGAACCACTTTATCCATTGGTGAAAACAGCATGAAAATCGGTGCAGTAGTTTATCGCTAACAGACAGACGCGGCAGAGGACGTTGTTTTATAATATGTAGTTATGCTTTACATCTAATAATAATAAATATTTCGGACATTTTACACACAACGCCATCTAGTAATTGGTTACTGGTGTTACTGGTAGCTTAGTTTGGACTAAGCACAACTTGTATTATGGGTTACAAGACAACTAATAAATACATAAACATACTTTTTTTTGGAAATACATACATATTATATATAGAAAACACCCAGACTCCGAAACGAATATTTGTAAATCACACAAATAATATTTGGTCCGACCCGGGAATCGAACTTGAGACCTCTTGATCAGCAGTCGCATACGCCAACCACTAGACCAACGAGGTAACCAAATATCTGTAGTTTTTTTTTGCTTTCTACGTTATACGGAACCACGCCCAGCTACTGTTATCCCGCTAACAACATGATACATTTATTTAAATACACTAAATAGAAATGTCTGAATGTAATATCAAAAGATAAGTTATTTACTAAATGCATATCAAAGTATATACGGTACTAACATAAATGCATTTTTTTAAATGTATCTGTCTGTTTGTTCCGACTAAGCTCTAGTCGGCTGGACCGATTTTGAAGAGACTAAAGGAAAGCGTTCCGTGTCGTGACGGATTAAGAATACAAAGTGTCACCACCCCCATTCATCCCGTGGGTGTCGTAAAAGGCGACTAAGGGATAAACTACGCAAGACAACATCAATGCAAAGAGAAGGAAAACTTGAAACCAACCCTATACCAACCAATCTGGCCAGCGTGGTATAGTAGGCCAAAACCTCCTTTTCAAGGAGAGGCTTATGTCCAGCAGTGAACTGTTAAAGGCTGTTGATGATGATGATGATGACAGGAAAGCTGATGTCACAAGTAATAACTTAAGCAATTTATTTTTTAAGTTAGCTCGCTGCGATATACAACATTAAATGGGGGAGAGACCGCGGGACTCCAATAGTTACGATTAGACTAACGTATTCGTACATTCAACTTAATTCTACAATAATGGTACTTGCAAACCACAATTCAAGTACCTAAATCATTATAAAGCATATTCAATGTGCTTTTGAGCTTATTCTAAAGAAATATCTCTTAATTAGTCGCTTCAAAGCATCTTACAATACAATACAAAGGCGATAAAATGGAAAATAATTTATAACTTGTACTTAAGTATTAAACAAAAAATATCAAGTTAACTGTATTCAACTTATATAGTTGAAGAATATGACTTAGCTATGGTCTTGAATAAGCGTATAATTTACTAGATTTTGCCCTCGGTTTGCTCGTGTGATTATTTTTTATTGAGTGTTTCTAACTTGGCAATGGTGAAAATAACAACATGTTACGTCTCCTTCCCTTATTTGACTTCCCTAGAGATGTAATTTCTCTGCCGAGTAAGAAAGAGTAGTTACTCTTTCTTTCACGAATATTTCAATGAAATTCGTGAGATATTTCATTGAAATCTATGCAGCAGTTTACCCGTAAAAGCGTACCCGACAGACATACAGAGTTGTTTTCAATATTATCACAGTAGTACTGATTTTTACCAAGCTATTATGTAATACTAACTTTCGCCCTCGGCTCCGCCCACGTGTATCTCGAAAATTGAAGTAAAAAATTGCCTATATGTAATTCTGATATATAAGCTATATTACTGTAAAGTTTCATCCAAATCCGTTCAGTAGTTTTTCCGTAAAAGAACAACAATACTGATGATGATGGATGGATGATCAAATGAAACTCTTCTTGAATATAACAAGTTAAACAACATTCTGATGACAAAAAGGCATCTATGAAAGGTATAAGCAAATAGCTATAGTAATTAACTTCTATAAAGTGTTCTGCCTACGTCATAACAAATTCTAATAAACTATATTCTTGATTCATAGCATATTCACAGCTCATTAGGGTTGAAAATTGAATTTTCTATACTCGAGGGTGGCCAATATGCTTCGAAATTAAAAAGTGAAGTATACCCTTCAAAATAAAAAATCAATAGACCATAAAATGAAGACGAAAAATAGTGAGAAGTATTACTCAAAATACATTTCATCTGTTCAACCATTTTGAGCTTCAGACTCAGCTGATTTATTTGACAAGTTAGCTGTCTGTCATAGCTGACATATTTGAAAACCTAACTGTCAGAGCTGACATATTTGACAACATAATTGTCAGTAGAGATAAAGCTGACACCCCTGTTCATTTAGCGTAATAAAAAAACAAAAAATAGTGTCGATTATCTATTGTTTTCAATTACTCTACCACTTCCAAATTTGAATTTTGAAAAGCGTATCGGTACTATCACAAAAGTAATTTCAATGAGAGGAACATATAAAAATGGCTTATGAATGAGCGAGACAGACAGACTTAATTACATCCGTTAATTCCTCGATTCGTGTTTGGAATAATACTAATTGTGTTGTGACGTGTGGAAAGTTTAAGTGATCGCTGCCAATACTGTCTGGCGATTACTCAATAAGTGGGCATGTACACAGCTCACGTCACACCGTCACATAAATACATCGAAGTGATGTCTGACGAGTGACACCTGGGTGTTTTGGCGTCTACTGTTATTGCACATTGCCTTTTTATTTTTAAACTAAGAGTGCCGTGGTGTCATCCGCGGATAATGTTGTAAAACGCGAATAACGCCGAGGAGCGAAACTACTCTTAAAAAAAAATAACCTAAGTACTCCTTATGCTTTTAATACCTTAAGTTTTCAATTCAATACCTACATTATACTGTCAGTCATTATCAATCTCTAATGCATTACTTAGCAATATCACCTTATCAGAATCCAGTAGTCCAAACCATCCTCATTGTAAGGGTAGGCAATGCAGCATAGTGACCCAAACCATGGCAGCCTGGTCAGATGTTTCTGCATCATTCTCCCTGCCTCCGGAGGCTGGAGGAACTTATCTGGTTTATCTTGGTATGGACATGTTATGCGGAGGGATGAGGAAAATGTGGCAAAGAAAATGTTGGGTATGGAAATTGAAGGTTACATGGCAAGAGGTAGACCAAAGAAAAGGTGAATGGATTGTGTGAAAGAAGATATGAATAGGAAGGGAGTTAACAGTGATATGAAGAGTGATAGAGTAGAATGGAAAGATAAAACATACTGCGCCGACCCCAAATAAAATTGGGATAAGGACAGGCAGATGAATGCATTACTTAGCACAAATAAACAATTAGAATAATATTTATGGGTCTGTTTGACGCCAACGCTGTATTTTACAATCTTTAAATCGTTTTACTATTACTATTAAAGTTTAATACGAACGGCCTTAACTCTCTCCTGAGAATGGACCCGAACCAGCAGTAGGACGTTATGGGTTGTTGATGATGATTATATTGTATTTATATAACACGCTGGTAAACAGAGTAGGTTAACATGAGTAAGTTAAACATCTCCAACCAAGTGTTTCTGATAGTTCTTTCTAAGCACATTTATCTTCTTGTTTAAGTAAGTTAAGTAATCGTAGCTATGCCAATATATGGGCTTAAATATTTTATTCTTATAAGAACTTAGTTCACTTACAATGATAGTTGTTCACTTAGTGATAATAACTTATAACTAATATAATATATATATCACCTCACCTCACCACTTATTAATATAAACACATAATAATATAATAGTATAATGTATAATCACCTCTTGGCGTATAGGAAGTTACAATGTACAAACATGCTTCATAAGCCTGCATTTGAATAAATTTAAACTATTACATGTCTTCAATTCTTTCGGCAATCTATGAAACAGCCGATATAGTACTGTTTTTAGGGTTCCGTAGCCAAATGGCAAAAAACGGAACACTTATAGATTCGTCATGTCTGTCTGTCTGTCTGTCCGTCCGTATGTCACAGCCACTTTTTTCCGTAACTATGAGACCTATACTGTTGAAATTTGGTCAACAGATGTATTCTGTGAACCGCATTAAGATTTTCACACAAAAATAGAATAAAATCAATAAATGTTGGGGGTCCCCATACTTAGAACTGAAACTCAAATGTTTTTTTCATCAAACCCATACGTATACCCATACCCATCTATGGATAGGTCTTTAAAAATGATATTCAGGTGTCTAATATCATTTTTTTCTAAACAGAATAGTTTGCGCGAGAGACACTTCCAAAGTGTTAAAATGTGTGTAACTTCTAATATATGCTATATATTTACTCCCCCACTGTCACTTCTAAATTAAGAGAATGATAAAACTAAAAAAATATATGATGTACATTACCATGCAAAAATACCTTGAAGAAGTATTTGTTCTTTTTTTTTGATAATTAAAGTTTGACAAATGAAAAAGAATTGATTGATTCTACATTTCACTGAAGGCATATAATATATCTCACAAGGCCGCCATAGTGTGCCTGCATACGCAGTAAGTTTGGTGGGCCCCCACTCTTGAATTATACTGAGGCTTTCTTTCAAGCAGAGTAGAGACCTTATTATTAAATAAAAATAATAATATTAAAAAAGACTACATGGGTTATTGAAAATGTTTTCTAGTTTTAGAACAAGACACAAAGGGATAACACATTAAACTATCAAGAAAGAAAATTTTACCAATTTTAAGCTTACAACACTAGCAGTAGAAAGTGTGTCGAGACATCAATTGACAAGGTTATTCCGAATGACCTTCAATTTTCCCTTTTAAATTTGTTTGCGTTTGGTTTCTGAAATTCGTGTTTTTTGTAGTATCCAGTCTGAATACTAATTCAATGAAACACATGTACCATGACCTGGTTTTCCATACCTAAATCATAAATAAGTTATCGAACATACATTAGTGGGAGATTTATATCTTTAATATTCCACAATAGTAGTAAAGCCGCGCTGATTTCAGCACGAATGGGTTAGCTCAACCGGAGTAGTATTACCCTCACACAGAAGACCATCCTAGTAATTCTTGTTGTCGTATTTTGCTAGTGAGTTTGAGACCGGAAGCCCAATCATTCTACATCATTCTTCCAGCCTCCGGAGACCGGGAGAATGATACAGAATTATCTGACCAGGCCGCCATGGTATGAGTCACCATACTGCATTGTCTACCCTCACAATGGTGAGCCCTACTGATGTATTCTACTCACGTTTTCCATCAGGCAGAGTAGAGTCACTTTGGTAGGATTAAATATAAAAAAAAAAACAATATTCTTCTATTAGATGTAATTAATTATAGTTCGATATCTATTCATAAACAAGCGAAACGAAAACAAACAAATTCAATAAGAAATTAGTACATATCGATTTCTGACACTTTGTTTTGTTTGTTCACAGATGCACCATCCCATTCAGATGAAGCCGGCTGACAGCGAAAATAGAAATGGTAAGTGAAAATTACTGTGTAATTTGTAATAAATGTGTTCTTTTTCAGTCAAGTTTATAACTTAGCAATACATAATCCTTTCATAGTGTAAATTGAGTCGCTATTCGCTTAGATCTTTTGGACTACGAAACGCATTTCAATATAGCTTTCAATAATAGATAGAGTGATAAAAGAAAAAGGTGTAAACGTGTTAGACATCTGTATTATGGGAGAGTAAATTTTAAGAATTTCAACAATTTCTGTGCGAAGCTTGGCCTGTTCACTATCTGATAATATAAGTAAAATCAAGATGAGATTATGAGTTATTAGGATTCAGCTCGGTCCTTCATGTCCCTGAAATACTAAAGGCCGCAGGATACGTGACGGGATTTAACACGGACGGAACGGGACGGGAAGTTTTGCAAACATCGTTACATACAAAATGTATAAGGTAATGCATACTTCACGGAGACACGGACGGGGCGGGAACGTGGCACGCACGGGACGTGCTAAATATCGTCGCCGACGATGTTTAGTACGTCAATAGCAATTAAAGCCAATTCTTGAATTAAAAAGTACATCTTTCCTTGTTCACAACACTAACACGTTAGATCCGAGTCACAGTCACGGTGCGTATGCATTTACATCACGTTCCCGGTTATAACGAGGCAACCACGTCCACGTCCCGTCCGTGTTAACTCCCGTCACGTATGCAGCAGCCTTTAATCAGCTAATCAATACCTCCAAAGATACAAAAATCACGAACAATAATTTTATAAACTATACTTTTGTATTGTCGAGTTAGAAATTTTGAACAAAATGCTACTGCCATATTGACACAATTCCCTTTTATCTTAAATGATTGAATAATAATGAGAACTATGTATATGTAGGTAGTGATTATTACATTATGGACTTTTTCAACGTCAGTGGTGATGAGGGGCAATTAAATTCATCTTTAATTAACATATTAACGTGACTTATTTAATCTCTGATTAATTATTAATTAATTATATATATTCATTAAACTAGGCAATAACTACTTCTATATGAATACCTCTCATAGTAGATATTATTATATTAATGTCTACTAGAGGTATAAAGATGTAATATTATGTGTTATGTCTCTTTAACTAATGTACAAGTCAGAATATCAATACGTTTCATTCATTTATTTATTCCACACAATGTTAAACTACTTTACCTGTTAAATTACTTTATTTAGCGTATCGTATTACAAGTATGTAAATCTGATAAAATCGCTAATCAGTTCTACTTATTTTATTGCATTTTTAAATGTTATTTAAGCCTCATTTTCTATCAATATCTCATCATATAAACTAAGATTTCTAAACAGTTCCCGATAAATTCCAACTTTTAACACACTTTTATTAGGCTGATCTGTATGTTGTTTATTTGTCTTTAACTGGCTTTTATAATGGCATCATCTAGCTTTAACATCCATTTTTGTTTAAATTTATGCTAAAATAATTACCGAAAGTGAGTTTTATTCTAACTTTTAATCTTTGCTTATTTTTCATCCTATTTATTGATACTGACAAAATAACGTTATACTTAAATATATATTTTTTAAACTTTTATCTCCTTCTTTGAATCACGTTTTTCCCGAAAGTAAATTGGATAGAGATGTAGTTATCACTCTCCATTAACATTATCCGTCTCAAACTTAGTAAACACATTACCGTAATATAACCACAATAGCTATTTTTAACCTCGCATTCGGCCCGTGTTTACCTAGCCGATGTTTAGCTAAATATTGATAAGGACAAACTCAAGGACTGAACACGCAAAGCTTGACAAATTGATTCAACAGTTACCTACCTATTACATTAAGGGTCGCTACACACTGTGCTATTAGGTCCAACGACTTGTTGTAAAAGGGGCTAGTGAGTAAACAAAGCGCAATTTGTGTGGTGCCCTTTATTCCCCTGAATGCTTACTCAAAATGGTAATTGACCCTACAACGGATAATGTGTAGGTTCTATAAGTGTACGAGGGGATGTGAATAGCTATTTGTGTTTTGGCGAAGAAATGGTCAATGGGTACAATACATTTTGGGGGTTAGGATAAATATCAGATTTGTAATTCTTTGACGTCATTAGTGGAAAGCCAACAAGTAAATAGTAGCCCGTGATAATTAAATAAATAAATATTTCGCACATCTGACACATAACATTATCTAGTCCCATACTAAGCAGAGCTTGTATTATGGGTACTGGACAACTGATATAAATACATAAACATACTTTTATTTTTTGATATAATACATAGAAAACACCCAAACTCTGAAACAATTTTTTACAGATCATACAAATATTTGGTCTTACTCGGGAATCAAACCTGAGACCTCTTGTTCAGCAACCGCATATCCTAAGCACTTGAGCAACAAAGCAGTCTTTGTTCGTTGTAGTGCAAAAAACTATTCGAACAAAGCAAAAAACACTTTGTTTGGAAATATTTTTAAATAATCACAATTACTGGTGATGTGATTAGTTCGCTGTTACATTTTTTTGGTATATTGCTGCTTAATATACAGTTTTTAAAACAATCTAGCAAATCTCATATTTCGTGTAATTTACATTTCAATAGCATTAAACAAGAACAAATAGAATGTAAACATGATACATGAGGTACACAATACACGTTACACGAGGTAAGCGTCTAGGCAAGACGTCGAGGTATTGATCCCACGTGACATAATGTTGTTTGTTTGTATAATTAGGCCCCCAGCACATTGTGCGACACAGAAGCAAATGGTAACTTTTTACCGTGCATAGATGCTCAAAGGACCATTCTTCTCCACCACCTATATAACCTGCCTTTATATTTATGTAATTATATCGGTTTTCTACTACCCATTATACAAACTGCTTAGTTTGGGACTAGATGTCGTTGTGTTTAAGATGTCCCAAATATTTATTTATTCATATTATTAATTAATCTTAACAAACATTATAAACCTGAAGACTTTGTTTATTTCTTTTTGTGGATGCGCCATCTCAGGTTTTTTTTTTATATTTAGCCTACCAAAGTGACTCTACCCTGCCTGATGGAAAGCATGAGTAGAATCCAAGGATGGGGACCACCATACTTGCTACGAATGTAGACAGTAAAGTATAGCGGCCCACACTATGGTGGCTTAGTGAGACTATAAAGAACCCGGGATCACATTGGGAGGGAAACACGTAAGCTGGTACTGAGTTTCAGTTTTTTACTGCTCGGCATAGAAAGAAGAAGGATTAGTCCAACCGTTTCATTCTGATGCGCATTTCTTCCACTCTAACCTAACTGTAAAAAAACATATTAATAATGTTGACTAGCCCATTGAGGAAGGCTATATGTGTTACAACATTACGTAGAAACCAATAGTAGCGAAGCACTATTAACAATGATACGAAAACGGGAAAAGAATCCTCATAGACTGATATGAGGAGAGAATGTAATAAAAATTAACTAAGGTAATTTTTCAATATTCACAACTAATACTAACATAGATTTAAAAATAACTATTTAAGTTTGTCTGTAACGGGCAAACCACTGCACCGATTTCGATGAAATTTAGCATAGAAGATACTTTGATTATTAACGAAGGACATAGTCTACTCACTCATACACACGAACGGAGCCGCGAGCAAAACGTAGTAAGTATATAACAATATTACGATGAAACATTAAACATATAAATGACAACACAAAGGGCGCGTCTTGAGATAATATTTGACCAACTGTGTCGAAAGTTTGAATAAACACATTTTTTAATATGACTGAGTGTCGTGAGTGAAAGTGTATTTGAAATAAAGCAGTAAAAGCAACTGGCTCAAAAGCTCTTAACATATCTTTGAGAAACTCTCTCTCTTGGTACACAAGTGATAATAACACTCAGAATCGAGTGTTGCTACAGATTAGTGACAAGATAATATTGAAAAATAAAACCGTTACTAATGTTATCAAATTAATAAAATGCCTTAAACAAAGTAACCAAAAATTGTAAAAACAATGTTGGAAAAGAGTGTCCATGGAGTTTCTTGTCTGTTCTTCTCCTAAGGATCTACGAATTGGAACAGATAATTAGCTTCAGGACTGACTACTGACTGACTACTTGACGTTTCAGAAGTGCCGTTCTATTGGTTTATTTGAAATAAAAATGGTTTGATTTGATATGTTATAAATGCGAAACTAACTCTGTCTGTATGTCTGTCGGATTTTACGCCAAAACTACATAAATGTGTTATACAGATAGTTCAGAGCTCAAGAAAGGACATAGACTACTTTTTACCCCGATATCCGAGCCGCGGGTGAAAGCTAGTAAGAAATACTCAATAGAAACAGGAGCTTTAGAAGTTGAGGTCAAAACCAGTGCCTCAGAGTGCATTTAAATTTGAATCAAGTAGTTAGTGATTCTGACGACTAAGCCAGAAGTCCAGGGTTTTAATTCTCACCTTGGATCAAATTGTAAAAAGCAAAGCATTTTAAATACAGTTGTTTCTTTTCATTACTCTCTACCTCTATTGTGTCATTTTTCATCACTGAAGCGATGATGATAAATCACCATTAATTCTGAAGGCAACAGGATAAGAAATTGTTTCGTCTGACATCATCATCAACAACCCATAATATCCCACTGCTGGGCTAGGGTCTTCTCTGCAGCAAGTGTTAAGTCCAAGAGTCCATACATCCCCACGCTAGCCGAGTGCGGGTTAGGGACTAGCAAGATACGCTGTGGCTACGTCATCATGCCGTTCGATGTTCAAGCCACCCGAAGGCCTCCAACCAAGTTTCACAACTGATATCCTATGACAACAACCAGGACCGACTACTTAACGTAAACTCCGAATCACAGAAACGCTCATAATCTATAATGCCACTACACCCATCTGGATATTGACCGCATCATAGTTGCTTACCCTTCGGTGATTGTTTTCAATCACCTAAGGCCACTTAGTTATGAGCTTGGCAGACATCGAACAGTTACATTTAAAGATTCAGAAAGTGGTTTTAATGCTAACCCCTACGAATAATCAACCTCTAGTGCAAAGTGCTACCATAAAACTAAGAACCTTCATAAACCGTAACAATCATTGGAGAGAGTGACTTCAGTTATTAAGATGACGATTCAATAAGCCTGACGTGACATTTTTGATATTTGACCGTAGTAGCTTTTAATATAATGCTTGGCTGGTATTAAATTATGCTTCATTAAATCTATAAAAGAAATAGGGACAAAACATCAAGATTATAAATGACGGAAAACTAACTTTTAGATCTCAACAAACTCTAGTAATAGTTTCTAGAACACACACAAACACACGTATGGATATTTTTATGAAACAAACACACACCTAGAAGCACTTACACATTGATTGAAATATTAATTGATGTTCATGCACACACACATTTTTATCTCAGCGATAATCTTATTAGCTATAGCCGACTGAAAATTCCATAATATTATAATATTTATCACAAAATATTTAAATGTAAAATCACACGTAATACAGGATTTGATAACAATATTTATCATGATTGAAGAATGGTCCTTCAAGCATCTATGCACGGTAAAAAGTTATCATTAGCTTCAGTGTCGCACAATGTGCAGGGGGCCTTATTATACAAACAAACAACATTATGACACGTGGGATCAATACCTCGACGTCTTGCCTAGACGCTTACCTCGTGTATCGTGTACCTTATGTTTCACGTTTACACTCAATTTGTTCTTGTTTAATAGTATTCGTCTATAAATTTACAGATTCACAAATAATTTATTCCACTTTGTTCTTTTTTTTATTTATTATATAATTAAGCCTACTAAAGTGACTCTACTCTGCCTGATGGAAAGCATGAGTTGAATCCAGGAGTAGGGGTCACTATCCTCATTGTGTGGGTAGGCAATGTAGCATGGTGTTCCATACCATGGCGACCTGGTTTCTGCATCAATTTCCCAGCCTCCGGTAGCCGGGAGAATGATGCAGAATGATTCGGCCTCCGGTCTCACACTCACCAACGAAATACGACAGCCCAAATGCCGTACTATATCTACTATCACTGAAATTTGAGTGTTCTCATTTCATCTTGGAAGTATTTCACCTAGTTGCGTGATTTACCCAGGTGAAATAATTCAATATAAATACTTTGCTCACATTGGAATTTAGTCTAACTTGTTTTTTTTTTGTTTTTCACCCAGGCAGGTCAACAAAGGCACAACAAAGGTTTTGTAATCGTTTTTGTAATACTCAAATTTACATAGATCATAATAGTGCAACAAAGTCTAATATATACTCAGAAATCACCCGTCAATTAGATGTAACAAATTTCGGACGTCGACATACAATGCCATCCCAAAATAAGCAGAGCTGGTAGTTGGTACTATGGGTACTAGAGAATTGATATAAATACTTTTTTTTGTAAATATTAGTACATACATTATTATACATAGACAACACCCAAACTCCAAAACAAGTATTTGCTGATCATACAATAGTTTGACCCGACCCGAGAATCAAACCTAAAACTTCAAGCATACTTTAGCACTGCGCCACCGAGGCAGTCAGGCATGAGTAAAATCAATTTTATTACATGTACCATTAAAACACACAATAAACATGAAATATACACACACATATATATATATATATACTAGCTGATGCCCGCGGCTTCGCTCGCGTCCTAGGGGTTTGAAAAATAGATGTTGGCCGATTCTCAGACCTACCCGATATGCTAACAAAATTTCATACAAATCGGTTCAGCCGTTTCGGAGGAGTATGGGAACGAACATTGTGACGCGAGAATTTTATATTTAAGATAAATTTTATACAATTGTAAGGAACTACTGACACCAAGACAGCGTACAAAACAATAGCATACCATTCTATTAATACAGTTGACAGATTGATTGTCTGTTTCTACCGTGATGTTCCTCATAGAGACAGACGCGTGCGCATCGCATTATTGCAATGTTATTATGTGCACAGGCGTGTTTGATTATTTTGTGCACAATAGTGTTTTTTTATGCTGACATGGGTATTTATAAATAAAGAAATGTCAAATGTAAATATATGGGACAAAATATGTAGCTGAATTGTATTGGTATTAAGTTCATTGTTTTATGAATTTACTCAGATATAGATATTATAGATTATGTAGGTAGTACTTATAGATATTATTAATTTGGATTAACTTGGGCACATTTAAGTTTTAATATTTTAGTTTCAGCAATATCTGTCCCAGGATATGACTAAATATGTCACTTTAGTTATTTAAAAATATTTATCCTACTTTCTATCCTACAAATATTATAAACGCGAAAGTTTGTCAGTATGTATGTATGTTTGTTGCTCTTTCACGCAAAAACTACTGAACGGATTTGGATGAAACTTTACAGTAATATAGCTTATATATCAGAATAACACATAGGCTACTTTTTACTGCAATAATCTAGATAAACGGGCGAAAGCTAGGTGATTATAAAAATACATTAAATCGTAGATGTCAAAATGTATTACTGTTTATCTCCTGTCAAAACTTCACAGATTGCCATGCTTAACAAACTTGCATAGCAACGATATTGATACGTGGGTAACACCGCGGGGCGCAGCTAGTGTAGAAATTAAAACATTCATGTTTTATTTCTACACTAGCTGCTCGACCGGGTCTACTACTACGTACTACCTTCATAAAATACCATCCTAATAATGACAGCATTTTTGCTGTCGTATTTCGTACGTGAGTGTGAGACCCGATGCCCAATCATTTTGCATCATTTTACCGGCCTACTGCCTCCCTTAATGATGCAGAATCATCGGACCAGGCCACTATGCTACATTGCCTACCCTCACAATGAGGATGGTGACCTACTAATTGATTCTAACCACGCTTTCCATCAGGTAGGCTTCAATAAAGTGAACCTAGGTTGGTTCAAAGTATTTTTTAATAATAACTGCATTGGGAAGCAGTTATTATTAAACATAAAATCCTTCAACTGTCATCCAATCGCATTGTTGTCACACCTTTCCTTCACACGTAGCCTTACAGATACATTAAAACACAGAGCACGTACTAAGCACCGCTCAATGTGGATGCATGACGTTTTTCACAGCCGCAACCTCGTTCGGTATTCCATCAAGATGACACGATGTTCTCGTGTCGTTTTCGATTCAAACGGCATGATTTTTTTTCACCGTAAATTAATAGCGTGTAAATTTTTTTCCGTTTTGCTTGTCTAATCTGTTGATCCGATTGTGATAAAAAATACCTTTCTGATATTTACTGTTGACACTGTAAGGTAAACTTACTTTACTTTTTAACTAATAAAGTCGAGAATTTTCAAACAAAACGTCTTATTATTTTTAACGTATGAGCAAATTACAACTAATAATTTCCTTGTATAAATAACAGTTAAAAACAGAACCATGTGAATATCTTTACAATATCTCTTTGTCAATAATCAAACTAAATAGTTAATAATGTAATATTAGCTGAGCCCCGCGGTGTTACTCGCGGTTGTTGTTGTAACCACTGGCAACGCCGCGGAGCGAAGCTAGTCTTAAAAAAGTAGCCTAAGTTACTTCTTATATTATCAGCTATTTGCCAGTGAAAGTCCCATCTAATTCGGTTTAGCCGTTCCAGAGATTACCCGGAATAAACAGACAGACAAAAATTGTAAAAAAGAAAAAATAGTTTTGCGTGGGTACCGTGTTTTTTTTTTTTTTTTTATATATATAGCCTACCAAAGTGACTCTACCCCGCCTGATGAAAGCATGAGCAGAATCCAAGAGTGGGAGAAACCACACATCATTGCTGCGAATGCAGACAGTAAAGTATGGTGGCCCACACTATGGCGGCTTAGTGAGATGCTTTTTACGCCCCGCTTAAAGGACCCGGGATCATAGTGGGTAGGAAACACGTGAGCTGGTAGCGAGTTCCAGCTTTTGACTGCTCGGCATAAGAAGGAAGAGCCGAACCGCTTCGTTCTAGTGCGTATTTCCTCCACTCTGAAGCGGGGACTTCGAAGTCCAGCACATCCACCGTGTATATGCATTTAGTAAAAAGCGGTTATTTTAATACTACAAACACTCCAATTTTTGTATAGATCAGACACTATTGGCAAGAAATGATACAGGTAGTCGAATGACCTTGACTATATAATTGCATAGAACCACGTGTATGTATGCAAAGGCGTTATTTCAATTACAATTGTGAATTGATGGTGTCATACATTATGTAATTGAACATTTTATGGTTTATAAATAAATCACTAGCTTTCGTCCGGTCTATACTTGTTTAAGAAATTCAAGTTAAAGTTCTGAATAGAAAAGAAAGTATTCAATTTAAAGATTTGTCAAAATATTAAATTTAATCTACAAAATGTAAAAATAAATGTATTTGTAACGTCTAAACCGCTAAATAGATTTTATTGAAATTCGACCTTTAGTTACGTTGATACTTGAAGTTATACTTTTTTCAAATCAATTCATAAACAGGAGCAATGCCATAGGTTAAAGATAATTTACTAACTATTTATGTGATTATTTTCATGCTTATTATATTCGTCGATGTTCTTTCATCTGATATCCGTGTGGTGACGGATTAAGAATACAAAGTATCACCACCCCTATTCATTCCATGGGTGCCGTAAGAGGCGACTAAAGGAACTAAATAAGCAGCTAACATCACTGCCAAGAGAGGCAGTGATGTTATCTCCTATATTCTAAGGAGAGGCCTATGTCCAGCAGTGGACTGTTAAAGGCTGTTGATGATGATGTTCTTTCAGTGTCTGAAGATCGCCACCAAAAAATAATTGGCTTTTTTGTATTCCACTAACACATTGTGTCCTATACCACCTGTTCAAATAAACTTCTCTCGTTATGAGATGAAGATGAATATTATTTCGTTTTAAACTTAATTATTAGTTGCACACATTATTGCACTTAAGTCACGATTGTTAGAACAGTACTGAATGCGAGTTTAACAGTTAAACAAACAAATTATCTTATGAAATCGCTTTTGCATCCATATTATTGTTAACCTAACCTTGTGCATGCAATATAATGTTCATTATATCATTCGTTTATACAAAAAAAAATCGTCTATTTTACACCCTTCATGTATTTAGATCACTATATAATAATTAATGTTCCATATATATATAATAGTTATTTTGCCAAGCTAAAAATATATTTCAAAATATATAGTACTGGCTACAATAATACATCTTCCTAGCACGGTTACATAGATTGTAACCCTAGTGTGTCTGTGTAGTCTGAAATGATCCTCGTCTCTTTCGAGAACCTGCCTATCTGTAATAATGTTAATTCGATACTTTGAAGTTAAGTAATAACAGGACAATAGAAGGTTTTCCTCCATTGTCACGATTGCTTTTTTGAATAGTTTTATAAAACGGTAGCTCATTTATTTTTGAAAATTCTCACTTTCTACGTCATTAGCACTCTACGCTATACTTGTTCGCTAACTTACAACGAGTAAATGGAGTTACAATTAATTGGTCATAATATATGTACTTATGTACACACTTATATACACTTATGTATAACTAACATTAATATTACGATTATGGCACTTCAGGATCTCTAAGATTGCATTATCGTTTGCGTAGGAGTCTACAATATTTACTGAAAATATAATAGCGTTGATGCGGTGCAATTGAAAAACTTACGATGTGTAGTCACCAGGACGGCCCTCTTTAGCTGCTGACTGACGGCCAAAGGGGGGTGGGGGAAGAAAAGTGGGACGGGGGAGAAGTTAGGTGACACAACACCACGAGGAATGACTGATCGACCGTCAGAGCCGGCGCCCGCGCACCTCACGGTTCACTATCGGTCGCTATTACGTGCGTTGTCAGTTGTGTCTCAGCCGCGGTTCAATGCAGACGTTGTTCGAGTCATGTGATTGTGAATGTGTTGTGTGGTGTTAAGGATGCGTGGTGAGGCCGGCGGTGCGCGAGGCAAGGCGGGCGGGGTCAGGAGCGGTAGCAACTATCCGCCCATCAGCGCCGCCTACTGGTTACCGCCGTCAAACCCTACCCCCTACCATGTGCCAGGTTCGGAGTTCCCCTTCATTCATTCAGTGATGAGTAATATGATCGCTGTAGACATAAATCTGTGGCCAATTCTTATGTGACCTTGAATCGTTTATGAATGATGAAGTATTGCAGCGGACTGTTTCGTTTTTTTTTCTCAACCGTCTGCAGTTTTTTCGTCGAATCGTCCGATTCGAAACGGAAAGCGGGACTGACATTGACCGATATGCGAACTGAAAAACAATACGTCTCCACTGATGTTATTACAAGTCTGTGGAAATTGAGTGACATTTGTTTTCCTTAGTTCCTTTTTTTCTATTTTAGAATTACTTGCATTTGTTTGTCACGTTTGTTTTTTTTTTCTCACAATATAGAACACTTTAAATACTTTTTTTTCTAAAGACTTCATATTGATTGGAATTTCTTGTGTTTTTAATTGTAGTGGTATTTCCCAGTGAGTAGTAAAGTGTAATAGATAGAAATCGTGATTCACGTTCTTGGCGCGTAAATACGTTGTAATAAATTTGAAAAAGAAAATCTTGAAATAATTCGTATGCTAATACTAATCAATGAAGTCAAGGTCAATCTTAATAGATACTCATTTTTCAGTGTAATAGAAATAAATATATAAAGTTTATTCAATGTCTATGCTACTAATTTGAAGACCTGCTCGTCTTAAAGACTGCTGCACTCGCACTTTAAAAAAAATTTAATCAACACAAACATTTCTGAAATTTGATCTACCCATATGTGTCCATGCAATTAGGTACTTACCCCATTTGCAGGTTTGCCTTCTACATCACACAAATATACACACACATATATACCTACATAGGTGTTTAAATTTAAATTGGTCATAATATCCCTTTACATTCCCACCAATTATTTCTATTGCATGTGCACGTGTACAACAAACTGAGACAAAACTACCCTTAGTTATCGAAATTCTAGTATAATAATATGCTACTTGGTTTTGCCCAATACTCCGACCCGCGTGTATGTCACTATCGCGATAGAGAGCTTGTGCCCTGCCTCAGAATCAAAGTAGCTTCATGCTAAATGTCATTGAAATCGGTGCAGGTTTAAGTTCATTGGAAACGTATCAGACAGCAATTCATTACATTAGTATTTTTTTTCCATATTTTAATTAGGTACGGTCAAACCTAAAGGCACTAAAACGACAATATATATAGTTTTTAGTAACGTTTCAAAACAGTTGTGTTCAAATCAATATCTGATATAATATGAAACAAAACCATACGATAAATTTAGACCTATACAGACCGTCTTTCCTTGTTTCATATTATCCTCATTGTAGAACTACACGCCAGTTTGACATGTATCCATTAATTAGCGGACTCAAATGTATAATTTTAACTCTTCAGCCGTTGTTCGGAAACTGTTTCTGTTGACAATCGAAATGCTGATGATGGATTTGATATTTCAACGGCTCTCGTTTTAAATGAGAAACGTTTAAAGTTATGGTAGACTAAAAACCTATTTAACATGATGTTATGTAATTTCAAATTAATATATTTTCACTAAATGCAACTGAAACTATATTATATACAGGATATATCATAATATCATTTTATTTTGTGTCTGTTCCGGCTAGTCTTTGGAAATGGTTTTGCCAATTTTGATGGGACTTCTACTGATGGATAGCTGATGATACAATGAGTAACTTGTGCAAGTTTTATTTATGACTAGATTCGCCCCACGGTTGTTATTGTACTTTTATAATAACACAACGGCGAGTAAGATCACGCGATGCAGCTTCTTATATATAAAAACGATCACATTGTTAAATGGATATATATAATATGACTTTATAGATAAAATGTATGCTTCAGTGAGATTTAACTGCTATTTAATGGTATTGGTAATTACCGAAGCGATAAAACCCAATCAGTCACAATGTCGTTATTAATAATTACTGAAACTTATTTTTAAAACTGCTAACTTTAAATGTAAATAATACAAACATATTTAAAAAAAATGCAATAAGCAGTAGACAGGGCTTTGTGGTGTGCCTCGATGTGGTGGTGTGACTGCACGGTTGGCCTAGTGGCTTAAGCGGTTGCCACGCCGCTTCCTACTACGCCAAGTGTCATGGGTTCAAATCCCACGTAGGACAACACTTTGTGTGATTCACAATTTGTTGTTCTGAGTCTGGGTGTTCTTTGTGTCCGTTTCATGTATGTTTGTAAAGTCCCCCGCGACACAGGAATTTATATTCCTAATGCAGGAGTTGTCTTTTTAGAAAAAAAAAGAAAAAGAAAAGAAGAAGAAAAGCCTATGTCCAGCAGTGGACTGCAATGGGCTGATTATGATGATGATGAAAAGTATAGCTTTCTGTGATATATGGCTACCTCGGTGGCGCAGTGGTAGCGTATGCGACTGCTGTGCTAGGAGGTTTCGGTTTCGATGCCCGGGTTGGACCAAATGTTTGTATGATCTGCAAATGTTTGTTTGGGTGTTGGTTTGGTTTGTTTTCTATGTATAGTATGTATGTATTTACAAAATCAGTTAATACATAAGTATTAACGTCAGTTGTTTAGTACCCATAATACAAGCTCTGATTAGTTTGGGACTAGTTGGCGTTATGTAAGATGTCGAAAAAAATCATTATATATTTATATATAAGTAGTTCAAAAAGTAACAGCGACAGTATAATTTTCTTAAATTCAGATAGATTTAAACACAACCTCTTTTCACTAGAAAAGATATTGCCTGTTCAGTACTGAGTTTGTTTCTATTTGAGCGATGTGAAGATGAACTAAAATTAGATCTTATTAAACATTGTCGCGTTGATTGATTAGGTCTGATAGAGTGCACGAAGCGTGCTGTAATATCTATACTTCTATCCTACTAATATAATTAACGTGAAGGTTTGTATGTGTTGCTCTTTCACGCAAAAACCACTTAACGGATTTGGATGACACTACAGTAATATAGTTTATATATCAGAATAACACATAGGCTACTTTTTACTGCAATAATCAAGATACACGAGCTAAAGCTAGGTGATTATAAAAATACATAAATAATAGATGTCAAAATGTATCACAGTTTATCTCCTGTCAAAACTTCACAGGCTGCTATGCATAATACACTTGCATAGCAACCATAATGATAGTTTGTAAATGGCTAATTTAATAATTTTAACAAAAAGGAACCGACTTCAATGAAAAACTATTTCGAGTACCCAAATCGCAACATTGTGCCTATGATATTTGAGGAGTTCCCTCGATTTCCTTGGGATCCCATGATCAGATCCCGATATGGTGACGATGGGACCACCTGTAAGCTACGCCCATTCCAATGCAAAAAGAATTTTTGAAATCTGTTCATAAACGACGAAATTATTTATTATTTATTATTGATAACCTCCTCCTTTTTTTTGAAGTCGGTTAAAAATGAGTTCTGGATAATCACATATGTAGGCTACTTTTTATTCCAAAAATACGGGGGTAACACCGCGGGGCACAGCTAGTACTCTATAAAAATAAATAAAATTAAAGTGTCTGTATGTAATATCAAAATAACAGTTTTTTATTAAATGCATTTGAAACTATATACGTCACCACCATAGTTTTTATTTTATTTTCTCTGCATGTCTATCTGTTTGTACCGAGTAATCTCTGGAAAGGTTGTACTGATTTTGACGGGACTTACTGGCAGAAAGCTGATGACCTAAGGAGTAACTTGGGCTGTCTTTTTTTACACTAGCTACGCTCCGCGGCTTTTTTCGCGATTTACAACAATAACTACTGGTAACACCGCAGGACGGATAGTTAATAATAAAGCTAGACCATCATAATTGGCAGTTATGGTGGATGATAAATAACCCTGACTGATGCTGTAGGAGTGGTAGTGAGTTCGAGTTCTACCCAGAATATTTCCTATAATTTATTGAAGGGTATCTAACATAGAGCACATTGTTACGCTTAGTGCCAGACACCATGCTGCATTGTTTTATTTTCATGACTTTTTTTTATCACTGTCGACGTGATAGAAATACATATTTATGCAAAGTTTCATCTTTCTAGCACTAACCGTTAGTCGAGGACGGACAGACATAAATCTAGACAGAAGACCATCCTAATAATGACAGCATTACTGCTGTCGTATTTCGTTGGTGAGTGTGAGACCGGAGGCCCAATCATTCTGCATCATTCTCCCGCCCTTCGAAGGCCGGGAGAATGATGCAGAATAATCTAACCAGGCTGTCATGGTAAGGGTCACCATGCTACATTGCCTACCCTCACAATAAGCATGGTGACCCCTACTCCTGGATTCTACTCATGCTTTCCATCAGGCAGAGTAGAGTCACTTTGGCAGGCTTAAATATAAAAAAAAAAAAAAAAAATCTATAAGGGTTCGTAGTCAAGAACTACGGCACCTCAAATCGGTAGTTCTAACTAACTCACGTTCCTAATGCAATTTAATATTTTTTAATCAAACTAGTTTTATGACGCAGTTTTTATAACGTTTGTTTTTGTTATCGTCTTATAAAAAAGTAAATAAACATGACGATCTTAATACGTCTATCGACAGACGAGAAATAACTATGATGATAAAGATATACTTGAGAATGAAAACACGTTTTAGTCTTACAGATTTATTAATTCCATCATCATCTCCAAGGCATCCCCGAAGGCTCGATATATTTAATTTTTGCAACTAGATAAATGCTTACGATTTGCATCAATACGATCGAATCAAGTATCGATCTTTCAAGTTTTAAGGATTTGAACAACTACTCTATTGTGATATACCAAGATATGGAACTAAAAGCCAATCTTAAATTAAAAAAATCCAAAATATATCTCTATTAATGCATATTATAAATATGTTATTTATGTTACACACGTTTTTGTGTTACAATAATTGTTTAGTAGTTGTTCTATATAGCTAAAATCACTTTACACGATCGTTTAATAAAATAGAAATTGATTCCAGATATAAATAATAAATCGTCTCCAATGACGTCAAGCAGAATGCAATCGTAATAAGCCGTTTTGTATCGAAACTGTACGAATCAATAAATAAACTTTGTAATAAAGTTATTGTAGTCGTAAAGACGTGATGCATATGAACACGTTAATATTTAACGAGTTCGTACAAAGTGTTGGTATTAAGGCCCAATTGTGCTTTATTATTTCTTGAATTTGTAATCTTAGGTACAAAGTATTAGATGCTCTAAATGTATTATGTCCAATGTTTGATCCAATGATTTCATTCTATCGAACTTGTTTTTATTATTTATTATTGTTTTAAATTTTCCAAGATCACCGTCATCGTGTCTTGTCTCTGTCCAAGTGTTGTTTGTTACCATTTCATATATGTTTGTAAAGTCCCCCGCGACATATTGTATATTCCTAATGCGGGAGTTGTCTTTTAAAGAAAGAAAGAAAGAAGTCGTCTTTAGCTTTTAAAAGATGTTTAGGCGATATTGTGCAACAATTTAATAGTGCAGTTATAAATGTTCACATCACGAAAGCTATATTTATTCTCGATAATCTTATTCTCATAATCAAAAGCTTATTTAGAATCATAAAATAAATATGAATGATTAACTTAAATTATCAGTCAATCGAAAACCAACTGCTTAACGTGACCTCCGAATCATGAAAACGGTTATAAAGTAACATATTATGCCACAAACGGTCGGTCACCCATCTATGTCTAACCGCGCCGTCGTTGGTTTCCCTCGTCTACTGTTTCCAATCACCTAAGACCATTCGGCTATAAACAAATGTTAATTAAAGTTTAAAGTGCATTGCCCCACTTTACCCCCTTGTTTATTGAAAAAGGAAGGGCGAATGTAAAACGATTGTCAGTTTATGTCTATACAAATTCTTTTCAACTTTATTAGCAGAAGATACATTACCAAAAGTCTTACTAATTACAAAAATATCCATACTTAATCCTCACATTCACTTAAGTTGCATTTTGCTGCAGTCGTGACGTCACCAGTAACAATCCTCTACACGTTGGTATCAATAAATAAACTAAGGTATCAAAAGACAATTGAATTCCGTTGTATGTTTGCGTGGATTGGAACGCCGTTACTAAATAAACAAACACACGACAAAGAATTATTTGATTGTAAACATCAGGATGTGTAATGGACCAAGTATTCGTTCGCCACTCGAAGGTATATTTCAGTTTACAAACACATACAATGTTATTGAAGATTTAGGATTTATTTAATGCACTGTGCTGTAATTGAAAGAGTTTGTTGCAATGCAATTTGATTATAATGTCCTTTTTGTACACGTCTATTAGTAGACCAAATCCTCGTTTCTAAATTAAAGCCATATGTGAAACTGTAAATAGTCTTAAAGAGAAAATATTATATCTAAATTGTTATCTACAAACCTAGTAGTTTCAAAGATCTATGACGCTACCCCTGTATTTGAACACCTAAATTTCATATTTTTACATTATTAATATAGATTTTACACTACATTTATTTAATGTGGTTTATAATAATATAATTAGTGTATCTAAAATATTTTACCCTATGTGTTTATCAGTGATAACAATTACAAGGAAAATAAATATGTAAAGCAGTGTTGGTACCAAGGATATGTGTTAAAAGCTGTTGTTACCATCAAATTCAATCTATATATTATACCTACGTGAAGTAAAAACTTTGCGCTTCAGTTTACGAAATTATTATGAGATTTGGCACAATTAAAGTTTTATAGAGAATTTATACAGAAAGCTATAAAAATAGATTAATTATAGTTATTTCGACCACTATTTTATTCATACACAGTACAATGCGGTATCGTAGTTTGTCAGTTTTGTTAAGAAATATGGGTCAACTTCTGTGTTAGTAAACACTAAAGAGCTAGTAACGTGTGAGTAACGCGTACTGCCGTACTTAGAGGTGCGATGTGAATATGTTTGCATCAGTCTTTCCCAAGCTCTACTAGGTACTTTGAAAGTGGTGGCAAAACAATAGCTAAGTTGGAGTTGCGATCTAGTGTTGTGGGTTTGAATACCGATATATACTCAGTCCTAATACGACAGAAAGAGATTCATGCTTCATTTGCCTACCATGTGTTTATCAGTGATTACAATTACAAGGAAAATTAATATGTTAAGCGATATAATAGGTTACCAAATAGTGTTACCATCACTTTTAATATACTTTAATCAAACACAGTACAGTGCGATACTGTGACAGTGGTGGCTAAGTCGCTGGAGTTGCGATCTAGTTGTGTGTGTTTGAATACCGATACATACCTACTCAGTCCTAATACGACATAAAGAAACTCATGCCCGTTTCAACCAACTATACTTAAACCGTCTCCTTCCTAGGAGCCCGAAATCCAAGCACTTAAGTGTCTCCTAAACGAAAATCAAAAGTTGGTGAAAACTAAAATATCACTTAGGTGTACCTAGTTCTCTTTATGAGTTTTTAAAATTTAAAGGGCAATTTTGGGGACTTTAGTGATAATTGTAACAAGAAAGACAACAATATTAGAAATAGATGTCAACTATATTTTTTTTGTTAAAGACAACTCCCACATTGTAATAATAAACATCCTGTGTCGCGTAGGACTTTGCAAACATACATGAAACGGACACAAATAACACCCAGACTCAGAATAACGATTTGTGGATCACACATTGTCCCACGTGGAATTTCAACATACGACAGTTGCCGCAGTAGAAATCAGCGTGGCGACAGCTTAAACCACTAGGCTAAACGTGCAGTCTTTAAATAAAAGTTAAAAATAGAAATTGCCCGTAGGCTGACGATACATCATCATCAAATTAATGTAGTCTACTGTTGGACACAGGCCTCTTACATTGCACGTCACTTTGAATATGGGCTTCTCGCATCCATCCTATAAGCCATTTCGCGCTAATTGTCACTCCACCTGGCCTGTAGGCGTCCAACAGTGTTTGTCCAGACACGGTCTCCACTCTATCCCAACGGTGGTCAGTTCTATGACTAATAAGGACAAGCCTACTGCCATTTCAGCTTGCTTATCTGTGTCTATCTGATCTTAGATCTGACGATAAATATATTTGACTTAAAATAGAATGTCTCTATTGCAGATAATAAATTATAATAAATGCATCAAACAGTATTTACTGCTGAATATGCATTATAATTGTAATGCAATGATTGCGAACAAATGCCATTAAATGCTTAATCGATCATCTAGTCGCTTCGATCATCGCTTATAATTAGAATTGTATAAAATGGAATCAAGGGCGCTATATAAAACTGTTAGATTATGGTAGGGGACAAGTGTTTCGTATTTAGTTTTTCTTTTTCCTTTTTAACCGACTTCAAAAAAAAGGAGGAGGTTCTCAATTCGTCGGTTTTTTTTTTTTTTTATGTATGTTCAATGTTCAGCGATAATTTCGACGTTTATGAACCGATTTCAAAAATTCTTTTTGCATTGGAATGGGCGTAGCTTACAGGTGGTCCCATCGTCACCATATCGAGATCTGATGATGGGATCCCAAGGAAATCGAGGGAACTCCTCAAATATCACAGGCACAATTGTCGCGATTTGGGTACTTGGAATAGTTTTTCATTGATGTCGGTTCCTTTTTGTTAAAATTATTATGACTTTTTTTTATATTTGACTTATTTTATTTTATTTAGATTAGACATAGTTTATCGATACTGTTTTTACTCTAAAACTATACTGATATGATAAAGCTAAATAACTTTTTGTTTCAGCGTATAAAAACGATAATCTCTAAGATTTTTGATCAAATGTCAATAATTTTGTTTTAGCTATTTGTGTAAGTATAATATAGGAAACGGTTAATTCCGCTATCGCCTAAATCTTTACAAATAAATATAGTTAAAGTGTCTGTTTGCAGTATCAAATGATCAGGTTTTTTTTTAAAATGCGTATGAAAGTATACGGACTATATGATAACTTTTTTTACATAAAATCAAAGAGCCTACACACACATACACAACACAAAGCCAAATTACTTTTTATTACTACAATCACATAGAAACATGTGATGATACAAGAGCTTTTAAAATTCATTGTAGTAGGTCGAGCATTTCTATTTCAATTGCATTTTATGTATATGACCAAAATAGTTTGGTAGCCAATTCTAGTATAATATACGTTTTTATTTCCAAAGTCACAAATCATTTGCCCACATTTTGTCCACACTAAATCTTAAGTCCCACTCTTATTGGCCAGCCTATTGCTGTCTACCGACCACGCAGTTTTATAAAAAGCTAAATAAGATAGAGCTAAATCAAAATATATGTATTATATGAGGTCTGATCAAGAGTTATCGGGTTTGATCCCCGGATCGGACCAAATGTTTGTGTGATTCGCGAATATTTGTTTCGGATTCTGAGTTTTTTCTATATATTATCAGTTGTCTAGTACCCATAATACAAGCTCTGCTTAGAGAGTTTGAGGCTAAATGGCGTTGTATGTAATATGTCGGAAATATTTATTATTAATTTTCTACATAGCGATAAAGCTTCTGTTGTTTCGTGATAAATCTCTAGAGCTGTAGAATCGTTACAATTAGTCGCCATCGCCACTTTAACAGTCATGGCACAGATTAAAGAGAATAGGTGCATCACAGAGCGTTGCCGATTAAATACGACCATGCTCAGGGCTGCCACTAGATCTAAAAAAAAAAACAAATATGTTTGGTATTTTATATTTACTCAGTTTACTAAACCTTGCTCAACAGTAATAGTTTGATAGTAATACCTGAGGCATAGCAACAGTTATTTTAAATTGAAATGCGCAATGATACAGAAATATCTCAATAGGCTCCCATAGTGTCGTAAGTAGGTCAATATTGTGACTACGTATGCTTTCTGTTAAGCAGAGTATTCTCACTTTGGTAGTCTCAATGTATCATCTACTAAAAATCGCGTCTTTTGTTACATACAACAACTGCTAAAAAAATACTAATAATAAAAATACAGTGACTACCTACCTTTTTCTTCAGCTATGGACTTCTTTTTTATGATTAATCTCATTCAATAATGGCCGTGATTATATTGTTATCATCACTAAACTAACCTGAACTAGAAATTGACGTCGTCATTGAATTTAATCGACCTAAATTTGGTGATGTTAACAAGAAAATTACTATCAATGAATCTGAATAATTTCTTCGTAACAATACTTAAAACCACAAAGAGGCAGTAGTATAATCATAATTAAAACACATGCTAATTTTACTGTATTTAATATGATGTAAGAATATAAACGAACATTATACCAACTAGGTCATTAGTCACTAATGTTTTCAAAATAATTATTGTGCAATAATTCAACTCTTAAAACTTTTACATCAAATAGTTTTGGACGTTCTAGAACCTTCCTGAAGATTTGCATGATAAAACAATGCAGAATATGACACTGATCCAAAACCACCAATATTATACCTGGAATTTACCTGTGTTCTGTAGTAAATAAGTAATTAGGTATTAGATTCCATTTCCTACAAAACTTGTATGGAATAAAATAAATGAAAATGAAACTACAAAAGAAAAAACCATTTCAATCTGTTTTAACAGTCAATCGTAAATCGTCAACCCTAACGGCCGGCAAAACGGCGCGTAGCGCGTACATCCACACCATTTCGACATTTTACCATCGTTAAACTGTTATGTTTACACGGCTCGGTTAGAACGTACTACTGTATGCTGAGTCGGTTCACAGTCGGCAGTGTATGCCAAAGCTAAACGGACATTAGTATACGTGAATTAATTTGGATGCACTGTTGGCATTCGGAATTATTACCGACGCGGGTTTAACAGCGAATTTGAGAATTAACACGAAAGAATGCCATTTCTATTCATTGCTTACCGATTCGTTTTTAATCTCTTTTTTATTACAGGAAGGCACTGGGTTAGTATAATAAACTCATTGTAAAAATTTAAAGACGTATCAAAGTCATTACTACACTTAAATAGCCATATAATCAACGTATTTATGCGACATTTTACCATTAAAAGATAACGTATGAACCCGTCATTGTACACAGATTGATTTTTTTTTTATAATTGCTAAAGCGGTAGACACAACTCTGTGGTGTGCCTTGGGAATGACCATGTCCAGTAGTGCTGTCAGGTACTCATAACGATGATTATCTATCATCAATCATCATCATCAGCCTATATCTATTATAATGATAATAGATGATCATCATGGATATAGGCTGATGATCATCCTTTGATTATCTATACTGCTACACATTTTTATACCTATACAAATTAATTTCTAGAATGGCTGGATTCATTTTGATGAAAATTTCACTGGCAGATAGGTAAGCCGTAAGAATTTTTTGACTAGCTTCGCTCCGCGGTGTTACACTACACAACAATGATAACCACTGCGCGTAACACCTAATATCTCAGCTAATTAAAAAATGACAAATATCGGTATTAAAATAAGCTGCGATAATATTCAATGCAGGTGGACATATTCGTCAAGGAATGTGTTGAGTTGGTTCAAAAAGTCGCTGTCGCGTTAGTCATTAAATGCTGTTTGAACAATGACTCTGTCGCCATGTTTGTTTTAGGTACTTCGGTATGTGTGCGTGTCTATGTCTATATAAATATGTACAATTACGTATGTGTGGGCGCATTATCAGTTACTTACTTACCTCCGTAAGTAAAGTACTAGCACGCGGGCCGATGTTATTATTCTCGGTACAATCGATAGTATACATTTCAACTGTGTTACACTTGAAAGAAATGAAATGAATGTTTTGTGTTTCAAATTAAATAGGAGTATGGTTGATATTTCAATTCAATTTTAGAGATGTAATTCTTCTATTAGCATCTCAGTCATAGAATATCTCCTGTCTGACATAAGTACCTACCTCCTCACTTCACTCAGTTTAATCTGCTTCCATCCACTTCTGAACGAAGAGTTCTCCCAAAGACCGCTAACCATCCCGATCTTTGGCAGTTCGCATCCATCCGCAGTCAGCCATTTTCTTCAAGTCATCGTTCCATTATTTTATACAATAATTATTATTGTTTTTGTTCTTATTTAGAGCCTACAAAAGTTACTCTACCCTGTCTGATGGAAAGCATGATTATGGGTCACCATTCTCATTGGAGGTTGGCACTCTTTGGAGGAAGCCTTCGTTAGGCAGCGGACGCTAAAATAACCTATGACAAATTATCATATCAACATTAGCGTTAAACTAAAAAAACACATACGTACAAATAATACAAAAAAATGTGTAGAATGCAACAAACAGGCATTGTAACGTGATCCACGAGTGGTGACGTAACGATACGCAACACTTGTATAAACATGCGCCTGCGCAGCCTTCTGATAAAGATCACTAGATTACTGAGAAACGAACGATAATACAACTCGTAAACGTAGATTATAACTAGTTGTGTTGTAAAAAGTCTTCTGGTAGGAAGAAGCCACAGGAATGAAGATCCATTACTAGAATTTTTATCCCTCAGAGATTTGCGAGGCTGTATATTATCTCATAATTTATTTAAAAGATGAACATCTATTGGGAAGTCAGTGCCCTCAAATATACTGACAATTTGTACAGTTTGCCTAGGACCGATATTAATCGCTCCGTGGAAAAACTGATATTTAGGTAAAACCAGTTTAAATAGTAGGCAACCCCAAGTAATTTTGGCATAATAAAAGCTAGGAAGATGAATTTATCTACAAGATATGGCGGAATTCTTAGTATGTAACTGACTCACACATTATAAACTCTTTTGCAAAAAAAACGGGCACTTAAGCAAAGAACTATTTTATAGTTACTATTTGATTTTTTGTCAATTTTAGGAAATGTTATCCTCAGAATTTTATAAATTCATTAGGAAGGAATAGTTTTCATCAGTTTTATCATAACATTTTGATTGAATTATTGAGAAATAATGCTTAAGCTCAAAACACTATTATTGTACCTGCTCGCTAAATAAAAATGAAACGCGTTATTTTCTTCGTTTTTATTGAATACATTAAAAGCAGATAAAAGTTTAGTATTGAGTGTGACCCCCTCTTGCTGAAAACACGGCTTGCATTCGTCTGGGCATGCTAACGAGTATATCTTTTATGGTTTCTTGAGGAATACGTTCCCACTCCGCGGTAGTCACATTCTTTAGCTCTCTGATGGTCTGCGGAGACGGCTGCACTGATCTCACTCGTCGCTTCAGAACGTCCCAGACATGCTCTATGGGATTGAGGACCGGACTTCTAGCTGGCCAGTCCAAACGACGAATTCCAACTTCTAGCTTAAACGCTTCCACATCGCCAGACCGGTGGGCGCGAGCGTTGTCGTCCATAAAAATTGAGTTTTCGCCAAGAGCGGTTAAAGCGGGTTGTACATAAGGAATTAGAACTTCCGTTATGTATCGGCGTCCAGTCAGTGTACCGTTTTCGATGAAGACTAACTCCGTACGATCCATAGAATTTATTCCTGCCCAAAACATAACAGAGCCCCCTCCATAAAGTGTGATTTCATCAAAACATGCCTCTGCAAAGCGTTCTCCTCGTCTACGTAGCACTCGCTGACGTCGGTCTTCACCATGCAGAGATATCCTGGCTTCATCGGAGAACAATATCCTATCCCAGACTTCATGAGTCCATGACACACAATTTCGAGCGAAGCTAAGCCTGGCAACTCGATGTCCACGGGGTAATTTAGGGCCGCGTGCCCGGCGATGACCATTTATTGTAGCAGCGAGAAGCCTCCTCCTGACCTTCCATAGACTAATTTGCACATTTCTTACTTCTTCGAGTCTGTTCTAGAGGTCCACATAAGAAGATTTGCAATTTCTCAACGCTTGACTAACTAGAAAATGATCATCCCGTGGTTCGGTACATGTCTTTCTGCCAGAACCAGGCCTTCTCTTGAAGGAACCGGTCTCTTGATACCGCTGCCAGGTCCTTTGAACTGTCGACCGACTCACATTTAGCTTCTGAGCCACGAAGCATTGGCTGCAACCTTCTTCAAGCAGCGCAATAATTTTGCTGGCTTTTATCACTTTATCTACCATTTTCGAGATTGCTAAACAGCAATAACAATACTTTTAAATGTCAAGGACATCAGATAATTTAATAAAAATTGACATAAAGTTAATTAGAGTCGATTTTAACTATAGGGAATTCGTGCCACAAAATGTAGTTAAAAGTTGTTTTCTTTGAAAACCAGGCTCAGTCAAAAAATTGAATTTGGAAGGTACTCTTATAAACATTATGGCACTTTTATAACTGGCCAGTAACATGTTTGAATGATTAAAACCTTTTTGGTATTTTATTTTTTTCAGCCAGGAAGAAAATCGAAACCGCCCGTTTTTTTTGCAAATGAGTGTATTTAAACGTTTCTTCAGAAGGTTTTGTTCAAATGGTGAATTTTGTGATTTTCTTCCTTTATGTTAAAAATGTAAAATAAATATCTAATATAATATAGTTGATTATAAAAAACAACAAAAATAAGAAGTTCCCATATTATTATCAGAACACGTTATTGTTATTTCGATAAAACAAGACAAAATCAACATTTTCTATTTAAAATCAACACTACGACTAAACTCTTTAACATTGATAAATGGTGTCCACAATACAGAAACTCAAACAGAATATCAATTGGGAAACTTAAGCAATTCAACGAACCGCTTTACTGACGATACAAAAGTTCCACACATAGACCCTCGAAATCCACTTGAATTGACTGATCTACTCGTGACATGTGTATAGACCTAACTTACTAACGAGTAACGACCTTCTAAGCGTGGCCTGCTCAAACCGCCAAGTTTTAATTGAGTTGCAAAACAAAAGATGGGACCGATGCTACCGGCCTGTATAGGGTTGTCACTTAAGAAAATAGTTTTTAAACTACTTTTTTTTCATTAAACGCCTGCCAAGGTGACGTCACTATGCCTGATGGAAAGGATGAGTAAAATCCAAAAGTGGGAGTCGCCATATTCACTGCGAATGCAAGCAGTATGGCGACCCACATTATGGCGGCCTAGTGAGATGCTTTTTCACGCCCCGCTTAAAGGACCTGGGATCATAATAGCAAGGAAAAACATACTAATGATTAGCAGTAATGATGACAAAGATTTATTTTATGATTGAAACCTTTTAAGTGATCTATCTTTGTCAATTTATTTACAGCTTACTAATGAATTTCTCAATGCCATATATGTTCATAGCGAAGTATTAAATTTTATTCCTTAATAGTGAATATCTCACCAAGGCTAAGTTTGTTTTATGACTGATCATCTATTGAATTTAAAAAAGTAAAATGTGAACACAGTGCCACATGCTTGTCAAACTGCCTTTTTTTATAGTGGTAACCCTAGGCCTGCCTTTTGCCCCTCTAGTAAAGCGAATGCCTGCGACGTCAAGCCTGAGATTTACGCTCTTCAGTGCTTGCCATGCTAGTAATGTACTACACAAACAGCAAGGAAAGTGTGTGAGTTATACAATTGAAATGTAGGATGTGCGAGAGAGACGGAATCTGATGAACAATTATAATGATATGGGTGACAAAGAGAAATAGATGTAGATCACGTTTATCGTAATGTTATATGGTTTTGAGTTTTGAATACGAAGCGGAAAGGAAATCTAAAAATATATTGTTATGTGGGTGCATGGAAAGTGACTATCTAAAGCTAATGTAGGAATAAATGTATAAGGAATAAAAGATTTAACATTTTAACTCAGATTATTAAAAGAAAGCCAGATGGAACGTGCTCGTCAAATAACATGACGCCGATTGATTATTTTAGTGTGCGTGACAGTCGCCAGAGACACTGTAGGAACACGTACATCTGTGTGCGTGTAATGATACCATACGCTGTAAAAAGTTCCCTTTTTTTGATAAACATTAAGATTGAAAAAAGGGTATTTTAATATTAAAAAACTTTAAAAATTATGGTTTTTATTTCAGTTACTTTTACATACTGTGCAAACTCTTAGCAACCTTTATTTTCCATTAACTTTTTATAATATTGTCGTTTTGCGTTTCGTTTCGTACAAAAATAAAGAAAATTAAGTAAACATAACAATTATATATTGGACACGATTTTAAATCTACCTATCATTATGGGTAACTACGGAACCCTATCATATGCGTGGCCTGAGACGCACTTTGCCGATTTTTTGTTCTTTAATTTAGATAATTAATCGTTTTTTGTTTTGTTAATTGTTTGATTTGATGTTAATTTTACTAAAAAATAGATCATTTAATGGAAATAAAACTGATTCCGGAACCTGTTTTCATTTAACCATTTTTAAATATACATTTGCAATGTGGCTTACCACTAGGGAGGGGGGGGGGGGGAAGTCTCACAAATGTGATCAACTGTGACAAGGACGGGGGAGGGGCAAAAAAATCATGAAATTCGTGTGACGTAATTTTTTTCATATTCTGCAGTTATACGGTAAGTACCTGGGAATCAAGTTTCTTAGTATTGATCATTCTCAACCATTCAATTATGATGTGAAGCACAAGTTGCAATTTGTAGAAACATCCACAAATTGTTCCTATGTAATAATTATCAGAAATAATTGTATCTCCAAAGAATACTTTCAGATAAGGTTCGGAACCAAGTCCCTAAATATAGAAATGAGGTCCACTAATGTCTGGATTAACAAGTAATTTCCCTAATTAAAGGGAAAAAAAATTCACAAAAACTGGTATCACAGTCGAACTACGGTTGAGGTTTTGTGTTCCGACACAACATTAAAATTATCGGGTAAATAAATAGTTATAACAACTAAATAATCTGTATTTACATGTGAAAAGATATTCTATATTATTTTTTTTGTTTCTGGGAACTATTCCTACAGTGTTTAATGATGCAAGACGGCATTTTGAAATTAAAATAAAAAATCACTCGTGACGTGTACACAATATGGCGGTTTGTCAAACACTGGCGCGAGAATGTATTCGCTTTTTAATTCATATTTGCTTTGTAGCTTCATTGTCGTGTTCTTTACGATCTATCTGGCTTTCTTTTGTAATCTGAGCATTTTAACTTGAAATTACAGAACGATATGCTCGCTTAGTGGTTAGTGATTCTGACTGCTTAACCGAAGGTTGTGGGTCTGAATTCTATCGCTAACAAAAGATTATGTAATATGTTGTGTAATTTTTATAGTACAGACTCTGCCTAGTTTGGAATCAGGTGACCCATGTGCATGATTTTGTAGGTTAGTATTAACTAGTTTTTGCGTACGGCTCCGCCCGCGTATATGTCAGATATCTTTCGGGTTAATATTATAGCCAATGATACAAATTATATGTCTTTCAATTGGTAACAGAATTTTTAAAAATCGATTTAGTGAATCCAGCAAACACTCGTACAACCACAGAATACATAATAGTACCAGTACAGAAGACTCACTCCGAAAAGTAAATTAAAGTTATAGATACCCTCGGTGTCAAAAGATTAAGTTCAATTCAGATCGCACAGCGCCGAATCACTACGATTATATTTACCTACAGTTGCGTCTCTTTCTATCGTGTAACTCTGAACTGTTCTGACGATGTCTGTTCGACCGGCGTGTCTGACCCGGCAGGCAGCCGGTCGACTGTACCTAAACTGCGGAGTGACACCCCCCTGGTACAACCTAAGAAGCTTTACCTCTTTATAGTATTAGAATAGGTTATGAAAGATGTATATTTCTATCTTTAAATATTACTAAAACATGTGAGACAAGTTGAAATTAGGTGTATTTTAAATTATTTCACCATCTATAAAACATTCATATGATTGCAAATTGTCAAATACTAAATTACCGCAAAAATACAAGTGATGTGTACAGATCTAAACACATTTTTGCACTTCCTCTTAAAAAATAAATCATTCTAATTGAAACATATCTCCAGTGACGTTACAACCAACTAAAAGCTCGTTACTAAATATTAAAAATAAACACTAAAGATATTTTAGATTTCAAACATTCACAAATAAAAAATATTACATGTCGTTCTCGAAATAGCCAATGCAATATGACGTCATTTTGCTTCCGAGGCATGCATCAGTTAAATCTGCATACAATACAATATGCTTTTTAGTAATTGGTCTTTGGCATAAAAAAAGTTAATTAAAAATATGTCTGATTTTTAAGTGATGAGTCAAACCCCAAATTTTACCGACTTTACTTAAACAGTCTCTTACTAGTAGCCCTCTATGAGTAGCCCTTAAACTTTAACAGAAAACTTATCACTTAGGGGTTACCTAACTTTCTTTAAGTAGACTCTTAAGATTTAGGTAACCTTGGTGAAAACGGCCTAAAGTACTAAGTTAGAGAGTAAGTCCATCTGTGTCTTGATATAAATACTCTATATCTGTGCCTAGCCTAAAAATCTGGTTACATAAGCACATGCTCCACCTAATATAAGATAAGACGGATGTATCGAATGATTATTATTTTGATATTCGATCTTCTCTACGCAAGGAGACATAAAAACAATCCTGAAAAAATGTTGTTTTTTGGTAGCTCCGGTACAAAGTCAACCGTGACCCTTTTATATTAAAGTACAGTAAAGCAACTTACTAATAAAAACTTGGCTCTATAACAAGATTTACGTTGACTACATCAATATGTAATTAAAGTAAATGCATGCGCAAACAAAGAAACGATATAAGACCCGTCCCTAAACCATTTCGAGAACATATTCACGTTCTCGAATCGAAAACAAAACTCAAATATCTTGCTGTGTCTCAATAAATTTCGAGAATGCCTTCCGGTGACTTATTCTTTTTTGTTCCAAAACCTATTTGCACTTGTCGCGACCAGGAGGCGCGACCGGGAAGCACGAACCGATCTCCAGATCATTATCAACCCCGCTTCCGCTCCACGTCAGTTCATGTTTCTGCTTAGAGCTTCTAGCAACGTTTGCTTTGAGCTTGATAGATTCAAAGGCTAAGCGAGACTGAGATGAACAAGGTTTTTTACAAGCATATTTTATAAAGATTGTTTTGATATTTGTATTTAATGTTTCGCTTTTAAACGCTGTAAAATGCTTAAATTTATTTAATAGCTTGTTACATTTTATTTCTTATTTCCGTACATTTGTTAGTTTACGTACTATTTATATCTCAGTTCAATAAACTCTTTGGTGCGATATCATTTGCTTAGTGATTAGTGAAGAACGATAGACTTCATGAAATGCTATTAATATGCAAAATAACTGTCGGTTCATTAGTGAGTTAATTAAACCAATTATTATTCGCGGCTTTATAAGTAACTGTGGAGGTACGGGTATCGTGTCTATTCAACACAAAGGGAGGATCCTCCGAGCAGGCGAGGTGATCGTTCCTGGTGGGACACTGCCCAACGGGTGATGTTGGGATGTTTTATGTGCTAATCGGCGAGAGAAATTCTCTATCGCGATTCAGTATTACTAGTTACTACGTATAGCTCGTGCCGTGTTTCTTCGTAGTTCAATGTTTCTTCGGTAGATGGTGCTGTTGTATGATTTCACTTGCGGTGTATGTGGAATTCGCCACAGTGACAATAACCGTCAAGGAACTCCTTAATTAAAACTTATTATATTGACTATAATTTTGTATAACGCGATTTTCCGAAATTCTATTATAGTCAATGTCAATCTATCTCTCTTAACTCGCTAACAACATAATTATGGTCGTTGTTGAAACCCACAAATACCAGCTAGTTTAAGGTGTACCGCAAGCGGATTAACTTCCTTACATCTCGTGATGGGACCGCGCCCTTAGATCCGATGGGCTTTATCAGCGCACCTGCTAGATACTGTTGACAAGACTAACATGGCTACCGTAGCCAAGTAATTTAATATCCGCCCGATAACGTACATCTTGAGAGTTTTGTTTATTGAGGAGTGAAAGATACAATAGCTTTTTATCGGAATGTTATAGTGTGTTTTAAAAGTTACAGACCTTGTAAATCTTAACATTTTATCGTAAAGTTTTAAAATGTAAACATATATACAGGTTTATATTTTTGTGTCGATTCGATACGATGAAATATTTCATTTCATTAGAATAAATACATTCTTAAAATTGAAGTCACTTGTCCACCAGTCCGAAACTGGTCAGGCAAAGACCACCGTCTAGCTTTAAGTTCTACGTCTAAAAATATCTCTAAAAGTTTTACTTGTAAAATAAAATATTATTGTCACCACCAATCGGCGACAATCGAGAGTTTAAATTATTTCATTAATGAACCGTAATATTATTGCAAATAGAGAAACTCGCCTAAACACTTAATTTATTTATTGATTTGTAATTCGCGATAAGCTAATTTTAAAAATTTCGTAATTAGGTCGCTGAAATTGTATTTGACAATTAAATTATAGATTAAACAATAAACCGGTGATACCGGAACTGAATTTTCGATTTTATTTTACCTGAGCGTGATTACTTATAATGCAACCTGGTTGTAACATCAGGCACTTCAGATAAATGTAGTTCATGTTAATCGTGTTAATTTCTGTAGTAACTTGTTATATACTTCTTCATCTACGCCTTCTCTCAAAATAGGTTAAGGTCGGCTTGAGGTGTAGACAGATAGTGAAGCTCCGTGAAAAGACTGTTGTGTAATATCTTACAGCGCCATCAAGACGCAAAGATTGTCATGGATGTTCGTTTGGCAACCGGGAACAAGGCAGCTTATCGTGCTCTCCGTCACACGGAGGGTTTTTAAAGTCTTAAAACTTTAAAACTATCACCCATCTGTAGACCAACCTAGCTAAGATTGCTTAACTTTGCAATATGTTAACCTAGTCGGTTATAATTCTAATAAATCATAAATCACTAGCTTTTGCACGAGGCTACGCTCACGTGTTTCTCAGTTCTTGCCCATGTCCTTCTCTGTAGTCCATTTTATCTCTAAACCGAAATTCATGCAATTCGGTTAAGTGGTTTAACCACGATAGGGTAACAGACCGATAGACAAAATTACTTTCGAAATTATAACATTAATTATGGATAGAAACCTTAAATTATTAGTTGGTAATCCTTAAAGTTTTAATCTATCCCAGAGCAATTTCCTATGTGTATGTGGTTATTCCTGAATGTAAAATGTACCAGCGATCGAACGAACCAATTAAACACACGTACATAACTTTTTTATTTATTAAAGTTTGTAATAGCCCGTATTGTCAATTGTATAATTTTTTATTACGAGAGACAAAGGAGACATAACTTGCGGACAATGAAACTTGTCTGTTATTTATGACCAGCTGGAAATTGCAGGATTTTTCTTTTGTCACTAGAAGAACACGGTTATGTTGTATTTAGTTGTGAAAATAAAGTTCCATTGAAATATAACTAAAATATTTACTAATGAAATTTTTACTCCAGTGGATTTTGCTACAACCAAACTTCATACAAACGACGCTTTTTTGGTTATTATTTGTACTTAAGTTGATCAAGTCATCAACAAACCCATAACGGAGAATCTGCACCGTTGGCATAGTGGTTTAAGCGGTTGCCACGCCGCTTTCTACTGCGTCAAGTGTCGTGGGTTCAAATCCCACGTGGGATAACAGTTTATGTGATTCACAAATTGTTGTTCTGAGTCTGGGTGTTCTTTGTGTCCGTTTCATGTATATTTATAAAATCCTCCGTGACACAGGATGTATATTCCTAATTCAGGAGTTGTCTAAATACAAAAAAACGTCCCACTGCTAGGCTCGGATCTCTGCTCAGGAGTGATAGGCCAAAAGTTGATTAGGTATTGTTGGTTAATTGTTTTAAAAAAGTTACACAAAAAAAATGTGATCACTCATTTTTAGGGTTCCGTAGCCAAATGGCAAAAAACGGAACCCTTATAGATTCGTCAAGTCTGTCTGTCTGTCTGTCTGTCTGTCTGTCTGTCTGTCTGTCTGTCTGTCTGTCCGTCCGTATGTCACAGCCAATTATTTCCGAAACTATAAGAGCTATACTGTTGAAATTTGGTCAGTCGATGTATTCTGTGAACCGCATTAAGATTTTTACATAAAAATAGAAATAAAACAATACATTTTGGGGGTCCCCATACTTGGAACTGAAACTCAAATTTTTTTTTTTCATCAAACATATACGTGTGGAGTATCTATGGATAGGTCTTCAAAAATGATGTTGAGGTTACTAATATCATTTTTTTCTAAACTGAATAGTTTGCGCGAGAGACACTTCCAAAGTGGAAAAATGTGTGTCCCCCCCCCTCTAACTTCTAAAATAAGAGAGTGATAAAACTAAAAAAAATATATGTTGTACATTACCATGTAAACTACCAACGAAAATTGGTTTGAACGAGATCTAGTGAGTAGTTTTTTTTTAATACGTCATAAATCGTAACACGCAATATACCTTTCATCCAATCAATACACTGGTATAAAAACATCGATGAAAGTTACAACGAACTACAAGAACTTTTATATGATGTTACTTGCTGGTACGGAACCCTTCATGGGCGAGTCCGACTCGCACTTGGCCGCTTTTTATTGTAAGAAGTATGCGGGCTTATGTTGCAAACATTACGCTGTATAAATTAATAATAAGTCTGCATGTGCATGTTACTATTGATGCTAATGATCATTATTCGCATTGCACATGAGTGAATGTGTGTATGTATGTATGTGTTTGTGTATGTGTATGTATGTATGTGTTTGTGTATGTATGTATGTATGTATATGTTTGTGTATGTGTGTGTATATGTAGGATTTAGCATATAAAATACACATCTTTCAGAGATAAACGGAAGTTATGTACTCTAAGTGTATAGCTTATTAAATATGTGACCCCTCAAAAATATGACTAAACTTTTCAATAAAGAAACTTTCCACATTGCTAGTTTCAGTTACAAACTGAATGAAAGTCTTCGAAACTATTTGTCGTCGGATCTGCATACTTACAGTTTACGGAACAGTTTGCTATTGATGGGCCGTGCCGCCGGCGACTTTCGACTTTGATAAGAGTTTTGTATGGCTACGAGATCTGTTGAGCCCATAAGCGATATTGCTTCACTACTGCCGCTACAACTATACCCATAGTTATTAATTCAGAGACAATACAAATAAGTGAATTATTTCGTAAGATATATTTATCTTTATTAAAGGACCAAAAATAGTATGTAGGAGACTAAAACAATTTTATCATCGCAATTTTCACCCTCACTTTTAGCTTCAAAGATAGCTTATTGTTAGTGAAATTATATCTCCAATATACAAAATGATTGTATTCTTCCAAGCGAGTTTCAAATAATGTTATCTGACGTCACAATTACCAAGCTACCGTCGGCGTCGCTAGATCTCATGTCCTTTGAGATTCCAATTACAGAATTTCACGTAACACTAACATACCTTAATATTGAGTAGTAATGATCTCATTTGCTCCAAATAAAGGTGCGAAAAAGCTTTTGAATACTCGTATATCTACTTCTTTTATTACAAGCACTTCTCTTAGAGGTTATTTCGTGTCGTCTTTTTAAGCAAAGGTTAACTATAATTCATGCGAGCACCGAATTAATCTTATTTCATATCAAACATTCAAAATGACTGCCTTTTTGGTCTAGTGGTTAGCGTATGGGGCTGCTGATCAAAAGGTCTCGGGTTCGGTTCCTGGGTAGGACTAGATATTTGTGTGATCCGCAAATTCTATGTATAATTAGTATATATTTATAAAAAAAGTATGTTTATGTATTTATATCAGTTGTTTAGTACCTGTTTAGTAGTAGTAGTTGTGTAGTAGTAGTAGTAATAATACAAGCTCTGCTTAGTTTGGGACTAGATGACGTGTCTAAGATGTCCAAAATATTAATTTATTTATCAAAACATGTTTCATCGACGACGAAAGTAGTAATTCGCTTCAAATGCTTATAGAGAAAGTGTAATAATATTAGTGACTAGCTGAGTCCCGCGATGTTACCCGCGGTTATTGTTGTAAGCCGCGAGAAATAAATAAATAAATATTTCGGACATCCCACACACAACGCCATCAAGTCCCAAACTAAGGAGATTTTGTAGTATGGGCACTAGACAACTGATGTACATATTAAAAATATATACATATTATACAAAGATATAAATAGCTAGTTTTGATTAAATGAAACTGGCTTAATTATTGTAAATGGGTAGAGTTCTATGATAAAGATATATATTTCCCTGTATCGGGTCCAGTAAGCCCCAGTGGGATCTTGTTTGTCAAATAATATACGTCTGATGCCGTGCAAGCATTCAAGTATCACGGGCTATGTGCTCTAAACATGCATCTAATATTTGTTTAGTTCGTTTGGCACGTTCGAAATTATGTTATGAGGTAATGTTTTGACAGAATTCAAGCTGTTTAGTTATCGCAGCGTACTAGTAATTAGCCCATTATCAATAATATAGATGTCACTATTGACATCTGTTTAACCTGAAAATATTTAATAAAGATAAATATCACTTATAAAGACACAATTAACTTCTAATGAAAACCTATTAATAAGTCAAATTAGCCCGATGATAAATAAAGTAAAAGATAAATAAAACGGATATCTAACACATAACTTTCTCTAGTTTCAAACTAAGCAGAGCTTAAATCATGGGTACTACATAACGGAGGATGTCTATAGCACATTATTTTATTATGGTATAGCTACTAGCATAGACTTATTTATATTCAGCTTATCTTCTTTAGACCACTTAAAAATGGTTTATATTAAAAAAAATATACGTTTTTGTTCATCGTTTCAAACGACTGTGTGTCCGTGCTCGGACAACGTACGATTAATGCTTTTCATTGCAGTGCATGAGTTTGTGTGCATGCGTAATCTATTTTTATTTTATATCAATTTCTAACAGCACGCTCTTGACCGTACAAACTAATGGATACTTTTAGGACTTCAAATAAAAATAGTTAATCGAAAACTATGTTATACTAATAGGCTGATGATAGTGGTAGAAAATATTGTGATGTGCATAATCTGTATAAGTATTTGAATAAAACTAGTGCTAAGCAGTTATTTTGTTGTTACCGCCTCCTAAGAGAGATTACTGGCGTGTAAATTTCACCTTCCAAAAGGTTCTTCAGTTATACGATGGTAGAGGTTTTTCTTCAGATATATGTAAGCTCATTTCCCCTATTCCATAACAAAATAAATAAGTATATGAATTTGAAGAACTTCATTAGATTTTTTTTACTTAGAAATGTCTGAGCTACATGACTAAATAAGAGTGTGTATAAATACAAATATATAGCGATGTTAGTTAGTTTTCATTGGAGACAAAAGTAGGTGAAGCTCTATTTAGCCTACTCCATATAGACTTAATCGTCAGTTCGTCTCTAAATTAGAACTAAATCCCGACTGAAAAGGCTCAAATGCGAGGACATATCTCCTGTACCCTAGTTTCTATTCAAATTTGCGCACATTTCTATAGAAATTACCAAGTCAAGTATACTCTATTAGTGGACTCATTATCTTAAACCATTAATTCAATGAAATGCAAAACGTTAGCCCACTCACATACTACGAAATGCGTTTACTCCTTCTAATTTCATAAGCTATCAAACGCTTTAATAGTTTATTTCTGCAAAGTTCCATACAGTATAATATTGCGAACAAACCATATTTCTTACGTCAGTGCTGACACAATTCAAGAACGGTAAGTTTTATTTTGCTATTAGTCTTTTACAACTTCCGTAGACAGTAATCGCTAATTTTATGGCCACATCGTTCACGTTCAAAGTACCACGTCAGTGTTGATTGATTTATTGAATTAGTTCAACTGAAACGTTCAAAAACCATTGAAGCTCTGATCGGAATATCGTTTGTTTTGGATTTCAAGAAGAGAGAACATCCAAATAAATAGTAAAGAGAAATTTTAGTTACTTAATTCGAATTAGTAAAACATTAAATCTTCTATTGTATCGTATATTACGAGCACTACTTATTTGGAGTAACGCCAAGTGCGAAACGAAAATAGATTGATCAACGCTGTTAAGCTAAGACCCGCCTTATCCAGTCAATCGGTGATTGATTACAATAAGTTACGTCTTTGTATCTAAGAGGGAGTACTTATGCCTTTACTATTCATGTCTTAGATTTCCATGATTACATGTCGATCACTTAATTAATTGATATTGTCGCTTTGCTTAAAATATGTAAGAAAGAACTAATTGTATTTTGCCTTCCATAATATTGTATACAATCTGTGTTTCAAGCCGTGTTTCGAGCATTGACGGGTTATTCTAAACACTTTGTTTTTTTTTTTAATTTATAACATGACACAGAGCGTCTTAGTAGGCAAGCGTCCATAACATGAAACGCTGATTTCGTAGCCCACATATACTCTTTGGAAGTTCCATCAGATATATCTAACTTCACAGTCCAGTTATACAGTTACGGCTAGCAGTGCCAACGGCGTTTTTCAAATATTTACGAGTGCGATACAATAGGGGTTGGTTGGTGCTACAGTACAGTCGCATACACAGCGGAAAAGTGTGAAAAGTTGATGGCATTTTCATCGTGCTGTCAGTAGCGCTTCCAAATTGCCTTTAATAAAACATTTTTTGTTGTATACGAGTTCTGTTGCTGATTGTACTCGGGTTATATTTTTTTATTGTTATTTTTAGGCGTCCGCTATTGCTGGAGGTTTTATGAATAAGGTTGGAAGTAGAATTGACACAAAATAACAAACTTTTTGGATGCATTTCAGGTAGAACATTTAAATATTAATGATAGCTATATTAGATACGTACATTACTTGCTTCTCTGCATGTTTTCCAAAATGCTGTGGTAATTAGCCTAATGATTAACTGACAGTAAAATTTATTCTAATTCTAGTTATAATTTCAAAAATATAGTTTTATTTATTGTCTTTATATCAATTTTCTTTTAAATTTTTTTAAAGGTATTTTCATAAACTATTCTGAAATGTACCAACAATTTCTCCGCCAGGCACTCTTTTTTTTTAATTTAATAATTAAATATCTACCTTGTGAATTATTCTCATAGATTCTATTATATACTAAACAAACCTCATTTTATACTCCAACATTGCTGGCCCATTTAAGATGTGCTAACAAAACCATAGTTAGTGCTTAGCCGAAGGTCGGTTTAGCGCACCGCTGTTAATAAATACGACACGTACAGTACTTGTGTGTATTACTAACACACATACCTACCTAAATAATATTTAAACTAGAAGGCGCTATTGACAAGTTGCCCTATATTCGCTCCGCGGCTTTGCTCGCGATTTTATAAACTAACGGATGACAACGCGGGACTGAGCTAGTCTTTCAATATAAGCTGACCCACATACGAGTCAGTTGCAGACAATCGATTATTTTATGCAACGATGCATGCGATCGTTTAGTACTCGATAGGTATCGATATTGAAGGTAAAGATGAGCTCGAGGTAAACCTGTACGGTCTGAAGTTATATCATGACATATGTTGTAACTACCATACAGGTTAATAAACATAGATTTTCTGAAGTCGTATGTATTGCTACAATCAGGTATAATTGCAAAAAAAAATGCTCGAATTCGACTTTCCGTCGATAAATTGCTAGTAGTGACTGTAAGAAATATGCACCTATATATATAAATTTACAATATATTGGTATACTGACTGCCTTGTCGGCCTAGTGGTCAGCGTATGTGGCTGCTGATGAAGAGGTCTCGGGTTCGATTCCCGGGTCGGACCAAATGTTTGTGTGATCCGCAAATATTTGTTTCGGAGTTTGGGTCTTTTTGTATGTATATTATGTATCAATTTACAAAAAAAGACTATGTTTATGTATTTATATCAGTTGTCTAGTACCCATAATACAAGCTCTGCTCAGTTTGGGACTAGTTGGCGTTGTGTGTAAAATTTGTCCGAAATATTTATTTATTTTATTGGTACAAAAAATCGAATGTAACCTAAAAAAAACTCCTTTTTCGAAACGAATTCTGAAGGTAGCGGAACCTTTTATGTAGTAAGAAATGCTCGACCGGAGCAGTACTTACTAACCTCGTATATAATACTTAACCTAAAAATTACAGTATACTACAGTCTTGTTGGTGAGTGAGAAACCTGAGGCCCATTGATGCAGTAACATGTCAACTGTATACTGCAGAGTGTGCATTCGCAATGAATACGGTGACGTCACTTTGGTATGCTCAAACACGACAATTCTTTTTTTTTAAACTTCTATTGCAAAACTAAGCCATTAATAAAAACACCAACTAAAAATATTAACATTCATAATTCAAATTATAACTTCGATGGCTCTTCCCGCCTTATTACATATAGCTTTTTTGTATGATATATAATGTCATTCCATTTTTAAATGACACTTTTGGGTCATAACATTTCCCGATTAACGATTTCTGTAAATACTCACCAAAACTATGCTGACCAATGACGTTAGCAAACATCAATTCCTGCAGTTTAGGCTATTAATCCACCGGTATTCGTCATGACTAACCCAAAATCAATTTTAAACCTCGTAAAATAAAGTCGTAAATCCCTTGGGAAAGGGTAACAGGTGCCCTAGTATACGACCAGCTGTAAAGTTTTGAACACCAATGAAAATATTTTGTTTAGACAATATGTTGCCTGAATATTTTCTTTGATTTATTACAATATAAAAGTCGTTCATTGAAAATGTTCGTGGATATATTTTGACATGAATATGTGTTGTCAAAAAAAGAGGATTTTCTTTTCAGGCATTTTTGGAACGTTACTTTAATGACCCCAGCCCATCTAGCCAAGTTGCAAACATTTTTCGTTTTCTATTCTATTCTCTTTCTTTAAACTATTGTTTTATTGCCCCAATTTGGAAATTATATTTGCAAAAGAATATGACATTCTTTCGAAAAAAGAATTTTCAAAATCGGTTCAGTAGATCCAGAGATAACAACGTCACAAAGTAAAAAACTTTACCTCTTTTTGTATAATGTTAGCATAGATTTCTGATATGTTATTTATTAATGTCACTATCGCCTATGCTACAGATATATCTACATTTTTCACGTCTTGTTACAACTTCCTGCCAATTTTCTTACTTTTAAGACAATTAATGATTCGATTTTTTTATAAACATTTTTCTTTAGTAACACTGTCATTACGAAAAAATATTTTTTTTTTTCATTTTTTATCGTGACTAGGTCAGACGTGTCTGTCTGACCTAGTCATGTTATTGTATAGTGGCTTAAACGGTTACGCCTCTTGCTATTACGCCAAGTTGTATCTGTTCAAGTCCCTTGTAGGACAAGTCTTTGTGTGATCGACAAAATATTGTTCTAAGTCTGGGTGGTCTCTAGATCCCCCGCAATACATGTTATTTATTCCTAACGCGTTATTCTAGTTTTCAAAAGAATCTACAACATTAAATTATCAACTATACCGTATCTCATAAACTACTACAACATATAACTCATTGACATTTAACAAGTTATTTACACTGAAGAAAATAAACAATGGCGACCGACAAATTAAATTAGTTGTAACGAGATGGCTATTTGGCTGCCGTTGTGATATTTTAACAGACTATTTATTGATTAGTCTGTACGTTCGTGGTTCAAATTGCTATTTGTTATATTCACTAACCGATTACAAGAACGTCTTCATCATCATCACCGTCATCAGCCGCCTTTAACAGTTCACTATTGGACATAGGCTTCTCCTTAGAAAGCAGTTTTGATTTTCTACACCGTACTGGTTAGAATGCCTTACTGTAATTTACAAATAAAATAAGTATTATTATTTTAATAATAATATTTTTTTTTAATAAAATTGAAGTATTTGTAATTACAAAGTTATAGCTTTTTACTTTCTGAAATTTTTTTTTTTTTTTTTTTTATTATATTAGCTGCCAAAATGACTGCCCTGCCTGATGGAAAGCATGAACAAAACGTCGCCCCACATTAAAATTACATTAAAAGTATTTTCTACTTTTTAGTTTAAAAGCGTGTTTGTTTAGTTTTTTAAATTATTTCTTTTGTACTAACAATATTACTCATATATTACAAAGAATGATGTATTTAGATACTATTGAAAGTAGTGAATGTGAATTTTTTAAAATTTACAATCCATTTTAACTTCATCATCATCATCAACAGCCTTCAACAGTCCACTGCTGAACATAGGCCTCTCCTTAGAAATGAGGTTTTAGCCTATTATACCACCCTGGCCAGACGATTTTTTATAGGGTTGGTTTCAAGTTTTCCTTCTCTTTGCATTGATTTTGTCTTGCGTAGTTTATCCCTTAGTCGCCTTTTACGACACCCACGTGACACTGTGTATTCTTAATCCGTCACATTTCATCATTTAAACTTATGAGCCTTAAAAAGTTGACATTATGTGATTGTTGAAGCATTGTTATTACCTAACACGTACTCAATCCGGAATACACGTAGTCTCATGTCTGTTAGCTGTATTTTCCCTTTAGCATGTGAAAACAGTCGCTAGAACGGGGCATAAGAAAAACGAATCGGAAAATTTCGAATCTATTGTATCACGACATGCTTTTCAGTCACAGATAAACGGGTTTTGTAATATATTTTTGTAGTTTCAACTTATTTTCTACTTTGAACTAAACTAAGTATAACATTTTTTTATTTTATTTGCCCACTAAAATCCGGTGCTATTTTATTCCTCCTTTTTTAGAAAATATGGCTGTCATATTCCACACATATTTTATATGTCGTACGTAATATGTCTGGATTTGGATATTTTAAAGATATTTTTTTAAATAGTAGTTAATTTTTGTTTTCATTTAAAAAAGCACTTATCAAGAGAAAACATTACACATTGCCTATATCTACTTAGAATTAACGTTTGAAATTTAAAACGAAGTTTCGGCATTACTTATGTGGAAACTAGAACTGAACTCTTTTAGTCCAGCCCATAGAGGTTTCAGAAGGTTACCCACTAGAAGTACGATGCCACAAGTAAGCCAAAACTCCTTCCTAAGAAGATACCTCATATGTCTACCTGTTGACTATTTAAAGCTCTTGGTGATGACAAGATTCATTAACACTTCAGGATTTCAACGCGGTGCGAAATACAATTGTATAGTGCCGCCATTTTGCTTATTACATAAATCATTATTATCAGGTACATCATGCTTGAATGATTCTTCATTGTTTTTCTTCCGGGTCATTGTTAACCACACAAAAATCTCTTGAATCTTAATTTACTCTTTTAGAATAAACTGGAAATATCTAAGTCTCCGTCATCATGGTCATATGATTATTTTAAAATTGTAGTATTTAATAAATTAATCTCTGCACAACTATAAATACGTAATATTAATGTCCCTTTACAATTTTATAAAAAAAAATGGTTTGGTACTATTTGACAAACAAACGCGTCCTTAGTCCTTAAACATCAATTTAAAAAAAAACAAAGAAATTCTTAATTTAAAATGTATAATTAAAACGCAACATTCTTCTAATAGCCTTGTATTCAAATATAATATGCGTTTTTATATTTTATGACTTTTTAATGAGTCTTGTGTGCGTGTTAATAGGCGCATTAAGTTTCTAATGCAAATGTCGTAAGTGCGTTTAAGATGAAAATGGCCCTCTGAGTGCTTTAATACTTGTGTTAAACACTATAATAGGGTACTTTATAATGCTAGTTTTATGATACGTCATCTTAAGACGACTGGGTGGTGTGTTTAGATGATTGATGCTGAACACGTAATAGCCTATTAACCAATCGTTACTGCATTTATTTAAAATCCAATTTTGTGTTCTTTTTTCGGTATATGGGTTAAGTGAACTGATAGTAAGTGCCTACCGCCTACCATGTAAAACTTACACCTGTCTCATCATCATTTGGTTCCTCAGGATCAGTGGAGATAGGGAGGGTGATGTACAAAAACCTGACCCACTCTGTAAAAAGCATTGACTGCACGGATGGTGCAATGGTATAAGCGGCCGCCACGCCGTTCTGTGCTACACCAAGTGTTATGGGTCTTACATGGGACAACACTTTGCGTGATTTACAAATTGTTGCTCTGATTCTGAGTTTTGTTTGTGTCCGTCATGTATATTTGTTAAGTTAGCACGGGATATATTTATAAAGCTGGTGTTGTCTTTTCTGAAAAAAAAAGCAGCTTAATATTACTATATATATATTTAATCTTTCGTTATCAGTAATTTGGCCAATATTTGAGCACATATTACCTTTGTTGTAAGTAGATGCTCCTACTATGTTGTACCCACTGAGGCTGTTGTTTTTTTTTTTAAATTAGCTTATGTTCTAATTTTTAATCACTATAATTTGCATCAGTCCTCTAACATGGTGTATAGTATATTAGTGGCAGCACCTTACCCCCATATCAGGTTTATAAACATTAAAACTATGTAAACATTGGCGATTTGAAAGGAGTGGCCGCGAGTTTTTATTGCCATGTTCTTTTCTCCGGCTCTACCTATTGTTTGCGAACATGGCATAAATGTACATGTAGAATCTTGACCTGTCACAAGAGATGTATTGCATCCTAAGTGAATAAATAATTTTGAATTGAATTGATTTGAACTAGCACAAGTTATCTATGAAACTATAGTATCAATCAAGTCGAGCCTGACTCACTCATGCAATAGCATTACTCTCCTTCTGTAGAGTGTCACTACTCCTAATTATCACATAGGTGTCGTTAGAGGTGACTATGAAAGCAAACTCGGGAGGAAAACATCACTGCCGAAAGAAGGAAAACTTAATATAAACCTTATAACAAGGTGTCTAGCCAGCGTAGTGTAGTAGGCCAAAACTTTTTTGTAATTAGAGGCCTATGGTTTTATAAGGATGAGTAGCAAGGTCTGTGATAGATAATTATGAGAATACTTACATCCTATAGGATGCTCCAATCAACTGGGCAACAGAATGAGTTGATTAAAGCGTAACATGTAGGGGTCAAACCTTGATTGGATCTAGAAATAGGAGCGGGCAGGCGCTGGGAGGAGTCCATATGGCGATCTCACCCTAGACTTCTCCTTCTCCTAAAAAGAGAAGCGCAAAGAGGGCAAGAGGGGTGACGGTCCATGACGATTTGCCACACGAAAAAAAAAATGTGGTTACAGCGGTCGCCACGTTGCTTCCTACTGCGCAAAGTGTTATGGATTCAAATCCTACATGTAATAACACTTAGTGTGATTCTCAAATTTGTTGTTCTGAGTCTGGATGTTCTTTGTGTCCGTTACTTGTATGTTTGTAAAGTCCCCCGCGACACAGGTAAATATCCTAATGCGGGAGTTGTATACAAAAAAGAAAAAAATCCTTTGTCTACATTTTTGGGTATATAGTTTGTAGGTATACATAATATGTCATTATAAATTCTAGAAGGCTTCCATTAAGCAAGCACTTCAATAAGCCTTATGTTATACTTACTGTTGAGAATGTAGGCACAATATTATCATTGGTGGTGTACACAGTGTAACTCCTATCGCAAGTGTTAAAAGGTACATCTATATGTATGACTAGCTTTCACCTGCGGCTCCGCCCGCGTGTATGTCGGTTATCGCGGTAAAAAGTCAGTTCAGTGGTTTAGGCGTGAAAGCGTAATAGACAGACAGACAGACAGAGTTACTTTCGCATTTATAATATTAATAGGGAAGTAGGGATAAATATTATTACGGTGCATATAAGTTGGATGCATATTATAAAAAAATAATCAAACGCACTTCTTGCCTTTGACTGCCTTGTTTGTCTAATGGCTAGCGTTTGCGACTGTTGATCAAGAGGTCTCTGTTTCGATTCCTGGTTCGGGCCAAATGTTTGTGTGATCCACAAGTATTTGTTTCGGTGTTTTCTATGTATCATATGTTTGTTTTTACAAATAAAAGTATGTTTATGTATTATTTATATTAGTTATTTAGTACCCATAATACAAGTTCTGCTTAGTTTGAGACTAGATGACGTTGTGTGTAAGTTGTCTAAAAATATTTATATTTATTTAAATTATCTAGATACTAAATACACAATGTAAAGTGTAAAGTAAAAAACATATATCATTATCACCTCAACAATTTAAATATGGAAGTCAATTTATATTTACAATATTTTTTCTGGTATTTAGTGAGTGACAACACCTCGAATAAAGGTGGTCACATTAGAACGGCTTAAAATGATATTCAATAAACTTTTGTATCATTTAACTATTTGTATTCAATTTAGGTAAACCATTAATGAACAGATTTTTTCCTACGATTGTAAGTGAAATATAAATTAGTTGTTCTTCCCAAGGTATATTTTACCACTTAATAGAAAAGGATCATATGTTTTAAATTAAATTAAATGGCCTTCAATGTGACTTATCAAACTAAACATGACAATTTTTTTTGCGAATTACACTACTAAAAGAAAAGAAGAAACAATTTAGTTTATGATTTATTAACAAATATCAATCAACATATAATAGTACTACTGCACTTTATGATGGGTCACATAATTCTATAATACATCTATACAAAAAAATTTTGTCTGTCTGTCTTCTCCGGTTAATTTCTGAAATGGCTAGACCAATTTTGACAAGACTTTTACTAACAGTAAGCTAATGACACAAGGAGTAACTCAGAACATGTTTTTATAGACAAGCTTCGCTCAACACAGCGGGACTTAGCTATTACTTAAAATAATACCACTACTTAATAATACTATAACTTAATATAACTAAGTATAAATAAAAACCAAGTGACCGATCATAAATGCAGTAACTTACGAACAAACGACACAGTTGAGTAACCACCTTTATTTCGACTCGTGCGCGTCTTGTTGGCAAGGCTACGTTAATCGCGACAGAAGGTCCGCTTCTGCGCACGCGCAATGTATCGATGCAAATTACTTATAAGTTATTAGACTGCCTCTATATTTTGGTAGGGGGCAAACCATTATTCACGTGATCTTTTTTTGGCATTTTTAAGAACTTTATAGTGAACTCACTTCTAAAATATCACAGAAATGTAAAAAAAAATTAGGTACTTAAATCACGGGCTTTTAAGTAAATAGTAATCAGGCATTTTAACTTTTTTATGCAAATTAACTAATGAGTCATATAAAAGCAAATGTAGCAATCTCCATTCATTGCAATTTTGGGCAAATTAAATGAAACACATGTTTGTACCAATACCTATAAGTTTTTGAATAGATTATATTATAAAATTTATAAAACACTAAAAACACTATTAAACATTTGTGGTATTTTTTATAAAACACTTTTAGAATTTCACGTAGACAGTGGCAATGTAAATAGGTCGGTTTGAAATAAAATTGGATATTGCTATGTTTGCTTCTATATGACACTAATATTTAAATATATTCACCGATGTTATATAACAGTGATCCATATAAGATGTTGTATGACATAAGTAGGTATATATAAAAGCTGGCTACATCCAAACAGAGTAACAGAATGTCTATTGTGATGAAAGAATGTAGGTTATATTGATATACAGGCGTGTTTTTATTCGTATCATTCTTTCATACAATGCAAATAATATAGAAGATTTTTTGTAATATCATCATCATAATCATCATCATCATCATCAACCCATAACGTCCTCCTGCTGGGCTCGGATCTCCTTTAAGGAGAGGGTTAAGGTCATACGTCCCCACGCTGGCCGAGTGCGGGTTGGTGCAAGACATGTTGTGGCTACATAATCTTACCATTGAATGTTTTTAAGCCTCCAACTAGTAATGTATAAAGAAATATTTTAAAGCTTTTTTCGATGATCATCAATTTAATTAGCATAACGTAGTCTAGTCTGGTGGACATAGGCCTCTCCAATAACAGAATACAATTATCAGTTACCTAATTTCGCTACAGTCAAACTATTTAGTGATTGGCTGTTGTGAAGTTAGGCAGTAATTGTACGAAAAGCGCCAACTTTACTACTCACGTTAATTGTGAATAGCGGCTGATGACGTGCTACTTAGAAATTACACAAGTTAATACAGCCTGTATATAATGTTTAGATTTTGATGTGGGTAATTGCCTGAACTAATTCTCATGAAACAAAGTAATTAAGTTAGTTATTAAGCAGACGTAATCTTTGCTTGCGTTGAAAGTAACGTTGCTGGTATATAATAATTGCTTTCTTAGCTATGAACGAATTCAGGCATGTGTCGCAGTATAAAATTTCATAATTACAGTTTTTGTAAAGAGATCTGTAGGTGGACTATCAAATTATTACTATTTTTCGCTCGCGGTTCTGCGTGTATGTCGGATATCGCGGTAAAAGTAACCTATATGTATTAGACTACAGAATAGTATTCAATTAAAACGGAACAGTAGATTTAGTTAGGAGTTTATCTGTGCTTTTATTCCGGTACGACTAGAGTATTTTTCATGATAATGCCAGACAAGTGACTAGGTTCCTTGATGTATAATAGCCTCTAAAATATAACTTGATATCTGTGACAGATGCCTACGCACACGCACTACGAACAAGTATCACATTTTGAAGTCACCTTTATTTTCATACTGTACGAGCCAGTTTTATCACAAATAAAGTGCAATCTTTACTAGTGTTATTAATGCGAAAGTAATTGTCCCGATGAACTGAACCGATTGAAATGAGATTTGGTAAACAGATAGTCAAGAGCCTGAGAAAGGGTAAAGGCTACTTTTTACCGCGATAACCGATTGAAACCCAATCATCCTCCATCATGAGAATGATGGAGAAACATCTCACTAAGCTGCCATGTTGTGGGTCACTATGCTGCATTATATGTACTTACAATTAGGATGGTGGATTCTACTCATGCTTTCCATCAGGCAGAGTAGAGTCACTGGTAGGCATAAATATAAAAAAAATAAGTCGCTTCTGGTGTCTGGTCTCCATTAGATGATAATGCAATTTAATAATGCAATTTTTAGTGATAAAGTAATCAAAGTGGAAAATTTATATGTATTTTTTCATAGATTTTTTTTGTAAGATTATAAACCAAAAATATATATAGGTACTAGCTGATGACTACTTGCGTCCTAGGGCTATGAAAAATAGATGTTGGCCGATTCTCAGACCTACCCGATATGCTCAGAAAATTTCATAAAAATCGGTCCAGCCGTTTCGGAGGAGTATGGGAACGAACATTGTGACACGAGAATTTTATATTTAACTAGCTGATGTCCGCGGCTCCGCTCGCGTTTTAGAGGTGTGAAAAATAGATGTTGGCCGATTCTCAGACCTACTGAATATGCATATAAAGTTTCATAAAGATCGGTCAAGCCGTTTCGGAGGAGTATGGCAACGAAAACTGTGACACGAGAATTTTATATATTAGATATAATAATTCATGTTCAAAAAATCCAGCTGGCCGGACCGGGTCCCGCTAGCTTAGTATAATCTTCACGAATAGGTTAAAATACCTCAGCTTGTTTACGTTTATCGCCTGCCAAGGTGACTCTAATCGGTCTGATGGCAGGCATGATAAGAATTCAAAAGTCGGGTCCACCACACTCACGCCAATGCAAGTAATATGGCGACCCATGTTGATATTATATTATTAGCCATTGGAATCCTTTATTTTTATAATAGCAATCATAATAATCAACCATTAAACTCCGAGTAATGAACTCAAATTAGTAATAAAAAGTACATTAACAAGCAATGAGCTAACCAGGTAAACGAATCAAAGGTCATCATAGCGCGAGCAAGTGAAATCGATGAAAATTATAATTATCATACAACTGCGACAATTACTTGAAAATTTTCATCCATCGCCGGTTTTAACGTACATAAAATTTATCCGCTTGAACAAAAAGATCGATGTATTGTAAATGTTACAGCTGTTTGCTTTGTATTTTATTTTGTAATGCAACCTTGTTACCAGCCTTCTGCTTAATAAGGTTAAGGATAGTCGAGACAATAGGTTTGTAATCTTTTAAATAGTTTCTAAAATGGCGTCGATAATCGTTTTATGTTGGTGACAATGTGAGCTCAGTGAGCATTATGGATGGTCTGTGTTAGTACAAGGCCGCTGACTACTACGTAACGCTGTTGCATATTCTAACATAATTTCAAGTAACTTTATCTTGTAGTAGATATAAATGTGGTATATTTTGATTAGAAAATAATAAAGATTTAGAAAGAACTTTGTGTTACTTTTAGTACTTGTATATGAATTAGTGACCAAACGTCAAGTTTTTTTGTTTAGTACATAAACACCAAAGTTCTTTTTTAATGTCTCTTGTTTTCTTTCTATATTTTTTATGCGTGTACCTAAACAATAAAGAAATAAATAAATATATATAACGGCTGAGTAATTTTAAAACTTTAAAATACACCAGACTTGTTAGTCCAGCTTTTTGGAGATTAAGATTTCTGAATTCCAAAATATCAGATTGTTGACGCAGTAAGTCCCAAGCAAAAATAAAACCAAAGAGCATTAAAAAGTCAAATAGAAATCGAATATGTTAATAAAAGTAATTTTCCTAAAAAAGGTTACCACAAGTAGCAACTCGTTGAATTAGTTTACAAAACACAGATAAATTATATACTCAATCTAATAAAAACCTATAAAGGTTGACAGATAATAAATGCGATGACAATACCATTGCTTTCCCAAAACTTATTTCATTTGCGTGACGTAATCTAAATTGTCGCTGATTGTCCCGGGATATTGTCACCCTACACGCACAATGTTACACACGAGGGCGTAATAATTTACTATTTACCCACACACATACACATGTTAAAACACACCCACACATTGCAACCTCGCGGCTTAATATCGGCAATAACAGCAACTTTTTCCACAACCCCCACTCTACCTCACTCCCCTCTTACACTCTGTAATTTCCCCAGTCCCGAATTATAAGCTCATGAATCATGGCCGACGTAGTATCGTATTTTTTCTGTGTACGCGAAAATTCGTCGTCGAATTCGTTTCGCTGTTTTCAATTTTTTTACGTAATGCGAATCAACATAAACATTGCATCGAAACATTTTTTTATTACTTTTTATTTTCTCCTTCAACCTTCAAGTTCATGGTAATAGGTTTGTTCTCCTTTACGTAAGGTTTTTTAAAGAGAACGCTAGTATGAGGAATCTTATAGCAATGGGACACAAAGAACACCCAAACTCAGAACAATAATTCGTGGATTACACAAAGTGCTGTCCCGTATGGGGTTTGAACCCACAACACTTGACGCAGTAGATAGCGTCTTGGAAATCGCTTAAACTACTACGCCATTCGTGAGATACGCCGCAATGTGTAAGATAACCACTACTCTTGAACTCTGCTCATGCTTTGGACAGAGCAGTCACTGAAAGGCACACATATAAAAAAAAATATCAATTATAAAGATTGTCGATAGAAGTAAAAACTTAGAACTTTTAACTGCTTAAACGCCATATCCACTTACATTTATTACCGGTTACTAAGCTACTATAAATAAGTTTCCACAAGTGATCTTAGGAATACTGGAATGAGTTCTTGTTGTATTGTATTGGTGTTTGGGTGTTTGATTAGAACCTAGAACTTACCACCAACGCATGTGCTTCATATTGTGTAATGCTCCAAAAAAACCGCTAAACGGGATCAGGACAGGGCCAATTCTGAGCCTAGAGGACGTCGCCGGTGACACCAGTTGTTGGTGTTAGACAGTGAGAACCACTGACAGTTAACGGGTAAATGACTACGGCGGTACTATTGATATATTGCTATAAATTGCTAAAGCACAATGAGTATTCATAAACGATTCAAATTATCAAAACAGTATAATACACATTGAACGTTTCACTAAATCCATTCAATTTTACTACCAAAACTGTGGGGGTCGCCCACTGGTCTTCGACTTATCTGGGTGGACTGTATCTGTTCGAAACGAATGAAAGAGCGGTCGGGGATTTTTCGAGAATTAGTTTTTATTTATTTACACACAATTGCTAACACTAAGACTACACCGATGCTTAACCCTAAATGACGTCACAGCAACTAGCTCATGTATAAGAAATACACAGCACTATACGTCACCTGTACAGCCACAGATCACAAATCGACAATACGCTGTCATCAAGTTTTTTACATTGTACTCGTAAATGCTGTAATGTTAGTAATTTTCCCATGGCTTTTGACACTTGCAGTTGAAAAATGAGAGGTATGATTACTAAATTTAAGTATGACAGTAATTGTGAGATGTCCAAAGTAACCATCGAACGCAATAGAGGTTGCATCATTTGTCTCGGAGAGTTTGTGATTCAGTGATGTGTTTCTCATCGTTTTTATTTTTGCTGCTTTTAGTGTTTTATGTTTAATCTTACTTTTGATACTCTTTTCAATTTTTTTCTGAAAACTTTTCACATAAGCTAGCACCACCATAGTAACCTTAACAATCGCAAAAAAAAAAACTTACTTTTGTGACAGATTGAATTACTTATGAAACGAGATTTTATGAGACTTGAGTCAACTTTTAGAACATCAAAATGAATGAGTATAGAAGTTCACAGCTTATCTCATTCCGCGGTTGACCCCCTTTCATCATCATCATCGAAATATTTATGTTCGAAATATTTATTTTATTTATCACGTCTTTTTTTTCTACATTTTTTTTATGGTAATACTAACTTTACTACTACTTGTGATGCGATTAATAATATTATTCAAATTCAAATTCAAATTCAAAATTCTTTATTCACTTAGGATGCAATACATCTCTTGTGACAGGTCAAGATTCTACATGTACATTTATGCCATGTTCGCAAACAATAGGTAGAGCCGGAGAAAAGAACATGGCAATAAAAACTCGCGGCCACTCCTTTCAAATCGCCAATGTTTACATAGTTTTAATGTTTTAATATAATAAACCTGATATGGGGGTAAGGTGCTGCCACTAATATACTATACACCATGTTAGAGGACTGATGCAAATTATAGTGATTAAAAATTAGAACTTATGCTAATTTAAAAAAAAAAAACAACAGCCTCAGTGGGTACAACATAGTAGGAGCATCTACTTACAACAAAGGTAAAAACTATATGTGCTCAAATATTGGCCAAATTACTGGTAACAAAAGATTAAATATGAAATATTAATTATAAGATCAAAAGAAAGAGAAGAATGGCCTTTATTAGTCACGTAGAATCTTTACTTACAAAAGTAAAATCATGTTCTTAAACAATGTGATAACAACATTCACATGAGTAGAATAAAATGATAAGGAGCAAGTAGTCAAAACCATTTTTCTTTATCATTTAAAAATTCGTCAACTGTATAATAACCTTTACGTATAAGATAAGTTTTGACTACATTTTTAAACTTTTCCACTGATAGACTCATAACACTAGCTGGTAACCTATTAAAAAATCGCACGGAAAGACCCATAAATGAATTATGCGTTTTATGTAGCCTATGATATTGACCTACTAATTTATGCTTATGTCTCGTGTTCACCGAGTGAACGTCACTATTCCTGTGATATAAATGCATATTTTGTTTTATAAACATAATGTTTGCAAATATATATTGTGATGCAACTGTCATAATGCCTATCTCTTTAAACTTTTCTCTAAGGGAAACTCGTGCACCTAGTTTGTAAATCGCACGCACTGCACGTTTTTGGAGAATGAAAATTGTTTGAATATCAGCTTGTAACCCCTAGCCCCGGTAAAGGGGGGTTTATAGTTGGCCCTAGCCCTACCAGGGGGAATTACTCACCGACGGCACAGTCAGTAGAACAAGAGATGCTCAGGGCGCCGTTCAAAAAGTAGAATTTAAATTCGAAGCAAAACTAAGAGAAGAAAAGATGTGGGTGTGCAAGTGTGCAGATGGGCGGTCAGGTTACTCTTCAAGGAAAAGACATTTCAGGTTCACACACATATCTATAATTCACTTAAAACCAAAACAGTAACAAGTATCTTAATTCTATCCTTATAGCTAATTTAGATTCTTTTATCTAACATTCTTATATCTAATTTCTTATATCTAATTTCTTATATCTAATTTCTTATATCTAATATAGAGGGTTGTCAATAAAAAAAGTTTATCCCTTAAGCCTCCCTGGGTTTAAGGGGGGTCGACCGGGACGTGCAGGCGTCTGTCGATAGAACACGGCTACCCCGCTGTGGTCCCTGGGGTCCCTCATTGTATGGTCGCGGAGTAAGCGTAGGTACCGGTGAACAAATAAAATAAGATATTAACCAGAGGTATGTCAATTAGGTTATAAAAACCATACGTGATCCTCTTTGGCAGGAGATGCGCTATCGCAGAATAGGCGGCTCTCGAGACTGCCACACTGTAGGCCCAGTAAGGAAACCGAAGCACCAATCCTTAGAAGGATATGTGACAAAACCTTGGTCAAAACCTTGGATAAAATCTTGGATGAAATCTTGGATAGAATCTTGGATAGAATCTTGGACCCTAGAAAAGAGATTAACATCCTAAGCAAATAATCTCGCAAACAAATAAACTGGAGAAATACAGTAAAAAGAATTCAAATTCTCACCACTTCAACAGCGGGACAGATCAACAGAGATTTCTTCACAACTTTTAATTACGACGGGCAGGATCACAATATGTTCACAGCGAGACACAGAATAGTCCTTTGAGGAACCAATACTGGCTTTTATATTCTATTTCAAGGACTTTTCTGGAATAAAAATCCCACCCTCTTACAAAATAAAATAACATCATACGATTTCCAAAGACAAACCAGACCACAGATTAAATACGTACCATAGACCTGAAAATCTTTTTGGTCAAAACTTGTTTAACGAATGACATGAACGCCACCTCTCGCTTCGTTAGTGAAAACAAAGCAAAATGCAGTTGACAGACAGAGGAGAAAAAGTTACGGTTTGCCAAAGGTGGCGCTACAGGTACATAAAATCTATTCTGAATACTTGGTTATCCTCTCGTAGAATTAAGGTTAAAAAAAAAGATGTTACAAGCTGCCTTGCCCCATAGCAGAATGCCATACGACATGACGCTGTGGAAATAACCGAAATATACTAGCCTTGCTGTTTCCACATCCGTAAGCTGTCTGACTTTGCTGACAGCATACGCTGCAGAACTGAGTTTCCCTGCGAGACACGATATTTGGGCGCCCCACTGTAACTTACTATCTAAAGTAATTCCCAAAAAAACCGTTGAATCAACAAAATTAATAACTTCATTGTTTAAAACTAGATTTGTACTGATATTCCTTACATTTGGCAAACTAAACTTAATACATTTGGTTTTTTTAGAATTCAAAAGCAAGTTATTTGATGTAAACCAGTCAAGGACTAATGCGAGGGACCTATTTACTTCGTCAGAGTAATCGTTTTTGCGATTGGTTATGAATATAAGAGAAGTGTCATCAGCAAATAGAACAATATCGCATAACTTACTAGTAAAAAATGGCAAATCGTTTATATACACCAAAAATAAAAAGGGACCCAGAATTGAGCCTTGTGGCACGCCCATACTCACTGGTGATCCGGAGGACCTTATTCCATTAATATCAACATACTGTATTCGGTCACTAAGATAAGAAGCAACAAGATTAAGCGCTGTACCTGTTATGCCATAATGCCTAAGTTTCAGCAGAAGTGTACAGGTAAATTAGCTTGGAGAAATTTTTGCGTTTGTAGTAGTGTATGGTCACGTGGCACCTGCGGACAGCGTAAACTGGTTTATTCTGGTATTGTGCGTGTTTCCACTTTCCACTATCAAGTGAGTCCTAGGCCAAAAATAACAAAAATTTTGACCCCCCGTTGACCCCCCCCCGGAGTTTTAAAAGCCTAGATGAAAGGAAAAAAAAAAAAAAATATATATCGGTCTCTCCTCTTTGAAGTTTCCCTTCTATTGTGTGCGAATCGCACACACACCTTTTTTTATAGAGTCAAAACCTTTTTCTTTAAAATAAAAACTTGTTTTTATTGAAAACAAAAATCAGAGTGTTGCTAGGGATAAGTATAAAATTAAATAGTAATGTTAGGATATCGAAACATTTTTGTATAGGCCAGAACGATATAGTGGAAACGCGCTCTAAGATCTGAGTAATATACACACTACTACATATGCAAAAATTTCTCGAGAATAATTTCACTGTACTATGCATCACACAATCAAATGCTTTTGAGAGATCGCAGAAAACACCAATGGCGTCCTGCGAGTTTTCCCAGGCACTATATATATGTTTAAGTAGTTTAGAGCCTGCGTCTACTGTTGAGCGACCCTTTGTGAATCCATATTGTTCACTATGCAGTAGATTATTAGAATTAAAATGTGTTTCTAATTGCATTAGTATGGCTTTTTCAAAGATTTTACTAATAGCTGGTAAAATAGAAATAGGTCTAAAATTACTAGGGTCGCTTTTTGAACCGGCTTTAAACAAAGGAATTACTTTACTGTGTTTCATCAAATCAGGAAACACACCGGTATCAACACATCGATTAAATATTGTTGCTAAATGTGGTGCTATCTTAATAATAATGCTATTAATTAATTTAACAGAAATACCCCATAAATCTGCTGTCTTTTTGCAATTAATTGACTTAAATATTTTTATTATGTCAGTGGGGTTTATAAAATTAAAACTGAATGGTACAGTACACTCTTTCACACTGCCTCTCATAAGTGATTGAGCATCAACCGGACATGATCTTAGGGAGCTGGTTGCATTTTTAGGTATATCAGCAAAGAAATTATTAAATGTTTGCGCCAGGTCTAAATTGTCAGTTACAGTTATATCACCAATACTTAATTCAAAATTATGTTCACGTGGCTTGACCCGCCCAGATTCAGCATTAATCATGTTCCAAGTGGCTTTAATTTTATTCTCTGCTTGTTTAATATTTTTACTTAAATATAAAGACTTGGCAGCAGCGCAAGTCTTTTTAAATACTTTGGAATAATTTTTAACATATTGAACAAACTTATGGTCAAAATTATATTGTTTCATGCCATACAATTCATACAACTTAGCTCTACTTATTTGTATGCCAGTAGTTGCCCAATCACAAAAGCTAATTTTTATATTTTTATAAAAAGTCTTAGTTGTGAATATGTTATTAAATTCCGATTTGATCATGTTAAACAAAGACGCGTAAAGGTAGTTCGGATCATCCTGACTAAAATCTATATTGGTGATACGGACAGAAACATTTTCATTAAATTTGTTTAGGCGAGCTGTACTCATTGGCCTACAGGTGATCTTATTTACTTTAGCCACTGTATGAATAGGAAAAGTGACTTTCTGTCCACAGTGATCGGATGTTAAATCACTCAATATAACCTCATTATAATAACTACAGTTGCAAAAAATATTATCTAAGCAAGTAGCAGAATGTGATGTTATCCTTGTGGGTGCACAAAACAAATGTTTTAAATTAAATGATTTAAATAAAGTACATAATCTAATACACATAGGTGACTGTTCTAGTATATTAACGTTGTAATCACCACATACTACTACATGCTTTTTACCATAACTAAGTACTTTAAGTACATCTTCCATTATATTCTCGAATAAATTAAAGTCACTCTGTGGTGGACGGTAAACACAAACAATAATATGCTCCTTTAATTCTACACATGAGAGTTCTATAGTACGCTCGACAGAACGAGCAACAATATCCTTGCGTTCTTTACTATTTACACTATTAGAAACAAAAATCATAGACCCACCATGTATAGCTTTCTTCCTGATGAATTTGCTTACCATACTATAATATTCATTATTAAAAATCAGTTCATCGTTTTTTAACCAGTGTTCTGTGACACAGAAAACATCAACAAGGTGGGTCTTTAAAAATAATTCTATTTCCTGAAATTTGCCCGATAAGCCCTGAATATTTTGGTGTACTATGGTTAGACTACCAGTTCGCTTATCAAACTATATTCAACTTGCATTAGCCTCATTTCCATTACTTCTTTTATTTCCAATTCATACATAATAATATTGGCAACATTATAAATCCGAAAGTAAATCTGTCTGTGTCTGTCTATCTGTTACGCTTTCACGGGTAAGCCGATTCATTGGAAATTCACCGAGTATTAGGAAAGGACATATGCAGACAAGCTAATGTATATTATATACAACTTAATTCGTTCTCGAAATATTGAAAAACATAATTTATAATAGCAGTTTTTCATTTCAAAGAAATCTATACGTTTGTCTTTTGTAGACACGTTGCGATCATCGAATCAATTTCCCGTTGAACATGTTAATATTCTGTGGGCGCGATCGATCGTCCTTTTTGATTGAAGTACAAGAGAGAAATACTGAGTACACTCTTGATAGACACATTAGCGAAACTGTTGGCCAACATGGTCTCTAGGAAAGAGAAATTCAAAAATGGAATCATTTGAACTTTTTTTTTCACAATCCGAATGACACTTGTATTCACGTTACGAATAGTCATTGTAGAAGCCACCATTTTGTTTATTGATGAATAAAAACGAACCCCTTTAAACCTTGTCCAGCAGTGGTCGTCTTTTGGCCGAAATCATGATGATGGTGGTAAAACAAATCGCGAACCTACAGTACAGTCAAGCAGAAAATAAAAAAATAAAATATTTTAAATATATGATCACCTTTGCTTCCTTATTTTATAATATTAAATAGTTATACACTTGTTTGGTTATGTAGTGACAATGCAATCATTTGTCTAGTAGATGGTAAAGCCTCTAAGACCAGTCAAACAGCCCTGAGTCACGACACTGTATTCTGTTCAAACGACAATTATTCCTAGGTAATCAAAACTTGTATGAGAATATTAAATAAATACAATGTTAGACAATGCAACTTAGATTTCTATACTTATATAGAAACCTAGAATATAAAATTCAGTGCCTGTTGATCAAAGTAGAATAACGTATTAAAAAAACTATGAATTTATTATGTCTAGATATTTCTAGTTTTAAATTATCAACCTTTAAACTGAAAGAATGATAAAATTGCATTCTTTTAATTAAAATCATGTAAATGGCTAAAAATATATTTATACTGTAAAGATATCAGGTGTCTTAATTTATTAGTCTAAAAGTAATTCTCTTGAGTTTAATGTTAATTTTTCATTAAGTTAAAATATTTTTTAAGGTAAGTGATGAAAATAATATTCTGTCTAGAGATTACTTTATAACTCAAAATAAACAAGATTAAAAAATAATATCAAAATTACCATCTATTTTAATTTGCAGTCTTTTTTATTATCTTAAATAGGTACTTAATTATATCTGTATCATATTATTTAAAATCATAGTTTTTTATAACACTCATATTTCATGTTAACTATATCATTCAAAGTTTGGCAATATTTGCTTATATTCAACACTATGCATTTTTCATGTTTTTATTGTTTGTTTTAAAGTTTCTATTTTCCGACGTTTCGGGTAGACATTTACCTGTTACCTTGAGCCTTTTAACTCGTTCGAAACGCCGTGATGTATGTGAAAAAGTAACCAAACTTTAAAATCAATTATAATTTGTTAACCACCTTATGTATCTACCATGCATTATAATAGTTATTCATAGTAAGTTACATAATTAAAAGTTACAGGTGTTTTTATGCCTATTATATATTTATTAAATAAATCTTTCTTTAACGAAATTATAATCAACCTCAATAAAATTTATATTCATAGGTTGCCACCCAGTTATAACTCTGTAAATATACACAAAATTACAAATATTGATACACAATTCGTTAAATCTTCTTTCAAAACGTGGAATTAATTTCTGCTATTAAACATTAATATCGCTTTGAATACCAACCGCTCAAAGAAAAACAGTCTGCAAAGCAAATATTACATCAGTACCGTGATCCCTTAGATATACAACCGTTGTAAAGTTTCTTTATACGACTTACAAAACTTTTTAAAGCAAACATACTTACATATTTTCTGCGCGACTGTACTCAGCCTACGCTGTGCTCATGGCTTGGGTCGGCTTCCGATGTTAAATATTAGGTTGGGAACATACGCTTATTTTGTGTGTTTTCTAGTTCGTAAATTTAATTATAGTACTCTCGACTGTTTTACACGTTAAAAACCACTGCATTTATTATTTAGGTGGATTCTTCATTGATTATGTTTCACTTTAAAGGGAGTACTTGTCTTCAAACGTGAATGTCACCAAATAAAAATTACACTCTTTCAAATGATTAAGAAATCCAAATTCTTTAATAGTAATTCAGTAGTTAAATAGCTAACTAAAAAGAAGGCCTCGTTTAGAACTTTGAAAGTTGTATATATTATTATTTGCATTAGGCCGCGGCTCTGCCCGCGTGTACGTCGATTAATGCAGTAAAAAGTAGCCTATGTATTGTGTTATTCTGATAAATAAGCTACATTTCTGTAAAGTTTCATCCAAATCCGTTCTGTAGTTTTTGCGTGAAAGAGGAACAAACACACATACATACATGCTCACAAACTTTCGCGTTTCTAATATTAGTAGAATGTTTATAAAAAATTGTAAACTATAATTTTTTTTGAGTTCCAAGGTTTTTGATCTTAGAACCTAAGGCCAAAAAACATTGGGACTCATGGAATGACATAATTATCTTTGCAATTGTTTATTTAAAAAAATCACCATATTATATTTAGTGTGCACTCAAGAGAATACAGTTTAATAATACCGAAATATCATAGTAGAAGCGCGCTAATCTATCTCAAACCTAACGCACAGATGTAATTCGTCATGACACGGCCCGACTCAGCCTGTCGACTGATCAAATTATACTAATTTATCTTAGACCACACAAATAGAGCTTAACTCCTACACATAGAGTTCAATTTACAACGTTTCAGTTGTAAAGAACACTGAGGTAAATATATTTATTAAGACGTTTGCCACGGTTCCCTTAAACTATTAATGTTGGGATGTTTTTCTAAGATTTTTCACGTCTCTTCTTACTTCATTTAAAATGTATGCCACGGGTGAAAGTCGTGTCTATGGTTTATATATCTAAAAGAAATTTACTGCCAACAGCGCCAACTCGGTCAAAAACCATTCATTCATACAGTTTATCTAATTAACACGGATGGAATGTTTTTGACTTCCTAAAATCGTAAATTTAGTTTATCGAACCCAAAACATAACAAAAACCGTATTAAATATTTGATAGACTTAAATTTAATTATCGTTAAATGACAAAGTTACATAATATTAATACATATCAAAGGAAAAACGTACAGGAAAGTTTATAAATAAATATTTACCTAATACGAGTTTAGTCTGTCTAACACTATCACAAAATTGTAATGTATAATATTATACACAATACACTTTATATACTTTCGTATACTTTATAACATAATAATAATATAATAATAAAAATAAAAATAATATAAAAAAAGTAAAGGTGCAATATAAAAAAACCTTTATAAAATAAAAAAAAAACGTTGGAAATTGGTTTAAAACACGATTTAACTAACATAAACTTTAAAAATAGAACACAATCATCAGATTAAAAGTTGTGATGAAAAAATAACTTCTTACCATAGACAAGTTAAATATAAAGTGGCCAGGATGAAATCTTACACCACAGACTGTAGAGTAATATTTAATAGTGAGATGAGGCCTGTCAGTTGCACTATGCAAGCAACACAACATACGGAGTCGAGTTGCTTGGGTACAATCAGTCTACTGCCAATGACATTGCATCTTACACGCGCAAATTGATATCAGATGAAATCAAGTGTAACTTTGAACTGTTGTAGTTAATGGCAGAAACTTCGTCACGTTGAACTCTTACCTAAACGTTTTCACGTTTTTTTTTTAAATGAGTATTTTGATCAAGATAGGATAGTTAATATCACGCTTAAATCGTGGGTCAACTAGTGTTTTCATAAAAGTTAAAGGCCATGACGTTGGATTGAGTTGTCCACAATGCTTGCCATTTATACCGCCAAGAGATTCCGAACATTCATTGACAATTATCTACCTCGGTACATGTTTATTGTGTGTAATGTCTACACATAATGTTTAGATGTATCAACAGATTGCCTTTTTTGTGTAAATTGTTTCTGAGAGTATTATATTTACTTATTTTATTATATATATTGAATAAAACACAAGAAAACAGAAAAGTGGAACTTAAATAAAGGACAGGCCACATGATCTCTTTGGAATCTTTTTCTGTTTTTCTATTTGTCTGTTAAAGCACATTACCGAAACAATTTTCTACCTGTTTAATATAGTTTTTAGAGTAATATTTGGAGTAGTAAAAGTTGCCTGCACAACTTTTTTTTATGCCGTTTTTTTATGTAATGTACTTACAGATCTACTTCATATCCATTAATTTCTATAGTCCTTTTAGAGTTGCCATCTCATCGAGTTTTCCAAAAACCTTTTTTACTTTATATTAATATTCGTTTTACATTTTCAATACTCTACACACAATACATTCACGTAGGATAGTCGCTTACGTCACGGAAACCGAATGAGCGTCTATTCTTGCCGAGTCATGGCTGACGTTGATTGATACGGGGCTACAAACTGTCCAGCTTGACACTCATGTTTATGTTATTATCAATGCCGCATCTACACGGATATACCGGACAACGGACTTTAGACGTACCCGGATGTCGGAAGCACCCGCACTACCGGATATGACGGCCGACGTCGTATGAAACTATGAAGTTTGGTTGACAACGCACGTCACGTAGAAATGTTTTTTTCTGAATTTGAATTGCTGATAGAACGTTTCATGTGATACTGACTACATTACAATTCATTGAGAATGTTTACTTCGAACTGAAAAGGAATAAATATGGAATGAATGGTTTCTTTGTGAAAGTGTGATAACCGATCCTATTTATTATTTTCTCATTGTAACACGTATTGACAACATTTATAAAGTTACAGTTTAAAGGTTTTATTTAAGGAGTTTGTTGAATGAAGAAGGTGTCATAAATACCTTCTATATTTAAAAACCAACTTCTTAAAAAAAAACAAATTTTTGTTCGATATTTAAATTCTACCAAAATATATTTTAACATTCTTTTAGAAAGTTTGCGGGCCAATAAACACAATTCTGAAAACCAAAAACACATGTTCTCTTGTTAAAGTACACCTAAAATAAATCTTTTAAACGTTTGCTGAGACGAAATGTTGGTGCGGTGCAGATTGACACGCCAGCGTCCCACATTAGTTCTGCATCGGCATTCGGGAACCGAACACTCTACTGCTAAAAGACATCACTATTTATACCTCAAGCCAACGTAAGAAGAACCCTGTCACCTGCTCTAAATACCAACAAAAGAAACTATGTTGCTCGAACTGTTCAAGCAGCAGGGGTCTGGATATACTGGATACGTTTTATTTTAAGCCGCTAATGACTGATGCGTCATTTATGTTTTTTTAAGTATTCAAAGACAATAGACGAGGACAGGAGTGTACACATTTTGTCTAATGGACTGACTTAGCGTGGAGCTAACACGATATCAAAATGTGAAAGAAAACATCAAACTAACAGTAGGTACGTGAGCACTAAAGTAGTAACTTATTATTATTGCTGCATAATAACAGCAAGTCGCCACCAATAATCACATATGGTATAAAACAGTTAATATTTTACATAAGTCCTAGTAATATTACAAATATGAAAATTCATGAGAATTTTTCAGGCATCTTATAAATATTTTCGGACGAATTACACACAACATCATCTAGTCCCAAATTAAGCAGAGCTTGTGCTCTGGGTTACTAGACAACTGATATAATTACATAAACATAGGTATTTTTTTGTAAATACATACATATTTTACATAGAAACACCCAAACTCCGAAACAAATATTTGCAGATCGTACAAAAATTTGGTCCGACCCGGGAATCGAACCTGAGACCTCTGGATCAGCAGCCGCATACGCGAACCACTAGACCAACAAGGTAGTCAAGTCTTATGATTGTTATGACATATACGCAGGTGGAGCCGCGGATAAAAGCCAGTGACACAGAAATAGAAACAAGAAATAATAAGAACAAGAAATAGACTTCAATTATTATGAAGGGAACCTTATGCGTGAAATATTAAGCATGGTATTTTTTTATGTACTGTATAGTCAATCTGTCTTAATCGATCATATTTAGAGTTTTGCATTAAAATATCTTTACCAACTTTAAATCGATTGCATTTGTCTGTGTATTGTCAATAATGCGAGTTTTAAATCGATTTGAGATTCGAATTACCAGCTCTGCAGAGTATGTTACAGCGACATGTCGTCAGACAATATCTTTTTAAACGTCGAATCGGTCGCATGCTTGCCATAGACAAGATATCTTGTCACTCTATCTGTCGGGATAGAGATGCACTCTGCTGCACTTTTGGCACAACACGGCTCATTTTAAGAATTCTTTGAACCAACTATGGTATTACATCATAGATTAAATAGTCATTGACACGGTTTAATTATGTTTTAGTTCACCTATTAGAATACTTTAATGTGCTGTCTGTGGTTCTATTGAATTTTAAAAATTCTCATAGACTAGGAGCAATATTAATTTCCTTTTTAAATTTGAATAATGTCAGCAGACTTTACAAAATAGAATGGTGCATATAGATATATTTTACTTTTGTTTTAAATAGTGCACTTGAAGTGGCCTTAAATACGTAATTATTGTTTAATTATTATGCATTTATTTTGTTAGTCTTTCATAATTAATGTTAATTAATCTTTTTATTACTCACAAAAGCAAATATAATATTTAAGCATTGAACTTGAATTACCTATTATTTTACTTAAAATGTATTTTTAAATATGTTTAGGTTTTTATAAAAAACGCATTCTTCCTAATACTTCATGTTGTATACTTGTAGTAGTTATATTACTGTCTGTAAAAGTTTCTTGTTCCTATTTCTGTATTACTAGCTTTTACCCGTGGCTATGCCTGCGTATATCTCGGCCATCGCGATAAATTCTAAACTATTGTGTTCCTCTAAATCCGTTCAGTAGTTTTTGCGTGAATGAGTAACAATCAAAGATGTCCGAAAAATTCTCATGATTTTTCGTATTTGTAATATCATTAGGACCTATATAAAATATTAACTGGTGGTTAACTAACAAAAACTACTGAACGGATTTGGATGAAGCTTTACAGGAATATAATTTATATATCAGAATAACACATAGGCTACTTTTTACTGCAATAATCGAGATACACGGGGGCGGAGCCGCGGGCGAAAGCTAAATATAAAATAAGGTCCTCCGCGGCGTCCGTTTGTTCGTGATAAACTCAAAAACCACTGCACCAATTAAAATAAAATTTCGTACCCAGATAGTCTAAAGCCTGTGAAACAACATAAACTACTTTTAATCGCGATAACTGTCACAGACACGGGCGGAACCGCGGGCGAAAATTAGTGAAATTATAAATTCAATCGGTCACACAAGTTTGCTTACTATGTCATGCCAGGGTCCCTAAGGGTACCGTAGATGACACACTATTAGAACATATTAACCAATAACCACACGTCGAAGTGCTTGTCTATATGGTCACAGGTCGATGTGTGAATTCGTAATAGTTTGTTTGCCCTACTGACTGTGCATACACGTACCTAAACGGACAGTCATGGCCGGAGTTTACAAGCTCACTTTACACAGAGAGGATGTTATAAAAAAATTTGATTTTTGAGTTTTTACACGCTTTATATTAGCTTCACCTGTATGTTTGTTTGTATGTTTGTTTGTATGTTTGTAACCGACTCCTGTGGGCGCGATTTTGACCTACTTCAAACGGCCAGATTTCGTTCAAACTTTGTAGATTTATCGAGGACCGATGACAATACACTAATTCGAAAAAAAAATCATTTTTTTTTTTAAATTAGTCTTTTTTAGTCTAGAAAAAAAATATAGTTTTAAAAAACTAAACAAACACGCTTTTAAACTAAAAAGAAGAAAATAATTTTAATTTAACAAAGCGTGGGTTGCTTTCTGAAAATATTTCAATATCGTCGCCCCACGCTTTGTTACATTAAAATTATTTTCTTCTTTTTAGTTTAAAAGCGTGTTTGTTTAGTTTTTTAAAACTATATTTTTTTGAATTTGAGTCCTGAGTGTGCTGAGTGTGTTACTCGGGGTTCTTGTTGTGTACCCGCGGATAAGGTCGCGTGGCGAAGCTAACCTCCAAAAAAATTGCCTAAATTACTTTTTATGTTATCAGCTATCTGCGAGTGAAAGCCCTGACAAAATCGTCAGGCCATTACATAGATTGGTGGCTCAAACAGACAGACAGACATGTTAAAAGTTTAAAAAATTATTTTTTTGACATTTAACAATTACTCTTGGTCTGGTTTATCTTGAACGCATACATAAATAATAAAATATTTATTATTGTTTTTTTAAGTTTCAATAACTGATAAATTTCCAATTTAGGTTACTTAGAAAAAAGGCACGGGAGTGAATCACCGCGAAACTTCCAAACTCCGGGCAACTACTAGGAATTTACTAAGAAAATCCCAAAAACACTTTTTGGCCCGACCCGGGATTTGAACCCGAGACCTCTTGATTAGCAGTCGCATACGCTAAACCACTAGACTAACGACACAAACAAAACCTAACTACATATACTTGACATTATTATAGTGTGGTAGATTTTCGTGGTAAATGCTGATTTTAGTGGGCATCCTCTTTGACGAATGATTCTCGTTACTCGTTATACATATAAATAGGATTTTAATAGTGTGTACAATGGCACACAGGTATATTGAATATACCTCGTTTTACTAATTTAAAACGTGTTAACTACGTACTTAGGTATACTTTCGTGTGGAGAGTGTAGTATGAGGTTAATTAGTCGGCGGGAAGCTTTTATTAAATCGGTGACGTGATGCGCAATAATTGACTAGCATGAACGATGATGCAGTCACGAGACCAGCTCGCATATATTCGCGTGTTTTTTTAAACTTAAATAGTTTGAAGGTATGCAATATCATCATCATTATCATCAGCCTTGAAAAGTCCACTGCTGGACATAGGCCTCTCCTTGAAAAGGAGGTATTGGTCTACTATACCACGCTGGCCAGACGGGTTGGTGTAGGGATTGGATTTCAAGTTTTACTTCTCTTTGCATTGATGTTGTCTTGCGCAGTTTATCCCTTAGTCGCCTTTTACGACACCCACGAGATTAATAGGAGTGGTGACACTCTGTATTCTTAATCCGTCACCACACGGACTCCAACGACGTATGCGTCAGATTAACTGACTACGGGTGGTAATTCTGGAAAATTTCGTTCGAGCTATCATAATAATATCACATTCATAGTAAGACGAAATGAAAAATGATAAATATTGTCATGACTTTCTACATTTTTTATTGCGTAAACTTGAGATAGTACCTATTCATCGTAGACATTTACTAGAAATGACACCCGTGAAACTACGGATGCGGTAAATTAGCTACAAAACTACATTCACATTTCTCTGGAAACGACAAAACAAAATATAAGTACTACGAGTACATACATTTTAGCCAACACTAAATATCCCGAGACATATCTATTTTAAACAAGCCCCGTTTACCTTATGATGGACGGTCTGACGGCCATCTTATATTTGTCATTCATTTCACAACAGTACGTGTACAGCGTTTGGATACATTATTCTGTAACACGTGCTTGGTAATTAGACGTAATATTTACATGATCATGGCAACACTACTGACACATTTTCTACAATGGCAACCCTGCTAACCATAGATTTCCGACGAAACTTGTCGTCACTTTTACTTCGCCTGATAAATTGCAATTCAATTAATCACCCCCATCAAATATAAATAAAAATGAATTAAATAAAAGCCTTATGTACTACATTCTAAATGTAGGAATCCTATGCAGAAACGCCAACTACGCTGCAATAAATCAAATAGATTCAAAATGTGTGATTGCGTGACCGCTTTGTAAATCATACCGGGAGTGTAATTAGAAATTTACGTGAACTGTACACGTGCCTATAGACGGAAATTGTTCATAAATTAAATGAATTATAATCTCATCGTACAATTCTCAATTTAATTTAATATGTGGTATATTTGTAAAGGCACCTTAATAACATTTCAGATTCGGCACTGTTCACGTGTGTCAAACAAGTGTGCACATTATATTGAATATGAACCCTCTGCGACATCTGACAGAAATCTGACAGTATGTTCAACTTAAATGTCACCTTCACGTCATGATGAATTTCATACCCACGTGTCTAGCTATCCCTACTTCCACACTAATATTATAAATGCTAATACTAATATTATAAATGCTAAAGTAACTCTGTCTGTCTGTCACGCTTTCACGCCTAAACCACTGAACCGATTTTGATGAAATTTGGTATGAAGATAGAACTGAACTTAGGATAGGACATAAGCTACTTTTTACCGCGATAACCGACATACACGCGGGCGGAGCCGCGGGAGAAAGCTAGTATCTATATAAATAAATAAAATAAAGTGTCTGTAGGGAATATCAAATGAACTGTTTTTAACTAAATGCTTATGAAAGTCTATACGGGACCTTCACTAACAGAAAGCTGATGACATAAGGACTAGACTAACCTGGGCTATTTTTTTACCATAGCTTCGCTCAGCGGGATTACTTGCGATTTACAACAATGACAGCTTGACTCAGCTATACTAGCTAATAATAATATGTGTCTACATAATAATTCAGACTTGAGTCTTAGCTGTCAGGAAACAAAATTTTAACTAAACAATTACATATTACAGATATAACGGGAAAAATAATAAAACATAGTTTCGTATCTATTTTCCGTATACACTCGTATGGACTAATCAGTAAATATGCATTTTAATGTTCAATGTCGTAAAATAATTTTATTTTAAATTAAAATATTACAGACCATTAATTTTTGAAATCTGTTTTTGAGTATGATTTATCTACAGCTTCACAAAATAAATAATTACATATATTATGTAATGTATGACCCACTCAACTTCTGAGTCTTGGGTCTCTTTACAATCATACTCTTTACAATCATACTCGGCTTTTATTGGTCCAAACTTGATTTTAACTATCCTTTCTTCTACACCTTTAGAAAAAAAAACTTGAAAATGGATTATATAGTTTTGGAGTTCATCGTGAGCCACAACGTGACTCGACAGTTATGTTCATATTAATTATAACAGATATTAAAAAATCAATAAAAAGTGTATACTATAGTCCTTAAATGTAAATAAAGAATTAATTCTTAGTTAAATTAATAATATATAAATAAATATTTTTTACATATCCCAGTCCCCAAACTAAGCAGGGCTTGTATTATAGGTACTAGACAACTGATATAAATACATAAACTTGCCTTCTTTGTAAATACATATCTATTACACCTACATAGAAAACACCTAAACTCAATCCAGGAATCAAACACGAGACCTCAAGCACAGCAATCGCATACGTAACCACTACGCCACCAAGGCAATTAAATGAATGTATAAAATACGTTGATACTCATCGAATTGATTATAAATTGTATGAAAAGAGATTATGGAGTTGTCAAAATCAGATTTGAATCTGGCCGACATTAAATTAGCGGCTTAATCCAATCGGCCGAAACGGTCACTATTGACAGGTGAGTTAGGAAAATTATAATTTTAGACTCCATTTTGAATGCGTAAACTGTTATCTACATTGCTTGTTCAAAAATCTTTGAATATAATATTAAACGACATTTTGAAAAATAAAAATGAATTGTTTATACCTATTAATAAACATCTATTTGACATACTCTCATAAACCTATTAGGTTATTGAGCCCAAACTGACATTTCGATAAGTTTGACAATCCCGCTATGCCAAGTTCCTGATTTAGTTACAAAACAAGAGAAAAATTTACTGTCACATTTTATCCATATATATGAGATATTTAGGAGGTCCAGAAACCTTAATAAAGAGAAAATTATCCATAAGTAACAGCCACGTGCTCAACATTTAAAAATTAACATAGTCTAAAAAGGTCGTAACTAACTTAAATTAAAAAGTCATAATATTATCAATTCTAATTTCGTATTCGTAGAACAAGCTTTGATTGTTTACTTCGTATATAATCAAGTGAAAACAAGTGAATTAACAAAATTTTCCGCTAGAGAGCCCGCTCGTCGCTTCGGTCTATTGTAAATCTCGCCACGTAGTTTCGCAGCTCTCTGAATTGGAACCATTTAATTCCATTTAAATATATTGAGCACAAGAATATTAAACATTTATTAAATATTCAAAGCTTAAAACAAACAATGATATGTTTACACAATATTTTCATCATAAATAAACGTGTGAAGTTAATTGGAAATAGAAATGATTGACTGAAATGACAAATTGTCTCCAACTTTTTGAAATGTTTCTTTATTTAAAAGTTTTGACAGTTAGTGTGTCTATCTATGTAAATATTTTGACGTTTCCTAATATTAATAATGCGCTATTCAAATTACTGATTTATTTATTTTCTTTTTTTACAGGTAAGTGTAACGATTCAGCGAAAGACATCAAATAGGAAAATGAGGTATTTTAGCTGTAAAAGATATTTCAGTGCAATGGAAAATGTAACGGTTATTTAATATATTTCAAGTTGGGCTCTTTAAAATACGAAACTTATCTAAATCATATACTTTTAGCCCATAAGTTACAATCGAAGGTGGCAACACTTCTAATGCATAACAAATGTCAATCGTAAGGCAATGATTATTCATTCAGGTAGAAAACACTCAAATCGAGGAAATTCCTAGTGACTCGAATATTCGTGTTGGACAAACGTATGGCATTCAGTCAGTTTTAATGAATACCAGTTTCCTAATAATGATTAAAACCTATAATATTTCTGTTCCATGTATGAATTAAATTATATCTATAAAGTGCAGTTTCGGCCAGTATTTTTAAACTACTCGAAATATTATCTCGTTATTTTTAAAAGATTTTTGTAAATGTACTAAATTTAAAATTTATGACAAGAACACTGTTCTAAATGTCTGAAGCTTATTGTATTTGGTAGGTTTTAGAGCCATGCTGATTTCAGTACGAATGGGCCGTCTTGACCGGGGCAGTACTATTCTCACACAGGAGACCATCCTATTAATGACAGCATTCTTGCGGTCGTAACTCGTTGGTGAGTGTGAGACCGGTATGATTCTCCTGGCCTCCGGAGGCCGGGAGAATGACACAGAATTATCTGACCAGGCCGCCATGGTATGAGTCATATTGCTGCATTGCCTACACTCACAATGAGGATGGTGACCCCTACTCCTGGATTCTACTCATGCTTTCTTATTTTCTGATTTTTAATGAAACAAATAGTTAACTTGTAGTAGAATAATATTATGAATAATACGAGAAAGACTGCGTTCACAATGGACAAAAAAGTCCCTAGTCACAGGTCGACTACTGACATAGGATTATTTCTGTGCGCATAAATTCCCATAAACATAACTATGTATCGCTAGCTTTTGCTCACGGCTCCGTCCGCGTGTATGTCGATTACCGTGGTATACAGTAGCCTACGTGTTATTTTGGTATATAAACTACATTATTGTAAAGTTTCATCTAAATTCGTCGAGTAGTTTTTGCGTAAAAGAAAAACACACATTCATAAATCCACAAAAACTTTCGCATTAGTCACTTGAATCTTGAACTGAATGCCAAATCCAATTTGTATTTGAAATTAAGATGAAAAGAAAATAGTAACGTAGGTACAGTGTCGAAATCAAGAATACGAAACGTCACAATTCCAATACCGATCGATTAGAATTGAAATCAAAAGTAAGGCTGCAGATAGCAAAAGTATAACTTAATGCTTAAAACAAGTCTTAACCCTTAGATAAGATAATAGAATATCTTTATTAAAAAACGTTGTAGTTTATAGGTAGTCTTGTCAAATACTCAACTAAAACTGGAACTCACTACCAGCTCACGTGTTTCCTTCCCACTATGATCCCGGGTCCTTTAAGAGGGGCGTGAAAAAGCATCTCACTAAGCCGCCATTTTTTTTTATATTAAGCCATCCAAAGTGACTACCTTGCCTGATGGAAAGCATGAGCAGAATCCAAGAGTGGGGGCTACCACACTTGCTGCGAATGCAGACAATAATGTATGGCGGCCCACACTATAGCGGCTTAATGAGATGCTTTTTCACGCCCCGCTTAAAGCCATGGTCTGGGTCGGCATCACTACACTTCCTGCATCGTAGACAGTCTGGTAGCCCCCACTCCTGGATTCTGCTCGTGCTTCCCATCAGGCAGAGTAGAGTCACTTTGGCAGGCTTTAAATAAAAAATAATAATAATAATAAACAACTCCTATCAGTTTGTTCATAGCTAAAAGAAACACAAGAGCAGGTTATTGATCCTTAACGTGCTTTTTATTATTCAATGCGCGTCTGACGACGGTGTGCGTCCGTCGCAGGCGCAGCCGTACCCTACATCGTGCGAGATCGATTTCGAGAATAATATTGGTTAGAAGACAAATATTTAAGGTCTTATTTTTAGTTATATTTAATGTATATATTATTATGTATAATAAATACATTAGAATCGTTAACGTTAGAAAGAAAAAATATTGCTTAAAAGTATATAATTATAGACATTCTAATATCTAGAGTTTATAGTTGAAGCTTTGTTAGAAATATCGAAATCAATTTCAATATCATATCAATATCTAATTCATTCAATATTTAAAGATTGAGATATCACAATCCGTTTAAAACTTAATGTAATTTTTTATCACCAAAAAAATTATACATATTGAAGAAAATTTCTCCTCTATTCCTCCCTGATTTTGTACACAATGGAAGTCCAAGTCTCATCTATTAAAAAAAAAACCTTTGCTCTTTTGTATACAGCCAAAACCAAAAGCCCCATATTCAAAACAAAACTCACTTAACATACAGTCGGGTAACATTAAATGAGGAACGAATGAGGCTCGACATCGCACCGTTTCGGGAACTAAACCGATTATAGCGCGGTAACGGCAAACGTATTTTGCATTGGAGCATGTTGATTGAGTTAAAGTGAAACGATTAAACTGTCTTGCTACTGTTTCAACCTTTGAAGTGGAAATTTGAATAGCAGACGTATTAAGTTGACTCGGATCTGTAATATAGTCTTTAGACTAGATCTACGTACATTATTTGACACGATATTTACCTATACGAACTCCTTGTTGCCTTCATATTGTTATTTTAAATGTGGAATTACCTATTTTGGTATTTAAAAATTATCAAACAATTTAATGTTATAAAAAACATATTTTTTTCCAGCTTTATGGTTTTCGTTTAGTATTCTTTGTTTTTTTTTGTAGTTGACCCCAAATTATCTTGGTAAAAGGGCTAGTAAGATGAATTTGTTTTGAAATCATTTATTAATTTATCAATGACTGTCTTTGTCGCGCCATTACCAAATGTTTGTATGTAAAATATAGAACACAAATAAAATCAATAAATTACAATGATAACCTCCTTTAAATGACTAATAAACCTCTTTTAAAAAAGTCATTATGTTTTAAATGCAAAAAAAAGAAGGAAGGAAACGGTAAATGGGTTCGTTGACCTCAGATTGTAACAAATACGTTTAGTATTCTTTTTAAAATCTTCGGAAGTGAAAAAAATGTTAATTTGAATATGCTTCTATGTTTAAAATGCAGGTCGTTACGTCAAAAAAAAAACCTAACGAGGCAACGATGGTGACAATGGAAGGGTACCCACAAAAAATGCTTGCCCTCTTTTTAAGAACTAAGAAAAAAATCGTTCTTTTGTTTTAAACTAATTGTATTAAATACTTTAGAGTATTTGATACACATTAAATATTGTACCATGAAGTAAATAGTAATATATATATTTTTTTTTTCTAAGGCATCCTATCGAAATTTCCTATTTAGTCTTGGAGTGTACTATTCGTAAATATAGTATGGCATTAAATCTGCCTTGTACTACATAGACATTAAGTTTACAAAAAAATATATACCTGTCATTAATTAGCGTTGTTTAAAATATCTTATGTTTAAAATATTGTAGGTAGTAGAGCCACGCTGATTTCAGCACGAATGGGCCGGCTCGACCCGGCCAGTACTACCCTCACACAAAGGACCATCCTAATAATGACAGCATTCTTGCTGTCGTATTTCGTTGGTGAGTGTGAGACCGGAGGTCCAATCATTCTGCATCAGTCTCCCGCCCTTCGAAGGCCGGGAGAGTGATGCAGAATAATCAAACCAGGCTGCCATGGTAGGGGTCACCATGCTACATTGTCTACCCTCACAATAAGCATGGTGACCCCTAAAAAGTTTTTGACTGTGTAGAGTTGTACCCACCCATGTATGATGGTTATCACAGTAAAGAGCTGGAGTATGTCTATACCAAATTGTATTGAAATCGGTACGGCGGTTTGGCCGTGAATGAGTAGAAGACAGTTGCAATTGAGACGGTCAATTAATTTATCCGTAAGTGATTTAATTTAATTGGGATAATAGAGCCATCCATCTATATTTACTCTCAACATGCGTGTGGGTGGTAATGATGCATGTAATTGTTGGCACAAGACACTAATATAAAATAAATTCATCCGATCTACTCATCTGCCTATCTCGATACTATACACATTCACTCTTCAAACTCTCTACTCAAAGGGTGTTCTTGCTTCTTTCATTCTGAATTATGTAATTTAAAAAGACTTATAGATGCATAACATATTATTATGAACATTTTTTTTCTGCCTCTACCTTTTTTTTTCTTTGTGCGGAAATCCCTCGGATATATTTTTCGTTTTCTATTCTATTTCTCTATTCTCTTATTTGGTTGACGTTTGCAACTTGGCTAGTGAAATAATTCTGCATCATTCTCCTACCCTCCGGAGGCCGGGAGAATGAATTATTGGGTCTCCGGTCTCACACTCACCAACGAAATACGACAGCAGAAATGCTGTCATTATTGGGATGGTCTTCTGTATGAGGGTAGTACTGCCGGTCGAGCCGGCCCATTCGTGCTGAAATCAGCGTGGCTCTACATACTACCTACTACTAGTTAACCTTAAAGTACGAAGCGCATTGATATAATCCCTAATAATATTATAAATTCGAAAGTAACTCTGTCTGTCTGTCTGTTACGCTTTCACGCCTAAACCGCTGAACCGATTTTGATTAAATTTTGGATGAAGATAGAACTGAACTTGGGAAAGGACATAGGCTACTTTTTACCGCGATAACCGACATACACGCGGGCGGAGCTGCGGGCGAAAGCTAGTACTAAATAACTGGTGATTGGCACCAACACTAATGTCTCGGCCAATTTGTTTAAAGTACTATACAATTGGCACCTTCACTGAGAATGGTTTAATTAACTTTTATTTACATCAGTGGTGAAATGTAATAGATAATATAATGAAAGAGTTATCTAAGCAAATAAATAAAATTCGTCTGTGTGTAATATCAAGTGAACAGATTTGTACTAAATTCATATCGAAATATATCCAGTACTTATATCAAAAAAGCAATTTGAAAAATCTTTGTCTGACGGAGTGTCTTTCTGTTTGTTCCGGCTAATCTCTGGAACAGCTTGGCCGATTTTGATGAGACTTTCACTGGTATAAAACTTATGACACAACGAGTAACTTAGGCTATTTTAGACTAGTTTCTCTCCGCAGCGTCACTCGCGATTTACAACAAGAACCGTGGGTAACACCGCGGTTATGATAGATTAAGAATACAGAGTGTCACCACTCGTATTCATCCCACGGGTGTCGTAAAAGGCGACTAAGGGATAAACTACGCAAGACAACATCAATGCTAAGAGAAGGAAAACTTGATACCTACCCTTTTTTTTTTTTTTTTTTTTTTTTAGTGTGTGAAAAATCATCATGGACCGTCACCCCACCGGGGGTTACGGCGGGGTGGTGTGTCGGACTTGAACCGACTAAAAAACACACAGTGTGCCCTCTCCGCGCTTCTCCGTTTAGGAGTAGGAGAAGTCCAGGGTGGGATCTCCTTCTGAACTTCTCCAGCGCCTGCCCGCTCCTGATGCGGGCACCGTCTCTGTTTGACGAAACCTCTCTTAGGCGGCGTCCGGCACACACCGACGCCGCCCCCTCGCGGCTGGCCACAATGCGGATGGAGGGATAACCCGTCCCGTCCACCCGCGGCCACACTCAAGGCGGCATGAGGCGCAGATGTTCGCGCCTCCGCCGCCCGAGTCGCCGGCGGCGAATCTGGTCCGATTGGATGTCGTCCTCCCGGGCCTTCTCCGCCGCCTCCTTCTGCGTGATTACGTCCTCGCAGAAGGTTGCGACCGCGGTAAAAACCACGCCCGATGTTGCTTAACTTCGGTGATCGGACGAGAACCGGTGTATTCAACATGGTATGGACGTTGGCAACTTGATACCTACCCTATACCAACCCGTCTGGCCAGCGTGGTATAGTAGGCCAAAACCTCCTTTCTAAGGAGAGGCCTATGTCCAGCAGTGGACTGTTGAAGGCTGTTGATTGATGATGATGATGAACACCGCGGGACTTAGCTAGTAAGTAATATGTTACAATGAAAAGTCTCGAACGATCTTATTGTAGAAGTGGAGGAAGGTTTTTCTTTGACACATGGCATGCTGACATCGAATTTAGGCATCTAATAGATCACATTTTATGAGATCTCAGGTTGAAGTTCGAAAGTTCACAAGAACATACAATACAGTTAAAAAACGTATAATCCAGAATATGAATATATCAGGTAAATATTCATAAATGATTTTCAACAGAAGCCTATTAAGTTATTTAATTACATCTGTTACTATTACCAATAAAATTCCAATCAATCATTAATATTCAAATTAATGAAACCAATTACTTCATTATTGATATTTCGTCGGCAAACCGTAAGAACTTTTCGATTAACGAAACGTACAAATGACGTAACTCTAGCTGCGTCCTGATGGCTGGTTATACGTCTAGCCATAAACACAGTCTCGTTACTGAATCATGACCATGACTTGTCGATAGTAGCAACCCTAACTAAGCTCAGGGCTGTCACGTAAAAATATCTTACATCAGTAGCGAATAATTTACTGTTAAAAATAATCGTACTTTTTATTAATTAATTATAATAGTAACTAGTGTATTTCTTTTATAATCCTAGCAATTAACAAATTGAAATTAAAAGCATTAGTTGAATCGTAATATTCTCCAAAAAATCTAGATATTTCTGCAATATAAAATCGTATCAGATTATTGTCATGAATTTAGACCTGTAACTTTTTATTGGTGACAACCCTACTGTATGAAAGGCTGTCACACTCTGAAATTAATCACGGGACTGCGCACAAGTTATATTGCTCGTCAATACCTAAGTTTCCCACCCCCCTTCATCTTGCGAGTCCTAGTGTAGCTTGACGTGACGCATTATAATTAATTGTTATAGAGCCGAGCATTTGATTAATCTTGCGCCTGACATCACTTGTTTGATAACTAAGCTCCGTTGTGAGTTAATTTGGTACTACTAGATAACTACTAGAAAAAAAAAATTCAAACTTTGTGTCGACTAAGTCTATGACGTTACAGCTGAACTTTTTTTTTATGTGGAAGGACTTCCATCAGACTCCACAACCCAAGCGATCTTCACAAGATCGCTCGTTGCCAAGGCTTCCTATGATCTACACCAGGTTATTGTAACACCTTTTGACGGGCTACAAACGCTGCGCCTTCTAAGTTTCCCACTCAAAAACTTTATGTATTCACAGGCTATAATTTCTGCAAGCAATGTTACCTACCCACTACCACTTAAGTTTAATATTTATTTATTTATAATAAGTGTAAACATTACACTACGCACAATAATTTAATTTAAGAGTGACATAACCTGACGGTAATAATTTCTCGATTGGGAGTCATTTAAATAAATTAAACAAACCAAAAATGTTTGTGACAACCCTGTACCTGAATTAATTGCCAATTGATAGAGAAACTCTGTCAAAGACTGTTTACGTACGAGGCTCAATCAAAGTTTGTTTTCACGCTTTATTAGTCCTTATTAATATTTAAATTAGAGTGGAGATTTGTTTACATTTATTCACGGGTACCTAAACACCCCGGCTACACCCGAAGTACCTACCTGAGGCCCGCTATTTGTGTAGGACTTCAATTAATATCGTTAAATAAGTGTAATGTATTTCTGTATAGTCTCCAGACGGTTTTGTAGAGGACGGTCGAGTCTTTACTATAAAGTTTTGCGTTAATGAGGTTTAATTGCGATAAAGTCGCGGCACTTTTTCGTTAGTAGATTTTTTAATGTTTATTTTTTCTCTATTATGGTATCCTCCCTTTGACACCTCACGAAAAAATCAAGCATCCTTAGAACTATAACTCGACACTTGACTAGCTTATTGAGTCTAGTGATGACGATGGGTACTTACTTATAAGTCACGATTTCGCTTCCTATTCAAAACTATTTGTGTGATGATCACTCTCAATTATTCTCTTTCTAAATACAATTAACCTGTAATTTTTTAAGTATGATTTCAGCAGATAGACTACCATAGTACTGACTCTATCTAACAGCAAGTGACATATCATCATTATCCTCATCATCAGAAGCCTTTAGAAGTCCTCTATAAGACATAAGACTAAAGAATTGTCTATTATCGAAGCGCGTATTCTCAGCGAATGCATTCAACTTCTTTATATAAATTCTTTTTCTTTCTTCGTCTTATTTTGAGATCTTAAATATATTTAAGAAGTATTATGGGCTACTAAAAGGCATAAAACACGTCATGTAATAGGTACCTGTGTCTTAGATATGACTTTATGTTAATTAATATGCAAATATGTGAAGCTCCATATGCTTCGGTGTTGCGTTTCAAGAATGTTAGCACCTACACGTCGCGTCGGCTGCGCTGTCGCGCTAAATAGTACCTATTGTTCCACTTATAGATATAATGTTACGGACAAATCGATAATTCGGAAGTATAGAATTTTATTGAAAGAAAATCTTAAATTTTGAGTGTGAGTGCAAAGTTATCTCTAAAGGGTCGAACATTTACTACCTAAGGCAATCTTTAATAGTTTGTGACCCCATTCTTCCCGATCCGTATCCCCCTGTTTAATAATTTTTACGTGAAAATACGTAACAATCTAAATAAACAACTATATGTATGATTGGCTAGTTTTGATGTTTATTTTTAAAATCAACTAGTTTCAGCAAAGTTTACAATCATGCTGAATGGAATCATTTTAAATCATTTATAATTTGTGACTGTCCTACTCTTTACTTATCGTATTCTTATCTCTCACTCTCACCACACACACACACACCACACACAGTAAGAAAACATAAGACATGATCGACCCCCCCCCCTCCCTCCCCTAAACCATCTTACATAATAAATGAATGGCTCCTAACACTTATTTATGAAGGTATATCTAGAAATATTTATCAGTATCAGGTATAATAGAACAGGCACTGGCTAATTTGATATCAGGCGACCGTATGTCATACAATCAGTTTCTTGTTTACTTATTCCTAATATATGTTAGACTTTATTAAATTCATTTTCATGTAAAAGAGTACATTTAAAAGAGCAAACTGAAACCCATACAAACAGAACGGTGTCCAAGGCCACAGGTGCTGAAAAAACTGCTGGAAAAACTGCTGGAAAATAATTGTATTGTTAATGACTCAATTAATATACAAGAAAACCTATTCCAGTTTATTTTCATAAATCATATTTTTAATATACTATTAAAGTTAAAGTAGAAAAGTGAATAACTTCAAACTTAAAAGTGAAAAAGTAAATTAATGAACAAAATTGAACTTTAATGAAATGCTGCTACCGCAAGGTAATAGAGCCATGCTGAATTGCAGCACGTATGGGCCGGCTTAACCGGGGGGGTACCGCCCTCATACAGAGGACGAACCTAAAAATTACAACATTCCTGCTGATGCTTCGATATACGGAACATCTCAATAGGTCGCCTTAGTGTGAGTCACCATGCATCATTGTCTTGCATTCGCAATGAATATGGCAAACACTACTCGATTCTACTGTTGCTTTCAATCAGGAAAAGTAGAGTTACAGCCTGCTAAACTAGCATACTAACAAAAAAAAAGAAACAAAAGTTAATTTCCATGTACTTGAAATTCACACATCAGTATGCAGAATCACCTAGCAAATGCCATTTTAGCGACAATATTTTACGCTTTTTCACATTAAAACTAATTACCAAAACGCCCATGCAATTAAAACCACGCCCTCGTGTACAAAACAATATAGACGTACCAAAAAAACTTGGCCGTTTGCATAATTTACCGATTTCACGATACAGCTGCGACACTTTATATCAATCCTGTACACATTTGCGGTTTGAGAGTTCGTATGTGTGTGTACATTAAGTATGTTCTTGCATAGTTTTTGTGTGCGTGTGCCCGTGTGTGTATGTGTTTAACTAATGCGGTATGGCGCAGGAAGTGTGAGCGTGTTGACAGGTAAAATGAATTTGTGTGCCGTAAATATTAGAATAGTATGTCAATGTATTAGTTAGGGGTGATAAGCATTTAGGAGACATTTGCTCGCTAAACAATAACCCTCATTGTACCTTTAACATTACTAAAATGGGTTCGTTAAATAACTTACCTAATAGGGAGGCTGTAGTGACGTGCTAGCTACTCGCTGTTAAGTAACACACAATGATACTTACTTAGCGTTGAGCAATTCATACAAAAAAATAAAGTTGATGTGTGTGTGTGTGTGTGTAATAGTTAAATTAAGTTTTATTATTATTGAATATGAATTGCATTTGAAAGAGAATTGCCAGGGTTCTACTGGCAATTCTCGTCGATTTAATGGATGAGAATAGAATGGAATAGAATAGAAAACTCTTTATTTGCACACCTTATTCCAGAGTTCAATAAAGTACATTAAGAATTTAAGACTTTAGAAAGGAGTAACATAAGCTATTTTTTAGACAACTTTGAGAGAGGGTCTGTGTTGATTTTTCCTTCTCTTACAGATCTAATCTATACATATATTAATAGGTGCATCAAAAACTTTATACCCCATTTTACACGGACAGAAGATTATGCAATTTCACACACTTATAGTTTATAGTATGTAGGTATAGAGGAGTGCAGAATGCTATATTTTTTTAATTATGCATAAATAATACATTAAATCAATAACTATACATTACGCACACTACCATGTATTTAACACACACGCACAGATACTCTTTTGTTAAATTAACATCCTAGCCTTGGCGAAATCAGTGATTATAGAAGTATAGTCTTAAATAGAAGTAAGTAGATTAAGGTCACTAGTGTCGTTTAGTTGTACTCTAAGTACACAGTACAGTACAGAACAGTAAGTACAGGTCGAATAAGAATAGTGACATTCCGTATTCTTAATCTATTACCATACGGATAATGTTATTATTTGTCAATAGCTGCCATCCTTGAGCTCATCTCGCACACATGACAACAATGCGGACTATTGCGGACGCTTAACAGAATTCACACTTCCAAGTAGCACCATGTCCTACAAAACGTGCAAATTGTCATTTCACGAGAATCACTGCCACGGAGTTCTAACTGCATAGTAAAATATATACTAGCTAAGTTCCGCTGTTATTGTTAAAATCGTATGTAAAGGCGCGGAGCGACGCTAGTCCAAAAAAAAATTTTGTAACTTACTCCTTAAATCATTAATTATTATATAACACTCTGGTATGCATTGTAAAGTTTGTAAACAAGATTTCATTACAATGTTATCCTTATACATATATCCTGCTAACTGCTAACCAATCTCTACATTTTAACCCGTATTAAAAACACCATCTAATCAAATACAAAAATAATTATCCGTACAAATAACATCTCTTTCAATTTTCACTCTTATTCCCTGCCAACGAATAGGTGCTATATTCGTTTGATCACTATTAGGAAATATAACACAAAGCATCATAAACACATGTCGGATATATCACAGCAGGCTCTAAACAGAGGTCCTATATCTATTCGAAACAACACGTTGGAACAGACATTGAAACCGTAGTGTCACCTACCAGTGCTTCTCCATCCCTACATCGCGACACATGTACCTGACAACAATGCATCTGTTACTAAGGAGTTAATTAGAGCCCATTTACACTTACCCAAACCGTGATAAAAACCGGCTTACTTTCGACCGGCAAATTTATAGAAACAGAAAAAAACAATTACTTTCACAAACTTTGTCCCCCAAAACATGGTTGATGGTTTGAAACACGGGTTATTGGTTTCTATTAGATACTGAAAATATTTAGATGACCTGAAAATAATATTAGAATCCAAAGACACAAAAAGTAGATTTCTGGTAAACGAAACTCAACTCTAACTGGAAAAAATTGAGGTAAATTACATTCTTGAACTTAAATACACACTTGTACTTTTATTCCACAATTTAATTAACTTAAAACAGTTTTTAAATGACCGAACTTTATGGCATTATCAAAGTCATATAATGTAAATACAGTAAGTAAATGTGTTTTTGATAACAAAACAAATCAGTTCGACGCTGTCACACTGGGTTACATGTATAAGAATGTTTAATACTTTTTAAGGATAATTCTGTTCTTCATTTTCGAAATCTAGACCTCGACCATTGTAACTAAACGATGCCATATCTCTCATCAAGCTTAAGGTTCATGTTAGTGATACGTAGTAATTGATGTCCGGAACTTACCGTAGCAGAAACTTTCGTAGAGACTTTCTTATACTTTCTTTATAGAAAATTTCTTTCTAATTTTGTATCAACGTCACAATTCCACTGTCGGCGATATTCCGGTATTAACTTATCGTGTGTGCATTCTCCTTAACAACAATATGTACCGCAAGTTGTATTCGTTTATGTTCACGTCACGATGCCCATTGTCTCTCGTCCGATTGTCTCACCTACATCGGTCTTACTTCGCTCTGGGATCCCCATACTATCGTGTTACAATTTCTACAACACACTTCAAGGTGTTGCTGATAAAGGAATTGTTTAATGACAACTCGCTGACAATCAATCAGCATCAAGACAATAGCATATTGATGGTGCACTCCTAGCCGCAAGTTTATTGCAGTTTATTGCCCTTTTTTGGTAACTAGCTTTCGCCCGCTGTCCACCCGCGTGTATCTCGATTATTGCAGTAAAAAGTAGCCTATGTGTTATTCTGATGTATAAGCTATATTACTGTATTTTTATCCAAATCCGTTCAGTAGTTTTAGCGTGAAAGAGTAACTAACACACACACACACACACACATCCTTACAAACTTTTGCATTTATAATATTAGTAGGACTAACTTTTATCTGCGTCTCCACCCTTTTTTCCACATGATTTTGTCTATGACTGACCTAAAACCACACGTTTTGTTAGGGTCGGGGAACCAGGTGCACCCTCAGAAGGTAAGCCCTGGAACCCCGACGTACCTCGGGCCATCTATGGTTTGCAGACGGACCCCTACTGACCCGCTTCTGACACCGGCATTTATGTCAGTTATCGCTGTAATAAATAGCGTATTTCTTTCTTGCCAAAGTTGATTAAAATCGGTTTTTGACGACTGAAAGGCACAATTACTTTCGAAAAAATAGTATTAACAGTTGTTAAACCTATATTACAAGTACAAATAGTAAGCATACTCCTTTTAATAATGGATTCAAACCGTTATGCAAACTGTCCGTCACGTTCCTGTTTATCAATAACGATTTTTCCTCAAACCATATAAAGCGTAATTAATAATCATCACGTTGTGTATCCGTAAGGGGACAATCAGGCCCTCTTGGGAATTCCAACTATTATTTGTTTTATTGCGACATCTATGAATACATTAGCGATACTGCCCCAAATTGGGCGGATAGCCTTTGCTTGTGTGCTTATCCATCAATACATATAAATAAAGTTTAAGTGTCTGTAATATCAAATGAATAGATTTTTACTAAATGCGTATAAAAGTATTCAAGGTAGTACTACCTTGAATACTACCAAAAGAGTAATTTTAATTTTCTTTTGTGGATGTCCTATTTGTTTGTTCTGCCTAATCTCTTTTTTTTTAAAACAACACAACTCCCGCATTATGAATTCAATTTTCCTGTGTCGTGACTTTACAAACATACATGAAACTAACACATAGAACACCCAGACTCAGAACAACAAATTGTGAATCACACAAAGTGTTATCCCACGTGGGATTTGAACCCACGACACTTGGCGCAGTAGAAAGCGGCGTGGCGACCGCTTAAACCACTCGGCCAAACGTGCAATCTCTGGAACGGCTTAACCGATTTTGACGCTACTTTCATTAACACACAACTGACGACATAAGGAGAAACTTCTATGGCGTCACTCGCGACTTACTACGACTACTGCAGGTAACATCGCGTTACTCAGTAAGTCTGTCACATATTTTATTGCAATATTTTAGATATATACATTTTTAACAGTGTATTAAAAGAAATAGTGAGGCGGTCCATTTTTTCTAGCAACCTCAGATGATACCCTCAGGTTAAATACCTATCCAAGCGAAATAATAGCGATAATAGAAATATCGATCAGGTGTGCCCGCATCTCGGAACAATCTCAATTGTTCCCAATGTTCCAAATACTCGGAGTGCCTCAACCGCACCTTCGGCTATCTACCCCAGAGATAAGCATATTTACCATTCACTACCCTTTGAAATATTCAAGGGGTGTATACCTCGGCAGGACCGACTTAATTCGCATTTAAATCTTTGCGCCTTCATCTAATGGATGTTAGCGTACAAGTTGGTTCTAAGAGGAGATTAGAGCTATTGTTTAGGTCCAGATGTCCTAATGACAGTGTTACCTGGACCTCTCCCACTTAGGCGCAAAGTGGCACACGTGTGGTTTTAGTTGGTTCGATTCCAACACACCGTCCCGCCGCAAACCCTGGTGGGATGATGGCCCGATGGGGCTTCCACACTTTAAAAAAAGGTTAGAGCTAATGTTTGCATTTTTTTTTTTATTTAATTTCTCTAACGTTAGAAATGACAGTCTTTCACATTGGAGGTTAAATTTTTAGATAATCTTTTCTTAATAATTCTTTCTAGTGTATTTTCGAAGATATCTCCCGCATTAGGAATATAAATCCTGTGTCGCGAGGGACTCCAAAAACATACATGAAACGGACACAAAGAATAAACAGATTCAATACAACAATTTTTGAATCACACAATGTGTTGTCCCACATGGGATTTGAAACCACGACACTTGGCGCAGTAGGAAGCGGCGTGGCGACCGCTTAAACCACTAGACCAACCGTGCAGTGCGTAATTCATAGGTTGCTCAAAAATGAAAAGTATCAGGTTCTAAATTATTAGTGTCAACTTGCAGACCCCAACTGGCGCTTAGTTAGAGGCCTTCGGGCTGTTTTACAACATCTAACGGTAAGATTACGTAGCCACAACATACTTGCCAGCGTGGGGACGTATGACCTTAACCCCCTCCTGAGAGGGACCCGAGCCCAACAGTGGGACATTATGGGTTGTTGATTTGACAGAGGGGAACCGGCGCACCACCTTCGTACGGCTACTCCACACCAATCACGTGTTACTCTTTGCTACCCTGCTGCTCTATGCTGTATACCCGTAATAAAAGTTAGTATAACTTACTCATGATTACATCACCACATGGAAGTCTAAACTTCTTTGAAATCTAATTACTTTTGTTGTATAACAAATAATAATATAACAATATAATATCCATTAAACTGAGCTATCAAATCGTTTATAACGTTACCGAGAACAACCTGTAACAAGTGAAGGTCCGTGATGAAGATATTAACAATGACACCTCATTAAAACCTTTTACAGCGCAGACATCTTAATGCTCTCTGATCCTGGGAGAGAATGTATTCCTAAGCCTGTACAGTACTTATACTACTTGATATATATACTTGCTGACCCGACAGACTGCGTACTGCCTCAATCGATAAATAGAAGACCTAAACTTTTGTATAAAATAAACTTAAAACAAACAAGAGGAATCCATAATTAATAAAAAAAATGCAATTCGTTTTTATATATTCACTTTTTAAACCTTCTCTGGACTTCCACAAATAATTCAAGACCAAAATTAGCCAAATCGGTCCAGCCGTTCTCGAGTTTTAGCGAGACTAACGAACACCAACTCATTTTAATAAACATAGATAAATGAGAGACTAAATGAGCAACGAAGAAGTTCTTAAAAAAACATGTTCCCACAGTATAACTGCAATCTTAATGCAAAGAAGACTTCGTTGGCTCGGTCACGTTCATCGCATGGATCCCGAGAGACTTCCGCGCCAAGTCATGCTAGGTCAAATAGCGAATGCAAGGAGACCTGTGGGGCGTCCAATGCTGAGATTCAGAGACTCTTGCAGGCGAGATATGAACAGTTTCGTAATACAAGTCGAAGGTTGGGAGAGACGGGCCGAAACAAGACCCCAGTGGCACGATGACTTAAAAACTGGCATGTCGAGACAAGACGAGGTCTGGCTACAAACTCTAAAGCAGGGAAGACTGCGTCGCGCCTTACCATCTCCTACGGACTCACGATTCGTCTGCAATCGCTGCGGCAAAAGATGCCGCGCTGCCATTGGCCTCCATAGCCACCAACGGCGATGCAGAAAATCATAAATCCACAGATCGTTGCAACAATCATCTGAAACAGATGCTGTGGCCAAATATATATATATAGATAGATAGATTATAGATATACCTATAGTTGGTTATTATACGTATATACGTATTGCGTGTTGAAAGAGAAATATTAATTACTGCTCATTACCGTGAGATATTCCTTGAGTACGTACCTATGAAAACAATAATGGCATACATGTCACTCACGGTCATATGATACCAAACTAAGCAGCGCCCATACTCTGGTACCCAACACCTAACTTGCAGATGAACCTATTTAAACATTTCTAATCATCGTCAGCCATCTATACAAATATATAAAATTGAAGTTTCTTTTTCAAATTAAAACTCTCACAAATTATCCTCGGTAGAAATCGAACCCACTGCCTCCGGCTTTGCAGTCAGATTTAGGTGTAGGTTATAGTTAAGATGGATCTGACAGGAACTACGCCCTTTGGTCGGAAGCCGGACAGTCTTAAACTAGAGCAAATGTCAGAAACAAACTACATTCAAAATACCTCAGAGACATTGTCTGACGTATGTCTGTTCAAGAAGCAGTCAGATTTCGACATAATTTATAATGTTATTTGTTCGACCAGTTTGCCTTACTATTATTTAAAAAATGACAGATCAAAATAATACTGATCTACAATAGATTTTTGTGTCTTTTTTTGCCATGATTTCCACTATCAACACTGCTGAACATAGATAGGAACCACGCTCATTTCGGTGCAGTAACCGGGGCAGTACTACTATCACACATAAATAAATAAATTTTGGTCTGACACACAAACATCTAGTTCCAAACTAAGCAGAACTTTTATTATAGATACTAAACTGATATAAATACATATTTTTTTGTAAATACATAGGTACATAGAAAACAATCAAACTTTGAAACAAATATTTACAGATTATACAAATATTTGGTCCGACCTGGGATTCGAACCCGAGACCACACACAGCATACGCAACCACTGCGCTACCCAAGCAGTAGATATAGTTACCACTACACTTTTAAAGCATAACGCTCTGCAAAATGTCACTTAAATGTACTGAAAATTTGCGATATTGAAATACCTTTTCTCGTACAATATACAGAAAATAAGTCGTAATTAATGTGCACGATATAAAGATATTGATATACTATAGTCACATATACTGATAGTCATATTTTTCCTTTAATTTACCTGCAAAATTGCTGAACAAAAAATGATTTATGAACGTTGATAATTAGTTGGACGGCAGCCGTTTATAAAACTTGTCACGCATATTAAATTCTTTTCACGCTTTTCATTTCGCTCCTACAGAACATATTTTGAGTGATATTTTGTGGTGAACTATGAAAATCACCTTAATTTATGTACGGAAGAAAAAATGCTGAAACAAACATGACTGCACGGTGTAGCTTAAGCAGTCGCCACGCCGCTTCCTACTGCGCCAAGTGTTGTGGGTTCAAAACCCACGTAGGATAACACTTTTTGTGATTCACAATTTGTTGTTCTGAGTCTGGGTGTTCTTTGTGTTCCTTTCATGTATGTTTGTAAAGTCCCTGCAACACAGGAATTTATATTTCTAATGCGGGAGTAGTCTTTCTAAAAAAAAGGGAAAAATATTAGGCAAGAATAGAGAACATAATAGCAAACGAAAAACGTTTGCTACTTGGCTAGGGGGTAGGTCTTTCGAAAAGGGCCGACAGAGATTTGTAAACAATATAAGTGCACAACAAAGATTAGATTGCAACAGTAGTATCTTAGTGTGTCATTTTCTACATAATACCGCTATTAATTGTATACGTAGTGTATGGGAAAATTCACTTTCATTGAGTACATAACGTGTTTTATCAACCATTGTTTTCGTGAGAATGTTTTGTTCTGTTTCTGAGCACGCGCCGTCACACTTAATTACACGTGAAACTAGAACAACACGAATTAATTTTAAACACCAAAACGACTATCCGGTACACAGTTTTAATTAAAATGATGTCCCCCGTGGTGCGTTTTACGAGTTTTACGAAAAAACGAACGTACGATAGTCAGCCTGTTGATATGAATTCTTTATTATAAAGCCGTTTTTATTAAAAATTAAACTCACGTTAACCATCTTTTTTTTTGACATAGAGCATCATAGGGCCGCGGACCAATGGGAACTAGTAATAGTCTCTTTACAAAACATTAATTATTGGGGGGGAGGATTAAACCTTCACACATACACATGTTAGATAGTCTGTCACACAAAACAACGACAAAAAAATTCACACACACACACACACTTTACCAAATTTTTTGTCTTAATAGTGTACAGTGTAAGACATATATGCCCATTTGGGCTTATGCTTCGACAAAGGAGAACGCCATCATATGGCTTCTGTGGTAGGTGCTCTGTAGCAGTTTATTTTAACTAGAATATCTTTTACTATGCATTGTATCGAAAGTATACACTTACAAGGAACGCACTCTAGAGGTACTAGATGCATAATGTTATACAACCTTTATCTAAGCTTAATAATGATTTCCACAAAAAAATAAAACTTGACTACCTATTCCAAAAAATTGTGGTTGTTTTTAGATAGATGGAATTTAAGAAGTTTTAGATTAGAAGCAAATGGTATCTCAAAATGGCATCCAAGAAAATTCTCGCAATTCTTATTCAAATACTGGAAGTATTTCCAACTAAATACATTTTACATTATAAAAGCAAACTCAATAAATCACAGCCAGTTATTTCGGAAACCATTAAAACTAAATACAGAAATTTCCACCTCTACCCTCTACCTTTGTAAATACACTTCTCTGAAATATTCGAACCTCTCCAATTCACTCAGAAAGCTTAATAAATCAACTAATCTACGTTCAAGTTGTGTAAATAACAAACAAAATTCATGAATTAGTTTTACTGAAACGCTCAGGACCCCGTTGGTTGGGACACCTTACGAAATTTAATTCTCGATTGACAGCGCAGCCGAGAGGTAAGTAAACAATATGGAAATGGTTCCACTCTATTGAGATATTTGAAAACAACCGACAACCCATTTTGTTCGGTTAATAAGGAAATCTGTGTATTAGTACCTCCAGTTAATATCTTGGCTATGAAATTAAATGAAATCCTTTATTTTGCAAATACATAGTTTGCAACGACACTTTTTTGCAACTCAAACTAATTTAATATAGATAATAAATATTGTACATTTATAAAAAATATTTAGGACTTTTTACACACAACGCCATCTTGTTCCAAACTAAGCAGAGCTTGTGTTATGGGTACTAGACATCTGATATAAATACAAAACATGTTTTTTTTATAAATACATACATAAGTATTTTACAGGGAAAACACCCAAACTCCGTAAAAAATATTTGTGGATCACACATACATTTGGTCCAACCCGGAAATCGAACCCGAGACCTCAAGCACAACAATCGTATACAGCAATACAGCAATGAGTCGGACGATGAGTACGACAAAATTATCTTGAAAGTGATAAAGGCTAGGAAGAAGATGATAGCTTTTTAAATAGCTTTTCATAACTGAACTAACCCTAGAAATTAAAAATATTAAAAAAAAAAAATGAATGATAATACAGTATATTTCTGTATACCAGGTTTCAATTTAACAAGCTCTATCAATAACATGCAAAATTAAAAATAAAAGCTGTGGACACATATTATTTATGTATGTACTGGATTCAAACATTATAAAACTAGGTATATAGGTATATTTTGTACTATACATTGTTTGTGTTCCTTGAAATAAATAAATAAAAAAAAATGATAAAAAATACGAAAATAATTAAACATGATATAAATGTACTTTTAAACAGATAATAATGAGATAGAATAATAAGGTTGCCTGGAAGAGGTTGCATTGGGCAAAAGGGCCGCCTTTTTTAACCTACATATATTTTACTAGAGAGAGTTTTATATTCGATTCTATGTTAGAAATGTAAATATAAACCAAGAAAATAAACTTAGAATACGTGCTTTTAATCAATTACACTATCATTATCATTAGTATCATTCACCTATAATCATTTAATTAGACTTCTAAAGATTAACCCAATTAAAAGACGAGCTTAGCAAGGTCAATATCTAAGATGGCCGAACACTTAAGTAAAAAGTATTTATTTTCTCCTCTTGAAGCTTAATGAAATTAAAGGACGTACTCAAACCGTACTTAGTTAATCTTCTAGCAAAACCTGAGAGTAAATAAAATATAAGTATACGAAAAAAATACAGAAGAGAACTCCACACTGACGTTATATAGGTATATTGCAAAGAAATGATCTAATGATTTTAAATACACTACAAATATACCACGAGAATTATTGTCGACTACTAATTTTTTTTTTAAAGAAGATATATAATTTGTCGCGAAGGACTTTACATAGATACAAGAAACGGACACAACAAAAACAGACAGTTTCTTGTGTAATATTTAAATATAATAGACTAGCTTTTGCCCGCGGCTCCGCCTTCGTGTATGTCAGTTATCGCGGTATCTGTCTCTATACCAAAATTCATAAAAATCGGTTCAGCGCTTTAGGCGCGAAGACGTAACAAACAGAAAGAGTTAATTTCGCATTTATAATATTGGTAGGGATTTATATTACAATACGGACTGACCTGAAAACTTCAAATCGCACTAGTTGCCACCCTCAACTACCATGCACCAATGTAATTAAAGTTTACTTGACGCTTGAAGTTTCAAGTTCTACGCGTACCTCGCAAGATCCCAACTGAAACCGCACAACAGTCCTCAAAAGTTTGCATCACACCTTGCTCCACTTTAGCTCTCTAAGCTCACTCACTATTCGCTTTATACCTATCCAGTACATCACTACTTGACGACAACTCTATCCCCAATTAAGCCGCACTCGATACCTGGTATTACCGTATTCGATTCGTATCGATTCAACAGTCTCGATTCGCATCGCTGGCTTTACCAAATATTGACAATCCATATCTAGTTGACGAGTTGTATGGATGACCGAACGATGTCTACCAGGGCCGATTCACGGTCAAATATTTAAATCAAATAGATTTGGTAAGAATTTAAAAAAGATGTGTGTTGCTATTAACTAAATATTGCTGGATTGTATTACGTGTATCTGTTAAGATTAATAAAATAATGATAAAAACATTTTTGTACATATTTTAATCTGTAAAATCCTGCTAAATATAAAATAAACTCAGCTCCATAGTTCTAATACACATTACAATACCAACCAAAGCAGAATTTCATAACAAATTAAAATGGTAAATCTTTTTTATTCACCTATTTTTTTTCTACTCTGGTAAAATAGAAGTAAAATAAAGTAAATCAGTAAATTGAAATTTCACGTCTTCATTCGGCACAAATGTATTTTTTAACTTATTCTGTTCAACGTAGCCGACCTCAAATAAACTTGGGAATAAAGGCTAGCAAGATGAAGATGTAGGCGCATCGCACAATAATAACTATATGCATAGAAAACATACCAAACGCCAATAAACCAAGTAATGTGGCATCCCAAATCACATCTCGTAATAATTCGATTTGATGAACGTCAATAGGCGTCGGACTGTCATGGCGTCACAATTAAACTGTGGGAACGTATTTGTGCAACATCTTGCACTACACAATAACAGTTGAGCATACGAACCGTGTCATACTGTCAAGTGAAATGGAAAGCTCACGGACACTAAATCGGTGTGTTTAATTTTCTCACGCGTAACACACAGATGCATTGTTCAGCGAAAATGAATTTAATATTTGACATTCAGTTTTCATCAACAGCCTTTAAGATTCTACTACTGGAGATAGAAAGATGTCTTGTCGAAAGAAAGGATGTTTTGTCATAATATACCATGCTGACCAGACTGGTTTAATGGCTTAATGGTTAACTGGCTGTCTTTGCAATGCGGTTACAGAATTTGCTCCCTTAATCGATTTTAACAGTACCTGTGATAGAAGTGAAGATAGACAAAAATCTGTAAAATCTGCCTGTATTTCCACTCTCAATCTTTTTTTTATTGTTAAGTTTCACTCTCGACTAAATTAATATTGAATGCTAATATACTACAATAGAATACTAACCCACAATAAAAATAGTTGCACATTCTCCAGTTACGTGTGTGAAAACAATAGGTACGCGAAACGGAGCGACATTATCTGCGATCTCTGCGAAATTCCACCCGAACGCACACAACGAACCCTCCATTGTGTCAACATTCATATCTCATCGTATTCATTGATTTTAATACGAGCCACAAACAAATTCAAATGAGCTTTCTCAGAGCATTTGCCGTGCGACATCGAAAGTTACCGTCTGACAAACTCTTATCAAACAAATTGATTCGTTTTTAAAAAGGTGCGATGAATCAAGAATATGATCTGACAGTGTAAATTTTAATAACAGAATTATAAGGAAATGGGTTTTAATGACTTGAATAACTAGATTTGATTAAGTACTCAAAGGAATGAGAATTTATTAAAGTTTTTAGAAACTTTATATGTAATGGCGGACTTTGAGAAGGTGATTTTGAAAAGTCAAAACCTTCTTGTTTTGACTTTTGAATTTATCCGGACCCAAATAATCTTGGAAATAATAAAGACTAGGAAGATGATGTGAGAAATTCAAAATTCATTCTAATCGAATAAAAAGTATTTCGACGAAATCATAGACACATAAATTACTTTTAAAAAAAAGAAATTCCCGCCACTTTCTTTTGACAGAGATAGACATATTTCGTTTATATCATATTAATAATCCCCAAACCATCCCCCAAGCGTCTGTCGCGAGTAATAAAGCTATATATTGTATTAGTCGTATTTCTTCGCATCAAAGAACAACAAAATGAACAATATAATGTTTTGAAAAGGTATCACACCAGTTTCAATTTACGTTGAAATTGCTACATGGAATCGGTACCTATGTATTGGAAGAACAGTTCGATGACGGCAGCAATATTTTTTATACGAATTGGAAAGTCAAGTGGTTTATGTATGACCCATTTTTTATTACTATACTTTATTTTTTATTTGATGAAAAATTATGATGATATCTTTTGTGGCTTTGAAATAAGAGTGTGAAAAAAATGGTAGAATCGAAAAGCATGTATAGCTTAGAGAGAGAACAAAGGGTATTGTATCATGTAATTTGCCTGGAATCGTGTCGGAATGAAATGAGTGAAATGATAAGATGTGAGGAAATTTCTTTATAATAGGTAAGGGACGTACTTTACGTAACTAATTTTATACATAAAATATTACGTTAATAACATACAAAGGATAAGCAAGCCCCATTCGGAGAAATCATGAATAGATTGTTTTATTCTAATATTATGTGAAGTTATTGTGCGACACAACGCATTTGTTACCAAACTCATCCAACAACATCGGCTGCACCGATTTATATAAAATTTTATGGGCATATCAGGCGTTCACTATCAAAAGGATTTTTTTAATTAAAAAAAATTCACTACTGAATTTATAATTAAAAACTAAGAAAAAAAAGTAATTTCTTATCTGACAGCTACATAATCTGTCCTCTAAACACGCTTGTTCGCAGTTCCAAATTCAAATTTATTCAATTTTGCGGAGCGATCGGTGTGGAAATGAAACGTCTAGAACTGGTACGTTCGGAAACGTCGCACAGTGGGGCAGGATTATTAAAAAGTGTCGTTAATTCATAATGATGATTTGGAGTGGATATTTTGATGTGACAAGGTAGGTTTGGCAAAAATAAAAAACTGATTTGTTTGTGTAAGCTTTATGTCCATATAACATATAGTATATATGATGCTACATTTTTAGTAACAAACCATAAGGTTAAAATTATGTTACATGTTATGGTACATTAAAACTACCCTGGGGAAACAACCAAGTCATAACAAAACTAATCGCTACAATCAGTATCATCGTCATCGTTATGGTCAGAACCAATTTGTGCATCATCATCTATGGAAGTTTCAGTAGTCAGCTGTAATGATGGAGGTATCAGAAGATTTAGTGCTTCTTTAGGTAGTGAAGTTAGTTTTTTTTGGGCAGTTTCCTTTTGCTTGTTATTACAGGATCTGATGATATCAGTAACAGATTGAAAATATCACAGTTTTATTTCTCACGACTACATTTTCGAGAGTGATGTTCCCTGAATTTCTTAAATTCTTTATTCCGGGCTTCTTGGGCCTCTTCTGATAATTGGCCTATCGGCAACAGCGCAGCCTTTATTATTTCTGGCCCGTGAATAAAAAAATTGTGTACAGTGGGTGGCATGTTATACCACGGGTACAGTTGCACAAAGTATTTAGCAGTGTCAATTGCATATGAGCAGAATTTTTCCACATCGATTTGATCCAGATGACATGACAATTAATATATTATGCATTTTCTGTATTAATTGTATGTCCAGCTGTGTTATTTCTGCAGATACTGCGGCGTTTTTAAAAAAAACTCCTCGCAGTATTCCCATCATTACTGTTTCCAAATCCAGGTTTGGGCTTGTCCACTATCAAACCTAGTCTGTCTCTGAATTGAGCCTGAATAGTCCTCTTGGTTTCTTCAACCTTTTCCTTGTCTGAAACTCCTGTATCATTTTTGTTATTTTTCCGAGCCTGCTTTTTTTTAATAGGCAGTCTGTATGCCAGGTGGAGAAGACATTCAAAGAAACGTATCCATCCGTGCAAAACTGAAATACCAAATTCCAAATGTTCTGGTTTTACAGGTCTAGTAATCATTTTGGCTAAGTCGTTGAAGTCTTTACATGAAGCTCCACATATGTAACACATTTGTGTTGTAGTTGTATTCGTGACCGCATTACAGACTTTTCCATCAATCATCACAAACATCAAGTTATGTTCGATTTTCATTGTATGTCCAGCTAGTTGAACAATAGTTGATCGTAGATTTTTTATTTCGAGGTCAACTTTTTTTTTTCTTCCTTGGAAACTGCGGTACTTTCCTTGACAAATTCTATTTTTAAGGGTCTGCAATACCTCGTTGAACTTGGTCTAGGGTTTTGCCAAATCACTTTCGATCCAGATGTCAAACGTAGGGGTACGAAACATACTACGAAAACTGCTGCATCACTGGCTTCGGGACCATAAAAAGCCTGTTTATAAGAGCTGTGGCCGCTACTACCATCGAATCCCCATTTTCAAAATAAACACATATTTTGAAACTCAGACTGTGTAAGCAACACGTCTCTCTGAACTAAGGCCAAACGTTCAGTGGTAAGATCCAGCATTGTCTGCAAATCGACATGTACAGAAGTTTCACTAATAATGATTTTATTTGGCTCTGGGTAACATTGTTTTTTTACAGTCTGTACGATTTTATAGGACGGGTAGATTTTAGGAGATTTCGATCTTATTAAATTGTATTGATAACTCTTGAAGACGCACCCTGTCCTGAAGCTCTCAGTTTTACTTGTGTGGCATAAACCAGCTCAGGTAAAGGCGTACTCTTTCTCAACTCGAATGTCTTTTGTCGCTTCATCCTGTTTGTGCTTTGCTCAAAAGGTTTTGCTGGACGACCGGGAATGCTTCGTTTTATTTTAAGGGTAGCAAAGGAAAGTGATGTATCTAGCCACGTCTTATTTTTATCACAAAACCTATCTTCCATACGATGCGCTGCTTCCCATCGTGACTTATAGTCAGATTTAAAACGATTGAGCGTTTGCGAAATAGCTATCCGAGAGCGACCGTCACTTTCAGTTCTTTTTTCAATTTCCTTCTGAAGTGAATCCATCTGATCTTGAAGTTTTTTATGATCAGAATTCTTCATGATCATAAACAACTCTCGTCTTGTCATAAATAAGGTATTCGAGTCCGTACCTGTGTAAAAAAGTAACAAAATATGTAATTGAACAGTAAGAATGGGTTACTTTTAATACAGCGACTCGTTTACAATGTCATATTATTTAAAATGGGGCAAACATGGGCAAAAAACTAAAATACAATCGTAACAATAACAGTTGCTGGTACTTAAAAAAATCGGAAAGTAAGCCCGATCGGTTCCGGAACATAACTAAGTTCCTAGTTGTTTTATTATTTTTTAAATTCTTTTTACATTTTTTTGTGCAATCATTGACTCACAATTTCACCCATCAAAACAAATATATAAGTATAAATATAATGCCAAATAATACAATACATACCTGAACATGACGCTGCCATAGCCACTTTTGGGGTTTCAATCACCACTATTTAAAAAAACTGATAAAACTTCAATGTTGCGCTGACGCACAAATCTCACGTAGACGCTCCACGAGTAATCGACTGAGACTAAGGGCGTGATGGGGAAAACGGGTCGAGGGAATCGTGTTCTTTTACCTGCGCCCTTATGCCACAGCAAATGAACTGTCCGCAGCACACAAAGGCGACGTGATAACGCAAAAATTTTTGTTTTTACTTATTGTATCGATTTTAGCAGTCTTGCCCCACTGTGCGTCGGTTATACTTCCCTTTCTATTAGCATTCGCTGCTGACGCGTCATTGTTATAGCTGGATGCACGGGGGAAGATTTACTTGATATTTTTTCTTAGCTCCCTATTGTTAGAACTCTACGGGGAAAATGGTTACCAAGTCTATAGTCTAAAATATATTAACTCAATAAATATAATAACTCAACTAATTTATTTATTTCACAAGTTTGTGTTTTAAATGATTGACTGCACGGTTGGCCTAGTGGTTTAAGCGGTCGCCACGCCGCTCTCTACTGCGCCAAGTGTCGTGGGTTCGAATCCCTCGTGGGATAACACTTTGTGTGATTCACAAATTGTTGTTCTGAGTCTGGGTGTTCTTTGTGTCCGTTTCTTGTATGTTTGTAAAGTCCCCCGCGACACAGGAATTCATATTCCTAATGCGGGAGTTGTCTTTTTAAAAGAAAATAGAAAAAAAGAAAATGTTTTTCAATAAATTTATTTGTTACTTCGGATATGCCCTGAAATATTCCATTGTTTTACTTCGGTCTGTTGTTTCAAAAGAAAAGTATTTTGGAATTGAAAAGCTCCAGTATTTGTTATTATTTCATGGTCACATGTGAGATACTGCCTTCGAGTATAAAGGCCGCCGCCCACTTGTACCTTCTTGTTTTAAAATATCGTTGCAACTGATCTAGTGTACTATAAAGCGATATATTATATTTTTAATGTCATATTCCAAAAAAAAAATCTATTTAACAACATATTACACGCAATATACACGCAACGTCATCTATATAACAACATATTAAACTATTATCAGTATAATAATAAAACTTATTATTAAAAAGTTCTCATATCAATACTTTATCCACTTACAAAGCCAAGAAATAATAAATAAAAAAATCTGGGATCGTATTTATTCAATTGACAACGACTTTGAGATCTCAGTCGAAACATCAACAAGTGAACACGAAATCCATTGAGCATCATCCCAGTGATGTTTTGGGCACAATTCGTTCGGAAATCGTCGTATCTTTACACACACGAACGAGCATTGACGAAATAATGACAGACGCAACTTCCCTTTCAGTCAATCGGTTCACTCCCAATCTCAGTTCAGTCCATCAGTTCAAAGATTTTAATTTATTCATTCCATTCTTATTTTATTTTGATAATGTTTCATGTTCATTCTTTGTTTGAATTTTATTTTAAATTTTAGCGTTTAAAATAAGTAAGAAAGTGGGTGGATTATTCTAAATACTATATTTTGTGAGGAATTATGAATGTTACAAACATACGTTCACGCAACAACAACTGAACGTGTTTAAATTAAACTTTACAGTAATATGTAGCTAAATACCTCAAAATAACAGGTAAGTTACTATTTACCGCGATAACCGACATTCATGCGTGCTTACCCACCAGGGATTTCTGTATTGTTTTTTACGAGTTATTGCCGATATTTGTCAAAATAAAATTGATCACTTCTCCGTACTATTACGAAATTATTATATTAAAATGGTTAACACGTAATCATTATAAGAAATAAGTATTTTACCCGTCGCATACGTCACTAAATCCTAAACACTTGACATCCACGGCACTCAATATTAATACGAGACTCATAATCACACAATTTTCCCTCCGAGATTCGCTCAAAATTGGGGCAATACAATTTAAAACTAATCACACAACATTATGACGCCCTAGTATGTAGGGTTGTTGCTGTCTCTGAAAAGCCCGCGAACATAATAAAATGTCATCATAGAAGTACAGTGAGCAAGACAAATACTGGGACTGGGGAGCTAAACAATATGACGAGATCACACTATTTGCACGATAATTTCGAAAGCTGCGGTTGCTACGCTTTTAGACGAAATAGTTTGAGACTGCTGCGTTGTGTCGCGTTTATGCCAGGATTTCGCAGAGTTTGTAGATAAAAAGCCGCCTCACTGTGCTCAAAACGCTGACTTTTTGGTTTTTGTGCTTACAATGAAGTTTTGGATGTGAATGTTGCTACCTTTGCCTCATTTTAAATATTTTTTTAAGGGTACAATGACAAATAAAGTTTATCATAAACAGAAACTAAAAAGTTTTTTCCACATTAAAGTTTACGTTTTATTAGATCCTATTCAAACTATGTGTCAAAGCATTTGTAATTTAAAAATCTGAAAGTAAATTTTTTTTTATATTTAAAAAATAAAAACATTCTTTTACTTTATATTAACTGCATAATATTTATTATAGACTTGATGGACAAACTCTATTACTAATACTATTCCTTTCTTAATCCAGCGTATTTATTTCTCACTATAGATATGACTAATATGTCGACTGCATTAAAAGTAAACTCCAAGATGAAATATGTTTTTACCGATTTTTTTTTTTTTTCGCCTGCCAAGGTGACTTTACTATGCCTGATGGTAAGCACGAGTATAATCCAAAAGTGGGGGTCGCCATATTACTGCGACTGCAAGCAACATGGCGACCTACGTTATGGCGGCCTAGTGAGATTCTTTTTCACGTTCCGCTTTTTGTAGAAGCAATGCAAGTAGACATAGGAAATTGAACACAGACCTTCAGAATTAGTCTTATTCTTAGTAAAAAGATTGCTAATTTGTCGGCCATGTTAATTTCTGCTTTCTTTTTGTTTCAATAGAAACAAAACTAGACAACATAGACAGAAATGAAATCCAATTGCCTTACGAATACTTTTGAAAATCTTTACGGGTAGACGACGATACCCACTAGTGTTCGACAACGGTCTTTCAGCATGACATAGCTACCTGCTAGGCGATTTTAAAGTCCTGCAGACCTGTACGGAGGTTTGATAACATTCGTTAAAAAAACGGATTCAGACGTATCGTAGTAGGCTGGGAAAAACGCTAGGAGAAAAAAACACCAAATCCAAGCCCATTCATATTTTACTACAAAATACTACGTAAATTTTAATTTCAGAAAATATTGTTTACAATAAAACTATTAAGCATGTAAATGAGAAAAGGAAGCCACACAAATTAGCCAAACGCTGTGGATACTTTTGCCCGGCTTGTTAACGAGTTTGACAAATTCTGTCTCACTATAATGAAAATAAAAACAAATTTTGTGTAGCGACAATTTCTGCATTTGATGGTAACTCACAGAAATTTTATTTTGTTGTACGATATGTTGCAGAACTTAGTAATATATATTAGTGTAGTATTATATATACTGTATTTCATCGTAATAATCTGATCTCATTATCCTATAGTAAGTTTCTTTTTAGAAAGAAGTTTCGTCTTACTTAAATAACTTATATAACTTGATAAAAACCCTAAAAATCGTTTACACAGTAAACGATTTTTAGGGTTTTTATCAAGTTTTCCTTCTCTCCGTGCTGTAGTCCTGGTTAATTTCATCATCATCATCATCATCATCATCAGCCTTTAACAGTCCACTGCTGCACATAGGCCTCTCCTATGAAAGGAGGTTTTGGCCTACTATACCACACTGGCCAGACGGGTTGGTAAAAGGTTTGTTTCAAGTTTTCCTTCTCTTGGCAGTGATGTTAGCTGCTTATTTTGTTCCTTTAGTCGCCTCTGGTTAATTTACTCCCTTATAAGCTACACCCTCGAGATGAGTGGGGGACTTGACACTTTGCGTTCATAATCCATCAACTACGTGTATAGTTTGAAAATAGTATCTGAATTTCATTTGAAACAATTGTCGATCTTCTTCTTCAGTCACTTCATTTATTTCTCTCTCTATTTGTGGCTGTCCCTTAGTCCCCAACAATTTTGAATAAAACCATACTAGAATACACAACAATATCAGTTCCTTTTGAGTCACACAAACATTTAATACTATAAACAATAACATCGGCAGAACAAAACACACCGCAAAGCTCGTATTAAAACCATAAATTACGTAACAGTTCCGCCATTTTTAATTTACGAAAATTTACCCGCGCGCAAATGGCAATTGTTCTCAATAAGACCTTACATAAATTAAAATGAAAAACAAACCAGTTATAGAACGAAACAGTCTGCGTAGCACTAATAATTTGTTTTCGTCTTGAAACTGAAACGAATACCACTAACTTAATGAGTCTTATTACAGCCTAAGTTTTGCAGAATCAAGTCTTGAAAATTCTCAGATATTTACTGTGCGCTTATTCTAAATAATTAGTTTATTTTTACAATAAAATGGTAAATTCTTGTCGTAGCAGTGTATTTGAGAAAATTCTTAGTTTTATTTTGCATAGAGATATTCGCTTTCAGGTTTCTGGGAAATAGTTTTTGCAATGTAATGTACCTAACATGCATTCCTGGTTTTAAAAACTTAAAGCTAGCTTCATTTAGCAAAACGAACTGTAGGTCGAAAATTCTCAGAATTTCCCTGAGTTTCTTTCTGAGAACTTTAACTTCGATAGCAGCAAAAATGGTAATGGAATCGTGAGTTTCTTTTATAAAAACCAGAAAGATAAATAACACATAAAATCAATTTATTTAAAAATACAAATTTGTTTTTTTATCTTATCTCTACTTATTTTTAGATTGACTACTTTTTTAAATGTACCCGGACTCTGTAAAAAACTCAGAGCAGTGTTGGGCAAAATTTAATTGCAAGGAAACAATTAACAATTATTGATTAATTGTTATTTGTAAAATTTCAACTAACAATGAATTAATTGTTAATTGTTAGTTTTGCAAATAACAATTAATCAATTGTTAACTGTTAGTTTTGCAATTAACAATTAATCAATTGTTAATTGTTTCTGCAATTAAACTTTAATTAAATTTAAATAAAGTAAATAGAAGAAGTAGAAGATGGAGGAGTGGCACAGGGTAGGGCTCTCACTTGACTGATAACCTTGCAGTTAGCAGGACTGACTGAACTAAACTGACTCACTGAACTGACAGGACTGACTGAACTGAACTTACAGGACTGACTGAACTAAACTGACTCACTGAACTGACAGGACTGACTGAACTGAACTGACAGGAATGACTGACTGAACTGAACTGATAGTACTGACTGACATGGACTGATAGGAGTGACTGAACTGACAGGACTGACTGACTTGAACTGACAGTACTGACTAAACATACTGAACTGACAAGACTGGCTGACTGAACTGAACTGATAGGACTGACTGACATGAACTGACAGTACTGACTAAACATACTGAACTGACAAGACTGACTGACTGAACTGAACTGATAGGACTGACTGACATGAACTGACAGGACTGACTAAACATACTGAACTGACAGGACTGACTAAACAAACTGAACTGTCAGGACCGACTGAACTGACAGTAGTGACTGACATGAACTGACAGGACTGACTAAACAAACTGAACTGACAGGACTGACAAAAAAAACTGAACTGATAGGACTGACTGAACTGAACTGACAGGACTGACTGACATGAATTGACAGGGCTGACTAAACATACTGAACTGACTGGACTGACTAAATAGACTGACTGGCAGAAGTTAAGTAGATGGCCTTAAGTCTGAGCGTGAGCTTATAACTTTGACAAACGATCTTGACTTTTCGCTTACCTGCGCCCGCGCGAATAAAAAAAGATCGTACCTGAACAACAACAGGTAACAACAGTTTGCATTGAAAACTACACAGAAACAAACAGGAAGTTTCGCGGGGTTATAAGAAAGATCATTTATATTGTGTGCACCTGTTTTTCTGCACTGTACCTGTGTAGGTACAGTGCAGAAAAACATGATTATTAATTGTTAGTTTTAATTGTTTGTTGCAACAATTAAAAATATTAGTTGCATTATTTTAATTGCAATTGATTTAATCACAATTAATTTAATTGCTATTGATTGATTGATTGATTGATTGAAATCAATTGCAATTGCAATTGCAATTGATTTCAATTGTGATTAAATCAATTGCAATAAATTTTGCAATTAAATTAATTGTGATTAAATCAATTGCAATTAATTTTTCAATCAATTACTACGATGATTAAAATATTAATTGATTAATGCCCAACACTGACTCAGAGGTTGCTTCAATGCATTCATTTCGTAATTCCAGTCTTCTGCTTTTTACACGTAGAATTCTTATGCAATTTAAGTACTCCAGGTTTTGTAGTATATTTTTATCTAGTATATTTTTATTTAAATAAAGCAATACCAAATAAAGAAAAAAAAAATCAATACAATAAAAGTTTAAAAACTGACCAGAATGGCGCTAGTGCAGCGTATGTGCAAAAACTGACATTACTGATGGAATAATCTGTAATAAATTTCAATACGTTTTTTTTATTTTTGTAATGGAATAGGCGTTTGTCTTCCATCTCACCTGATGGAAAGTGTAGATGAAGACGAAGAAGAAGTTTAGTTACATACGATAAGAGGCCGGCGTACGACACTCGAAACTGCAAGTTAAAATTTGTTCGTAAAAGATTGCTGTCTCTGTTTGACAAAATACAACGTAGATACGAGTGCACCGCTGTATGTGTGTATGTGGATTGACATTCATTCGTAGTAATTCGGACTCTCTCGTAGAAGGTTCGATATCATTATTTGAGTGACACGAATCACACACACATTGAAATATTTTTTGATGCGATAGCACTACTAATTGCTTGAAATTTGTGAAAATATGGATGTGTTTCGTAATATCGAAAATCATAAATGAGAACTCAATATTTTTTCGATTTATTTTGTGTAAGTAGTAGCATAATAATATGAGATATGTTATTGATGAAACAATATTAGAAATATTTTTGTTTTTAAGACAGAAAAAAACAAAATGAAAACATGACATTTACAATGTAAATTAAGTAAAATTTAATTTGATTATATTTTATTCTATATAAGTTTATTTTTAAAAATAAAGACGTTTTATCCTAAATAAATACAGTCTAAGTCCGAATATCAACATATCATCGTGGAAATATGTTTATACTGCAAATGATCTTGGTATACCGTTTGTATGGACAATTCAGCCTCCGGGGGCCCCTTTACGTGTAGCTATTATTCGTTTATTGTCTATAAAACCCGTGTATTTTTTTAGTTTCTTATTAATTTTTGTATCCTGATCTATTTTGAATAGATACTTTTGTACAAAGTTTTGCACTTTAAAATATACGTTGATTTATCATACATTATTAAAAATTACATATTGCTAGTTTAAGCACGACTGTTTTTGTATTAAATATTGTGTGATAAATAGGACAAACCAATCAATGGCAACGTGCGGCATCTAGTACTACAAAGCCTTAAATAAAAAAATGTATACATACAATCCTTAGGACCCTAACTTACTACGTGTTAGGTGTTTCCTGCATTTAATGACACATGTTAACCACAACTGACAGAAGCCAGTCTATTATGTCTACAGCGGAAAAAAAATGGGTTGGACATTAAAAAAATACGAGCTAAGTCCTGAGTCGGAGGTAGTAACACTACATCACCTTGACTTGCGAGCTACAATGACATAAGCAAACGCAGTAAACTAAGTGTGTCAAAAGATAAATACACAGACCGTCATTACCAGGGTTGTCACACGTTAACATTTTGAACGATGTCAATTTCTTTGTTTTTTTTTTAAATAAATAATTTCGCTACTTTACCTTTCTGGCATACATAAAATAATAATGTATACGAAAATATTAAATCAGATTTTTTTGAATATGGTCTATGGAGATTTTATTTTATTAGATGGGTAATTTGTCCGTGTGGTGATGGATTAAGAATACAGAGTGTCACCACCCCTATACATCCCACGTGGGTGTCGTAAAAGGCGACTAAGGGATAAACTACGCAAGACAACATCAATGCAAAGAGAAGGAATACTTAAAACCAACCCTATACCAACCCGTCTGGCCAGCGTGGTATAGTTGGCCAATACCTCCTTTTCAGGGAGAGGCCTATGTCCAGCAGTGGACTGTCAAAGGCTGTTGATGATGATGATGATGGAGATTCTAGTTGGTTCTTCTAAATAGGAATTACATTTTGAAACTGAGCAGCTAGAGTCATAAACATATCGTTTTGAAAGAGCCTTAAAAGGCCTACCTGATATAAAAGCTAGTTGATTTTATAGAATTGTTCATCTACCCTGTTGAAAGTATCGTGTGACAACCATATTCAGGATATGTGGGCTTCTTTACTGGAGACAGCATTGTCCCCACGCTATGTCAGAAAATCGATAGTAAACAATTCCTTCATTGCTTTTAAATTATTGTATTGGTTAACGCAGACTGAATGTTTTTTTCATTTATATGAATTGATGAGCAACAATCCCTTTTTATTATATAGTAGGGTACGAACGAACCAAGGAACTTCATATATTTATAAAATAAAACTCACTTCTAAAACATATTTGCAATTTAATATCTGAAATGCATTTTCGGACAACCCTAGCGGCAGCAGTCATAACTCGGAACTTAACGACAGAGTACGTGAGAACAGGCATACGCACTTTGAAGGGCCTGAGTTACGAGCTCGCGGAAGGATAATAGGCCACTAAAGTAGCCAGAGGAGAACTAGACGAATGTCTGGAGCCGGCTTTTCTCGACGCTCTTACGTACAAAGTTGAAAGGAGTGTCATAAAAAATGGATAGTGCCTATTTAATTTGTCTCCGCAGATATATCATATTTCGTAGCACTTTTACGATAAACTGTAAGTGGAAACTCGGGCAAAGTACGTAACTCGTATATTGTAATATATTTTGAGAAAAAGAGAATTTATATCATCATATTCTTGACTGTAATCTTTTTACCTAAGTGTGATCTTTTTGATCTTTAAAAACCTTTTTAAGTGTGAGAATTAGCAATAAATATCTGACTGTAGTCCATTTAAGTTAAAAAAAAGTATTTTCGTAAAAAGATTGGAATCAGATTGACAGAACACCGGTCTGAACGGATGTCAGTATTGACTTAGCTAGAAAATTCACTTTGATTTGTATATTTCTTACACTATCAGTGATTATGTGATCAGAAATATCTTTAGGCGTTATTTCATTCATGGTCGTTTCAAAATCTAAGAGAAATGGATAACAGATACACGTAAAGCAAAACTTGATATCTCTTTCTGCCAAAATGAAGCGAACTGAGGATAAATTAATATTCATCTATATGTTGATATTACTATACACACCAACAACGTCTTATGTCCGGCAATGGACTATTAAAGGCTGTCGATGATGATGCTTAAGTGTGACATATAAAAAAAGAAAAAAAAAAGTGAAACATAGTACCTACTCCTTTTTTGAAATCGGTTAAAAATGTAATGAAAACTGAATAAAAGCAAACAGTATAGCAAGGTTACGATTGACAAGACAACGATACTGGCATTGAAGACGAAGACATTTTATAGTTTTAAAACACCTATTAACTTCAAAGTGACTTATTATACATTGCTATTCAACTTGACAACTATAATTTTACATAGAATACTGCTTCGTACACAACTGTAAATTACTTATTGCTTAGTTCATTATGTTGTGTATTATCTATAAGAGTCCATATAAAATATATGAAAAAGACGATTTGTTTAATACAAATGACAAATCATTAATGAATGTAAACCAAAATTTTTTATTAGGTTTTTCTTAGGAAATACCTAAAAGCAGCCCAGAGAGCACGTAAAGCCGTCGGTCCCGGTTGTCATGAACATCTATTTGGGAAGTCGGTGCCCTCAATTTTACTGACAACTAGTTCAACCTTCGAACTTTCGAAGTTCTCCCTTAGGGTTGCGGAGGTCCAATATCAGTCGCTCCGTGGAAAAACTGATATTTAGGTATAACCGGTTGAACTAGTAGCCGACCCCAAATAATATTGAGAATAAGGTTAGGAAGAAGAAGAATAATGAATCTAAACTGCGAGAGATTAATTAGTTGCATTACATTTTAAAAGACCAACCTAAAAATGACTGCGTTCGTGCTGTCGTCTTTCGTTAGTAAGTGCAAGACCGGGAACCCAATGGTGCATGAGTATCTCAATAGACTGCCATAATGTGGGCCACCATACCATACTCCATTCAAAATAGGGATGGTGACCGCTACTCCCAGATTCTACCCATATTATCCATCAGGAAGAGTAAATCCACGTTGGCAGGCTCATAAAAAACCAGTCATTGTACAGAGCCTTTGCGGAACACCCTCGGCTACCAGCATTTGAAGCCTATGTTGGACTTGAACCGACTATAACTGCACGCCGTCTCGGGTAGTACTATGAGCCGAGAAACCAGGTATACCCTCGAAAGGAACTCCCTAGGAGCCCCGACGTACCTCGGGCCACCTCTACGGCTTCTAGTCACTGTACAGAGCCTGCCCCGTCAAGATGTTATGTAAATCGTTGAACGATTTCTGTGCAGTCACAATGGCGCACTTAAAACATTAGCATAAAGACTAATTTCGTTCTAAGTACACAATTACTTCTGCATTTAAACTGATTACGCTGCTTAAATATTCACTGTAAATTATTCTAATTACGTCCCATTTAAAGATCCACTTTAAATTATTCTAATTGGTTTGACTTTGGAGTTTTAAATAGTTTTGTTGTACGTAACTGTTGTTTGACACTCTGAGTTTGTTTGACGTAAAAGTTTGGTTTGAAAACCTTTTTGTAGTTTTCAAGACCAATTTAGAAGAATATCTTTAACAAGAACTTAGGTACAAGAAATAATAAGCTTAAAAATTATATTAATAATAATATTTGATTGCCTTCATTTGTATCTTAAAGTATTGATGTTGGAAAGTTTTATTTTATTATATTTTTGAATTTTCAAATAACATTAATATCATCATCATCATCAGCCTATCGTAGTCCACTGCTGGACATAGGCCTCTTCAAATGCACGCCACTTAGTTCGATCCTCGGCGACTCGCATCCAGCTCCTGCCAGCCGTCTTGCGCAAATCATCACTCCACCTGGCCTGTGGACATTTATATTATTAACTAGCTGATCCGGCGAACTTCGTACCGCCCGAATTTGAAATCCCATAGCTTGTTCGCAGCGCCACCTACCGGGTACTATAATTTGAGATTTAAACTATCCTATCTCTCAAGTTAGATCGAACTGCACATGGTGTGCGAATTTTATTATAATCGGTTAAGTGGTTTAGAAGTCCATTGAGGACAAACATTGTGACACGAGATTTATATATATTAAGATTAGTCACATTAATATTATTGTGACTAATTTTTATTTTCTTTTGGGAAAGAAAAAAGTCTTTATTTGGTGTATAATTATTTAACTATTTATCGCATAAGTATTTAAAAAAATACAATTGTTTTTTGTTTGAATAAGTTATAGCGTCTGTGGAAGTAAATTATCCTTTATTAAAACTTTTTTTCTCTTGACAGTATCTCATCTGGCAACTCTTATCTGATCAATTCTAAATTCAAATAATCGTATTTTTTTAAGATTAAAAAAAAATTGAACTTTAAATTCACTCGCGTCTGTAACTGACAACGAACTTAGGACCCACTTAGCACTGCCATGTTCTAGTGATCACACAAAAGCGCGCGAAGGATCGTATAGCCGCGTTTTCGCACAGAACACACACACAATCGAACACTTACTCGCGTGTATTAATAAGACATTCAAACAGTGATATTGAGGGGAACAGAAATGTTGAAGATGTCTACGACGGCAGTGCAAATATTGGTATTTGAAACAGAGTCACATTATGGTCGTCAGGATCTGAATTTTAAGATTTTTCTTTGTATATGTAATATAAACATATTATTATATATGTACGTTAATAGTTATATATGACAGTAGTCATACAAATAAAATGTATCTTAGGTCTTCTCTTTAACATCCATTATTACTCTTCACTTCACCAACACACACATAGATTAATTTTTGTTTTTACCAAAAATACAAACAAATACCTACTGTACATGTGTAAATAAATGGAAGTTTATTGCTTAAACCCAATACCAAACCTTACAAACAACCTTTGGATGGATCAATAGATAAATAAACGAATTCATTGATAGTTTCGGTGTGAAAGAGTGAAAATGTAAACATGAAAAAAACTAAAATAAATTATCTTAAAAATCTCAATTTTTTTGAATTTTTATTGCATAATAACGTACCATTGCATGATCACCGATGTTTGTACGATACATGATTCGTTTTCTCGTACAATTTTCATGCTAATCTTAGCACGGGAACGCTGATTTTCCCGCCATGAAATATTTGTTACCTGCATTATGGAGCGGTTTCATTGAGTGAGGCTGAAATGTGTCATAATTTCACGTAAGAATATATGGCGATGAATATTCAATGAGACCACTTTGTAATAACCGAGTGGCTGATTTTATGGAAGCTGAATTTACAATGAATTATGTCTTAATTTTCACTACATAAGGATGCATTCTAAGATGAGTTTTGCTACTCAAAGCTTAAGGTATGATTTTTAAATGTTAAACTTTTGTCTCTATATTAATAGTTTTAAAACTGGTACCATTTTTCATACTGTGTTAACATAACAAACTTAACGTAACTGAACGTAACTTAGAGAGAAAACATCGAGAAAGTTAGTCGACTAATCTAACTTATACCTCATTATTCTATTATCAATTCAATTGTTTAATGTCCCTATTTTAATTCATTTTCAAAGAAACAAGAAGACAATGTTTACTGCACATCTTGACTTGGTTTAAAACAATTCAATGACGCAGAAAAACAAATCTAATCCGGATTAGTTTTAAACAGATGAGATTACACTCTATCAGGACAAAAATTATTTCAACAAATATACCCAATAAATAAAACAATAACAATTAAACAACTCTTTAAAAGAAACCACTACCTTCTCTCTACGTACGTACGAGTACCTATCTAAGATTGTGCCTTTTCAATTTCGTTCCATGCTTGCCCCGCTTGAGAGCCATTATATACTGAAACTTAAAAGACATTTCTGCAGTAAAGGTACAGGATACGTTTTCATTCTGGACAACGAATGTTGGGGTCTTTGGAAAAAGTGAGTGCATCTGTAATAACAATGAGTTCCTTAGCTGGTTTTTTTTAGTCTTCAGTCTTACTATTATACATTTTTGCGAATTTTGAATAGTTACTTAAAAGTGATTGAAATGCATAGGTATATTGACCTCTGAATAGAAAAGTTAAGCTCTTGCTACTGATATTTACAATTTTAGACTTTCGAGTTTTTTTAGACTTTCGTTACTATAACACATACTCATATTTATTGCTGTAAACCCGTTTATTCCCAACTTCCTTCCGAAACCTTCTACTTTCCGACGTTTCGAACGGGTTATACCGCTCGTGGTCACGGATAGACTGATGTGAGTTTAGCGACGCCTACATGATGTGCAAGTTGTATCTACCCGCACTTGATCGTGTTGATTACTTGAAATATCGAATTTTGTCGCGAAAATGTCCGTTTAGAGCCACAGCACACTAACTACTTTTAGCATCGGCGATCGGCAACTAGTCGCTTTTTAGAAGCTAAATACGGCGACCGAACGCTCTACACCGCATACTTAAAAACGGCAAACGCGGAGATTGAGTCGCTTTTTAGAAGCGCGAAACAGCAGCTGAACGCTACTCTTTGCACACATTCGGATACCGGTAGCATCGATTTGGCATCTGAGCAGTCGCTAAAACGCGATACAGCATCGATGCAGTCGCAAATCGCCGATCGCCGATGCTAAAAGTAGCTAGTGTGCCGTGGTCCTTACAGCAAAAAACATGAGATTTCGCGAAATTCCGGTACGTCCACCTTTCCTGTACCGATATTGGTAATATTGCAAATGCTTTTAATAAAACACGATCCGACCAAGTAAACATGGGGTATTTCAGCCGCACTCTTGTCCGGGTTTCAAAGATTTAACAACATCAAAAATTCTCATGCACCGATACGGAAAATGCTTTATGACCGCTGTTGGTTGGGTCGAAGGTCGTAAATTTTGCAGTTAACCCCGCGGCTGCCGCACTCCTGGGATCGACGACTACATATTTCAGGATCACGGTTGGATTCTGACGATACCCCCCTCGTGTTTTGCGTGTGACAGTACACTTGTCACAGTACGATGCGAATTTTAACGTGATTCAAAAATAAAGCGATTTACGAGTTTTAAAAGGAAGGCAGTAATATTTTGTATCTTCAGTCAAAGGTGACTTAAAGATATTTATTTAGACAATGAAGTAGACTAGCTTTGTGGTTAGACGTAGATCATAAACAATCGACTACTTTTTTGATTAACTTCGCCCGGGGTTAAAAAAGTTGTAATTTAATCTTTATATTATCTGCTTTCTGCCAGTGAGAGTCCCGTCAAAGTTGGTCCAGCCGTTCTAGAGATTAGCCGGAACAAAAAGACAGACAAAAATTTTAGATTTTTTTTTCTTGTATTTTTTTGTAAATAGCATTTCTTAAGCATTTATCAAAATTATTCATTTGTGTATTCACCTTCTCAATTTTATTTGTGCATTGAATCATTTCTCAACATATTAATTCTAGTACTAAAGTAGCAATAAATCGATGAACTCAATAAAAAACCAACCACAAAACTTGAATCATTCGACCTTAATCTATTAAAAATTGCCTATCCCATAATGACATACATTAAGTACTGAATAATGTTCCATTATTATCACTAGGTCCATTATGATATGATATGTTTTCATACACTGAAGAAATACGCTTCTTTTGTGTATCTAAAGAAACCGTGTACTACGAAATTGTGGCACTTATGACAATAAAAATAACTTGTTTTGTGTCATTTTAGCCACAGTTGGGAAATGTTAAATTGTTTTCTTCATATATACATATAGGTATGTATTAAAGCCTGCCAAAATAAATAATAAAAAAAATGCGGACGTCTTACACACAACGTCATCTAGTCCCAAACTAAGCAGAGCTTGTATTATGGGTACTAAACAACTGAAATAAATACATAAACATACTTTTTTTTGTAATTTTAAAAACTTCCGTGTGAAGTCGGGCCGGGTCGTAAGTAGCGTATAAAAAGATAATTTCCAATAATGCATTTAAAGATTAGACAATATTTTACCATCTTATTTAAACATAGTTTGTACTTTTAAAATAATTAATAGATATGAACATTTACTAGCGTCATCATTCGCGGCTTCGCTTGCGTCAATGACAGTGTTTTTTTCATTCTCTTGCAGTTCACATTACATCTCGTTATTTAAAACATTAGTGTGTGCAATACTAATAAAAACACGTGGTCGAAAAGATGCGCAATTATTTTTTTACTTTCCTAGTTTCCTACTTATTTTATGTTACTTTAAAATGTTTTACAACATGAGTAAAAGTAATCGAATCTACTTAGGTACTACTTAACTTATACATAGCTTAGAATATACTTAGCTCTACTGTAAATGAATAGTGGAAAATAATATTAAATGCAAATTGCTAATATTTTCGAACTTTTATTAAGCCATATGTAATCGTTCTCAACGTCACGTCACTCAGTTGATACACACAGACACACATATGACATAGCAACAGCTGAAAGAAACTCAGTGACCAACAGTATTTGTAAATTTTTAACGATTTAATGGCATTTCTTTACTAACTTATCACTTTCTATTGTCAACAGAACGCAAATTATTCGTGGGCATGTTAAACAAGAAACTGTCTGAGAACGACGTCCGCGCCCTGTTCGCTGGCCATGGCGCGATCGAAGAGTGCACGGTGCTGCGTGACGCCCAGGGGCAGAGCAAGGGATGCGCATTCGTCACGTTCGTGTCGAAACAGGCTGCAATCGCCGCCATCAAGGTAAACATGGTAAAACGAAATCATCACCTTTACGAAATCACTCTCGCGTATTATATTACGAAGGAAAACGAGAAAAAGGATGTATGCACATAAAAAAATATTAGAGATACTCAAATCCAAGTAGTATGTTGGTCAATAGATGTATGTGTAATATTAATGCATGTAGATATGGTCATCATCATCAACAACCCATAACGTCCAACTGCTGGGCTGGGGTCTCCTCTCAGGAGGGGTCAAGGCCATACGTCCCGCTGGCCGAGTGCGAGTTAGGGACTGGCAAGACACGTTGTGGTTACGTAATCTTGACGTTGGATGTTTATAAGTCGCCCAAAGGCTTCCCGCTACGCTTTACGATGACAACTGGGACCGACTATTTAACATGACCTTCGAATCACGGAAACATTCATAACAAATCGTGCCACAAATGGTCACCCATTATTATTGGCTATGAGTGCTTCTCACTCGGCTGTAAGCTCTTCATGTAGATATAGTCATAGGCGAACAATAACCGTACAGAGACAAAACTACAAAGAGAAGGAAAACTTGAAACAAACCGAACAGTCTGCCCAGCGTGGCATAGTAGGCGGAAACCTCCTTTCTAACGAGAGGGCTATGTCTAGCACTATTGATATAGACTATTAAAAGCTGTTGTATGATGAAGATGATCCATACTTCCGTACTAATATTATAAATTCGAAAGTAACTCTCTCATCTGTTACAATTTCACGCCTAAACCGCGGCACTGATTTCAATGAAATTTGGCACGGAGATACTTTGATACTTGAGGAATAATATAGGCCACTGTTTTCCGTGATAACCGACAGAGCCGCGGGAAAAAGATAATTTTAAAATAAACTGTAACACCTATAAAAAAGTTTACGGTGTCAAAGTAATACGTTCTAAATTTAAATTGGTTGACTGTATATCAATTGCTTCATTAACTTTTTCAATTTACGTTCCTTTTTTATTATTCTCTCCAGCTTTTTTATGACAAGAGGCCTAATAACTATCAAAATTTCAATAAATTGATGAATATCTGATTATTTAAGTATTTCTTAAGAGATTAACTTAAAAGTACTTTTACTCATTCCAGAATTTAAAGACGAACTCTATAACACTTAAATAAGTTATAGACTTTGGCTATTCGAAGAACACTTGAAATTTCTTAGAAAGTCTAGTATTAACAAACAAATTTTCGGCGAAAAGCCATTTGTTCAGAACATCAAAGATAAATAATACTCAAAGTTGCTATAAAGCTAGCATTTTTCATTAATGGATTGATTTACTAAGAAAAAGGTCGTGTATATCTTATGGATAAAAACGAAATTAGTCTAAGTGACTTAGACTAGCTACTGCCAACGGCTTCATCATTTTAATATTTCTTTCTTCATGTTAGAAACCAACTAACTTTCATACAAATCGTTTATTCGTTATTTTAAGAATAAAAATAATATTTGTGGGTACTTACAGCATAAAAACCGTTAAAATTTCAAGTATGGTACCTCAACACTCGATTCAACGAACACTTCAAATTATATTATACGTATCGATTAAAGGAAATTGTCTATGTCACAACAAACATGTCGTCTATATTACAGGCGTTACACCACAGTCAAACAATGGAAGGTTGTTCAGCACCGTTAGTCGTGAAATTCGCTGACACGCAGAAGGAGAAGGAACAGAAGAAACTTCAAGCTATGCAGGCGAGTCTTTGGGGGTTGGCCGCGCCAATTGCGCCGGCGACGTACCTTGCATCAGAGGCGGCGTTGTCGCCAGCAACGCAACTGCAACTGCTACAGCAGCTTCAAGCTGTTGGATTGCAACAGCAACTGTTGCAGGGGCAGGGTTCGACGTTGCTTCAAGGTTAGTTTTATTACCTTTTAATTATGTCATCGAAACAAAATTGTAGTGACAAATTTTTTGTATGATTGGGTGTATGTACGTGTACCGAACACCCGTATATAAAAGTGAGTAAAAATTATTCGAGGGTAAAATAAGTATCAAATTGTAAAAATCATACTGTGCTAGGTATGTTTATGTAAGTGTCTCAAAATTCTGACCATCCATGACTCAACAAAGCAATGTGAGTAATATTAACAGAAACTAAGAAGCGGTTCAATATTTATATTATTCGTATTTCTGCATCAGTAGTGACAACCTTATAGTTTAAGTATTATTATTATTTTATATATACATAGATGAAAACGGCTATTCATGACTCCTTCATGTCCAGGACATCTTCAAATGGTTCTAAATATATTGTCAGTAATTTCCAAGATAAGCTAGATCATTATGTGCAACAAACCAATATTTTATTAGTAAAAAGCACCCCCGATGAGCTACAAAATGCTTCAATCCAGGAACACAATATTATTTTAACATGTTAAATGATTCATTTTAGTGATTGTTCTGTTATTTTAATTTGCGTTATGTTCGTTTTTATGCATAACTTCCTTTTAAGCCATATTTCCTCGTCCATGGTGTTGATAACATTAGATTTGTACCTAATTGTTAGTATTAAATAATAGCTAGAATAGATTATATAGAACTTGTCAGTGTTTCACGACAAACTAGAATAATCGTGATTCGAATACATATTAATTTCAAAAATGTATATTACTCTCACTAAAATATAATGCTATATAATGCCATAAAATCGTAACAAACAGACTGACAGATAGACAGGATTTAATATTAGTATGAAAGTCTAGATTGTTTTAATCGTTACTTGAATTAACACAAATATTTTATTTCCATTTTTTTTTCAATTAATTGAAATTGTTAAAAAACTGAAATTATTTAAATATGGCAACACCAATCCCCATTCCTTATTTTAATGACTTTCGTTTTGATATAATTTTTTCATATTGTTTTTCTCGCTTTTTTTTTTGTTTACGCATTCCTTTTCTTTTGTACATAGGTGTTAACTATCAGGATATCGGTTTCAATGGTGCAGGCCTGAGCGGGAGCGGGGTGGGGGGTGTTAACGCGATGGGGGGTGGAGCAGCCGATCAGCTGGGAGGTCTGCTCGCCCCCGTGTCGGTTCAAAACTTAGCTGCGCTTGCTGCGATGACGCAACCACCGGTAGTGACGCAGGCAGCGCAGATGCAGCAAGCAGCCGCGCCTCAACCGGCCCCGCAGCCTTTGTGTAAGTTTATTTTTTTAAACAATTTGTCTTTATAACTATAAATGGAAAAACATAGTACTGTGTTTATTTGGAGAAGGGAACCAACAAACAGGATAACTTCATGCCCGGGTCCATTGGAAGACATGCCATTTCTCAAAATGGATTTTTTTACATATAGGAGCCATTCATTAATTAATTAAGGCAATTTAGGGGGGAGGGGGTCGATCTTGATAATTCTGTCGTAAGATGACAAAGATATGCAAAGGAAAGAATAGTGTTACATCCTAATGATTCCATTCAACAAAGTTGAAAGCTTTGCAAAATATTGTTACTTTTAAAAATAAAAATATGAAAATCATCTAAAGGTCATTTTAGATTCTTACGTAATAAATAATAAACAGAGAGGGTCCGCCTATTCTTATTTTTTCTTATTTAGGGGAAGGAGGCGGTCCGAAAATAGTAAAAATCGATTTACAAAATAAATAAATGGTTCTATATATTACACAATAAAATTTAATTAAACATATATTTGTTAATAGTAAACTCGCAGAGGTTTACATCAATTTGTGTAAAAACCATAATCCTACCGTCCAGTGATATCGCACTGCAAAGCATATATTTTTCTACACTATTGGAGTTAGCCATTTTCCCTGCCTCAGCAGACAGTTTTGTGTCCAATAAATCCTCACTAATTGCTACACCTGTCCGAATCCTTAATTGGAGCCACATATAAGATAAAACTAAAATCGAAGGAAAAAAACGTATAACGATCTTTTTTGTCCGCAACTTTCCTATTTCAGGTTTTGGGCTAAAATAAAAAAAAAGTAAATTAATGATGAACATTTTTCACACTTCAGGTCTTCTCGGGAAGACAAACATCACAGGTAAAAAAAAACTAAAATGGCATAAAAATGTATGTTTTTGACATGGAATGACAATATAAGCTTCTTAGGTTGATGTGATAAATGAGACTGGCTGCCGACATCTTTAATTAAAAAGTTAATTTGCGACTGCCTGATGTAATTTTAGGAGAAATTAAGAACAATGTTGACGAAGTGTTACAGTTTTAATAAGAAAAACTTAACTAGTACTCGTACATAATGGTTAGAATTTCTGTAAAATATTTCATTTGTTGTTATTACTTTTAGTTAAAGTAAATCATAGGAAAGTCAGTAATTAATAAGATGAATAATATATTCAAACTTTATACCAAAGTATGAATTGTTTTTAGGTATTTTTTTTTAAATTGGAGCGATTAAACGTCATAATTGAGAAAAAAAGAAATGTAAACAAGTAGAATTTATGCTTTTTTAAAATGGAAGGTAGTGTTTCTACAGCCCTGAATTGTTAGCTTTTCCGATCAGGTACTTAAATAATTTACGAAGGCTTAAACTATTCATATTTATTAAAGCTATTTCATATGCTACTAATTACAAAAAGTGACAATAAATTTATCAAGCAGCAATTTTATAATAATTGTTGTAAGTGCTTTATCCATTTAAATTAAGTATTCTCAACACTGACTACTATACCTACTTACAAGTTCTTAGCCTAGGTACAATCATTATCTACATATTTTTACGTGGAATAGACAATCCACCCGTGTCATAGCACATTTTTAATCCAATGACGGTCTAGCATTAGCATAAATTACGCTTTCAACGATGAACAGTATATTTTATTGTTTCAAGTTGAATACCTTGACGTCTGTTGTATTATTAAATACTAACTGTTCACTTTAGATCCAAGGCTAGTCTAGTTCTAGAATAATGGCCACCGTGCGTCGTTTATCACATGAATCTAAAGGCCTGGTATGATTTCTATGTTGGCATTGTACAGGTAGACTGGCCTGACATTCGCTTGCTTGTGCTAGGACCGCGCAACGTGACATTTGATGTTTACAGCATAAAGTTTAATTTTTAGCAAGTTTCCCGCCATCCTTATTTTTTTTTTGACATGAGGTAGCATGATACTTATTGAAACTTGGTTCGCCACTAAAAAATGATGTCTATTGTTTCTTCTGTGTAATGTTTATGTCAACATTTTTTATAACTAGTGTACAAATGACGCCATGTTTGCGGCTGCGTTTTCTCTTGTTGCATGACATTACACATTTTTTTAAATTTTTACTAGAAAGTAGTAAACTCTTTTCATAGAAACGTAGTCGTGAATAATAGAGTCGGATTCATCCCTTTTGCATTTGACTAAGACTTTAATCAAGCCTTTGATGTGTATCATTTAGATCAATATTTCAAAATCTAACGAATTGTTATTTAGTCTTTATAATTTGCTGAGTGTAATAATTATTCATGGTAATATTTCTAGTGTTAAATAATTACGATTTGAAGAAGTTTTTATGTGACATTAACATTGTTGATTGTTTTCGCATGAACGTGCTAAATAACTAAATTTTACTGTTTTTTTTATTAAATATTCGTGAGTGTTGTTAATTTGTTTTTTATTGTGTATTAAATATTTGTGTTCTTTACTAATATTGTATGAATGACACTGTGACTATCGCATGCAGTGTTGTTGTAGTTTGAAAGCTTGTAATTTGTCGTTTGACAGTTTGGGATTTATGAGGAATACCGTTGCTATGTGTATAGCGTGTCTGTTTTGTTTTCATAGTACACCATGATAGCAATTAACTCGTTCAAAAACAAAGTAATATAATGATATGCAAACAGTTTTGAAAGTTGGATTTCAACGTAAACGTTGTTGGAAATCCTGTTTTTGACATTTACCGTAATCCTTTCTCAGTTAATGTTCAGAATAAATTTACCCTCTAACTTTGCGTTTGTTATAAGTAGCTATGAATCACCCATTACACTAACACGAACGCTTATCTCGGGTAATTTCACGTCGATTTAAATTATTTGAGACGGCGTTTGCGTTTTACTTTTGCTTTACTCTATGTAGTACATCTTTTCTATGTTTCTTGATAATTCTATACTCGTAAATATTTGTTTTACCTACATTTTTTTAAAGGTTTTTAAACGGTACGTCATCTGCCAAAAACCAAAAAAAAAAATTTGCTTAATAGATTTAAATAACTGATGGTATAATGTTGTAGGGTCGACAGCGGAGCCTCTAGGTTCAGCATACGCAGCGCAGTTTGGTACAGCATTCGCGGCCGCGCCGCTCGGTTCTGTGCTGGGCTCGGCTGCTGCGGCTGCTGCTGGCAAGCAAGTTGAAGGTATGATGTTTCCTTACTTACTTACTTCGCTGGCTCAGCGACCCAAAGCGTGTCTTGGCCTCCGACAGTAGAATGCGCCATTCTTCTCTATTCTGTGGTTGGTGGTTTATGGTTTGATGATGTGATTTTTTTTACTTTCGTATATTTTAAGCCTGGTCCCGTTACTACAGATTATCAATTAAACTACTGATGTTTTAAAATGCGCTGATTAAAAGTTGTGTGGTCACGCCTAAAAAAAATATACAGGTTGACTTGAAAACCTTCTCCGTCTTTTTTCGCCGATTAATAATGAATACATGACAAGCTCAAGTACTTATTTTATGTTTAATTTAACCATTTAAATATGTAACTAGGCAACACTATCCTGTGAGGTGATAATTTGTCTTTACCTGTTGTACCCTTTTTCTGTGCGGAAAACCCCCGGATACCACCAATTGATGGCTAGGTCGAACTCGAACCGACTAAAACCTCACGCCGCCGTCTCGGGTTTCTATAAGCCGAGGAACCGGGTGTACCCAAGAAAGGAAGTCCCTGGAACTTTATCTGTTTACCTAATATTTCAGTTCATACACATTTAACGATAACGGACTTACTTGACAATCTAAACCTTTACATCTTTAAGTTATGGAATGGATAGGTACAATAGTTCTTCTGTGTACACCAATTGGAATGACCCTATAGTTTTTTTGGAATTGCGCCAGTCATTGGCTAATCGCCAATTTCCTGTTGAAACGGTTGTTATTTTTTTCTGTTAATTCTTCTTCCTAAAGCACTTCCTTTTTTAATTGCCTATAAAACAGAGTACACATGCCAAGTTTTTGCTTCTAATTTTCTCGGCATTCTAAAGCTTTACGTCAAGTTTTTTTTTGTTTTTTTTTTTACTTGTCTTTGGTATACAAATCATTCAAAATATTACGAACCTTTTTACGTTTTAGGAGAAGACATTGCCAAATCTTTTTCTTTTCTCTTTTTGAAGAGACAGCTTTGACAGCAACAAAGCCGGATTTGGCTAGTAGATAATAATGTAAATGAACTTTAAATCACCGTTGTTTCAATCCACAGGTCCTGAAGGTGGTAACCTGTTCATATATCACCTGCCGCAAGAGTTCACGGACACGGACCTCGCGTCTACGTTCCTGCCGTTCGGCCACGTGATATCGGCCAAAGTGTTCATAGACAAACAGACGAACCTATCAAAGTGCTTCGGCTTCGTCTCATATGACAACGCTGCCTCCGCGCAGGCCGCGATACAAGCCATGAACGGCTTCCAAATAGGTACAAAGAGACTCAAAGTTCAATTGAAACGTTCTAAAGAACTATCAAGACCATACTAGAAATATTCCAGAACTCGTTCCTAGTGAATTTACAAAAAAAAAAGAGTAAAAAAACTATGCAAAGAGGTTGTAAGATTCCGAACGTTTGTTGTGATGTATCCGGTGCACTTGAACTGAATAGTTTGGTAAGGTACGTTCGAAAACGGGAGTCCATGTGCACAGTTGTTAACTAAATAAGAGTAAGGTTAAGGTTTGTGTCAAAGGATTTATCGTTTCCAAAGTATTCCCCAAATTGTTTATAATTATAATTATTATTTTTTGTCCTAACATATAAGTTTTAGTCACATTAAGCATAAGTTCAGGAATCGATACAATTCGTAGACGCCAAAGAACTTGTAGTTTCAATAAAATATTATATCAACATTTGTGTTTCTGGCGAGGAATTATTTTTATTCATATACAAAGATGTATTTAATTTTCATTATCCAAAGGTTTTTTTTCTTGGTACCAAAGTACCGATAACCGATTAGTATTTGGTTTATACGCCGTTACGTTCGTTAGAACAATTATTATTATAATTCGTTACTTTTTTTTTTCTTTATGATTGTGTTACCAACTTGAAAGTTAATTGTAAAATAATTAATGTGGCCATTGTCAGTTGCAGTCAGTCTTTTTCGTTTAAATTAAGAAGTGTTTAGATTAACAAAGCGATCTCAAAGTGATCAGTGTATTTATTGTTTACAATAATTGTTGTCAGATTGTGTACTTAAAATGTGAGGGCATCGCGTAGTAATTTCGCGACGTGTCCGGCAAATTCTAACACTAAACGACGTTTCAAATATTTTACTTGCAAATTCAAACAATTAAGATAATGTCACATATGATAATTTTACAAGTTGTATTAAGCCTCCTTTTGAGTTATTAGTTTAACCAGATTTAAGTTACTATAAATTCGAAGTAATTTAATATGCACACCTAATTACAATACAAAAATTGCTCAAAAGCAGGTGATATATTTGATAAAAATAAATATTTACAAGGAACAAATATGTAAGTACCTGTATCAGACAACAGTTTTTTTTTATTCTAATTAAAAACTTCAGTGCTTAGTTAGAAATTCTACTGTTCTATTTTTAATAAACTACTACAACTTTTGTTGTGTAGTAGAAATAATTGCCGCAAATTACTTTAATGGTAGTATTCAGTTACTTTGAGGGAGTAATTTTTAACCGACTTACAAAAAGGAGAAAGTTCTCTTTTTTACTTGTAAAATAATACGGAATATTCTTATTTTCATTTAATCACAATCGTAAAATATTTGAAATGTCCTCATAACTTATATTATCTCTACTTCTCGTGCTTGTTTGTGTATTTAAATGTAACCTTACTTTATCACAGGCAACATTCTTTTACAATTTTAACACATCGAACACTGGCCCTTTAGTCAAAAATTTTTGTTAGTATAAGTATTTAATTATTACCTATAGTAATATTTTCGTAAGTAAGTTTGGTATTTCATTCGTCTTCTTAATAGGTTCTATTTTTAACACTGTTCATCACTATTTATCCAAATAGTCACTGGCACATTTTATTGTTTAGTATTTTATTTCTTAACAATGAATGTTTTTGAACGGAAAAATACCGTGTTTGAATACTTCAGACAGGGGTCCCCTAACCTAAGGGATAGTGAAATTTATATATAATCGGTATTTTTCCGTTAGACCAACTATAAATATGCAAAAACTTCTTAATGCTATCTATAAAAAGTAATTTAAGTATTAATTACATTTATTTCTTGAATATGACCACTTATTGTTGTAAAAACGCTCAATATGGAAATATAAGAAAACTTATAACTATCACTTGGAGAAAACTACATACATAGATTTATTTAATATATTTTTTTTTTCTTACGAAAATATTTTAAGATTTTATTATAAATCGTTTTTAATTATATTTCGTTATTTACTTGTGCCAATGCGTTCATTTCGATCGAAGAGCTACAACCAATCTTATTACTGAAATTGCGATTTATTCACATAGTGATGTGCAAACTCGACAGGTCTTGCATCGAGACAAAATAAGCAAGAAAAGTGAAATGTCACTAAAATGTTATTTGAATGGTAGACTTCCTTGTCACTAAATTCAATATAAATCTTTCCTGCTTTGCACAGCACTAGTGTTTTTCCATCTAAAAGAACTGATGGTAAACAACGCATCATTATTCTATTAACTTAATTAAATTTAGTTGAGTATTATTATCATATAAAAAAGTTTATCGAGATGGGTCTATATTTAGTTTAATTATAGTCAAAGCTTTGATGTCTAATGAAAGACAATATCTAGACTGAATAAGTTTCCTTTTTAGATGTTACAGCGATACAATTTTTGTCTTGTGATTCCTTTAGTAAGTTCATTAGTCAACACTATGTTAACAAACTTTTTTCTTCGTCTTCAATGATTTACTTGTTGTTAAGGTAAATAAATTATTATAAAGGCATGTACGTATTGTTAAAAGTGAACGTTGGGAATAATAATAGTAAAATGGAGCTGCGATCCTCGACACGACCACTCGTTTAGCCCTTTACGGGTACTTGGATATTATTTTCGGGTTGTATCTGTGGTTGCGATGACGTCACATATCTTTAACTGTGTTTAGGTATGATAATTAAATATATTCGCATAAAACCATCTTTTACAACACTATAAATGTGATCTAAGTACCTACGTGTGATCTAGATAGATGTCAAAAATATTGTGAATAGAATTTTTTACCTACAATTTTCTAGGTGTTTGACGGGTAACCTAATTGTTGCATTGCTTTGTTTTTCATTATCACCCAATGTTACTAAATACGTTGATGGAACGACGTTTTCATTCTAATAATAAATTCTTCTTTTTCGTCATGTTCGAACCAATGACTGAAACAAACTATAGAAAAACATCTATTCATATTTTCGAAGGATTCGAATCACTTCGAAGGATTCGAAATCTTGTTGCAAGAAAAATATTTTTTTAAATTGTTCCCGATAGTGATGTGAATTGGTTTGGATGTCGATGTTTATTGACATAAGTTAGTGTATTGCCAAGAGCCTGCAATGTTACCGGAGAAATGCCATATTTATGCTTATTTTTCAAGCTCGAAGCAAGCATTTATTAATGTCGCCTTGAATGCTTAAATCATTTACTTTATATAAAACATGCAAATATAAAAATAAGTCGTGATGAATTTCTGAGAGGAGACATTTATTTTTTCCAGGAAATGAATTATAAAAATATTTTGTTTGTTAGATTTCTACATACCTACTTTCAAATATCTGTAATACAATTCGATAATTAAATTTAAGCTATTATGCCCAGATTTATGTGGTCATCAATATTTAATTAATATTGTTATCACAATTACGACTCACTGTCTTACATTTTTCAACATTTTGACATTGAAAGACGCTAACGTCTTTCAATTTCAAAATACCAGGTTAAAGAATAAATATTTTTGTAGCCTAACTTGAGTTGAACTCATTCAATGCTAAATGCGTAATATTACGAAGGTAGTGTCAATATGACAGACCGCTTACGTATTAATACGTATATTTTCTCTGTTGATCTTTATTTGGCTTCCTGGAACAGTCATTTGTAATCTCTTTGACACTTCAATATGACCATTTGCATGATGGCCACCATAGAGGAACACAGGCCCACGGGCCGGAGCGGAGTAGCCAAAGCTTCTATTTCCAATGCCAAACACCCTGGCATTTTTTGCGAGAGGGAATCTTAAACATACATATTTTGGAATCACAAAAAGAATAGCTTGTAACTATGAACTCACACATAACAATTTAAAAACATTATATGTCATTAGTATAATGCATATGCCCATTTTGGCTTATGCTTTGACAGAGCGGAATGCTTGCATATGGCTACTCCCTAACCATGTTAGTCTATGATGGCCACCGATTACGAATTGATGATCCACCTGGGCATTCAATGGGTTAAAAAACTAATAATGTTATTCGAATCTGGGTATTTTATGCAAAATGCTATTTTATATTTAACATTACTTCTAACAAGGCAAAGAAAGCTTAACAGATTTTATCGAGTCACGGTATACAAGAGCAGAAGCAAGAAAAATATATTATTTTTACATTAGGCACCATCACTAGTTATACAATTGGTATGAAAAATTATTAAAGAACTGTTTTATACAAACACCCGTTTTGTTGATATGAATGTAAATAAATGTCAAGTTAAAAAAAGCTTTTTGTTTTTTTTTTATCTTTCTTACCTTAAACCTTAAAACCCGTATGTATCTATGTGTTACGACCTAATTTGTTTGTAGGTAATCATATCGCTTAGTTTTTTACAGTAAGTACCTATACATAAAATAATGCACGTTATGCAACATATAACACTAAGGACCTAGTTCTGAACAAATAAAAATAGCTTACTTTTACCAATTACTCTACTGAAAAAAGAAACTGATTTTTTAATTGAAACATCCGTTCCATCCGTCTGTCTGTATAGTTCTGCTCTACCGCGTTTGTCGCTGAACGCCGCAGAGCAGCACTGAACTTCAGCATTCACATGATGATAACACGTTTATCCTTATTTTATACTTGTTTGCTGCGAAAACTAAAATAACTCCGAATAAAATAGTAAAAACTAAAACCCAACTACGACAAAAAAGACGCTGAAGAAGTATAAAACAAGATTCAAACATAGTACACAATTATTAGTACAGAGATCACTTCAAGTTTGAAAAGCCTATATCGACGTGTGACTATGGCTTTACAACCTTAACACTTTAACCACGGCTGACTACGGCCTTTCAAGCAGGAAAGACACTACATGGGCTATCAAAATCTAAACCCACCTTTGATTTTATAGTACAGTACAGTACATATTACATAGTAAGGTAAAAATAACCGGATGCGTACGCATCTCCATAAAAAAGCGATGTTTTCTATGGACATGAGGTCAATTAGGTGAGCATGGAAATGGCGAAAATGCAGTGTTTTTTTCTTTAAAGACAACTCCCGCATTAAAATATACACCTGTGTTGCGGGGGACTTTACAAACACAAATAAAACAGACTAAGAACAACAACAACACTAAGTGTTGTCCCATGTGGGATTAGAACCACTAAACTTGGCATAATAGAATTGGCGTGGCGACCTCATAAAACAGTAGGTCAACCGCAAAGTATAAAAAAAACCATTTATCAATAGTTGTAGTTGTCTACGAACGTGCTCATCGAAGCCAAAAAAAAACTACCAATAATATTATACCTATATACATATTAAATAGATATATTCTGTTTATAGATAGAAATATTCTATAATTAAAGTTTCTGTTGTAAAGAATGATGTGACTTTTCGGATCAGTTTGCCATTTTCTGTGTTCCTTAGTTCATGACTCGGAACCCTCTTATAGATTCGTCATGTCCGTCCGTTCGTCCTCGACTTACTGTCAAGACGGTCGACAAAGTGCTACAATTAAATCAACAAAAACTATTTTTAATTGGAGCCCCTACGGGTAAAGTGAGGATGATATTTTTTTCTCGCGTCTAACCCGTCGTGTGGGGTATCATTAGATAGGTATTTTAAAAACATTGAGAGGTTGCTAAGACGATTTTTTGATTTAGTTATCCGTTAGCGAGTAATTAAACTTCAGAGAGCATTTTTTTTTAAATAGGGCAACTCCTCCCCCCGCCCGTCTTAGAGCTAAACGGCTGGCTCGAAAAATCTGAAAAAAATCATGAAGATAGTTCATATATTGAACTTTCAAGGAAAACTATAACGGCTTAGATAGCTTTGTTAGTTCAGGAGTTACAGAGGCCTAACTTGCAAAATATGCTTCTAAATCCACGTGTCATTGTGGGTGATTACGGAACCCTATTCTTGGCCTGACACGCACTTTACCAAATTTACTTTACTCGACTACGATGAAGCCAAAACCAAAGATTATAAATTTGGGGTTATATGTGTGTTAGTATGGTCACCGCAGCTCCTATAGTACTGAACCGGTTTTAATGAAACTCAATGGATTCATAAAACCAGCCCGGGTGTAATCCTATTTATTCCTAATAATATAATGTATGCTTAAGTAAGGGCCACCGCACACTAGCTACTTTTATCATCGGCGATCGGCGATTTGGCGACTGCATCGATGCTCCATCGCGTTTTAGCGACTTCCTGCGTTCGAACGCGGTATCGGAAACGCGCGTTTTAGCGACTGCTCAGATGCCAAATCGATGCTACCGGCATCCGAATGTGTGCGGAGAGTAGCGTTCAGCTGCTGTGTAGCGCTTCTAAAAAGCGACTCAATCTCCGCGTTTGGCGTTTTTAAGTGTGCGGTGTAGAGCGTTCGGTCGCCGTATTTAGCTTCTAAAAAGCGACTATACTCTGTCCATTCCTTTATTATCTTTTTGACAGTTCAACAAATTTCGAAATTAGTGACGCCCTCACACGTCACCGACTCGATTTGAAATCAAAATCAATCGATATCAATTTCTTTAAGTCAGTATTATAAATTAATAAAATGTGCACTATTATGATATGTGATTGACCCAGAACAAAGAAAACTTCCAAACACAGTCACTTGAAGGTCGGTTTAGTAAGTATTATATGATTTTTCAAATATACTTTCTCATAACTCTGGATTTAAACGTTATTAACCACGCGTTTCAAAGTTAAATTTTACTAACACGTGCATAGTTACATTTTAAGTGAGTTGTCCAATAATAAATTAATTAATGCACAGAGTTATTGTTCTTTATTCTAAGTTTGAAGTTAAATTCCAAAATTTGGACTTAATTCCTTGCAAATAATCAATCTTGAAGTCATACTATTTTAATTTCCTTTTTATTTTATTAAATTTACAGAAACAACACTTAGATGAAGTCAAATTATTTTGATCATAATAATATGATAGATTATTTTAATCGTTTAATCGATTTATCGTATTTCAAGAACTGTTTTATATGTTGTTTTTAGCTATGCACACTGCCCACTTCCCTACCCGTCTATAAAGTACGACATTACTGTAGTACATTATTACGAAAAAAAAATACCGGTAATTTATAGGCGTGACCTGTCAAAAAGATAATAAACGAATGGACAAGGTATAGTTGCCGATCGCCGATGCTAAAAGTAGCTAGTGTGCTGTGGCCCTTATTGGCTAATATTTTGTTTTGATCACGTGACTGACTGACATTAGCCAATCAAACAAGTGAACAGAGGCATCAGCGATTACAGATCGGAAAATGTTTGCAACTTGGCTAGGGGGCAGGCATCAGAACGTAACAAAATGAAAACAACAGCATATTATAAATTATCAACTTTATTCTATCTTAATCATTGCCATAGTTCTTAATTACTTTTTCCTTGAACAACTTCTCAGCGTCTTCTGAAGTGACTTCTGGCGTATCGTGATTCTCAAGAATCGACTTAACCGACGGAATAAGTCCGTTATCATCGGCTAGAGGTAAAATATCACATATAAGTGGTGACTCGACGCCTAATATGTAGTGGCAGGTCCTGGGTTCGAGTAAGTAGAGGGAGACTTGAGCAGGGCTTGAGGAATTCTCCAAGCATTTTAATTTCACTTCAGTTTGTCTAGGCTTGCCTGTTTTGTCGCATACATCACCGCCCGCGTAGAAGTGAGACACTGAACTGCGCTGATCTGAAATAGAAAATATACTTTATTTAGCACAATAGTAGCTGTGACGGATTAAGAATACAAAGTGTCACCACCCCTATTCATTCCATGGACCTTTCCTTCTGGACTCCAACCGGCGCCTGCCCGCACTGTTGCGGGCACCACCTCAAATGTGTACTCTCTAATTGGGCAACGTCCGGTCACACGCGGACGCCGCCCCCTCGCGGTTGGCCACTACTGCGGACGGACGGGAAACCCGTCCCGCCCATCCGCGGCCACTCTCAGGGCGGCATGAGACGCAGGTATGCGCGCCTCCGCCGCCCAACTTGAAACCAACCCTATACCAACCCGTCTGGCCAGCGTGGTATAGTAGGCCAAAACCTCCTTTCAAAGGAGAGGCCTATGTCCAGCAGTGGACTGTTAAAAGCTGTTGATGATGATGATGATGAGTAGACATTATTAGAACTAAAAAAAACTTACTTTGTTTACACACACACACACGAACACACACACACACACACACACACACACACACACACACACACACACACACGCACACACACACACACACACACACACACACACACACACACACACACACACAGACGCACACAGATACCCACAGATACAGACGCCCAAAGACGCACACAGATGCGCACACACACTTTTTTGTTTTGCTTATATCATTCGAATTTCCAATTTTAATAATAAAAAATCCTAACCTATCGGTTTCGGTGCCTTCCCTTTATTTTCCTTGATCCAATCCAGATGTGCTTTTTCATCAAACTTGCCCAAAACGAGAGTCGTCTTCTCACCTCCCCTGTCGACGTGGTACTGGACCACGTGCTTACCATAACAAAACTCGTACTTCCACCAGCCAGTGCCCTAGAATAGATCAAAAACCATACTAGAATGCATGAGACTTAATAAGTGCAGAGTTTAATATTTTTACCATACCATAGCATTTAAACTAAATAAAAAATAAAGTAATTTTGCCTTGACAATGTTTAAAATTTTAAAAACTAACTAAAACTAGATTTGTCACACTAAAAATGGTCATTTTCTAAACACATATTTACAAAAACAGCATTAGGGAAATCGGTTAACTAAAATTAGGGAATTTTAGAGAAATTTTACTTTAATAATGCAAGTTTTCGCACCATTTTTTTTTAAGTATGTGCCTGTGAAAGTGACTAACTGCCTGGTGGAAATAGACCAGTGCTTTTAGTGTTTGAAAACAAAATAAATTATAGTAGGATGAAACCCATTGTAAAAGGAGAAGAATATTGCAAAAATTAAAGGAAAAATAAATTACGGGCGATCTGAGGTCGGGAAGGGGGAAAGGGGGGGTTTTTAAGGGAAAAAAATGGCTTATCTCGATTTCCGGCAAAACTACAAGTCCTATGGAAAAAAGTCAAATGGCAAAGTTATAGGTAATAAAAAGATCTACAACTTTTGCATACACACTTTTTTCACGTAACCTCAAATTTATGTGAAAAATTCAAAAAACCAAGTTTTTGGTTTTTTATGTTTATCTTTTACAAATAAAATTATTTTTTAACGAAATTTTGTGGAAAATTAGCTTTTCATGTCCTGAATACACCATAATTTATTTGATTTGGAAATATCTATTTTTTCACCTCATTTTGACTAAATAAATAAAAAATAAAATTAAATAAATAAATATTTGGGACATCTTACACACAACGCCATCTAGTCCCAAACTAAGCAGAGCTTGTAATATGGGTACTAGACAACTGATATAAATACATAAACATACTTTTTTTTTGTAAATACATACATATTATACATAGAAAAACACCCAAACTCCGAAACAAATATTTGTGGATCACACAAACATTTGGTCCGACCCGGGAATCGAACCTGAGACCTCTTGATCAGCAGCCGCATACGCTGACCACTAGACCAACAAGGCAGTCAAATACCGAAATAAAACCCTAATTTTCAATCGAAAATTCGTCCGTCAAAATATCAACGTTTTTGACAAAAATTGGGTGTTTTCTATTCGATGAAATGTCTACTTTCCGATGGTGTAAAAATATATATACATTACCATAGTAAATCTTCTCAGAAAATGCAAAAAATGAAAAAACTCAAATTCGATATTTTTTAATCGTTATTGAGATATTTATTAAAATTTACACTTTAATCACTCGAAAAACGTAAGATTGCATGTTACAGTGATAAACAAAAATATTACAAATCGAAATATACTACTATAATTAACAAAATAATAAATAATAAAGTTAATATTTAATAAAACATCTACAATATTTTGAGAAAGTTGCAGAATCTTCTTTAAATTATATGCATATGTGCCTGTTTATTATTATTTTAAGATGATTTAATACCTGAGTGACCTAATGACCTTTACTATGGCTGGATCTAGTGAGATGTAATTTTACTAGTTTTACTTGCTACTACATTGCCCGAATCCAGGGCCGGATTTAGGGGAGAGCAACCAGGGCAACAGCCCCGGGGCCTCCATAAAAGAGGGGCCCCCACTTTTCGAGAGAAATATTTTTAAATTTAGACTAGTAAACAACTTTTGTTTTATTTATTTTTTCGCGTTGTACCTTTACTTTACTTACTTTACTCTACTGTACTTTTTTCTACAGTACTTTGTACAAACATGATTAAATAAAATTTAATTTTAGATAATTCTTTCTTGTTTCCGATTTATATTTATATGTTCGTTAAATAATAAAATAGTCTATACCTGGTTTCACAATAAATTATTAATCGGAAAACTAGATTGAAAAAAAATATGATTAATTTATTTGGAATATAATTTGGGACCAAGGGGCCTCTACTCCTTTGTTGCCCTGAGGCCTTCACACCTTTAAAACAGGCCCTGCCCGAATCGCGTTATTTTTTTGTTTCGAACTTTGAAATTTATGAACTTTTATGCAAGCAGTTCTTTTATTATACTACCCCCTTTTTTTTCTTTTTTAGTCTGTGCGTAAATCCTCTCGGATACCACCAGTTGGTGGTTATGTCGGACTCGAACCGACTACTCCTCAGAGGTGAAATTTCAAAAAATATGTTTTTATATCTCTATTAACTAATGTTTTTCTTAATGGAATAGAAGATAAAAAGCGTCACCTGTAAAAACTTCAAGTATGTGACTCCAGCGGTTTACGGTCTGCTTTGATGAAACAGTAACAACAGTACTTGCCCTTTTATGTCTAGATTAAGAAAAAAACCTAGTGCAAGACGTCCAGAGGCCAGGTGGAGTGATGATGACGATCCAAGTGGCGTGCAATTGAGGCCATGTCTAACAGTAAACTGCGATAGGCCAGTGATGGTGATGATGATGTTCATGTTCATGATGATGATTTATTTACTATGGCTAGAACTTATAAATACTAAAAAAACTCAAGAGTAAAGGATAATTTCCACCAAACAGCTCGCATCACAAAGGATCGAAACGGATATTAAAATCTTTAAACGATATTAAACCGTGTACCCAGTGATTTAAAATCCATATTACCATGCCGCGTACAGCACCTTGACCGTCTTCAACATCGATTTGCGATTGCAGTATAAACAAAGCTGCGGCACGCCCGTACAGCTTCTTATTGCTGTAGATAGAACCCTTTCCGACACGACCCGATCGGTAGAAATCGTCCTTAAAGTGCATTAATAGTGAATTCTTAAAATGAACTCAATGAATCATATCATACATCAACAGACTTTGTCCAATCCTAGGCTTAAGTCGAGTACGATCAAAACCTCCTTTCCAAGTGAGGCCTATGTCCAGAAGTGGACTGCTAAGGCTGTTGACGTGATGATGTGATATGTGATGATAAAAGATGTGTGTGATGACTTACCCCGTTCAGACAATTTTCTCCGTTTAAGAAAGCTCTAACAGGAGAGTCGTCAGTGATCACAGGCGGTGACTTGTCAACGAGCTGATGCTGATTTGACTTCGCATCCTCAATCAGATCCTCGTCCTCATTGAGGGGGTGTAGTTCGAACTTAAGATGAGTTTCGCCATCCTGGAATTGTTACATTAAAGTCAACATCTTGGAGTAGATAATGAATTACCCATTAAAGCAATGTGTTGATTGATTTCATCACATAAAATAAAATGTTTCAGTTTGGAGTGTCTGTAGTAATAAAAAGTATATATGGTGCTAACATCATTAAAAGCAATTTTTAAAATTTTTGTTTGTCTGTCCGTCTGTTTGTTTTGATTTTAACGGGACTTTAAATGGGATATTCTATACCGGAACGGGATATTAAAACGTATACACCTTGTATGTCTATATTACCATGTTCGGTTACGATTGCTAATCGCAAAATGTGCGGTCAAGCTACCTAAGTAAGCTAAGCTAGATATTCCATATTTAAATTTCGTTTAAAGATTGTAAAATCAGTATCAATTCGAAGCGTTCGGTGGAAAAAGAACTTTAGATGTTACTTGAAGGAAATTTATATCGGTAATAATTAACTTATTAATTAACTGTTCTGTGGAGGAACGAGTATCGTGCTCCTTCAACACAAAGGGAGGATACACCGACCAGGCGTGGTGAACATGCCTGGTGAGCCACGGGTCAACGGTTGATGTTGGGCAGTTGTGTATATGCGAATCGGCACGAGAATTTCTATATCGCGATTCAGGATTAGTTACTTCGTGGTTTAGTGTTTTTTGGTAGATGGCGCTGTTGTACCTTTCTCCCTTGCGCTGTATTTGAAAGTCGCCACAGTTTCATAAAAAAAATATCGAAAAAGAACTAATGTGTATACTAAACAAATGTACAAATAACTTACATTACACATTACACTGCACATTTACCATACTGAAAGAAACAAAAGCTAATAAACAACAAAATACGTGCTAAAAGCAAAAATAAATATAATTACCTTATCAATTTTTTCAACTTTTAACACAGCTAGAACATCCTTAGGATCGTTATCCTGAATAACGCCAACAAAAATGTTAAAAAAGCCACTAAATTACTAACTAAAGGGTACTACTTGTACTACAAATGGTGTCGATTGTAGTATTTACGAACTTTAAATCTGTATATATTTAATATGACCAGAGGGCCTAGTGTGAGTTATGCATGAGAGCATTTTCAAAACGGAAAGGTAAATTCACTTATAAACAAAAGATAAGGCATAAATAGGTTTAAAGGCCTATTCTCTATGAAAAGTATGTCGGAAAGAAGAAGATATAGAGAGAAAAACAAAAACTCAGTCGTAACCCGTACATGATTTGTTTGGATACGACCTTATTTATATTTACATACATTTGGAGATAATATTATGAAACTATTATATTCCGCCTAAAATATAAATCTTAATATCTTGGTTACCATATTTCCAATGAGACATGAATATATCGTAATACAAGACTTTTCCTGAATATAATATGTCAGTAAAATAGTTTTACTACAATCAACACCAAGCAAATGATAAAAAGAACAAAGAAATTAGTAAAGTCAACGTTATCACTTAGTTTGATAATGAGGGTAGTGTGAAAATAAAAAACTATAGACAGCACAGTATACAATTTACATATTTGTGGTAAAATGGACTGTAAGCAAATGAGATTAAAGTATACAATCAAAGAACAAATTTTAGTGAATTTTAGTTTAGTGGTGTGAACAGAATCACCACTATTACGTGCTCTTCTGTAACTGAAATTAAACAATTTCCTAGATTTCAATATAAATAGATTACTGCACGGATGTCCGATTGCTTCGAATACTATGGCTACGATTCCCAGAATTAACGACACTTTATGTGATTCAAAAACTTTTATTTTGAGTCTGGATAATCTAGTGTCCGTTGCATTCTTAGAGCGGAAGGTGAAATTCTCAATCCGCTGGTATGACTGTATCCAACAGTGTGCATAAAGGAAGAGATGGCGAGTGACTGTACGAATGGTCCGCCTCTACCACCAACGTGAAATAAGATAGATTTTACATCAGAAGCATCGTACAAATCAAACGTCAAACAGATAATGTACGCAGGTCTAATTGCTAAATGCAATCTGTTCCAGGAATAGAAATGTTATAGTTTTATGATACTTTGTGTTGGCAGGCGTAACAGATTTTTGTAAAGGTTTTGTAAAGCGACATAAAGTTGACTTCACTAATTTTTTACATTCATTGTCATGATAGTGGTTAGATGAGGAAACAAATTAAAAAAATATGCATAAAATTACAAGTAATTCTATTTCTACACGATGACGATTTAATTACTTTAGGGGGACACAATTAAAAGGAATAAACGTTATTTATCATCTGTATTCGTCTAAATCGGTTTAAAGTTATGTTTATTACTTAAGCTAACATTTAGTTATTTGTGAGATCATCAGTAAAAAAATTCTTATAGGGTCTCCTGTTCAAGGAACACAGTCACTTTTTACTAGGTTAAAATTATGGTATAACACTCTATACCGTTGTCCGTGTGGTGACGGATTAAGAATACAAAGTGTCACCACCCCTATTCATTCCATAGGTGTCGTAAGAGGCGACTAATGGAACAAAATAAGCAGCTAACATCACTGCCAAGAGAAGGAAAACTTGAAACAAACCCTTTACCAACCCAGACGGGTTGGTAAAGGGTTTGTTTCAAGTTTTCCACACCGCTATACCACGCTGGCCAGACGGCCAGCGGGTATAGTAGGCGGTGTATAGTAGGCCAAAACCTCCTTTCAAAGGAGAGGCGTATGTCCAGCAGTGGACTGTTAAAGGCTGTTGATGATGATGACTCTATACCGACTAGTTTAAACCCTACCAACTACGATCGATAGACAGGATCGTAAGCGGGCGGGGAACAACGGGCTTTTTGTTTGTATGAAAATCGCTCAAGTCAATTCTGTAGAATTGTCGAGCGTCACTGGACATTGTCTACACAGATAGACAACCATCAAATGGGCACATGGGCAGACCCAAGGTCCTCATCATTAGATTTAATACTCCACTATTGGAAATAAGTCTCACATTCGAAACGGATTTGGGCCAACTATATGGCCCGACTATGCGAGTTTTCCTTATTTTTATACGCTTTTTATTCTTTTTTAACTACACTTATTGCGATTCTGCGTATTTTATTCCCTTAGTCGGCTCTTTTTTAACTGCCTCGTTGGTCTAGTGGTTAGCGTATGCGACTGCTAATCAAGAGGGTTCGAATCCTGGGTCGGGCCAAAAAGTGGTTTTGTGATTTTCTTAGGAAATTCCTAATAGCTGCCCGGAGTTTGGAAGTTTGGCGGTGATTCACACCCGTGCCTCGGAGAGCACGTAAAGCCGTCGGTCCCGGTTGTTATGAACACCTATGACAATCGTTATTGGGAAGTCAGTGCCCTCAAATATACTAACAACTAGTTCAATCTTCGAATTTCAGTTCTCCCTTAGGGTTGCGGAGGTCCAGGTGCCAGTAGCTCCGTGGAAAATCGGAAATTCAGGTAAAACCGGTTGAACTAGTAGCCGACCTCAAATAAACTTCGGAATAAAGCTAGGAGGATGAGTCGGCTCTTACGACACGAATGGGATGAATAGGATTGGCAACACTGTATTCTTAATACTCAGTCACTATGAAAAAAAAACAAGAAACAGATACCCCGATACCAAAGAAACTCCTGACAATAGATGTGAGAAGGGACCCGACAAAAATCAACTTGGCAAAAAAAAACACGTGAATTCAGAAGTCACTCAGTTGGTACAGGGTTTGTTTCAAGTTTCCCTTCTCCTCACTCACAATGAGGATGGTGACCCCTACTCCTGAATTTAACTCATTATTTCTATCAGGCAGAGATTCTATCAATTTGTTTACATTTGAGCGTACCACTTTCGTGCGCTTAATGTAAAAAAAATTGAAACAAAAGTGGTTTACCATTTCAAAGAGTCTAATTTGGACGTAATTCGAGTAAATAAATCGCCATCTTGTATACAAACAAATTATACTCTAAAAATAAAACATTGTGCATCATACTTCATCATTCTAAATACACACAATCCAAAAGAAATCAAAACTTACATTTTTATTCATCATTCTAATTGTCTGATGATGGAACCGCAGGCTATCAACCTCCATCTTCAAAAGACTCCTTGGTTTCTTCGGCGCATCGTCGACAGGCAGACAATCTATGATGTTCTCGCTCACATCCTTTGGTTTAAAATGTGGATGCTCGCAGAGTAAGGGAGATAGAATTATTACTTCATATTCGCATGTGGAGGTTTCTTTGAAGGAATAGACTTCGTGTTTTCCGTGTGTATAGCATACATAGTATACTCTAGTTAAGCGGGGTTTGCCATTTAAATCACAGACTGTACCTGTAAGGAAAAAATATTTATTGGTGAGGCTTTCGGTCCTTAAACAGCTAGACATAAGCCCCTATGTTTGATTTTTGGACATCTGACACACAATGCCATCTTGCATCAAACTAAGCAGAGCTTGTACTGTTAGCTTGATTGACTGACACAATACTTAAAGGGTACACTACCCACAGTAGGGAGCCGTCTATAAACCATAGGTGGCCTTAGGTACGTCGAGGTTCCAGGGTTTTCCTTTCCAAGGATACACCTGGTTCCTCGACTTCTAGTGCCCGAGAAGGCGAGCGGTTTTTGGTCGCATACGGATCATCTCGTCTCGTCTCATTCTGTTTAACAGAGGAAAAAACCCTCCAAGACAAAGGGAAGATCCTCCGACTATTTCTCTATCGCGATTCAGGATTAGTAGTTACTCCGTAAAGTTCATTCCGTGTTTCTTCGTGGTTCAGTGTTCCTTCGGCAGATGGTGCTGTTTGATGATTTTCGCTTGCGCTGTATGTGGAAGTCGCCACAACACAATAAACATCCAGACTCACAACAACAATTTGTGAATCACTCAGTGTTATTCCAAGTGGTTTGAACCCACAACACGCAGAGTAGAGAGCGACCGTTAAAACTAGTAGATCAACTCACTACATCTCAATCACTATCACTCAATACATACATATTATATACTCCTTTTAATATTTTAAACCCTAAGTGACTACTCTGCCTGATAAAAGCATGATACGAAAAGCCACCATATTAATCGCAAATGCAGAAAATGTAGCATATATTATATATAACATGTACATTTTGTAAATATAAAAATAATATACATAGAAAATACTGACACTCTGAAGTCAATATTCTAGTTCAAGCAGCCCGAGACATCAAGCACAGCAATCACACTGTTTCACTGAGGCAGTCAAGAATTATAAAATCAAAGCCATATGTAGGACCTACCTGTGTCCAGAACCATTTCAACTGAGGGTAGCTTGGCTCCTTCAACTTTTGTCATCTTATACGGCTCCTTAAACTCCATAGTCTCTAACTTAGCATGCTTCTCAGCATTCCAATAACCCAAATAATATTCTTGAGTTTTTACATTTTTACCTGCAATTAATTTTATAGTAAACATAGTTATAGTACGGTAAACAGCTGAGCAAAGTTTCAGTATTTGAAAAAAAGTAAGTTACTCCTTAAATCATCAGGTTTCTGACAGTGATAGGCCCTTTCAGTTGTTTTATAGATAAGCCAGAACAAACACTTGGGCTACTTTTTAATACTAGCTTCGCCCCGCATCAATACTAATCATATCTACAAGGCTTGTGAATATAATTTTACTAGCTAACCCGACGAACTTTGTACCGCCTTAGAACATTAGTGTTTAGTTATTAACTGATAGTGACAAATCGAGAGCAGCGCCACCTAACGGGCCCCGGTCGGTACCGCCACAATCGCTATGTTCCTGCATTTTAAATCTGTAATAACCTTCAAAGATAATAATTTAAATTACATACTGTAAAGGGTCATATTAATCTATATTAAATGCACAATGTTTTTCCTACTTAATTAGATAAGGATTTATACTGTATTGCTAAAAATCGCTTCGTAAATAAGTCATTATTTCTCTTAAAAAGAAAGAAAAAAAAGTTTATTATGGGTTACTAGCTTTCGCCCGCGGCTCCGCCCGCGTGTATGTCGGTTATTGCGGTAAAATGTAGCCTATGTCCTTTCCCAAGTTCAGTTCTATTTTCATACCAAATTTCATCAAAATCGGTTCAATGGTTTAGGCGTGAAAGCGTAACAGACAGACAGACAGATAGAGTTACTTTCGCATTTATAATATTAGTAGGGATCTCTAAGAGATAGACTTATACCATCTTGGACTTTTTTGTAGACCTTTTTAAGGTGTACAATACTGTAGTACATTATTTTGACATATGTCGTAGGGTACAGCCAGCGTTTGCAATGAAAGCGTAAAAAATAGGTTTATTTACGACAACACATTAGAAACCTCTAAAATTATCAATGTTTTCTAGTATATTATGCATGAATTATACATAATTACAAACCTTCCTCTAGAATCACTCTATCTATTAAAGAAAACGACATAAAAATCCCTATCGTAGTTTTAAAGATCTAAGCATTTATAGCGACAGACAAAGCAACTTTGTTTTAAACTTGTGTGACTTCCTGTATAATTTATGGTTTTACTTCGTTGTTAAGTGCATAAGCTATTAACTTGTTGTATCAATTAAGGAATGTAGTACTCAACTAAATACGAGGATTTATTTTATGTAACACTAGCAAATATGATTGAAAAAAGGGCTGGTCAGTGTTCATCAGCAACCCATAATGTCTCCCTGCTGAACTAGTCTCCTCTCAGGAGAGGGTTAAGGCTACATGTCCCTAGACTGGCCAATTGCGGGTAGGGGACAACCACTACTGCAAGACAACCATGTGGCTACGTAATCTGCCACCCGTTTGTTTTTTTTTAACTATGAAAGTCGTGAAGCTTAGTCAGTGTTACCAACCCAATATAAAAATATACAATACAAAAACGTGAAATTTTATTTTGGTATTTTTAACAGATGCAAACAAGCGGGTGGAGCCTAGTCCATAAGCATGGCTCTGCTGCAGTTTACAACAGACATCAGCATCACCAACTAATAACGTCCCATTGCTGGGTAGAATCTTCATTCACGAGATGGTCATCAACAGTAGAACAAAGAAATTATAGCATACCTTCTCTTTCTTCATGATACTGTCGAATATACCGCCCATGACACACTTCGTAACTCCAGTAGCTTTCTAGTCTGTACGAACATATCTTCTGTGTGAAGAGTGGCTTCAGCAGGCTCATTGGTGAAGGTCCATCATAATCACCAATGCTTGTTGTCTCTTTCGCTCTTAACTCTGGTATCTTACATTCATACTTTTCTTTGTTTGTTGTTGTTACTTTGAGTATTTCTTTTTTCTGTACCTGATATGAAAAGTATTTATTATTTTTATTATAACTGCCTCTAAGTGTAATATAATATAAGTATATCTCTTTTTTGTACATCACTATCACCACCCTTCAATGCTGAACATATGCCTTTACTTAGAAAGGAATTCCTGGATAGATTATGGTATGGGCAATGCAGTATAGTGCTCCACACTAAGGCGGCTTATTAAAATGTTTCTGCATCGTTGGGTCTGAGACTCACCAAAGTATGAAAATAGAATGAATGCTGTCATTTCAGGTTGTTTTTCTGTGAGAGGGTAGTACCGAAGGTAGTATCTTGAAAAAATTGGCCAAGTACGTGTCAGGCCACTCATAGAATAGAGTTCAGTAGTAACCCATAATGGAAGGTATATTTAAAGTTGTGTTAATTGTTATGTTAAAATCTCACAATGATTTTAAAAGACCTATATAATGATACCCTACATGATGAAAAAAAATAAGAAAAAAAATATCATCCCCACTTTAAATGCAGGGGTATCTCCCCTGCTTGTAAAGTGGGGATGATTTTTATCCTAAATAAAAATATTTTTCATAATTTTATTGTAGCACTTTGTCCACGTAATTTCAACACACATTTATGTAATTAAATAAATTAATAAAATAAATAAACACATATTCATGCAGTTTCATCTTTCTAGCACCAACCGAGGAAGGATAGACGGACTAAAAGATTAGTGGACGGTCAAACGGATGGACAGACATGGCAAATCTATAAGGGTTCCGAGTCATGAACTACGGAACCCTAATTACCATCAATCCTGGTCAGAATGGGTGTCTAGTATAAATAGAATTCAGCAACAGTTGTTTGCAATTAATGAATTTGTGAACATTAATTTCCTGTAAATTTTTTATCATTTGCAATTTATAAAATTTATACCATTTTGTGTGGTGAAAGATTAAGAATACAGTGACTCACCAGGGTAGTTACTATAATAAATAAATATTTCGGACAACAGACACGAAACATCATCTAGTAGCAAACTAAGCAGAGCTTGTACTATGAGTACTAGACAACTGATATAAAAACATATTTAATTTTTGTTGTAAATACTTACATATTATACATAGAAAACATCCTAACTCTAAAAAAAATATTTGCAGATACATACAAACATCTGGTCTGACCTGGGAATTGAACCCGAAACCTCTTGATCAGCAGCCGCATATGCTAACCACTTGCTCCCCTAGCCAAATTGCAAACGGTTTCTCCTTTTTTATTCTCATGTTTCATATGCTAATATTTTGTTTTGATCACGTGACTGAGTGACATTAGCCAATGAAACATAAGAACAGAGAATAGAAAATGAAAAAGTTTTGCAACTTGGCTATCAGGTAGATTAGGCAATGAGTATAGTGACACTATTCTTAGTTTCTACTCATACTTTCAAGCAGTGTATGAGACTGCAGGGCTGTCTTTAAGTATATGGGGGCCCTGGGCACACTAGTTTTGGGGGCCCTGGGCACAAGAGTTTGGGGGCCCTGTGCACAAGAGTTCGGGGGCCCCAAATTGTTGTCTGTCTAATAAAAATATCAATCATGTTTAATTAATTTCATATTGAACTGTAATTCTTTTTTTATAATAATGTAATGTGCATAACAATATTTTTCGAGACCAATGTGTGTGAGAAACAAATTGTCGGTTCGTTTGAGGGCCCAGAGCACTGGCCCCGTGACGGTAATGCAGAGTAGCGACTTTGGCAAGCTCATATTTATAACAAAAAATTATTGGTTAGCAACTTCAGCCTAAGAATAATAATATACATACTATTGCTGGATAAGAGCCTCTCTTTACAAAAGGTTTCTTATAGGATACATAATACATGAATTTTAAATAGTGAATTTGTGATACCAATTTGTTGGTAGGTACCTACAAATATAAATTATTGAAGAACCTGTACTAGGAAAATAGTGATAAAGTTTTTATTTTCTTGGACTAAAACACTATTAGTAATAATGATATTTTTAGACGCTCTAAATAATAGCTAACTTCCTGAAGAATCAAATGCCATATTGGATTGAAATCGGTGTAGCCGTGAAAGTGTAACAGACAAAGTTTAATTCTAATTTATAATATTAGTGTGGGTAATATTTATTAAAGACATTAATCTAAATTTTTAAACATACCTCTGGAGTAGCGGGTGGGTTTATGTCACCATCGATTAAATTTTCGAGTTCTTTATCTCCCGGCCAGTTTATTCCAAATAGAATACTGTCGTCAAATCCTTTGAAATCATGATCTATGCAACACGAGAGTTTCAAAAAACACAAACATACGAGCCATATACTCTTCATGTTACTTATTTAGGCATTTGTATTTTATATGATCATAATCTGAAACTAAACAATATTTTCTATTCCTCCATTTACTTACTCTTTTAGCAAACAAATTATAATGTGGATATGTAGTAAGGTTTCTCAAAACTGCATCGACACCATTAAATTTTAATCAAAAAACGACCTCTGCAATTTAGTCGTTTAATACATGGGATGAGTTGGTCATCTGTCATTAGTTCACGTCAAATTCGTTTAGAAATTATAACATACCAAATTAATTCCCTAGCTTTAGTTTGAGGTTTTCGATATCTTAAGCCAAATCGAAAATCATATTAACGCCTTTCGACTTTATAGCAATTATAAAAAAAAAATGTTTTATTACAAAAATGAAAGCCAAAATTAAAAAAAAAAATGCCGTTCTACTCGTCAGGATAACACCTAAAGAAGACAATTGATTTGGAATAATCGACTTAAAACGTTTTCTACAAAATATTGCCGTTTTAGGCTAACGACTATGGTTACCAGAGTTGCCACCCGTCCCGAATTTCCCGGGACAGTCCCGAATTCGATGATATCGTCCCGCGTCCCGAAGACCTATTGATTTTGTCCCGATTTTTCACAAATGTAACAATTGCTCAGTTTGAATTCACCTTCTTCTTCCGAGCAGTGTACATAAAAAGAAACAGCTATTGGGTGCCAAATGAAACTAATGACAACCTCTTTATTAAAATCTTTATTTGTTGTTTTCAGTCACAGGTTGTGATAAAAATGAGTTAAAGAAAATAAAACTGAAAAAGCACAGAAGTTAAACGCATAATTGTGTCTTGTAACTCGTGCTCAGGGCATACTTCCTTCAAATGTTTATTTTAAGCGTGTATTTATTACAAGCAGAATTGCAAATTTCACTAAAGACATACGCCAGCCAAGGTGACTCTACTATACCTGATGGAAAGTATGAGTGGAATCAAAAAGTGGAGGGCGCCATACTCAATGCGAATGGAGGCAGTATGGCGGTCTGAAGAGAAGCTTCTTTACGCGCCCCACATAAAGGACCCGGGATCATAGTAGAAAGGAAACATGAGTTAGCAGTGAGTTCCAGATTTTCATTTAGCATTAAGAGGGGGGGGGGGGTCTTTTTACGTCCCCTTATCCTTACACTCAAACAAACATGGCAGCAAGTAAGAAAAAGAAGAATTCACAGAGTCCACCAGCACCTTGAGACGGTACGGCCGGCTATGCTTTTTCTAAAGAAGTTCTAAAGAACCGTGGTTCTAAAGAACTGTGCAACAGAGTTGTCTAGAGTACTGACAAGCTTTTATCGCCTGTCATATTCCTCAGGAATTGTCCCGGAGGCCTGGAGAGAGGTGAATGTTCAACTTATCCCCAAAAAGGGTGACCGCTCAGATGCCGCCAACTACCGTCCTATAGCTGTCACCTACATACTCTACAAAGTGCTTGAATGAATAATTAACAAGCAATTGGTTCATTACCTGGAAGATCACGATACCTGGAAGATGAGAATCTGATCGAGTTCAATGCCAAAAAAAACAGGTTTGCGCGATCAAAACAAAAAAGTCTCCATTCGTTCCCCTTCCTACTTTTCGGAGTACTCAGCTGCCACTACAGGTAAAGCTCGGTATCCTGGGCATGGATATCTGCCAGGATCTCAACCGATGGGAGTACATCGAGAGCGTCACAAAGGCGGCCTCGTGGAACCTGAGCATACTAAACAAGGTGAGACGTTTCTTCTCGCCGGAGCATCTGTGTCTTCTCTATAAGACCCAGGTTCGCCTCTGCGTGGAGTACTGCTCTCATCTTTGCAATACGCAGTATTTGCTTGACGCTCTCGATCGGTAGCAGAGGCGAGCAGCTCGCATCATAGATAGTCCCGAAGCCACCGAGTTCCTGGAATCTTTGCAGTTGCGAAGAGATGTCACCACTATGGCAGTTCTCTATCGCCTTTACCATGGGGAGTGTTCTGAAGAGCTCCTCCAACTCATCCCTTCCTCTACGGAACAACACGATCTGGCCAGGGAAGTCACCTTCAGAGTGGAAGACATACGCTCCAGAACTAAACGGTTCGGGTCTTCCTTCTTGTGCCGAGCAGTTAAAAACTGGAACTCATTGCCAGCTCATATTTTTCCTTCCTACTATGATCCCGGGTCCTTTAAGCGGGGCGTGAAAAAGCATCTCACTAAGCCGCCATAATGTGGTTCGCCATACTGCTTGCATTTGCAGTGAGTACTGCGACCCCCAGTTGTGGATTTTACTCATGCTTTCCATCAGGCATAGTAAAGTCACTTTGGCAGGAGTTTTATAAAAAAAATCCCCTTTAAAGCTGAATAACTCTCAAACGGATATCGAAATCAAAAAATTGTCAGTGCAACTTTCTTAATGTTTAGTTATGACCGATCTAATGATACCCCCCCTAACAATAAAAAAATCGCCCCCACTTTACATTTTGTATTCATGATTTTACTTCAGCACATTGTCGACGTATTAAAAACATGTCCATGCAGTTACACCTTTTTAGCACCAACAGTTTTGACGGATTTAAATTCGAGGACGGACAAACGGACGTATCGAATCTATAAGGGTTCTGAATAATAAGCTATGGAACCCTAAAAAATGATATAAAATAAGTGAACGCGCCCCGTAGCAATAAAAAAATACTCATGGAAAAATATTTGATAAATAAATGTTTAAACAAAACTTTTATCCTTACCAAAAAAACTGCTTTTTTATCATGATCTGAACTAGACTGAAATTTGACCGACTGTCTATAATAAGTATCTCGTCCCGATTTTTTTTTTCGAAAAGGTGGCAACCCTGATGGTTACGGACGCGGTTTTCAGTCTTGTAGTCCAGCACTTATAGAATACAAATACATTTATGGGTAAATGAACAAGAACGGTTTGATTCAATTGGTTTTAAACCGGCGTTACATCTGCACTGATACCAAGCAATTCTGTAGGAGATAACTTAATCTGTGTCAAATTACATAAGTCGTTGGCAGAGAACTAAGATCATTGAAGTGGCAGTGAGCTGACCCTATTCCAAGCCCATAGTCGATCTGAACCGCGTGCAATAGGGAAGCCAATCCCTAGCAGTGGACTGAAATAGGCTGATGATGACGACAAATGGCATGACAAAAAATGAATTAAATATAACGTTCAAATTTGTAAAAATGATTTTTTTGGGTAAATTAGTTATTATGGTACATAGATTACTTAATTAACTCTATTGGGTATGTTCTTCTGAATGAAAAGATATTTCGCTTAAAAACCGCTGACAAATTGACAGATTTTTATTTACACAGCGTATGACGTAATAGTAATTAACTAATTAGAATTGAATTGTTTTTTTTCTCATTTAGAATTATGTATTCACACCTAAAACTATGTAGTTTGAATTAAATTAATTAAACAGTTAAACTTAAATTAAACAGGTAGCACGATGTCATAAATTGTGCAACTTTGGAAACATTACCTAATTTTTAGGGTTCTGAAGTTTATGACTTCGAACCCTATAGATTCATGTCCGTCCGTCCGTGCTCGACTTACCGTCCAAACGGTAAGTGCTAGAAAGATGAAACTTTGCACGAATATGTATTGTAACTACGTCGACAGTGCTTCAATAAAATTATGAAAAATATTTTTATTTACGGTACCTCCCCTACACGTAAAGTGGGGATGTTTTTTTTTTCTCGCGGCTACCCCATGATGTGAGGTGTCATTGGGTAGGTCTTTTAAAAATAATAAACGGTTTCTAAAATAATTTTTTGATTTAGGTATCCGTTTGCGAGAAATTCCACTTTAACTATTTTGTAAAAACAGGGCGTCTCCCCCCTCTAAAAGCTAAACGGCTTGCTCAAAAAATCTGGAAAAATTCGTGATAGTGGTCCATTTAATGAACTTTATAGGAAAACTATAACGGATTAGATGACTTTGTTAGTTCAGGAGTTGTAGAGGCTTAACTTTTACAATGCGCTTACTTGGAAAACGTCATACAAAATTATATTACGTAGTAATACTTAAATACCTATTACAGGTACCTGGACCTAAATCTTTAAACAGTATTTATAGATCATCAATATCGTCTCCGAATCATACAATTCCCAAAAATTCAATTGTTTTCTAATAAAAGAAAATAATATTCTAATATGTAGCAGCCCTACAACATATTTGTCTTTCTTTTTTTTTAATAAATAGATATATCGGACATTTTACACACAATGCCATCTTGTCCCCAAACTAAGCTTTATTGACCCCTTTCACGTGTCTATTGAACCCATACTACGTATCCATTCACCACATACTACGAATCTATTACCCCCTTCCCCGTGTCTATTAACGTCAATCATAAGTAAAAAATGACTTTGTTTACAGTTTTACAAATATTTCGAAATTTACATCATAACCTTACCTTACCTTTGTATTAATTTGGGTGTTTTTTTTTTTCGTGTGGAAAATCATCATGAAACATTACCCCACTGGGGTTTTCTAGAGGATGAGATCTCTTTCTCGACTCCTCCCAGCGCCACCGCTCCTGATGCGGGCACCGTCTCTGTTCGACGACCCTCTCTTAAGCGACGTCCGGCACACATGGACGCCACCCCCTCGCGGCTGGCCAACTAATGCGGTTGGAGGGAAAACCCGTCCCGTCCACCCGCGGAAAGTTTATAGGACCTCGTTTAACCTGCATTCAAGGGACTCACTGCAAGATCCTTTTTTATTATGTTGGACAAACCTCACGTCAATTCAGTTTTATTGTTTCAAAAAAAATAACTGCATGCTTAAAAAAATATAATTTTCAGAACGTTTTTCTTTCAAAATATTTGGCTATAGTCTGTAGAAAAACATTTTTAGATTTGTATCTATTCACCTCTGCGATTTTATTTACCCCGTTTTACCTCCACATCAAACACAGACAGCGTAAACAACTTCCTATAAGTCAAATCCAAAATCAAGACTACATTTTTATAGCGACAGGTACATATTTCTTTAATAAAGCTAATGTAAGGATCTGATTGAATCACGTCCTCTGTACCGGCAAATGCTACGCATTTTCAAATATTGTCAAGACAAGTAGCCTGTCGAATATTTCTTCGCATTTATTTGTTATGGTAACACTACCATGGTTAAAAAGCTAAGAGACTCCTTTCGGGAATTTACCTTTAAAGTTTTAATGTCTTCGGGGTATTTTCAATCCTTTAAAAGACCTTTCTGTTTAACAAGCTAACTTCATGTCGATAACCTATGACTTTAGCATATATATTCTGTAAAGACGCATTGTCGTTCAGTCCGTCTTTCGAGATGCTTTCTTGCGATAGTCTATTGTAGTTGCTATATTTGAGGACGTGATATAGCGACGTACAAATACAAAAAAATATATATTTCTTTGATATTAAAATAAATCTTTATCGAATGACGTGAGAATAAGGTTAAAATATTGTGTTGGGACGTGACGTTAAGTGATATTTTAGACAATAATTTATTTGTTTACGAAACAAATTGGTAAGTACCTACCTACCCATCTATTAATAATTATTAAATTGTGATTGTTTTGCATTTAAATTATACGTTTGTTAATTTATAGGTAATATCTTTCAAGATTTCAAAGAGATTGATGCTAGGTAGGTACCTAGTTATATATAATTTTACTAAAAACTTTTGTTAAAAAAAAATGTTTCGGCATTTGTCCTTTAAACAAGTTATGTGTTATGAAAAGTATGTCTTTAATCAAAACATATCGACGTGTAAGTACATACATGCAAAACAATGAAATGATTATTTTCACAATAATTAGTTCATCATTCGTTTCACTTCGCCTAAATCATAAATTAGACTCGTAGTGACCATTTTTTCCGAACCGTCTTTTGTATGAATAAGAAGTGTTCTTATCTGAGATATAAATGCAATTGTGATACATAATAAACAAACAAGCTGTACATATTTTGGTAAAAATAAATACTAAAATAATTAAGGTTCTTATTGCATACGTTTCTATTACATATTCGACATTCTTTTGATATTTTTAAATAAAGAATTAGAAAACGTGATGTTTCAATACTTGCCCACGATTAAGTTAATAATGTATTAATCAGGTATAAATTATGGTGCTGTAATAGTAACGATAACTTTTTAGGGTTCCATAATTCATGACTCGGAAACCTTTATAGATGATGATTACCGCCCAAACGGTTGGTGCTAGAAAGATGAAACTAAAATACCTTTTGTTAAAATACGGCGCCCCCCTCCCCCCCCCCCGCCCTAAAAGTTAAACGCCTGGCTCAAAAATCTGAAAAAAATTATGATCATAGTCCATGTTTGTGCTACATGTCAACAGATGGCGCTATCTAACCGGAAAACCTAAATAAATATCGCTATATAGTTTCCGTTATTTAGTGAGCTTAATGGGATGTTTTAAACTTTAGATTACGTTGCGTACTTTCTATTCTTAAATTATTTCCAATCAACCTAGGTCATACCGCGAACAGCAATATTTAAAATTGTTTGCTATTTGCTACATGCAGAGCAAAACTAAAAGTTTGTATACTCTTGAAATTAAGAAAGAAAGAAGATTTTAAAAGCTTACATTCGTGATTAGTTTACAATTTCTTAATATTGTAAATTGTTGAAAAGTAATTTTGGAGTCGTATTTTAGATATGAGGCTATAACTCGTTACGTTCAATAGATTATTAGTCTAGTCGAAAAGTTGAAAATGGTACAAAATAGAGATACTACTCTTAAAATTATGTTAGCTCATTGGATCCGGAGTGACGCCTAGTAAAATGTGCCAAAAGAGTGTATTAGCACATAAAAAATTGCAAAAGTTATAAACAATTAAAGATAAAAAAAAATGGCATTTCGTTTTTTGCCAATATTTCGTAAACTATTATTATTAAAGAAATTTCAAATAAAGATTCTGAAAGAGGAAGAAATTTCCAATGAAAAACTACTAACTCCCGGAACTCTATCTCCATTATTTATTATTTTAATTTAACGCTGAAAATAGGTCTGCGCGCGACATTTTTAGATTGCACGCTTTGCGCCAAAAGCGAGTACGGCACATTAATTAATTTATATAAGGTATTGAATATTTGTTTTTAAATTTGAAAAAATTATGGTGTGTTTTGAACACTATAAACAATTAAATTTTAATTTTTAAATTTTACATAAAGTTAATTTTTCAACAAGATAACAATTGTTAACTAACAAAATTTTCTCGAACCACCGTCATAATTGTAAGTGAAAAAAAAATGTTTAAATAATGGTCTTAAAAAATTTTCGCAGAGCTTTTCTTAAATACATACTTAACAAGATCGCGCCATAAAAGTTAAAAAAATATTTATACTTTGTTTATAACATTTTTTTTACTTTACTACATTACTTGGATTTTTCAGTTTTTGTTCAAGTTAAAAAAAAAAAAATATTTTTTTAAACTAAAACTAAAAAATATTTATATTTTGCTTATGCAGAGTATAAATATATTTTTTACTTTTACAACATAAATAATGGAGATAGAGTTCCGGGAGTTAGTAGTTTTTTATTAGAAATTTCTTCCTCTTTCAGAATCTTTATTTGAAATATCTTTAATAATATTAGTATAAGAAATATTGGCAAAAAACGAAATGCCATTTTTTTTAATCTTTAATTGTTTATAACTTTTGCATTTTTTTATGTGCAATACACGCTTTTGGCACATTTTTCTAGGCGTCATTCCAAATCCAATGAGCTATCGCACATAATTTTAAAAGCAGTATCTCTATTTTGTACCATTTTCAACTTGTCGACTAGACTATAATATTTGAATAATTTGATATATCTAAAGATTAAATATTTGTTCATGATTTGCAAATCTAATTTTCATGATTGTTTTGTTTCAGAAGAGTGATCAAGATGAACACCTTACCGTGGCTCGTATTATTAGCTTTGCCGACTCTTATTTTGGCAAGCATAAGTGTAGAGATAATTGCTTCCGAAGACGAATCTGAACGGCAAGTCCACGTTTCTGGCAGTGAGGTGAACGTAATCAGCGATATAGAAATACAATCATTTCAACTATACGACATTAAATTGAAAGAAGCTGTTAAGGACAATACAGGTGCAACACCTGACGATGTTTTTTTAAAGAGTCCCACCCCGTGGAATGATTTGTACAAAACATATAGTTGGCCGCAAGTGAGTAGGATCTTGAAACCCATTCGAGCGAAAATGTTCTCAGTCAAGTACAGCCCTAAAATAGTGTTGACTCAAGTGTTTAGGAATCCGAGCACCAAAGTTGCTACTTATCATGCGCGAATTTTTCATGATGTTGAAGACACAATTGTGTCGACGTGGCAGACAAGTGAACGGCTATCGGCTAATCTAAACATATCTTACGGGTTCGATTTTTTGGCGATGCCGGTTTCCGGTAAAGCTAGTATCTCTTATACATCAACATGGGGAGAAAATGTGATGAAATCCCAAATGGTTACTGTTGGATCTGAAACTGGGCTTGATATTACCTTACAGCCAAACCAAAGTGCTAAAGCGGAGTTGTACGCGACAAGAGGAGTGATGATGGTACAGATAGATTATGAAGCGACCCTAGACGGTTACGTTGCGGCGAACTATGCCGCGGGGTATAGAGGACACCACTTCTATGGAATAGACGTAAATGATGTATTAATCGCTGCTAACATGAACAGAACTTTGTTTTCCTCAGAGAATATAACAATGGGTTATTATTGTGATTCTGAGGTTGTGGTCCATGATTACGATACGAATGATATTCTTTATTTTCCTAATCTCGTTTAAAATCTTTATTATTTTTTTCTTTTTTTAATTTCTTATTTACTGTATATCATAATTTGAATTGGAACTTCTGTTCGGTCACTTTTTTCTGACAATTTGACAAATAAATAATTGAATTTTCACATAATGCGAGTTATTTTACATCTTAAAGATTAGTTAGATATTTAACTGCCTCGTTGGTGTAGTAGATAGCGTATGCGATTGCTAATCAAGAGGTCTCGGGTTCAAATCCCGGGTCGGGCCAAAAAGTGATTTTTGGGTTTTTCTTAGGAAATTCTTAATAGTAGCACACGTAAAGCCGTCGGTCTCGGTTGTCATGAACATCTATGGCAATCGATATTGGAAAGTCAGTACCCTCAAATTTACTGTCAACCTTCGAATTTCAGTTCTCCGTCGATACCAGTCGCTCCGTAGAAAAACTGATATTCAGGTAAAACCGGTTGAACTAGTAGCCGAACCCAAATAATATTGAGAATAAGGCTAGGAAGAAGATTACCAATCATATAAGAATGAATTTTATACTACACCTGATCGGAACAGTAGTCAATATTCCCTGAAAATGAAAAGAGAAAGTTAGTCTTTTCCTTTACCTAAATAAAAAATGTATGAAAATCCATTTTTAACGTGTTTTAGCGGGAGAGAAAGTTGTATGAATTTTCATTTCTCATGTATTATCTTATCTATGGCGCGCGCCTGCCCAAAGAGTTTTCATATAATTTAAATATGGAATCTCCGTGCCATTGACATCCTTTTGTGAAGAATAAAAAAAAACAAAAGAAGCTCGAAATATTTATAAATAATATGTCAAATTCTAAATTGTGTCTTACATGGTGTCTTACGTTTTGATTTTATTTTATAAATACTTTAAATGTTCCTCACAGGTATAGTATAAAGAATTGTGTAGCACTCGGGTGAAAGTCCCATTCCTACCTCGGGAGTATTGTGGCCCTAGGCTGCGCCCTCGGGCCACAAACTGCTCCCTCGCTAGTAATCGGTTCCTTTCCTCCCTCGGTGAACAATGTACTATAGACTACTTTTTTAGACTTCCCTTGTTCCCCTGCAATAGTCTAATACTGTTAGAAAAGAGCACTCATATATTCGAGAAAAAGCAGTCACTTGCTGAAGGGACTCGGCTTTATCGGCGGTACGAAACTAATAATAATAGATTGTTAGACAGAACAATGAACCCTACTACAATAAACATAAGATCGAATTTACATTGTCACTCGTTTAGTCTGTTTACGTTTCTCAAAAGCGTTATGTTCGAGAACTTTTATGACTGTGACGACCTAGAAATGTGTAAAACCGTCTTGTGGCTGTCGCATTATATAAATTGCTGCTCGACTCACTGTAAGTAAGGCATGGCAGGAACAGTTAGAAATATTTCAAGTTAGAAGTCCAGGTTAAGATTAAGGTGGGTCGTTGCGGCTATGTGACCGCTGCAAACGACCCGAGACAGGTGACACCCCTGGTGCGGCTTGGGGGTGTTGCCAGGGTGGGTTGGTGTTGCGCCTCTTACTGCGCAGAGCGATGGGAGACGTCCTGTCCTGGGGGTGAAAATAGTCACCCCGGGATGTACCTCAGTCTTTGGGGTACGGCAGGGGGGACTCCAGAAGCCGCTGATGCGTTCCTGGTGTTCCTCCCAACTGCCGAGGTAGGCCGCCGCGGGGTTTAGTGGGTAGACCGGTTCCTCCGGGAGTCCCACACACGCCTTTCGTCTACCCCACTAAGGGTATGGTGCGAAAAGCATTCCCCGCGTAAAAAAAAGGTTAAGATTAAGGTGTGATAAACAAAGCAACTTAATTATCAGATATACATTTAATTCCTAAGAACATACATCAAATGACTGTCACGTGCACGAAGCAACTGGCACAGACAAATAAAAAAAAAAACTTTTTTTTGTGTCTATTTTAATATGTAAATATACATTTAACATTAACAACGCTTATTTATCTATTCTCGTCTATTCCGTAGTTTTTCTTCAACCTTTTTCTGAGCCTCCATGGCTTTATTCAACAACATTTCATCAACAGCCTTCAACTGGAAACAGAAATAAATAATAACAGATGATATTATTTCTAAAAGAAATAACTATAAATATATTTGTAAAATCGTACATTATATGCTAGACTAGTTCTTTCACGCGTCTTCTTTGAAGCGTTGAAACAGGGGTTATAGTGAGCTAACCTAAACCAAATAGGCATATGCTACTGCGGGCCTTTTTACACGCTTTTTATTAGCTTCACCTGTATGTTTGTTTGTTTGTATGTTTGAGACCGACACCTTTGGGTGCGATTTTGACCCACTTTAAACGGCCAGATTTCCTTAAAACTTTGTAGATTTATCGAGGACCGATGACAGTACACTAATTTGAAAAAAAAATACTAAAAAAATAACTAAACAAATTAGTCTTTAATATTTTTTTAATAATTTTAATGTAACAAAGCGTGGGGTGCTTTCTGAAAATATTTCTGAAACGTCACCCCACGCTTTGTTAATTTAAAATTATTTTCTACTTTTTAGTTAAAAAGCGTGTTTGTTTGAAGTCTTTTAAAACTATTTTTTTTGAACTTTTAAAGGGGTTACAATTCTATAATACATTGTTTTCGTGAAATTTAAAAAGTTTACGAATCTCTCAAAAGGAATATTTTCTCCTGTTTTTGCAACATTTTTCATTGATAGCCCGTTTCTATTGATCGTTGCGTGAATGTATATAGCCTACCTCGATAAAAGGACAGCGTAATGACTCATTTATTTAAATCGGACTAGTAGTTCAATAGATTAGAACTGCCTCGTTGGTCTAGTGGTTAGCGTATGCGACTGCTAATCAAATTCCAGTCTCGGAAGTGGTCTCGGGTTCAAATCCCGGGTCGGGCCAAAAGTGTTTTTGGGATTTTCTTAGGAAATTCCTAATAGCTGCCCGGAGTTTGGAAGTTTGGCGGTGATTCACGCCCGTGCCTCGGAGAGCACGTAAATCCGTCGGTCCCGGTTGTCATGAACATCTATGGCAATCGTTATTGGGAAGTCAGTGCCCTCAAATATACTGACAACTAGTTCAATCTTCGAACTTCAGTTCTCCCTTAGGGTTGCGGAGGTCCGTTGCCAGTCGCACCGTGAAAAAACTGAAATTCAGGTAAAACCTGTTGAACTAGTAGCCGACCCCAAATAAACTTGGGTATAAGGTTAGGAAGATGATGAGTAGTTCAATAGATTAGCGCGTTCTCACAAACAATCTCTTCAGCATTATTATTTCATTACCATGTTTAGTTTGGTTGGATATAAAATACGTACCTAACTAAGTTTAGGTACGTAATTTATAACTCACTTGGGAAGTGCTATATAAAATAATAAATAAAGAAATATTTTGGACATCTTACACACAACGCCATCTAGTCCTAAACTGAGCAGAGCTTGTATTACGGGTACTAGACAACTGATATAAATACGTAAACATACTTTATTTTTGTAAATACATACATATTATACATAGAAAATACCCAAACTCCGAAACAAATATTTGCGGATCACACAAACATTTGGTCGGACCCGGGAATCGAACCCGACACCTCTTGATCAGCAGTCGCATACGCCAACCACTGCGTCATTGAGGTAGTCATATTTTACCTCTTTTTGGAAAAAATTGAAAAATATATAGGACCTACATAAAAATGTTTACGTGAATAAAGTATAAGAAAAATACCTCAGCACAAAAATTATTGTCTAGAAGAGTGAGTTCTTCCATTCCTTTTTCCTTCTCTGTCTCATATTGAAGAGTGAGTTCCTTTATATTTTCTGTACGCTGAAGAGCCTTCTTTGTCTGGTCTTGCATCTTCTTTTCCTTTTCTTCTGCTTCACGAAGAGCACTGTGTAATGGCAAATTTATATTTGTGAGTTAGATAAACATAATGAAATAATTTTGTCTGTCTGTGTGGTGCCGGATTAAGAGATACTTGGATATTATAAGAGGCGACAACACAACCAGACACATTATTGATGTGTATAATTAGTCTGACGACTCCAAAATTACTTTTCAACAATGAAAAATATTAATAAATTTATATTTGTGAGTTAGATAAACATAATTAAATAATTTTGTCTGTCTGTGTGATGCCGGATTAAGAGGTACTTGGATATTATAAGAGGCGACAACACAAACATATTATTGATGTGTATATTTAGTCTGACGACTCCAAAATTACTTTTCAACAATGAAAAATATAAAGAAATTGTAAATTTATCACAAATGTAGGATTTTAGAATCTTATGTCTTAACAAGCGGAGCCCCGTTATGCGAGAGTAACGTGGCGAAGCTTGTCAAAAAATGTAGCCTTAGTTACTCGTTATATCACCAGCAATTTGTGAAAGTACCGTCAAAATTGGTCCAGCTCTTTCAGAGAACAGCCGGAACAAACAAACACACGGGCATTTTTTTTTTAAATTGATGTTTTCGTTTAAGTACCGTAAATACATTTACATTAGGTACTTACATAAATAATAATAATAACAAATGTTTCGGACATCTTACACACAACGTCATCTAGTCCCAAACTAAGCAGAGCTTGCATTAAGGGTACTAGGCAACTGATATAAATACATAAACATTTTTTTTTGTAAATACATTCATATTATACATAGAAAACACAACACCTAAACTCCGAAACACAAAAATTTGGTTCGACCCGGGAATCGAACCCGAGACCTCAAGCACAGCAGTCGCATAAGCTACCACTGCACCACCGAGGCAGCCAAAATCTTTATATTAGAATATTTTTTATGAATCAATTATACTTTAACGTGCATTTAGTGTAAAGCTGTTATTTTAATATTACAAACAGACATTCTAATTCTGTATCCTACTAATATTATAAACGCGAAAGTTTGTGAGTATGTATGTGTGTATGTATGTGTGTGCATGTGTGTGTGTGTGTGTGTGTGTGTGTGTGTATGTGTGTGTGTATGTATGTATGTTGCTCTTTCACGCAAAAACTACTGAACGGAGTTGGATGAAACTCTACAGTAATATAGCTTATACATCAGAATAACACATAGGCTACTTTTTACTGCAATAATCGAGATAAACGGGCTACGTGATTATAAAAAATACATAAAGCGTAAATGTCAATATGTATCACTGTTTATCTCCTGTCAAAACTTCACAGGTTGTTATGCATAACACACTTGCATAGCAACCATAATGATAAGCGGGTAACACAGCGGGGCGCAGCTAGTATTTCTTAAATATCACAGATCATAATGCTTGGTGTCACCAGCAAGGTGACCTGCAGCTCAAGGAGTTCCTAGTCTTTGGGATAGCACAATATTTTATATAAGGTTATTTCAAATCTCACCTGTTGAGTACAGTTTTTTCTTGTTGTCTTTTGACCTCATTGTCCAGTCTGATGTTGGCCAATTCCGCTCTGAAAAAATTTTTTTTTTATTAAATATTCCATCCCTTCTTCCTAGCCTTTATTCCCAAGTTTTATTTGAGGTCGGATACTAGTTCAACCGGTTTTACCTGAATATCAGTTTTTCCACAAAGCCACTGGTATCGGACCTCCGAAACCATAAGGGAGAACTGAAATTCGAAAGATTGAACTAGTTGTCAGTATATGTGAGGGCCCTGACTTCCCAATAACGATTGCCATAGATGTTCATGACAAGCGAGACCGACAAGTATTCCATCCCATACTAATAATAATATTGTACACCAGAATAATACCATACAACGGTAGCTTATACCAGTAGGTACAAGCGGCGGCCTTATCCCGAAGGCAATCTCTTCCAGGCATCCAAAAAATATTTTTTTTGTTTTATATAATTTTATTACCATACTTTTTTAATTTTCGTTCTTTTTCATTTTGTTTAATTAATTTAAAGCACTGTATTTGTGCTTTGTATAATAACAAATGCAGTGCTATATGTTTCTGCTCAAACGGCATAAATACACAATTACATTGGTGTTCATTGTACATGCCTTTTATTGGTCTACATATCTTCTTCCTAACCTTATTCCCAATATTATTTAGGGTTGGCTACTAGTTCAACCGGTATTACCTGAATATCAGTATTTCCACAGAGGGACTGGCATACATATAAAAACTATAATGGTATGATAAATATTTCGGACATCTAACACACAACTTCATCTAGTCCTAAACTAAACAGAGCTAATACTATGGATACTAGACAAGTGATATAAATATATATATATATTTGTAAATACATTCATATTATACATAGAAAGCAACCAAACTCCGAATATTTATAGATCATGATATAAATATTTGGTCCGACCCGGGTATTGAACCTAAAGCCTCTTCATCAGCAGCAGCATACGCTAACCGCTTGACCAACAAGGCAGTCACTTATTATTGTATTGTATTTTTCAATGTTGTATATGTATACTGTTGATATCTTCACATCGTTATGATGTAGAAACATCTGCCCAGGCCGCCATGGTATGGGTCACCATGCTGCATTGCCTACCCTCACAATGAGGATGGTGACCCTCTACTCCTGGATTCTACTTTTGTAGTAGTAATAGTCACTTTGGTAGATTTAACCGTTCTCAAAATTGACATTTTTAGGTGGTTGGTCTTCTGTGTGAGTTTGAGGGTAGTAATGCCCCGGTCGAGACGCCGGTTCGTTCTGAAATTAACGTGGCAACTTAATTCTGTAAAAAAAATGAAAAATAATGCAATTACCTGGCGGTCTGAAGCTCCAGCAGTTGTGCTTGCAACTCGCCCGCCTCAGTATTTAGAACGTCTATTTCACCCTCCTTACTTTCGGACTCTAGGTCGCCAGTTTCAAAGTCCCTGCAAACATATCAAGTGAGATTATAATCTATACAATTAAATAAAATTGTAAAAGTTTGTTATATTAAAATAACCCCAAATAAAAATAATTTTCAGAATTTCATTACACATAATCATGCAAAGTTTCAACTTTCGAGCAATTACCGTTTGGACGGTAAGTCGAGGACGGACGGACGGACATGACGAATCTAAAAGGGTTCCGAGCGAATACACCGAAAAAGGCGAACCGATGCAGCAAAGAAGAGTAAATACACCAAAAAATTAAGAATAGATGCACCAAAAAGGGCCGAATAAATAAATAGATAAATTACATTTGAAGGAATCAATGGGCCAAAATCGTACATCTATGACACAAATCTTTACCTTATATTATCAGACAACTTCAGAATTTCTTGCAAAAGATTATTGGCAGTATCTAAGTTAGGTTTAATCGTTTGCAAATTCTTCAGACTAATTTCCTTCTGCATGAGGGTGGCTTGCAATGATGCCTGCTTCTCTTCAGCTTCTTGGACATTTTGTGCCGCCTGTTCTGCTTTGTGTTTGATATCTTCAGCGTCGTAAACCCTGCAAATTTTTCGAAGATTAATAAACTACTAAGAAATCTATACTAATACTAGCTTTCGCCCGCGGCTCCGCCCGCGTCTAAGTCTTTGACAACCGGTTGAGTTTAAAGATCATTATTTCCTCCTTCTTCTAATTGATAGACAACTTATTGGGTTTTGATCTGAATATATTATAGTTCAGCACCCTACACTACATTAGCCGAGATACAGTCTCTACTGTAGCACCGGTTTACCTCAACGGTTATCGGTTCTACGGCTAATATGGATAGCCCACTACCATAGCTAATTCTGTGGGCTTTGTTGTCGCCTTCGGATTTCCTCATTCTTGATACGATCCCTGAATCGAATCGCCGATAATAGCCCTCTCTATACCAGACCGCTGGCAGGAGCTGGATGCGAGAAGTCGAGTTTTGGACCAAATGTCGTGCAATGGTAAAGGCCAATAGGCTGATGATGTTGATGATATATTGACGGACTGATAACATACCTCAAAGCTCTTTTTTTATCAACTTCATCCATTAATTCATCTCGATGACTCTTCATCTGTTCTAAAACCGTCTCTAGATGTTTATTCTCTTTTAATTTAGCCTCTAATTCTTGTTTTTCCTCATCATGTGCTTCCTTCTCTAGTTTTAAATCTTCTTCAAACTGCTTTATATCATGATCAAGCTGGAACAAAAAGAACAGCAGGACGTCAACAACACACAACCTCATAGCGACGTGTACAGACCCTAGACTGGAGTGGGTAGCGTTAATAAACTGCCTGCCTTGTTGGTCTAGTGGTTGGCGTTGATTCAATTCCGGGTCCTGGACCTGGTGTAGTCACCATGTACGCACTCTCGATCGATTCCAACTAAAATCCCTGCGCACCATCATGAAGATCGGATGGTCCGATCGGGAGCGTAATACCGAGGTTCTAAGACGCGCCAATGTTAGTGACTTGAGGCATATCTGATGCGTCGGCAACTTCGGTGGTGTGGTCACGTATCACGGATAGCGGAAGAGAGACAATAGAGGAGCGGATAGAGGAGGGCAAGCGAAAGCATGGCGGACAACTCCTCAGATATAAAGATGTTCTGAAGCATCACATGAAAAGATGCAATATAGAGCCCTCTCGCTGGGAGAGTTTGGCAGCACAGCGACCGAATGGCGCGAGACTGTGAAGAAGCGAATACACGAATTTGAGGAACAGCGTTTAGCTGACCTCGACGCCAAGAGCGATGAGCTTAATCCCATCTACTCGCCGCCATTCACTATAATTATGAGAGCGGTAAGTTCACTTATTATTATTAATGACTTACCCTCAGATTTACGTGATAGATTAACACAAAAAATATTAAAATCAAATTAAAACAATATTTTTTAAGTTGTGTTTAGAAATGATGCATTCTAGTTGAACGCTTAAATACTTACAAATAGTATTGTTTGTAAGTGTGGGATTGTTTATTTTTTGTGTGGGTACATAGTTATTGTTGAACGTAGTTTATTTTAGGCCCTGCGCGCACGGGATACTTTTGTCACTGTGACTGTTTTGTCACTTTCATGATGGCTGTAGAATTATATGGAGATGCGCGCACGTTGCGACGTGACAATCGGATGACAAAACTGTTTTGTGCCTGCGAACAAGCCTGCGACAAAACTGTCACCGCGCCGCTAGATTAAGGCCCTGCGCGCACGGGAAACTTTTGTCACTGTGACTGTTTTGTCACTTTCATGATGGCTGTAGAATTATATGGAGATGCGCGCACGTTGCGACGTGACAATCGGATGACAAAACTGTTTTGTGCCTGCGAACAAGCCTGCGACAAAACTGTCACGGCGCCGCTTGATTTAGATACAAGCGCGCGCACGAGTGACGAAACAGTTTCTGCCCGTGTCCTAAGCCAAAAGCGGAAAGCGGAAAGGACTAACTTTTTATTTATATTTTTAGACAACAGGGGATTCTGTTTGTAATAGCATTGTAATCAAAACAGAAGTGTCTCCTAGCGTTCAATCACCACATTATCATAAAGGGTCTAAGCAGTATGCCTTGAAGTTGTTCTAATAAAATATTCAAGGTTTTCTTCGAAATTACTAGAGCTTGAATTGTTTTAGAGAAAATGAAATATGATATAATTTGTTTAATTTAACACTGGTTGAAAGATTACCAGATGTTATTTAATTTTGAGAATGACACAATGATCGAAGATTCAATGTTTCGGTCCAAAAAATTTAATTTTGTACTGAATCGATTTTTACCCTTGAAAATCGACTGTCGATTTTTTGTGTTGATATAAAAAAATATTTACAATAGTTACAATTAGCTGAATGTATTAATTTGATAGGTAATAAAAATAATTCTTATAGTGGAATTCCTTGAACTAAAAAATCGATGATTTTACTGATAAGAGATCCCACAGATTGTTTAATGAATATTTTTGTTTTTCATAAAATGGATTTATATTTATATTGGAAATACAGAAAAGATATAGAATCGATCCTTTAGAAATCGTTTTTTTCAATAATCGATTCTTCATGTACTGATTCGAATCGAATCAAAAATCCGTACAAAATAGTTTATCCTAACGCCATTTTCCGTGCCCCGCTCTCCGCTTACTTTTGATGCCCGCTGGCGATAAGCAAATATATATAGTATATAGAAGAAGTGGAAAGAAGACTAGCACTTTACGAGAAAAGATTAAAAGAATATTCTGACATATGATAAATATGCCTTTTAAGTTCTGTCGTTTCCATATTTAACGGCAGTTTTGAATTTGGAACAGTTCTATATTCGAATGTGTTTAAATATTGAATCTCAAAACATTTTAAATACACCTTCTTTAAAGTGAAATAAATGTTATAATTAGTGGTTTGAGCGAAGGGAAAAGTGTACTAAACTATGTGGTAAATACTTTGAAAATATGCAGTAATTCATTAAAACTTTCTACACTCATTCGAAAACTTTTACGCCGTATGAATGCGCAAATAATGACTGTCTCCTCCAAATGCATATCGTTAAATAAACCATGGATTTACAAAAAAGTTTCGTGACTGTCATTCGCCGTGTGCGCACCCAGATTTTAAGACGCGACGCGACATGACAAAAACTTTTTTGTCGCAGCGACAAAAGTCACCCGTCAGCGCACTGCTTTAGATACAAGCGCGCGCACGGGTGACAAAACAGTTTCTGCCCATGCCCTAAGCCAAAAGCGGAAAGGACTAACTTTTTATTTATATTTTCAGACAACAGGGGATTCTGTTTGAAATAGCATTGTAATCAAAACAGAAGTGTCTCCTAGCGTTCAATCACCACATTATCATAAAGGGTCTAAGCAGTATGCCTTGAAGTTGTTCTAATAAAATATTCAAGGTTTTCTTCGAAATTACTAGAGCTTGAATTGTTTTAGAGAAAATGAAATATGATATAATTTGTTTAATTTAACACTGGTTGAAAGATTACCAGATGTTATTTAATTTTGAGAATGACACAATGATCGAAGATTCAATGTTTCGGCCCAAAAAATTTAATTTTGTACTGAATCGATTTTTACCCTTGAAAATCGACTGTCGATTTTTTGTGTTGGTATAAAAAAATATTTACAATAGTTACAATTAGCTGAATGTATTAATTTGATAGGTAATAAAAATAATTCTTATAATCGAATTCCTTGAACTAAAAAATCGATGATTTAACTGATAAGAGATCCCACAGATTGTTTAATGAATATTTTTGTTTTTCATAAAATGGATTTATATTTATATTGTAAATGCAGAAAAGATATAGAATCAATCCTTTAGAAATCGTTTTTTTCAATAATCGATTCTTCATGTACTGATTCGAATCGAATCAAAAATCCGTACAAAATAGTTTATCCTAACGCCATTTTCCGTGCCCCGCTCTCCGCTTACTTTTGATGCCCGCTGGCGATAAGCAAATATATATAGTACTAGCTTTTGCCCGCGACTCCGCCCGCGTGTATGTCGGTTATCGCAATAAAAAGTATCCTATGTCCTTTCCCAAGTTCAGTTCTATCTTCATACCAAATTTCATCAAAATCGTTTCAGTGGTTTAGTCGTGAAAGCGTAACAGACAGACAGACAGACAGAGTTACTTTCGCATTTATAATATTAGTAGGGATATAGAAGAAGTGGAAAGAAGACCAGCACTTTACGAGAAAAGATTAAAAGAATATTCTGACATATGATAAATACTAGGCATGCCTTATAAGTTCTGTCGTTTCCATATTTATAGGCAGTTTTGAATTTGGAACAGTTCTATATTCGAATGTGTTTAAATCACAGATCATAGAAATACCTACAGGAGATATGCAATTGAGGCGTGTCGCTTGCGAACGCATCTGGCCTCAAAGCGGCTTGATGCCATTTTCGGACATTAGTCGCATGTCAACTTGCGACGTCTTCACTGCTCTTGATTTTCGACAAAATGTCGCGTTGTTCAGTGATTTTTTTGCAAAAATAACAGCTGTATTGTGAATTACAAGAAAGATGGCATATCATTTCATATCTAAATATTATAATATTATAGTTTTTCATACTGAATTAATTAAAATATTTTAGAAAAATGATGAAATACCAAATTAATCCCTTTCATTAGGAACTAAAACCATTGCTTGCTTAGTACAAATCGGTCAATGAATCGGCTGGTCTAATAGCGCAATGGTTAAGTATTTTATTGATACTCTCACTCACACGATAGTTTCGGGAAGCGGCCGCTGTCGGCCTTTGTGTTAGAGATGTGATGTGATGTTTATGATTGTCGATATTTTATACGATCCTATTAAGTGCGAATGATTATTAAAGATATAAATAAATTGTAATATTATATGTAGGCGCATCGGTTATTTTAGCTGGCAACACTGTTAAGTGTCTAAAGGTAAGACACTGACGCACCACCGAACACGTGGTGCTCACACGAGATGATCCACAATAATTATGCTCGCCGTACGACCACGTTCCATTTTAAAGGAACTCACGAATCGAATGAACGAACAATAATCATCTAGGGAAGGGATAAAACCATTGTCACCCGTGATCCTTGTCTATGACTTATGACATGAAAGTAATCGACTAAAATCAATCATTCAATCGCGTTTTTATTATTTTAAAGTGTCAATGATTCCCATCCCTGCGGTCACCGGTCGCACGCGCCAGTGCCCGGTGTTGCGTCAGTGTCTTACCTTTAGACACTTAACAGTGTTGCCAGCTAAAATAACCGATGCGCCTACATATAATTATGTAAACGTAAAAAATGGGTAGATAAAGTTATGATTTTTAATTTATTGTGGTACTCAAGCATCATTTATACCTTGATTTTATTTCAAAATTTTAGCTATCCGAAGGTTCCAAAAATTAAAGAAATGTGGATAAATGCGACAGGAAGGAGTCCAAGCTGGTTCCCAACAAAAATAGCACAATATTCTGGTCCCAATAAATTTTCACTAACACGATCAATCGCCAATGAATAACCATTTAATAATACTAATAAAGGCCGTAATGGAAAAATATGCAACCGTAAGATTACACTACTTAACTAAGAACGCAACACTTAAACTGTCTAAGCAGCAAGTTTTAAATAAATATTTACATTTTACTGGTCAATAGAATCCTTAACAATAAAATTATTACAGTTGTACCTGTGTTCTAGTCTAGATTCGAGAAGATGATGACGGTTTTTTGGTAGTTAATTAGTAAATATTCCAATTATGATAAAACATCGCTTGTATAGAGTAAATTCGAGGGAAACTCGTGTTTATTTTTCTTTTCACAATCAATAAAAACTTTAGGAGAAAGAGCAGATAATACAGCTAACTGAATTTCATTCGATATTTTTAGAGTCTGGCCACGCTAACTCTGCAGTGGCATAAATGGGCAACCCCAAAAAGTTTTTTATATGGTATACTTTTTCTGATGTCACTTTTGTGGTACGTGAGCTGTCACATTGCATATGCGGTTTGTTGTTTTTCATATATTTTAAAGAAAAATAGTTAAACCTATTAAAAGTGGAGTGCGGAAGTTATTAAATAACATGATAAGTAAATTCCAAAATGTGAAGGCACAGTGTGATGTCGTCCTTAGCCAAAAACGACAATGTTTACAAGATAACGAAAAGTTGACGTGTAAGTAAATCTACTGATTTTGATACTTCGCTGTTTTAATTTACCATTAGATGTATCTAAGAACATTTTTTCAAATACTCATAGCCTGTTCATGATGCTAACAAGAAGCTCGTGTAATTTTAACGTCCAATTTCAATAACATATCTACCTATAGATTTGCTTCCTACAGATAGGATTTAGGTCTTAAGCAACTATTATATAAATTATAGATACTCAACTCTTAACAAGTATTTATTTTTAGACATTCCAGGTAGTATAAGTGATGAATTTAAACCTCATATTCAAGTTGCCCTACGGATGCTGAAGGCTCTTGAAGAGTTTACCATCAATAGTGAGAACCAGTTTATAAAAAATATCGCTTCAATGACTGGTAAGAATCTGTTACTTACGTATTTATTTTCTAAAATTTTCGTTAGATTATTAAAGTAGGTATACAACGTACATCCAATACATATTGGATTGAATACAAGTTCAAATTAAAGTTTATAAATGATTTATATTTATTTCTACAGGATTCAGCGATCTGGAGGGTTCCTGGCAAAAAGCGTGCAGCACGGGCAACGAAAGTTAATATTGATCATTTTGACCAATGCGCCAAACAAAATACAATATATCAGTATTATTTGACCCGAAAAAAAGTTCCTACTCTGCGTAAATTACTACTTCAATTGAGGCAATCAATTGATTTTACTGGCTGCAGAGAAACCTTACGCAAAATATTATTGACGAACGGACAGTCCTTATGGAAAAACATGATGTGGCGGCATGGAGCCTTATGGCCAGATTCCATAATCTATATACATAATAAAAAATTTGTTAAGAAACGAGCCTGTAGAAACAAAAAAAACTAATGTATATCTTGATGAAACCTAAAAATAAATTATGTTTATCATTCAAAAATCTATCGTTATTTTTATATTGTCCTTGAGTTGTTTCATAGATCTTAAAGTAAAGTTAGCCTTTTATTATTATTAATGTGTAGATAAACCATAGCCTCAGTAGATTTTTAAAAGTTAGGAATCAGAATTATTACAACCTGTATTGTACCTACTTATGACCTTAAAAACTGTATCAAATCGACAATGCATCGTGCTGAAGTCATGACTATTCTTAACCAAGAAAAAATCAGAATATAAACAAAATAATTTGGCTAAAATAAAAAAAACAACTAGTATCAAATTAGTTTTTCGTAGTATAGACGGTGTTACCATCTATAGATTTTCAAATTCTATAATTTTTTTCGTTCTGCAGAGTTAGCGTGGCCAGACTATATATGATTATCACTTCGCATCACTAGTTGCATAAATTGCACATGTGTGGTTTTTCGAAATCCGTAGCTACAGGTAGAAGCGCCGCCCTCTTTTCGCATGTGTTTAATTAGTGGGTTTATTGGTGTCTCTGTAAGTTTCTTTGTGTGCGGGAGAAATACGAGCGTGTGTGCCGTGCTTACAATTTTTGATTTTGTGTTAGTGAAGTAAGTGGGGGAAACACGGAGACATCTAAACACGAATAAATTTGTGTACAAAGCTAATCTCCTGTGTTTCTATGATCTGTGGTTTAAATATTGAATCTCAAAACATTTTAAATACCCCTTCTTTAAAGTGGAATAAATGTTATAATTAGTGGTTTGAGCGAAGGGAAAAGTGTACTAAACTATGTGGTGAATACTTTGAAAATATGCAGTAATTCATTAAAACTTTCTACACTCATTCTAAAACTTTTACGCCGTATGAATTCGCAAATAATGACTGTCTCCTCCAAATGCATATCGTTAAATGAACCATGGATTTACAAAAATGTTTCGTGACTGTCATTCGCCGTGTGCGCACTCAGATTTTAAGACGCGACGCGACATGACGAAAACTTTTTTGTCGCAGCGACAAAAGTCACCCGTCAGCGCACTGCTTTATTTTTATACTTTTCACTTGTATAACTTGATAGACTCAAGAAAGATAGCATAAGTATAAACCTTGGTGGTTTTAAAATGCTATTATTGTATATCTCATGTAATTATTATTGTAAACATAATAATAAAAAAAAAAACTTGCCCACTTTGTGCAAGGGAGTTTGCTGCGACAATCGGCTATATACGCAATCTCCGGGCGCCATCAGCGCCAAGCCCTATCAAGGGTCGAAGTGGTCGCCATGGCCGAAATCGTTCGGATATATACCCATAATACAAGCTCTGCTTAGTTTGGGACTAGATGACGTTGTGTGTAAGATATCCGAAATATTTATTATACAAAGGCGTACTTTTTTCTTTTTGGTTTTCTTTTCATAGCTTGGATCGTCATAAAGTATACTTGGCTAAGAACTGTACTGTGTGTTACTTTTTATGTACCGTGTTTCTCTGAGTACACATTTAGCGACTGTATAGATAATGTGTTTCCAACCTGTGGACTTTTTTAGCTTTTGAATCGGATAGTTTACTATTTCATTCATAAATAAAAAAAAACACTGGTTTGACCCAAGTTAGTGACGTAATAAATAAATATCTACCTTTTCCAATCTTTGTGCACGTTTAGCTTTCTCTTCTGACTGTTCATTGAGCATTTCTAGTAGTTTGTTTTTCTTTTCTTCTAACGCTTTCACCTGCAACAGAGAAATCAATAGTTCGTATTTTAAGTGATAAAGTTTCTGCCACGTCGACACAATTGTGTCTTCAACATCATGAAAAATTCGCGCATGATAAGTAGCAACTTTGGTGCTCGGGTTCCTGAACACTTGAGTCAACACTATTTTAGGGCTGTACTTGACTGAGAACATCATCGCTCGAATAGGTTTCAAGATCCTACTCACTTGCGGCCAACTATATGTTTTGTACAAATCACAGACAACAATAGGAAGTAATTTCACCAAGAAATTAGATGTAAAATCAAATAAAACAATACTTGTTACAACATTAAAGTTCTTGTGAAGGGAGCGGGTATCGTGTCCCTCATACACAAAAGGAGGACAGGCTAGTTTGATGTTGGGATGTTGTATATGTGCTAATCGGCGCGAGAATTTCTCTATCGCGATTCAGGATCAGTAGTAACTCCATATAGATCATTCCCTGTTTCTTTGTGGTTCAGTGTTCCTTCGGTAGATGGCGCTATTGGTATGTTTTTCGCTTGCGCTGTGTGTGGAAGTCACCACATTCTGAACAAATAGCCCTAAATCTTGTTTCTTAAAAAGTGTTTAATAGAGATGTTTATAAAAATTGGCCAAGTGCGAGTCAGGCCACGAATTTCTATTCGTGGCCTGACTCGCACTTGGCCAATTTTCGTTCCGGAGTCCCTCTTAATGCTAGGTAGATTTAAAATCGGGTCCAATAGACAATTGCTATGTTGACTTATTATTTTTTATTTTTGTACAAAGTTTTCAAAGTGAGTGCATTTTACAAGTAAGGCCCATAGAACTCCTAAAATAAAAATTTATCAAAAACGCTATAGTTTTCCTTGGAATTTCAATATTTGAGACAAAACTTAAAATTGTGAAAGCAGTAAAGAAAAAATATAGGAATTCCGGGGTCTGAAATGCTAACTTAATAAAATAATATTTTCTATCTATAACTGCTGATGACTGGAAAAAGTACACTGATCATGTACTTACTAAATTTGGAAATCAGAACAAATTAAGAGTCCGTATTACTAAAAACGAACTTGCACCATTCATAATACTTCTTTGGGACAGTAGCAGCAAAGAAAGCAATGAAGCTGATTCATATTATCAGGTGTAAAGTTTTTGGAAACCAATTTCAACTATGACTCATAGCCCCTATGTTTTGTACGGCTAAAAGTGGCAAGTGCTCATCAATTAAAGCCCTCTACTGTACATAAAATTATGAATTATTTGAAAACAAGAAAAAGGCAGAATTAAAAGTAATAAAAAGGCAGAATTAAAAGTATAGCAATTAAAAGTATAGTAAAAGTATAGTATAGTACTTTTTTATATATACTTATTTCTTCATAATACCCTCGAAAATTACAGCTCATAAAACATAAAAAAAAAACTTGCTAAATTCAATATTATCAACTCCGTTTATGCAGTGAATAGCCAACGGTAACAGCTCTTGATTTTTTAAAATTCCCGCCTTTTTTCTTGGACAGCTTTCGTTGGCCAAACTCTATCATGAATTTTTTCCGATATTTGAGAACGCCGTTTAGTTATTAGAGAGGAGGGGGGGAAGGCATGGTTTTTTAAAAAAAAGCGCTTTTAAGTTATAACTCATTGACGGATACCTAAATCGAAAAATAGTTTTAAAATCTCAATATTTTTTTAAAAGACCTATTTAATGATACCCTACATGATCACCTGATCAGATCAGATACAAGAAAAGAAATCATCCCCACTTTACATGTTTTGGGTGGTACCCCAAATAAAAATATTTTTATAATTTCATTAGTAATTCTATTTTATTATTAGCAATTAACAGACATGGTGAATCTATAAGGGTTAAAAAGGGGTAAAAAGAATAACCACCAGTATTTTATAAATATAGTGACAATACCAACGCACAGATATTTTTACAAATTACTAACCTGGTCCGTCTTTGCAAAGAGTACTTCTTCATGGGGTGCTATTTCCCTTAAACGTTCTTCATGAAACACCATTAAATTAAACAGCAGTAGTAGTATGGAATGTGACGTGGTCACCGTTGGTTGTAAGAAGTGTGTCACACTTATGTTGGCATCTACTTGGGGCATCACGGACACCAAATGGTTTATTACTCTTGTCATGTTGATAACCGGAATTAGATCAGTGTAGTAGATGGTGTTCTCGGTACAGTGTTCCTCTGGTGGGGGCTTCAATGTAAAAGAAAAACACATTGGTATTTAATAATATTCTTCTTTCTCTTCCCTGCTGAGGGTGAACTGGAATTCGAAGATTGAACTAGTTGACAGCATATTTGAGGGCACTGACTTCCTAATATTAATGATTATTATAACTGATAACGAACTAAGGCACACACTGCCACCGTGAAACAGTGCCAGCTTCCATACTTCAGGTAATTTTTTGCTAAAAACACAACAATACTTTGGGCCTGACCTGGTATTTTAACCTAAGATTTCTTGATCAGCTGTTGCATATGCTATTGACTCGACCAATGCCACAGTCTTATGGTTTTAATGATAATTATTATTAAATCAAAATCAAAGCCTAATTACAGTAGTTAAACCATAATATAGACAAATTGTCTTTAAGATTTCTAAACCTAGCAAAATGATGTCAGAAAATTATTTTTGTAATATTTTGGAGTATGATAACCCTTAAGGGTCATTTTTAAATATGACATAACATCAAACTCTCAAATATGAGACTCTTAAAATTGGAAACCTACAATGTTGACGAGAGCCTTCTGGAGGCCTATGTTCACCAGTGGACATCTTTCCAATGATATAACAATAAGGTTTTGATGTAAAGGACTAGTTTCACTTTTCTCATTTAAATTTGTTCCCATCTATATTTTGAAACAGTTCAGTCAAACTGATCAAGTTTATCAAACAATTATTCGTACTGAGAATCAAACCCTAGCATCTGCTATGCGCATCCCAAAAGCAATGGGCAGAGACACAATTGCTGCACTTTGACTTTTTTTTATTATGAATATCAAAATTGACTTACAGCAAGGATAGCATCACTATCAATGCCAAGTCTATCAAACACTTGGTACAATGCCCCCATCACTGCATGAGGGTTTTTCAAATCAACAGCATTTAATGGATAATTTGGAAACTCTCCATTCCAGTTGGTTATCAACCTTTCCGCTAGTGCAGATTCTGAAATATTAAAATTTATTTACACTAAAGGGTAAAGAATTTTCGTTTACAATAATTTTTAAATACGCTAAGTAACTAGTTAGGTACTAACGTTTATCCATAGTTTCAAACAAGTTTTTGGAGCAATAACGTTAATAATATGACTAATTGCTCCACTATTCAATAGTATCAAATAACTTTCAAATAAGATCACACACTATTTAAACATTCTTCGTTTAAATTTAAATTCAAAACTCCCTAGCCATCAAAACAAACAGTTTAAAATTTAAATTTTTACTTATAAATGGCAGCTCCTTTGTTTGGCCACATGGTATGTAATGCCGTTCTGTGGGGCCGTTTTACGAATTTTCGATGGTGATGTATGAATGATGATTGGACTTTTGTTTTATTTATCCTCAACAAATAATAATTTTTGTTTCGGAGTCTAGGTGTTTTCTATGTATAATATGTATGTATTTACAAAAATATAGGTATGTTTATGTATTATATCAGTTGTCTAGTACCTATAATACAAACTCCGCTTAATTTGGGACTAGATGATGTTGTGTGTCCGAAATAATAATTATTATTTTTATTCGAGTAGCGTGTCCAACTTGCTGGTTAATTAAGGGGACACTTATTATTTTATAGTATGTATTCTAAACTAAAAATAATATATATCTTATTATTATAATAATAAATAAGTAATATCCAAAACAAATTACTATTAGACTAGGTTAATTTAAAAATCGAATTAGAACGCAGGATGTATTGATATCTTTGATGTATTATTCTTCTTCTTCTCTTGGTAAAATGGCAACCAGCCCAGTATCAGCTATTTCTGTCAAGTAGTTAAGTCTTCAATTATAAAGTTTTCTAGTCTTCAAGTCTTCGTCGTAATGAATTTGATGATAAAAAATTGTGGATGAGATGAAATGGGGACCGTCTTCCGAAAAAACAAAAAACGATCTCGTTTATAGAATTATATTATCTATAAGATAGATATTGACAACACCGGCTGTCATTCACTTTATGTCACTTGTCTGTCATTAATTGTCAATTCTGTTCGTTCAAAATTTGTAAAAATGGCGTTCAGTTTCCCAGCTTTTTCTTATATTATAGCGTTAATAGTAGACGCATTCCTAATATTCTTTTCAATATTCCACGTTATTGCGTTTGATGAATTAAAAACTGATTATAAAAATCCAATAGATCAGTGTAATAGCTTAAACCCGGTATGTATTTGGATCGTCTAAAGTCTAACCAAAGTTCACGGTAGAATTTCTTTAACAATATTTTTCTTGTTTTAGTTGGTGTTACCTGAATATCTGCTGCATTTATTGATAAATCTACTGTTTTTACTATCTGGAGAATGGTTTTCGCTTCTGATAAACATTCCATTGATCTTGTATCACATTCACAGGTAAGCAGTGACATATAATAAGGTTATGTTATGAATATTAAGAATTTTAATAAATGAACGGTAGTTGAAAGACAAGATCTTCGTATAAATATATGTCAATGACGTTTTGATATTTTAAATTTATTTAGAATATTAATGAGGAAAGAAACATTGCTATTATGAACAAAAGAATTAATTATAAAGTGTCATTGAGTATTGACCCCTAGGCCAATAAACTTTTTGAGCAAAATAGTGAGAGATTGTGTAAAAGTAATATTTAAACTATGTAAATTTTTATTTATGTGTAAAATTAATTTATAGTATCTGTACTAAAGGGCAACTAATAATGAATTCAAATAATATTTGTGAATTACACTTAATGTGGAATATTGAAATTTTGTTATAATTGCTATTAGTATGAAATATAATTATACAATTAGACTTTTGCTCTCCAAAGTTTAATTGGAAATAAAAATTAATTTACATTTAAATTCATTTGTTAAGTTTTTAATACTGCAAAAAGGAGATCTGATTGTAAACTAAACTCTTTCTTAGAGAGCAGTGTCTTTTTAGCTGTCAGTGTATGGTTTATACTACAATTTTGTTTAAATTTATCAAGAGAAATTTAAATCTTTAAATCCTGAAGTCAGAAGAATGTTTGATTATTGATAGGAGCCTGCTAAAGCAACTCTTCTCTGATCATTATAATCATTGTAAATGTAAACAATGCGTCATGGTGACTCATCCTATGATGGCCTAGTAAGATTCTTCTATTAAATATAATCTGCTACAAGATCACTATTGAATCATCAACACATATCCCAAGTCATGAGATAAGCATTGATGATCACACTATCTCAATGGTCTAGCAGTTAACATATGAGGTCTCAGCAGATTAGTTGACTTCTTAGAAGAAATTCTTAAGAGCAGCCCGTGCTTCAGAGAGCATGTTAACCTGTAAGAAAACACTCATATTCTTTATATGATTTCTCTTATCTGTCCATAGACATTACTAATTATCTTAATGTAAGCAATGATGATAAATTTCAAGGTCTATACATTTAAATGAGGCTTGTTAGCGCTGATTCTGTTTGAAACAGTTATAGGAAAACACCTTATCCTTAGAAATGAATTATGTGTCGTATACACCTTTATTTATTACTAGTCAATAAGGAAATAAGTTAAATTATATTATTAGAAGAATGAAAATTAGCAATTATCAGCAGACCCAACATATATTGTTTTGATATACAAATTATTTCTAGATATATTTAGAAAACAAAAATTGGATGGTTCTTCTTCCTAGCCTTTGTAGCGGTCAAGGGTTCGATCCCCGTATCTGTATCGTATCCCCGTTGAGCAAACAAATCTGTCCAAAAAAAAAAAAATGCCTGGTTGGAGGAACACAACACCCATTCAGTTTTCAGTTTGGAAATAATTTTCAGTATATTTGAGGGCACTAACTTTCCAATATATATTGCCATAGATGCCATGACAACCGGGACCGATGACTTAACATGCTCTCCGAAGTTAATGAAAGACAAACTTCCATACTCTGTCATACTCTGTGCTGTTATTAAAAATTTCCTGTAACAAAAACCCAACAACATTTTTGAACTTGAACCCAAATTGGAACCCTTCTGAGACCTCTTGATCAGCAGTCACATACACTAACAATAATGCCATTCCCCTAGAATCAAAGTATCTCCATGCAAAAATTCCATTGAAATTAGTGCAGCATTTTAGCCACCAAAGTGTAACAGACAGAGTACCTTTCGAATTTATAAAATTAACAAGCTCCACCCTGCGGTGTTACCCGCGTATATCATTATGCTTGTCTGTGAAGTTTTGACAGGAGATAAACAGTGATACATTTTGACATCTATGATTTATGTATTTTTAAAATCATCTAGTTTTCGCCCGTGTATCTCGATTATTACAGTAATAAGTAGTCTATGTGTTATTCTGATATATAAGCTATATTACTGTAAAGTTTTTGCATGAAAGAGGAACAAACATACACACATACCCACACACATATTCACAAACTTTCGCGTTTATAATATTAGTAGTATTAGGTGGGTTGTCGCGACAAAAGTAGCTTATATGCTTCTCTAAGGTCCAATCTGTCTCAATACCGAAAGTCATCAAAATTGTTTCAGCATATTAATTATAAAAGCAAAACAGAAAGCCAGAATTAGAAACAATAAATTCGAATGTAACTGTTACTTTCACATTTCATAATATTAGCGGTGATGTATCTCAGATATGCCTGAGCATTATAAATACTTTGTAAGTCAATAAAGTTTTGATACGCTTTATATTAGCTTCACCTGTATACTTGTTTGTAACCAACTCCTTTGGGTGCGATTCCTTCAAACTATGTAGATCTATTGAGGACCGATGATAATACACTAATTTAAAAAAAAGTGTTTAAACAAAATTAAATTAGTCTTTTTAGGGTTCCGAAGTATATCACTCGGAACCCTTATAGATTCGTCATGTCCGTCTGTCCGTCCGTCCGTCCGTCCGTCCGTCCGTCCGTCCGTCCGTCCGTCCGTCCTCGACTTACCGTCCAAACGGTAAGTGGTAGAAAGATGAAACTTTGCATGAATATGTATTGTTATTACGCCGACAAAGTGCTATAATAAAACTTTTAAAAATATTTTTATTTGGGGTACCTCCCCTACACGTAAAGTGGGGATGTAATTTTTTTCTCGCGGCTACCCTATCGTGTGGGATATCATTAGATAGGTATTTTAAAAACAATACAGGGTTTTTAAGACGATTTTTTGATTCAGGTATCCGATTGCGAGAAATTCCACTTTAAAGGGCACTTTTTTGTAAAAACAGGGCGTCCCCCCCCCTCTAAAAGCTAAACGGCTGGATCAAAAAATCTGGAAAAATTCGTGATGGTGGTCCACATAATGAACTTTCAAGGAAAACTATAACGGATTAGATGACTTTATTAATTCAGGAGTTATGGAGACTTAACTTGTAAAATGCGCTCACTTGGAAAACGTCATACAAAATTAACACATTAATACGTGAACATAATAGAGCAAGATCCCAGAGCCGCCGGACCTATGTCATTTGTGCAAAGCTGAAATTTTCAGGATTATTAGTACAATGTCTTGTTAAGATCTATGCGTACCCATTAGCTTGAAAGCGGGGCCGTTTCTGAGGTAGCGCGAAGTACAGATAGTAAAAAACCTTACTTATTTACATATTTTTAAAAAACTAAACAAACAGTAGAAAATAATTTTAATGTAACAAAGAGTGGGTGCTTTCTGCAAATATGTATTTCAATAACGTCGCCCCACGCTTTGTTACATTAAAATTATTTTCTACTGTTTAGTTTTTTAAAACTATTATTTTCAACTGAACTCATTATTAGCAGTTACTTTAGAATACATTACATTTCTTTCTACTTAAATTATGTGTAAGCACCTAAAAAATATATGTGCTTTTCAATTTAATCAGTTGAGTTCAAGTAACACTGGTAGAAATGAAACATGGCAATCACAACACTTGAAATTCAACCAGTAGCCAAAAGTGTCAATACAACATATAGATAATGGTTTATAATCTGTAGTCTAATAGTCTTATTTCTTTCCATATTTTTTTATTAATACACTGTGAGGTCATGTGGAGGATAATAGATACTTTTTAACTTAATAGTCCTTCATAATCTCCATAGTCGCTGATTTAATCACTTGTATCACTCAGATTGTTAACGCGCTGGTCAAAATGAATTGACTTGCGGTCGACTAGACATTTTATATTCGATGTGTTATGGTATCCGATTCACTCTTGACAATTCAACTGTATTTCAGTTCAAATATGACCGTTTCCAAGAAACGCTATTGAACGTATCCAAGCCAAACTGTGTAATAAACTAAATGCAACCTTATGTTTATTGCAGTAATGTTTATTGTTCTATGCCAGAATGCATTATTAATAGAATGTATCTAGTTTGTATGAACCTTGTATTTTTTTATTTCAGGTACTACACAAGGCCAGTTATGTCTGGCCCTGGTCTATACGACCCAACTAGCATCATGAATTCTGATGTGTTAACAGTCTGCCAAAGAGAGGGTTGGATCAAACTGGCATTTTACTTATTATCGTTCTTTTTATACCTATATGGGTGAGTATTTTATTATTACTGGGGGTCACTCGTTTGGAGAGAGAATAAAGTATGATTGTGCATATCATCCACATCAGCTTACTGCAGTTCACTGTTGGACATAGGCCCCTCCCATTGCACAACACTCTGACCTCCACTACGTTTGTTGTAAGGTTCCAATTGCCGAGACAATTAAAATCATTTTACACTACACTTAAAATCAGAATGTAATAAAAGTTTATAACTAATATCTTAAACTATTGTAAGCATACCTAAATAGTTTTGTAGCGCCAAACTATCAATGAACAAAAAAATCCTATAAATAATTTGAAAGAAATACGTAAATCAATTATCAAACCAGGTGCTATTACGCTTTACGTAATTAATTATTTTTCTTATACTACTAGTACTAGTTCATACATACCTATAATTCGGATTGGTTGTTAACGCAAAATCCCAATGTCTTCTGACCTCTTTTTTTTATTCCTTATCTCAAACATAATCTAATCTACAGAGTATTGTAGTGTGCATTGTTTACAGTACTCTGATGATTGATCGATTTATCGTGGGAATGATGTTTATACATCTGTACAAATAAATAAAGTGTCTGTAATTACAAGTTAACACCTTTTAACAAGTGCAAATGGAGGTACTTACATAAAAAATATTTGGATGTATATCTATTAAGCAGGCACCACACTTCGCTATTCGCTATTCGTTATGCGGGTTATTCGCGCGCAGACGGCGAAGTGTGGAGAGTATATTCGCCAATATTCGCTTTATTCGTTAAGCCGAATAGTGAATACGCATATCCGTCGACTTGTCGGTTTTTTGACACACTTCAAAGGACACGAATAAGGCGAATACGCGCATCGACTGCCCACACTTCGGACGGCTAGTGAAGTGCCCTGTGCATAGTGTGCATAACTAACAACCATAGACTATAAAACAGTTTTCGAAATAGATAAATCAATTAAACGATTAAAATAATCTATCATATGATCAAAATAATTAGACTTCATTTAAGTATTGTTTCTCTCAATTTAATAAAATAAAAAGGGAATTAAAATAATATGTTTCGTTCGTTCGTTGACCAATAAAAATGACAATGTCCTGTGCTCATCTAACAGCCATAGACTATAAAACAGTTTTTGAAATAGAATAAATCGATTAAACGATTAAAATAATCTATCATATGATCAAATTAATTAGACCTTATTTAAGTATTGTTTCTGTAAATTTTATAAAATAAAAAGGAAATTAAAATAATATGTTTCTCTCGTTCGTATGGATTCGTTTCGTTCACCATAAAAATGACAGTGACACATCTCTACAACACTCATATTTGCCTTATTTGACATACCAGTTCGAAGTGTGGTGGCGTGTTTGTTGTTTGCGTGCATAATAAATATTCGGGCGAATACGGCGTAGACACATAACGAATAGCGAATAACGAAGTGTGGTGCCTGCTTTACACGCTTTTTATTACCTCCATCTGTATGTTTGTAACCGACTCCTTTGGGTGCGATTTTGTCCCACTCTAAACGGCCAGATTTCGTTCATTCTTTGTAGATTTAAGCAGTGCGCGCACGGGGGTTACTTTTGTCACTGTGACAAAAAAAATTGTCATGTCACGTCGCGTCTTAAAATCTGAGTGCGCTCACGGCGAATGACAGTAAACAAGTAGTAGTTAAAACAGTAGTTGGTAAATGACAAGATGATAAATAAATAAATATTTCGGACATTTTACACACAACGCCATCTAGTCCCCAAACTAAGCAGAGCTTGTATTATGGGTAGTAAACAACTGATATAAACACATAAACATACTTTTTTTTTGGAAATACACAAATATTATACACAGAAAATACCCAAACTTCGAAACAAGTATTTGCGGATCACATTTGGTCCGACCTGGGAATCGAACCACTAGACCAAAGTGGCAGTCAATGATCACTCAACTATGGCGTTTAGTTTAGTGTATACTAGCTAAGCCCTGCGATGTTACCCGCGGTTGTTATTGGGCCTTTACAAGAACGACCGCGAAAAGTAACCTAATGTATTCTATACTAGCTTTCGCCCGCGGCTCCGCCCGCGTGTATGTCGATTATCGCGGTAAAAAGTAGCCTATGTCATTTCCCAAGTTCAGATCTATCTCTATACCAAAATTCATCCAAATCGATTCAGCGGTTTAGTCGTGAACACGTAACAGACAGACAGATAGAGTAACTTTCGGATTTATAATATTAAGTGGGGATCATTAGTAAGTACCGTAAATACTTTCATCTGCGTTTAGTGAAGTGGAAACTTGGTGCGACGCGGTCAGCCTAGATGGATGACCGTTTGTGTAATGATACCATAAGCGTATTCGTGATTCGCGGAGGTCACGTTAAACAGTCGGTCTCGGTTGTTATCATAAGATAGCAGTCGTGAAGCTTAATGATTGGACTCCTTCGGGCAGCTAAAACATCCAACGGCAAGATTACGTAGCCACAACGTGTCATGCCAGTCCCTAACCTGCGCTTGGCCAGGCAGCGTGGGGACGTTTGGCCTTAACCCTCTCCTGAGAGAAGACGCGAACCCAGCAGTGGGAGGGACGTTATGGGTTGATCAGTTTTTGTGTTAATTATTACATGTTAAATTCTAAGTTGTATTTTATTTTGTTCCAGAATGATCGTTGTTTTGATCGCAGCATGAAAAAGAATTGAATACATTGTTTCCGATAAGTCATAATTTATTTGTTAGTGCCCTTTGTGGTCGTATTGTGTCCGAAGTGTCCGAAGAACAAGGAATGTTGTATAGTTGATACAGGATTTTGATAATAAAAACAATAATTGCTTATGTTATGTTTCATTTTAATCTTAAGTTGTCTATGAACTGGCTTATTATCTATAAATATAAAGCTCGTTTGTTTGTTTGACAGCGCTAATCTGTCTGATTTACAAAATATTTCACTGTTAGTTAGTCAATTTCCCGAAGAAGGCTATATCCTACTAATATTATAAACGCGAATTGTAATTCAATAATTCAATCAATACACTATTATTAAAACATTGATCAAAGTTACAACGAACTACAAGAACTTTTATATGATGTTACTTGGTGCTACGGAACCCTTCATGGGCCAGTCCGACTCGCTCTTGGCCGCTTTTTAGCGTTCCGAAGTTTATGACTCGCTCGAAACACTTATAGATTCGTCATGTCCGTCCGTCCGTCTTCGACTACTGTCCAAACGGTAAGTGCTAGAAAGATGAAACTGCATGAATATGTGTTGTAATTACGTCGACAAAGTGCTACAATAAAATTATGAAAATATTTACCTCCCCTACAACGTAAAGTGGGGAGGATTTTTTTTCCTCGCGGATACCCCATCGTGTGGGGTATTATTAGATAGGTCTTTTAAAAACAATAAAGGGTTTCCAAGAGGCGGGGCGTCCCCCCCCCCCTCTAAAAGGTAAACTGCTGACTCAAAAAATCTGGAAAAAATCATGATGTTGGTCCATTTAATGAACTACAAAAGTAAACTTTAAGTTTAGACGACATTGTTAGTTCAGGAGTTAAAGAGGCTTAACTTGTAAAATGCACTTCCTTGGAAAACATCATACAAAATTAAAGCATTAATACTTAAACAACAATTATCTATTGGGTACGATTTTAAATTCACGTACCATTATGGGTGACTGAGGAACCTTTTCCTGTGCGTGGCCTGACACGCACTTGGCCGATTTTTATTTTATTTTTATTATTACGTGCGAGCATAATAATATACTCGTAGTATCAGGCGATGGTTTTTGTATGCGAATCTAAGATTTGACTGATCGATGATTTTTAAATAGGAAAAGAAGCTGACGCTACTCCCCTGCAGTCCGCCGGCCTGTATTGTCCTATGGGCCCAAGTCATGAGGAGATATTGAATTTAGAATAAAACAGAGTTCGTGGGTTCGAAACACAGATGTAATATTGTCGCACGATTATTTTATTCTGTGTCCGGGTGTAATTTATCTATGGTGTTTAATGTATGTATTTAGACAGTAATAAATGAGTATATTTACTAGAAGTTAGGTAAATGTAGGACCTGCCTTGAGTCTGCATCTTTTATTTTGAATATTATTATTTCTTTATTTATAACCTGCCAATGTGACTACTCTACCTGATGGAAAGCCTCAAATCCTCAGAGATATCGCAATATTACCTAAATATACTAGCTAAGACCCTAATCTAAAAAATATACAACTTTAGTCGTTGCTATTTAGTCGATTAAATTTAGTAAAACTGAATTGAAGTGGCCTATGTCCAGCAGTGGACTGCGATAGGCTGATGATGATCATGAATTGAAGTGTCTGTTTGTGCTATCAAATGATTCATTTAAATTTTATTTATTCGTATAGATAAAAAAGTGTCTTATACATAAACCATTAACTTGTTAAAATGGCAATGAGAAATATGCCAGACACCCGTAGGTCTGTGTTTGTCATATTCCTTTCTGCAAGTTTTTATTAACATAAACAATATTTATACATCAGGACGCGGTTCCTCGATAACGCGATTTAGGAATTGAACAACGCCATCTGTTGAATATGAATAAAGATACATACACATTATTCATTTTGAACAGTATTAAGAGACGTAATTGCTTCTCTGTGGCATACTGTGGTTGAATTAATTAGAAATCAAAAAAACTGTCGAAAAGTAGAATTAAAATTGAGAACAATTTATTTTGAGAATCAGAACCAAAGATTACCATCACCAGAACACACGATTGTGTGATATGATAAGCATGTCTTTTGACACACGACGCCATCTAGTTTTAAGCTAAGGAGAGCTTAAACTATTATTTTTAGACAACTACTAAAGACATACTAATAATATTACAAACTAAGCGAGTCCCGCGGCGTTAAACGCGGTTATTGTTGTAAATCGCGAGTAACGACGCGAAGCGAAGCTGGTCTTAAAATAATTAGCAAGTTACTCCTAATGTCATGTCCGACTGTCCGACATTTAAGGCTACGGCACACTACCCAACCGGGACTTCGCCTAGTACACGCTGGAAGACTGTCCTGCGTGGGAGTCCGAGCGTCGAGTCCTGGTCGGACAGATCGGCCGAAACCTGTCACCTTGGTCTAAAAATTCCTGTTTGTTAACGGTCGTAATTGTCATCGTAAAATTATAATATTTTATTATATTTTCAAAGAGATTTATAATAATTATAATAAAAATATACTTTCCTTAGAAAGATTGTCGTTATTTACCTGACTACGGCAAAGCCAAAGAAGAGTTTTTGATTTTTAAACTAATATAGCAATAATACCTTTTTAGGGTTCCGTAGTTCATGACTCGGAACTCTTATGGATTCGTCATGTACTCATGTCAGTCCATCCTCGACTTAACGTCAAAAGGTTAGTGCTAGAAAGATTAAACTTTTCATTAATTGTGTTTTTAACACGTCGACAAAGTTCTACAATAAAATCATGAAAAATATATTTATATCTACTTCCCCTAGACGTAAAGTGGGGATGTTTTTTTTTTCGCGGCCCCCCCGTTTGTACGGGATATCGTTAGACAGGTCTTTAAAAACATGAGAGGTTGCCAGGACGATTTTTTGATTAAGATATCCGTTTCATCAACAGCCTTTAACAGTCCACTGCCGGACATAGGCCTCTCCTTAGAAAGGAGGTTTTGGCCTACTATACCACGCTGGCCAGACGGGTTGGTAAAGGGTTTGTTTCAAGTTTTCCTTCTCTTGGCAGTGATGTTAGCTGCTTATTTTGTTCCTTTAGTCGCCTCTTACGACACCCATGGAATGAATAGGGGTGGTGACACTTTGTATTCTTAATCCGTCACCACACGGATTAAGAATACAAAGTTATCGTTTAAAGTAAGAGATATCCATTTGCGAGTTATTTAACATTAAAATATATTTTTTTGCAAAAACTGCCCCCCTCCGCCCACTCTTCTAAAAGCTAAATGGCTGGCTCCTAAAATCGGAAAATTAATCATGATGGTAGTCCATATGATGAACTTTATAGGACAACTATAACGGCTTACATATCTTTGTTGGTTCAGGAGTTATAGGGGCCTAACTACTAGCCACTTGTATATGACTACGGAACCCTATTCTATGCGTGGCCTGACTGCACTCGCTCGATTTTTTGACCTTTGCAACCACAAAATGGTAGTGAATTCTATTTATACAATGTGTATATTTATTCAGGTCCAACAGAGGGCGTGGTACCATTTGTTGAATTGCGTTATCAAAGAACCGCATCCTGATATATAAATATTGTCTAACTTATTAAAAACTTGCAGATATAAATATGACAAACTACGTGTGTCTGGCATATATCTCATTGGCATTTTAACAAGTTGGTATTTTTAAAGGCAGTACCAGTGTGTTTGGACTATTAAGTTGAAGTATCGTTTAACAAATAAAAAATCGGCCAAGTGCGTGTCAGGCCACGCACAGAAAAGGGTTCCTCAGTCACCCCTAAAGTTACGTGGATTTAAAATCGTATCCAATAGATAATTGTTATGTTTACGTATTAATACGTTAACTTTGTATAACATTTTCCAAGAAAGTTACAAGTTAAGCCTCTATAACTAAACAAACAAAGTCATCTAATCCGTTATAGTTTTCCATAAAAGTTAAAGATTTTTATATGGACTACAATCTCGATTTTTTCCAGATTTGTTGAGCGAGCCGTTTAGCTTTTAGAGGGGGGCGCGCCTTGTTTTTACCAAAAAGTGCCCTTTAAAGTGGAATTTCTCGCAAACGGATACCTAAATCAAAAAATCGTCTTTGAAACCTTTTATTGTTTTTAGAAGACCTATCTAATGAAAAACAAATCATTCCCACTTTACATGTAGTGGTGAGCCTTCTTCGACGTTCCCTCAATGCTGAGGATCGCGACCACAAGTTACAAGCTTCCACTACGTGCGGTTATACGCAGAGTGGACCGCACGGTGCATGCTGCCGCCCACCGCCTCCTTCACAGTATCACTCCAACGTGTAGGTGCCCTGACTCGAGCATATAGGGGAGATACCCCAAATAAAATATGTGTTATTGTTTGCATTCGCAAAGCCTACGAATAAATATAATAAAAGTATTTATTCGTAGGAGTATGGTGACCACTACTGTTGCATTTTGCTCATGCTTTTACATCAGGCAGAGTAGTTACTTTAGCAGGATCATAAAAAAAAAACTATATTAATTAGTCAGTTCAGCGTTTCAGCCGTAACAAACAAACAGGTTCCTTTTAAATCCATACAAATAAATAATATCGAAGTGTCTGTATTAGACCAGTGCTTTTAATGTTTGAAAACAAAATAAATTATAATAGGATGAAACCCATTGTAAAAGGAGGAGAATATTGCAAAAATTTAATACCTGAGTGATCTACGAAAATTTTTAGACCATCCAAAGGTATTTCATAGAAAATAACTCAGCCTGCACAAGAAGTTTTATAAACGATGTCGTACACTGCTCTGTTTTACAGCTACGAAATAGCAAGTATGTAGTAAGGCCCAGACCTGCCTAGCCCACTTCTCTATGAAAAACCTTATAATAGCCAAAAATTTTTCATAGGTCACTCAGGTATTAAATTATCTTAAAATAGTAATAACTATGCATATACGCAAAAACTTTATAGAAGATTCTGCAACTTTCTCCAAGTATTGTAAATGTTTTATTTAATATTAACTTTATTATTTATTTCTTTGTTAATTATAGTAGTATATTTCGATTTGCAATATTTTTGTTTATCATTGTAAAAGGTTGGCCTAGTGGCTTAAACGGTCGTGGAGGCTCTTCAGCCGGTCCTCGAGGAGTGGGCAGGGCGGCAGCACGGGACCCTTTCCTTCCGGCTGACGCAGGTACTTTCCGGGCACGGTTGCTTCGGAAAGTACCTGCACTCGGTCGCTAGGAGGGAACCGAGTCCCGCCTGCCACCACTGCGACTGCAGTGAGGACACGGCCCAGCACACGCTGGCGGTCTGCCCCGCTTGGGCGGCGCAGCGCCGGGTCCTCACTGCAGTCATCGGAGGGGATCTCTCGCTGCCGGCCGTCATAAGATCGATGGCCGGCAGTGACAGTTGTTTTACCGCGGTCGCAACCTTCTGCGAGGACGTAATCTTGCAGAAGGAGGTGGCGGAGAAGGCCCGGGAGGATGCCATCCAATCGGACCCGATCCGCCGCCGGCGCCCCGGGCGGCGGAGGCGCGCATACCTGCGTCTCATGCCGCCCTGAGAGTGGCCGCGGATGGGCGGGACGGGTTTCCCGTCCGTCCGCAGTAGAGGCCAACCGCGAGGGGGCGACGTCCGCGTGTGACCGGACGTTGCCTAATTAGAGAGTAATATTGAGATGGTGCCCGCAACAGTGCGGGCAGGCGCCGGTTGGAGTCCAGAAGGAAATCCCCTCCCTGGACTCCTTCCAATACAAAGGCGCAGAGAGGGTCACACCGTGTGGTTTTAGTCGGTTCGAGTCCGACACACCACCCCGCCGTAACCCCCGACGGGGTGACGGTCCGCGGGGATTTCCACACGTAAAAAAAAAAAAAAAAAAAAAAAAGTGGCTTAAACGGTCGCCACACCGCTTCCTACTGCGCCAAGTGTCGTGGGTTCAAATCCCACGTAGGATAACACTTTGTGTGATTCACAATTTGTTGTTCTGAGTCTGGGTGTTCTTTGTGTCCGTTTCATGTATGTTTGTAAAGTCCCCCGCGACACAGGAATTTATATTCCTAATGCGGGAGTTGTCTTTTTAAAGAATAAAGAATTGTAACATGCAATCTTACGTTTTTCGAGTGATTGAAGTGTAAATTTTAATAAATATCTAAATAACGATAAAAAAAAAATCGAATTCGAGTTTTTTCATTTTTTGCATTTTCTGAGAAGATTTACTATGGTAATATATATATTTTTACACCATCGGAAAGTAGAGATTTCATCGAATAGAAAACACCCAATTTTTGTGAAAAACGTTGATATTTTGACGGACGAATTTTCGATTGAAAATTAGGGTTTTTTTTCGGTATTCAGTCAAAATGAGGTGAAAAATTAGATATTTCAAATCAAATAAATTACGGTGTATTTAGGACATGAAAAGCTAAGTTTTCACAAAATTTCGTTAAAAAATAATTTTATTTGTAAAAGATAAAAATAAAAAACCAAAAACTTGGTTTTTTGAATTTTTCACATAAAATTTGAGGTTATGTGAAAAAAGTGTAAATGCAAAAGATGTAGATCTTTTTATTACCTACAACTTTGCTATTTAACTTTTTTCCATAGGACTTGTAGTTTTGCCGGAAATCGAGATAAGCCATTTTTTTCCCTTAAAGCCCCCCCTCCCCCTTCCCGACCTCAGATCGCCCGTAATTTATTTTTCCTTTAATTTTTGTACTATTCTCCTCCTTTTACAATGGGTTTCATCCTACTATAATTTATGTTCACTTTTTGTTATTTTAAGAGGTTTCTACCCTGGTCTATATGTAAAAATAAAATTATTTAACTATTCGATATGATTTTAAATCCAATTGCCATTACGGATGACTACGGAACCCTATTCTATGCGTGGCCTGACACGCACTTGGCTGTTTTTTTATTAAGTTTCCTACTGTTTGTTACGCTATTGTTCTGAGTAGTTTTCTACATTAGTCGGCATTTACGATACATTTATTACGATACGGGTGTAACGACACTCCGTAATATACTATACTAATATTACTTCCTTCTTCCTTTTTGTGCTGAGCAGTCCAAAACTGTAACTCCCTGCCAGTTCATGTGTTTCTTTCCTACTATGATCCCGGATCCTTCAAGCGGGGCGTGAAGAAGTATATAGGCCGCCATAGTGTGGGTCATCGTGTTGCATTGTCCAAATTAGCAATGAGGACGGTAGTCACCACTGTTGGATTCTGCTCATGCTTTCCATCAGGCTGAGCAGAGTCATTTTGGCAGAACTATATATAAAAAAAAGTTAAGAGACTTGATTTATAGTTGACAAAATGTATTTAATTTGCCTCTATCTCTTAGGAGACAAAACACACAAGGATGTATTTTATAATATTAACTACGGAATTTCAATTTCTGTAGGGTAATTTGCTTAACCATTTTCAGCGTGCTAAATTTTGCATAGATTTCCTTGTTGACATTCAACATTATAGACACACAATAACTAGGAAAGATAAACAAATTAATTGTACTTAATTAGGGTTACTTTAGTGTTAATATAAATATAAAGTACATGGCCGTACAAGGGATGGTAGGGGAGGGCAGGTGTCCCCTCACCCTGTATTTTGTCTACGTCCCTATTATCTACGTACTCAACAAGGATTAAACCTTGCAGTAAACATACCGTCTCAGGGATTTGCAGTTACAATGGACCTTAAAGTACAATGTGTTTCAATGTTTGAGAAATTCGTTTACATCTTAATCGTCAAATTAGTTTTCAATGTACCTCTTTGGTAAAAAAAGGTACAGGCACTTCTTAAGGGCTGTAAAAGTCAGGCTGGACCGGCCCACTAATATTTTGAAAACTACCCTAAATTACGAATACGTTCAACCTTATTTATTTATAAAACCGAGGTAATATCATAGGGGATATTAACGCTTTTTAGGAGCCGGGCTGAAATTATTTCGTTGCTTTGAAACATCAAAACTACAACACCTAAAAAATATAATATTTGTACATAAAATCTGCCGGTGGTGAAGATCAGTTTTGCCATGAACTCCGTAATTTAAAAGATTTGTACACTTTTTGGTTATTTCAGCCTGGCTCCCTATAAGTGCTCATATCTCTTTAAATAATTCATTTAAAAAGTGTAAAAAGTACATTAGCACAGTTTTTATAGGACTTGTAAACCTTCTAATACACATGTTATGTTGGTTATAGCTAATTTTGAGTAGAGTGAAAATTATTATCGAGCTAATTGCAGGAAATGTGATTTTTTTGAATAAAACTATTAACTAAACATTTTTGATAAAGTCTTTGTGTATCTTTGTATATTGATTATATATACTTACCTAAATTATCTGATACAAAAATAAACAAAAATCAAAAATAAAAATTCTTAGGTTTACCTTTTCTTTGAAATCAAACTATTCAAATCAAATGTTAAATGCTAGTTTAGTTTTTTTATATTATGCCATAACAGACTCCACTCTGCCTGATTGTAAGCATGAGTAGAATCCAGGAGTGGGGGTCACCAGACTGCCTGCGATGCAGGAAGTATGATGATGCAGACCCAAACTTTGGTGGCTTCGTGAGATGCTTTTTCACACCCCTCTTAAAGGACCCGGCATCATAATAGGGAGGAAACACGTTTAAAAATAATAGCATAGCAATAGATTGTAGATATATTTCAGAGCACTTTATTTATAAAAAACGTGTAGGTAGGTACAAAAGAAAAATGTGCGTTTCAATTGTATCGAACAATATCTTCTTTGGCTACCCATGACGAAAATGTAATTAGTATATTATTACTGGAGATCTCAACACGTGTAGAAGTGGTTTGTATGTATCAAGTCTTCTCAAGCTATAAAAATTTGATCCTACCCTGCCCTCCTCTGGCCCAAAACCAACCCAAAACGAATTATTCTAAATCGAGGAACTAATGTTCGTACGTACGAACTAATGTTCCTACGTACTTGCTATTATGTACCTACTCGTTTTACATGCAGCAAAAAAAAAGAAAATTAACAAATCCTTTGTATTTTTCTTAGCTAGGTAGTTCACTTATTACTACTGGAAATTATTTTAATACGTAATAATTTACTTCCCATTCCCATTTCAAATAAAAAAATCTATAACTGAAAAAGTTAAGATTATTGTTCAATTTCACTGTATATTTAATTGTTTCATATATTTAACTAGCTCATCAGAAGCATCTCTTATCCACACAGTTGCACTGCTAGTGTAAACAATTATAAGTAAACTGAGTGCACTATTTATATAGTTCTTGAGACATTACCCCTTGATAAAGGGCTTGGAATATGGGCTATGTATTTAAATGTATTTATAAATCGATTGTTACTTGTAGCTTTCACTACATAGTAACTGTGAGTCACTAATCGAAATAAATTTAAATAATCGTTTAAATGATGCCAACCTTTGTAGTAAATACAAAATAAAACAACAGCCCTATGTATAGAATATCATTCACGTAACTCACTTAAAATAACTCGTCCGTTTACCGCGCTCGTATCAGTCGACACTCGACAGTTCCCTTCTAGATGCGACGTCGCTTACTCGCCATGCGGACGATCGCATTTCTCCTCGCGTTAATCGCGGCACAAAACGCACAAGCCGCAAGAATTCTCGGACTATTCCCTCACACTGGCAAAAGCCACCAAATGGTTTTTGACCCGTTACTCAAAACCTTAGCTGAGAGAGGACACCATCTTACAGTCGTCTCATTCTTCCCAATCAAGAATCCACCAGCAAACTACACCGCTGTTAGTTTGGAAGGACTATCACCTCTCGGATTGGAAACGATAGATTTGTCGAATTATGAAGATGACGCCTCTAGTACAGTTTTAAATCTATTGGGGATAAAAAAAAATTACCAGCAATTTATGGAGTTTCAACCGCTGTCAGATCTAGCTTTGGACGTGTGCTCCAAGTTGGTAGATTTTCAACCTTTAGGTGAAGTGCTAACAAAAAGTTATGATATTATTTTAGTGGAAAGCTTTAATAGTGACTGTATGTTAGGGTTGGCACATGCGTATGGGTTGAAAGCGCCTTTTATTTCATTATTATCAAGCTCAATGATGCACTGGTGTCCTGACCGCATCGGTGTCACTGATAACCCTTCCTACGTACCTATACTCAGTTCAGAGTTCACTTCAAAAATGACCTTTATGCAAAGGCTTGAAAACACATTTATGAATGTATACTATAAGATATGGTATAGGTATGCGATTCAGTTAAAGGAGAAAGCTATTATAGAAAAGCGGTTTGGGAGAAGAATTCCGGACTTACAGGATCTTGCGAAAAATGTTACTGCGATGATGTTGAATACTTTTCATAGTTTAAATGGCGTCCGTCCCCTGTTACCTGGTGTAATTGAAGTTGGAGGGATGCATTTGGACCCTAGGCCTAGGTCAATACCTCATGTAAGTAGTGATCATATCTTTAAATCCATCTTATTAAATTCTTGTTGGATATATTTTCCGAAGCGCTTTTGTTTCATCCATTTTTTAAATGATTGATACATTTAATGAAGATTCTCGCTCGCAACTTCCAAAAAATACTTTTTATGATTGAATTTAGGTTTCAGACGTAGGTATTTGATACAATCATTTGTCAATGTAGGTATATTGAATATTTAACTCATCGGATATTAATGTTTAAAGACGAAAATTTCTGCAACGTTTAGTACACCTATTTGATTGCTCAAATAGGTGTACTAAACATTGCAGAAATTTTGCTATAAATAATGTTGGCAAGACAAAACAAATTCAAATCCCTAACTTCTCACAATAATAACATTAATAACTGCCAGATGTTATTTGTAATGCCTATTATCTTTTGAACGTTTACAAGTTTCTAGAAATGAATGCGTGTGTATTTTATTTTTTTAATACTAGTGGTCGCTGGTGGTCAAATTTAACCACAATTCATTTATTTTATTTTTGTTTAAATTTCTGCTTTCCTCCAAATACGCTCTAATTGTGTTTGTGTAAAACTGAGAAAAAAAAACAAATGTTTTTTTTTCTCAGTTATTTTGGTGAAACGGTGTACAAATTTTTTGCTTCTTGTAATGTTCATTAAATATATAGATTATTCACTAAATCTGAGTTTTAAGGAAAGGTTATCAGAAAAAATGTTATAAATAAATTTAGTACGGCAGGTACGTCACCTACGTACTTAAAAAAAAAGAACGAGTCTTAAAGTAGGTCAAAGACAAGTCTCGTAACTCCCGCCCTTATTTTAAATTTCGAAGACGAGACAAACAGCCATAATTTTTAAAGTATTTTTTTCATTGTGATAAACTTACTAAAATCTTTGGTAATAAAAATCTAAAATTAAAAATTTTACGCTTAAACAAATGAATTTAAATAAAATAAGATGAATGCTATGCCATTAATGCCATGTCACTCGAAAGTAAACGCTGACGTAAGACGTACATTAAGAATATTGAGTTGTGAATTTATTACAAACTACAAAACGTGTATCGTTCTTGTTACTAAACCGCAATAAAATCATTTAAAAGATTACAATACCTTCTATTTCCCGTCATTTGTCTATGCGACTGCTGTGCTTGCGTCCCGGTTTTGATTCCCGGGTCGGACTAAATGTTTGTATGATCCGCAAATACTTGTTTCAGTGTATTTTCTATGTATAATTTAAATGTATTTCCAAAAAAAGTTAGCCTATGTATTTATTTCAGTTGTCTAGTACCCATAATACAAGCTCTCCTTAGTTTGGGACTAGATGATGTTGTGTGTAAGATGTCTGAAATATTTATTATTATTTCGAGTCTACCCGTAACCACGAGCGGTATAACTTGTTCGCTTTGATTATATACATGTCTAGATGGAGTGTTGCGCTGCATTTGCAATAAAAACAACAGGCCAGATTTGCAGGGCGTGTGTGCATGTTACACACACATGCAAGCGTAGTCTACGGGCGCGCGCATGACGTGGCAGCGTTGTGAGTGATACCAGCCCTTGAATGTTTTCCATAAAAGGAGGGAAAATAATTGTGTATTGATTTTGAGATTTATAAGTATGTAATTTGTATTAAATTTAAAGTCAGTCAATATGTATTAGAGTTTTTGCTTTTGAGTTACTAGGTAAAATATATGTTGGTGAAAAAGGGAATTGCTATTAAAGCTTATTTATTCTTAATACTTAACAACAATTTGGTAGAAATATACCCTGTGCCCTAGAAAGTAGTCTGAGGTTCCGGTACTTTGAAAGGCGGACGAAGGAAAGCCAACTCACAGAGGCCTTTAATTAAGTTAATATACAACATAGTTATATTTAATTTAATTACTATATTTTTAACTAGATGTTCCTCGCAATTTCTCGTAAATCTTGTTTTTTATATCGTTCTCGTTAAAAACTCAAAGAAGGTATAGCTTCCGATTAGTGAAAGAATTTTCAGAATCGGTTCAGAAATTCTGGAGATTAGTGCGTTTAAACAAACAAACAATCTCTTCAGCTTTACGTCGTACATACTACTTTCATTAATAGCACCCATGGAGCGGCAAAATTGACACCCATATCAGATTAACAATATCTACCACCTTAGATTTAAAAATATATGATATATACATATATAATATGTATTAACCAGCACTATAGTTATGATTCAACATTTTGTAAATTGGCTAACACTCACATGGGAAATTTAAATTCAATTAACAGGCAACCCTGTAAAAATGCCGTCAAAATGGTGGTCGAACTTTGATAAAATTTCACTGAGTTAATTTAATTATTTCTTTACAATATAGTTATTTAAAGTTTACTTACCGATGATAACTAATTTTTTTAGTTTTTCAATCGTCCAAAGTAATTCCTGCACACTTTTATCATGCAAAACGTCATTTTTATACGCCACTCAATACGTGTTTACCGTACAATGACAGTAACGCCACTGATCGGCCGCGACGAGCTTAGTCTCTTACAGTTAAATACTATTTTTTTGGACGTTTAGACGCTCGAACTCTCTATCTAGACATGTTTATAATCAAAGCTTGTTCGAAACGTCGCGATATAGAAGGTATTGTAACATTTATAAAAAATATCCCTGATAAGTCCTGAATACCACTAGAAACTATGTATAAAAATCGCAAAAGTTTAAAAACAGTTCAAATACGTATAGTTGGTACTAGCTGATGCTCTGTACGGCTGTACCGATTTTGACGTGACTTTCACTGGCGGATGGATGATGGCATATGGAGTAATTTTGAGAAAAAAATTAGACTAGTTTCGCTTCGCGGCGTTCTTCGCTATTTACAATGAAATTAAACACGGGTAACACCGCAGTACTCAGCTAGTAATCCTAATAATATTATAAACGCGAAAGTTTGTGAGTATGTATGTATGTTTGTTGCTCTTTCACGCAAAAACTACTGAACGGATTTGGATGAAATATACAATAATATAGCTTATAGATCAGAATAACACATAAGCTACTTTTTACTGCAATAATCGAGATACACGGGCGAAAACTAGGTGATTATAAAAAAACATTAAATCGTAGATGTCAAAATGTATAACTGTTTATCTCCTGTCAAAACTTCACAGGTTGCTATGCATAACACACTTGCATAGCAACCACAATGATACGCGGGTAACACAGCAGTACTCAGCTAGTAATTAAATTTAACATAACTACCTAATTCAAAACATTGACTACATCGGTGACGCAATTGTAGTGTGCTGCTGGCGCTACTGTTCAGATTGAGGTCTCGGGTTCGATTTTCATGTCAAATAATTTTGTATGACCTACAAATATTTATTTCGGAGTTTGGGTGTTTTCTATTTATACAAATAAATTAAATTAAATAAATAAAATATTTCGGACATTTTACACCCAAAGCCATCTAGTCCCAAACTAAGCAGAGCTTGAATTACCTATGGGTGGTACTAGACAACTGATATAAATACATAAACATACTTTCTTTTGTAAATAGATACATATTATACATAGAAAAACACTCAAACTCCGAAACAAATATTTACGGATCACACGAACATGTGGTCCGACCCGGGAATCGAGCCCGAGACCTCTTGATCAGCAGCCGCATACGCTGACCCCTAGACCAACAAGGCAGTCATTTCAAAAATTGAAGTATCTGTAATATCAATGGAACAAACAGACAGACAAAAATTTTAATAATTGCATCTTTGACGTTAATAGTACCGGATTTACTTTCAGATGCATTTAGTACAAAACTGTTAATTTGATATTACATACAGATACTATAATTTTATTTACATAGTTATATTTAGATTGACTGCCTCGTTGGTCTAGTGGTTAGCGTATCCAACTGCTAATCAAGAGGTCTGGGGTTCAAATCCCGGGTCGGGCCAAAAAGTGTTTTTGGGATTTTCTTAGGAAATTCCTAATAGCTGCCCGGAGTTTGGAAGTTTGGTCGTGATTCACGCCGGTTGTCATGAACATCTATGGCAATCGTTATTGGGAAGTCAGTGCCCTCAAATATACTGACAACTAGTTCAATCTTCGAATTTCAGTTCTCCCTTAGGGTTGCGGAGGTCCGATGCCAGTCGCTCCGTAGAAAAACTGAAATTCAGGTAAAACCGGTTGAACTAGTAGCCGACCCCAAATAAACTTGGGAATAATGGCTAGGAGGATGATACTTTTCGATTACAGAACGACCAAGGTAATGATTTTGTAATCTAGCTATAAATAAATATTGAGTACCATAATTATATTTTCCGTTTATTACGATCTGTGAGGAAATTATAAGTTACGTCATCAAGGTTTCTTTTATCTCTTCAGATGATTTCGATTTCATAATACAAATTAGATAGAACCAAATAAGAAATGAAGTAATGTTGTTTAATTTTTTATAATGATTATTCGATATAATACCATCGAAAGTCCACCAGAATAATTGATTTCTGTATTTTATTACACGCTTTAAATGTATTAGCTTCACCTGTATGTTGGTGCGATTTGGACCCACTTTAAACGGGCAGATTTCGTTCTTTGTAGATTTATCGAGTACCGATGACAATACACTTATTTGAAAAAAAGAACTAAAAAAAAAAAACATTTTTTTAAACAAATTAGTATATTTTAGTCTTTCAAAAAAATAGTTTTAAAACCTAAACAAACACGCTTTTAAAAAAAAAAGTAGAAAATAATTAAAATGTAACAAAGCGTGGGGTACTTTCATAAAATATTTCAATAACGTCGCTTAGTTTTTTAAAACTATTTTTTTTATTTATCACTTGCTCCGCAGTGTTACAAGCGATCGTTGTACATATCTTTAATAAGTTTATATATTTAAATTTACATTTTATACGTTTATATATTTCAATGTATTATATATATAATAACTTTTGTATATGGTACTTAAAAAAGCAATTCTTAAAATTAATGTATGTCTGTTTATACTGGCTAATTTCTACAACGGCTGAATCTCAAAAACCTAGATTAGAACAGTAACTTTTAAAATAATTTTATTACCAAATGCTTATTATACTTACCTACTTATAATATTTACTAAATTGTTCATTTAATAATAATAATAAATATTTTGGACATCTTACACACAACGCCATCTAGTCCCAAACTAAGCAGAGCTTGTATTATGGGTACTAGACAACTAATATAAATATATAAACATACTTTTTTTTTGTAAATACATACATAGATGTTATACCCGTCACCTATTTGGTCAGCAGCCGCATACGCTAACAACTAGACCAACAAGGCAATCTAAATATATTAATTATGTAATGCTAGTTTAAAAGAACTTGTTTTCTATCAAAGAAAGTTGGACTAATGCGGACTGTATTCAACAAAACGAGTTCTTGATAATTTTCACTTTTTACCGCCACTTATTTATGTGCAAAATATGAATGAATTAATGTCTTATTACATCGTTGCATAGATAGAACTTCTAGCTAAATATGCAATAATTTTAATCTGGCTACCCTCTACGTGGATATGTAAATGTTTGTGAGTCATAAAAACATTACCCATTGCCCTCCGGCTGTACGGGTGGCCCAGTGGTTTAAGCAGTCGCTACGCCGCTTTCGACTTCGTCAAAGGTCGTGGGTTCAAACCCTACGTGGGACAAAATTTTGTGTGATTCACAAATCTTTGCTCTGAGTCTGAGTGTTTTTTGTGTCCGTTTCATGTATGTTTGTAAAGTTCCCCGCGACACAGGATTTATATTCCTAATGCGAGAGTTGTCATTTAAAAAAAAAACTGGTACTGGGGTAGGCTATTCAAAGACTGTTAGATACACACCTGTAATGTTTGAGTTTGAAAGTTGCCATGAACTCACTATAATAGTCTCTTACTAACAAGTAAATTGTAAAAGTCTACCGGCTACTCTTTTTACCGTTTTTTTCTGTGCGGAAATCTCCCCGGATACCACCAGCCATCACCTTGTCATTATGTTGAACTCCATCCGACCACAAACCCCACGCCGTCTTGGATACTAAAAGCCGAGGAAACCCCAACATCTACGGTTTTTAAATGGCCCCCTTCTATTCCCTCGTGCACAAAAGAAAGGGAGCACGTTTTTTGCAGCGCTCTCGGCTCCACCCCGGGTTGCTTTTGCTAGGTCTGCTCTTTTACCTATATCAGAAAAATACCCTAATAAGTGATACCAATATGTGTATACCTTTGCCTACAATGTCGTGTGTAAAAATTATTTTTTTGGCATTTTGCTGCCAATATGGCGGACTAGCAAATTAATCCAATCAACACTATTAATAAACCCCCTCGGGTTATCACTTTACAGAGGTTGAAGGTGAACGGATTTATCGAATTAGAACCAACTACTAGAACCTAGGTTCTATTATCGTACACAAACAATGTTTGCAATATAATATGCAATACAAGATCAATATTTTTATCTTCCGAGTCTTTATCGGCTACTGCTTGTACTCGTATGATCTGCAAATATTAGTTTCATAGTTTCCTCCTTTTGAAAACTTTGAGAGTGCACGGTTTCTAACGGTAAACGGTATTCACCACATTCAACAATCAACATTCGTTCATCTATACAAGTAAAAGTATATACGATACTTACATGAAACTAGCATTTTTTAATTTTTTGTCTCTGTTTTATCGGATCTCTGGAACGACTTTACTGATTTTGATGAGACTAGCAGATAACTATAAGAATTACTTAAGGAGTAACATAGGCTTCTCTTTTAAGCTTCATACCTTTCTATCCTGACATTAACAACCAAATTACATCGTTGCGGCTCAGGTAGTTAAAAATAAAAAGTTATACAACTAGATATATTTTGTACCGATGAGTCACGCATCGAACACCGCCAAGAAACCTTAGAAGTGCTGGCTCCTACACTATGTTTGTTTAATTTGTGTTAGTTCATAAAACTGTAGCATTTTGTCTGCCGTTATCGGAATGTAGATTTGATATTTCACATAAATAGGTATATTTAGTGAAAACGATGGTGTCTGAGTTAGTAAATACTTTGTGACGGACACCACTAAATACGAGCCTCATTATGACAGTTTGATAGTGTATAGGTGTATGACAATATAATTTCAAAAAAAATAGGTACACTTAGAGCCTCCGCACATTAGGGCCACTAGTCGCCGCTACTAAACGCGACCACCAGTGGTTCAGTCAGACCACTACACGCCGCCACCAGTGGCAGCCACTGGTGGCTTGATGCGGCTTTTAGTGGCCACTTGCGGCAGTTGTTCAAGTGAGGGAGCGGGGAGAAGCCGGCGACTGTGGCCGTGTGTGCGCGCGAGTCGAACGACAAAACGCGGCCACAAGTAGCGAGTGTGGTCGACTCTCACAGCTTGTGGCTCAAACGCTCGGTGTGCGCTGATGCTAAACAAAATGTATGGAGAAACGCGTCCGCAACTTGTGGCCGCAACTAATCGTTGTAACGTGGTCGCCACTAGTGGCTCAATGTGCGGGGGCTGATAAACAAGACTACGGGACTTAGATTATCTACGGGAGATCATTTTTTGTTTTTTCGGAAGACGGTCCCCATTTCATCTCATCCACATTTTTTTATCATTAAATTCATTACGACGGTGACTTGAAGACTTTAATAACTTGACATGGCAGAAATAGCTGATATTCGGCTGGTTGCAATTTCACCAAAAGAAGAAGAAGAACAAAAACTACGGCCCAAAACGACGCTGAATAAGTATGAAACAAGATTTTCAGAATTAGTGACGTCTCTTCAACCGCGGGTAGCTAAGAATATACACGTATGTGAAAGTACATATTATGGCATCGCATGAAGTATACAACGAGTTTTACTGTACAAACAACGATGCAATAATTACTAAATTACAAACTGCATTTCCGAGACTAATTGCTCATTGTTGAAAGCATTTACGTTACGCCGTTTACGTTGTCATGAAACATAATACTCTCTGTCATTATGTGTCTTGAATTGTATTGCACTTTGTATTGTGTGTAATTTCTAGTATAATGTCCTTCAATGTAACATGAGGAATATACTGCTTCTGTATATGTTTATACGCTTTATATTAGCTTCACCTGTATGTTTGTTTGTATGTTTGTAACCGACTCCTTTGGGCGCGATTTTGACCCACTTTAAACGGCCAGATTTCGTTCAAATTTTGTAGATCTATCGAGAACCGATGACAGTACACATTCAAAATAATTAAAAAAATAAGTCTTTTTTAGTCTAGACTGCACGGTTGGCCTAGTGGCTTGAGCGGTCGCCACGCCGCTTCCCACTGCGCCAAGTGTCGTGGGTTCAAATCCCACGTAGGACAACACTTTATGTGATTCACAAATTGTTGTTCTGAGTCTGGGTGTTCTTTGTGTCCGTTTCATGTATGTTTGTAAAGTCCCCCGCGACACAAGAATTTATATTCTTAATGCGGGAGTTGTCTTTTAAAAAAAAGTAAAAAAAGTAGAAAAAAAAATTGTTTCATAAAACTAAACAAACACGCTTTTAAACTAAAAAGTAGAAAATAATTTTAATGTAACAAAGCGTAGGGTGCTTTCTGAAAATATTTCAATAACGTCGCCCCACGCTTTGTTAAATTAAAATTATTTTCTACTTTTACTTTTTAGTTTAAAAGCGTGTTTGTTTAGTATTATAAAACTATATTTTTTGAAGTTAAACTTCTTTACTGCCTCGGTGGCGCAGTGGGAGCGTATGCGACTGCTATGATTGAGGTTTCGGGTTCAATTCCCGGGTCTGCCAAAAGTTTGTGTGCTCCGCAAATATTTGTTTCGGAGTTTGGGTGTCTTGGGTGTTTCTATGTTTAATTTGTATGTATTTATAGAAAAAAAAAACAATAAGTTTATTATTTTATTGTCTGTATGTATAAGTATGTAAAACTTGAATTTTAATAGAACGGAATGAAAGATTTCAACAGTATTGAAATGAATTATGGCCGTAACCAAAGATCATACCATGAAAACAATATTAATCTGTATCAATCAAGTCAAGAAACCATACCGAATTGGTATTTGTTCATAGTGGTTACACCATGATTGTGTTGTTGATAAGATAGCGCGCGTGAATAAACTTGGTACATTATGAAAGCCACGTCTTGTTATTATTGTAACAATAATTACTACACACTAATTGCTTACGGCATATTAGCCCTTTGAAAAGCGAATTGGATGGACCAATTTAAAATACGAATACTGTATTGATCCCGAGTCCTTATTGCTAAGCTGGAAATATTTATTCTATTCTAAATATAATACCTATGTATGTATTTACATCGGTTACACAATCGGTTGTCTAGTGCCCATAATACAAGCTCTGCTTAGTTTGGGACTAGATGGCGTTGTGTGTAAGATGTTTGAAATATTTTAATATTATTGTTCGCTTTATTAAAATCAAAATATATATTTATTACATTTTTAAATATAAATATAGAATAAAAAATTAAAATAACAAAAAAATAGTAGGCCACCTACTTCGCTTGCAGGGACCAAGAAACCGGTGGCTAGGGCTCCAAAGGCAGGAACCTCCTCACTATACGTGACGTGTCATCGAGGACTTCCTTGTGCATCAGACCATTATATCCACTTTATTATTATTATTAATGTCGATGACTTTGACCAGGTATACGGTCATTGATCATGGTTCAAAGATCCTTCTAATTAATATTGAAGTCACATATTTCATTCATTGTAAACATCGTTTAGTATTCCTTATCGATTTTTTTTATCGATAACTATCTGAGCGCTGCGGTTTTTACCACGCTTTTATTAGCTTGGTTTGTATGAATTTATGTATGTATGTAATGGAATCTTTGAGCATAATTTTCACCAATTTCCAGAAATTTGATTAATTTGAAACTTTGCACACCTATCAAAGACCGACGACAATGCAATAATTCAATAACAGTTTCCCAATATTCTTATTAGGACCGCCAGCGTGGGGTGATTGATATATTAAATGTAGCAATGTTCTACTTGCAACTATCCATGCGCGGAGAGTTATGAAAACATCGTAAAAAGTTATGAAAACATCGTAAAAGGTTATAAAAATATAGTAAATTGCACCCCACGTTTTTTACTCGGAATTGAATTATTGTCCTAATAACTTAATTTTTTTTTATAACTTTATTTTGGAGTAATTAGTTATGATTGATTGTTCAATCGTCTACTACTGTAATATAAACTCTTTAATAAAAAAATATTTTCTACTTTTTAGTTCGATTAGCTATAAAAGCGTGGTTTTTTAGTTTTTTTAAACTTTAACTTTACAATCGGTAAAGACGCAATGGTTGTCGGACTCGAACCGGCTACTTACTTTTTCTATTGTATCTTTACATCAACAACCAGTGAAGCAAGTCTGAAAGAAAAGTAACCTAACTCACTCCTATTATCACCAGCTAACTGCCAGTGAAAATTCCATCAAAATCGGGCCTAAACGTTCCAGAGCCGAAACAAACGACAGATACAGAGACATAATTATTCCATTCGTTTTTAAGTTTCGGTTTTTATGCAGCTAACATCACTGCCACCCGTCTGGCCAGCGTGGTATAGTAGGCCAATACCTCCTTTCAAAGGAGAGGCCTATGTCCAGCAGTGGACTGTTAAAGACTGTTGATGATGATTGATGAGACGAACAGACAGACAGACAAAAATACACTTTGATACACAGACATTTACATACACACAATTCAATTGTATTTATTTGTATACATAATATATACATCTACTAAAAACTGTTTGTAAATACTTTCATATGCATTTATTGATAAGCTGTTAATTTGAAATGATGAACATACCCTTAAATTTTATTTCTTTTCTTGCCCAAGTGCGTCCAATTAAAAATGTTTTATTGTCATATATAATTACTTCGCGATTTTCGCGGTAAAAAGTAGCCTATGTCCTTTCCCGAGGTCCCATATATCTCTATACCAAAATTCATCAAAATCTGTTCAGCGGTTTAGGCATGAAAACGTAACAGACAGACAGACAGAGTTACTTTCGCATTTATAATATTATAAGTAGGGAAGTAGGAATTATTAGTAGGGATAATACTTATTATTATCTTTATACATATATATAATTCTTCTGTGAGTGTGTATGTCACTGAACTTCTCTCAAACGACTGGACCGATTTTGATGAATTTTTTTGTGTGTGTTCAAGGGGATCTGGGAATGGTTTAGATTCGCAATTGGACCCGGTAGGTGGCGCTGCGATCAAGTTCTGGAATTTTAAAGTTGGGCGGTACGAAGTTCGCTGGGTCAACTAGTATTATTATATAAGACTGGAAATTAATTAAACGTTTCATTTAAATGTCATTACATTACAATTATTACTATTTAAATGAAACGCAGTATTAGAACGATGCATCTTGAGTACATTGATTGATAGTGATTGATAATAATGATAATGTTATGTGTGGTTTACATTATTCATTACATACTAGCTGAGTCCTGCGGTGTTGCCTGCGGTTGTTGTTTTAAATCGCGAGTAACGCCGCGGGGTAAAGTTAGCTTATAATTAATTAACCTTAAGTTACTCCATAATGTTATCAGCTGTCTACAGTGACAGTCGCATAAAATCGATCAGCCGTTCCTGGGATTACCCGGCACAAACAGACAGACAGAAAGACTGACAAACAATTTCTTTTAACATATCTATTTTCATATAAGCTGATTGACCTAGTAATTAAAGTCGTTGCCACGCCGCTTTATACTGCTCCAAGTGTCGTGGGTTCAAATCTCACTTGGGACAATTCTTTTTGTGAGTCACAAATTGTTGTTCTTTGTGTTCGTTTCATATATATTTGTAAAGTCCCCTGTGACACAATATATATATTCCTAATGCGGTAGTTGTCTTTACAAAAAATGTATTGTGTATACTTTCATATTATGCATTTAATAAAAAACTATTCATTTGATGTTACAAACACACACTGCTATTAAATTTATTTGTATGTATGCATATATAGATAGCCTATAAATTGTGTGTTTCACAGATAATCAATTAGGTTGACCTTTATCACCAGAGATCGGAATTGGGTGTGTGAAAATACCTAGATAATAAGTTTGCAGTAAGTTTGCAATAATAATATGATGCTGTTACAGCCACTGTTCTTGCAATTGAAATAAATGTTTTTAATTTATTTTTTTATGCAGTGCAGGTTTAATAATTTAAAAAAAAGCCGACTTCAAAACTTTGTAAAGACGCGAAAATGTTCGTTTTCCTTGCATCAACCTGTAGCAAAACTTTTTAACTTAAGATACAGATCAAAAAAAGAAATTAAAACCGCATTAGCATTTTGCAGATATATAAAATCCTGTGTTTGACCGACAAAAAACAATTGGGACTAAAAGACCGAATTTTAACCGGAAAAGTACAAAACAAAAATTTATTTAGAACTGTATTAGCAGACAATTTATTTAGAACTGTATTAGCAGCTTGTAAATGTTTATAGTTCGGTGTTTCAAAGGTAAGGAACATGTAAACAAAACTAAACCGGTAACATTCAAACCCGGTTTAACTTAAGTGGTAGTAACAGCTCCATATTATGTCCCGCTGCAAACTTTAGGTATTTTCACACACCCAATTCCGATCTCTGTTTATCACTTCAGTATCAATTTGTATTTGGAATTGGAAAGATAGTCTATACTCTATGCCCGTCCCAAAGCAGCGTGGCGATCACTTTAGCCAGTAGGCCAATCAATATATCTATATCTATACAAACAAATAAAATTGTCAGTTTGCTTTTCACTTAATGCCTATGAAAGTACACAAATAACTTACAAACAAAACATTAATTTTCGAATTTTGTCTTTCTGTGTTTGTTTTTTCGAATAATCTCAAAAGTGTTGCACTGATATTACTGATATTTATAGTAATTTATACTGGTTAGGTATGTACCTAACCGAAACTAGTATATTAAGCATGTGTTTATATATTAGTTTCGTCACACACTGTTACCCCCAAGTTCAAGTCCCATTAAGGTCCAGCCCTTCCAGAGATCACTCGGAACAAGCAGACAGACAGACAGATAAAAAAATTTAAATGCTGGTTAGAATGATGCAGAAACATCTGACCAGGCCGCCATGGTATGGGTCACCATGCTGCATTGCCTACCCTCACAATGAGGATGGTGGCCCCTTCTCCTGGATTCTACTCATGCTTTCCAACAGAGTCACTTTAGTAGGCTTACATATAAAAGTGCTGTGTATACCTTAATATGCATTTAGTAAAATAGGTAGGTACTGAATTTTACAGCCTCAGATCTACGACTTTTTCGAACCGGGGCAAAGTCTTGATAGTGGCGCCCCCTTCCTTCAGTGTTTGAGAAACAATTTTAAAACTGCCAATGGGTAGCATTTTTGTGATACTACTACGTTTTGCGTTCAAAAATCACTTAATAGTGGTTCAAAAACTAACTGAGGGTATGAAAATAAAAAAAATTGTTGTATCGCATTTCGGATTCTTGTCTCAATGATTTGGCGCCCCCATGAAACTGCCGCCCCGGATCTAAGGGAGGGCCCGGTTTGCCCCCCCGTAGATCCGGGGCTGTAATTTTACGTGCTGGTCTCGGAAGCCACCGCTTCAGAGTGGTTGACATAGGTACGCTCTCGAACTAAACGGTTCGGCTCTTCCTTTCTATGCCGAGCAGTTAAAACCTGGAACTCTCTACCAGCCCGTGTGTTTCCTCCCTTCTATGACCCCGGGTCCTTCAAGCGGGGCGTGAAAAAGCATCTAACTAGGCCGCCATGCTGCACTGTACGTTGTGGGAGTGATGATGGTGGCCTCCACTTCTGGTTTCTGTTCATGCTTTCCATCAGGCAGGGCAGAGTCATTTTGGCAGCTAATATAAAAAAAAACATACAATTTTATTTATTTGTATAGATGATCTAAGTCATTAACAAGAGGGCCTTTTATTAGAAGAGGCGGAGAGGCGATTGTAGTGTATAAAACATTGACAATATAGGTATGTCATTGTCTTAATGTCCTAGATAAAATACGTAGGTTCAAATGTTATTGGGACGTAGATAATGAATGGCAGGGGTCAAATAAATTGACCGCTGGAATTAACAATCAATGAACGAAGGTAAGGTACCCCCTATGCTCACAATAGTTGTAGGGGAAGGTGGGGACCCTTCGTACGGTTTTTACATTTTATTTTTTATTTTTTTTATTTTTTCATGAATCAATCACCTGACAGCTTAAACTTATAGTCTAACTATCTGAGATTCATATAAAAAAATTACAGATGATTTCATCTGATATTTCAACCATAATTATGATTTAAAGAAAATTTGGAATTTGTACGAATGTGCCCCAGCAACGGGGCACCTACGTACAGTGTTAGGGGTACCTTCGTACGCTGAGGGGTAGTTCGTACGTGCGATTAAAACAACACATATAAATCAAAATTCTTTTATTAGCAATGAAATTAAACACAAAAATAAAGTTCATTAGATCTTGGAGCCAAGACTTTAGGAGTAGCTTGAACGGTAGATACACCTGATTTGTCGAAATTAAAGATTCTGTCAGCAGTTAATCGATGTCGCTCCAACACTGTCTTCAAGTTGGTATAAAACTCGGTAACCGAAGTTTTGTTAAACGCAAAAGATCTGGCAGCATTTGTGTTTTCGGGTTTGCGTAAACTGAGTTCCGGGTTTCTTCTGCGAAAACCATACATCCATTCTTTCCCAGTCATCTTATCTTCTTCCAACTTTGCTGGATATTTCAAACTCAAAGATTTGGCATACTCGTATGCTAACTTTCTTACTTGAATTGTCGTAAGCTCATAATGCATCTTACAACATTTGATGATATAATCAATTAGCAGTTTTTCTTCTTTCATGGAAAAGACTTGGAAACTTGTATATTTAGAGTCAAATGTACGGTTGCTTGACCCTTCGCATCATTGCTATTCTTGTATTTTTTTACACGGCTTTCTAATGTTGACAATTTCAAATTGTACTTGCAGCAGCTTTTCTATATGACAATACTCCTTGCATAACATCCTGTATTGCTGACTACATGCATTTTTCATCCACAGCTTGTCTGCTTGTTTTTATTCGTTTATAAGTCCGTACCATGTTTCTGTGAAGAAATAATAAGAAATAGGTATCAAAAAATATATACATACAGGGCAAAGTTAATGCAAAAATTAGCAATCAGCACACTAACACACTATATCATACCTACCTACCAGTTGGGGCACATTCGTACGCGTTCAAACGTGCCCCATCTAGTTCTGTCCGAAAGTACCCCACTAACTGAATAATAACAAAATATAACCTCTTTTAATATTAATAGGAAAACGTCATAAATTAAGTATTGAAAACGTATCTTAAGTATATTTTGCTACTTACTAATAGAATACTCTACACGAAAACTTATTTTATCTACGGTAACAATAGACAAAAACATTGATCAAAAAATTACTTACCTAGCGCGAAAACTTCTGTCTGTCTGTCACTTCACTCTCACCGGTGCGAATAACGCGATACTACGTTGACTTAAAGTTGGTACCTCGACTCACGCACACATATAAAAGCAAGACCGTACGTTGTTTCGTTCAAGTTTTATTTTGACTGTATGAATGTGCCCCGCGTACGAAGGGTCCCCACCTTCCCCTACATGCTTCCTTAAACTTCCACATGTCAGTGTAAAGTTAAATTCATGTTTGTGGGGTTGCGACCCGTTCCCCCTAGCCGCCTTCTTGGAAAAAGGTTTTTATGGTTTATCTGCCAAACTGTAAGTCTGACAGAAAAATGATATCATTTTTTGTTGCAGAGCTAAACATACCTACGTTATAAACGAAATTCTATGAAATTTTTTCGGATTTTTTCTATTAATCGCTATAATTTTTCTTTCTCATTATTTTACCAAAAAGGATAGCAGATCGTTTGTGTCAAAATAAAATGGCGTCAGCTGAAAAATGCACGCTGTGCCCAAAATGTTACATTCAATGGACTAAGTATTAAATATTTTACTATATTCTAAAGCATTCAATATAAAAAAAACGTTGTTCTATAGTGTTTTCAAACCACAAGGCTTTATAAATCTGTATTTCATAATATGATACTTAGATAAATATGTAGATAACTATTTATTTAATTTCAACTTTGAAAAAATGATTCTAATATAAAAAAATGGGCAAGTGCGCGTCAGGCCACACATAGAATAGGGTTCCGTAGTCACTTAAAATAGTGGCCTTATAAGGCCAATATAGGCCTTAAAAATATCCAATAAAGTAATGAACTACGGAACCCTAAAAATGGAAAAAATGGGTAGGTACCTGTAAAAAACCCGGATGGAAATGACACATTTGATTGCGTTTTTATTGTGCACTATCTGAGTCCCGCGGTGTAACCTGCGGGTACTGTTAAAAATCACAAGTAATGCCGCGGGACAAAGTTAGTGTTAAAAATAGCCTAAATCACAACTCATGTCATCTGTCAGTGAAAGTCCCGTGAAAATCGCTCCAGCCGGTCCAGAGATTAGCTGGAACAATCAAACACTTCAACTTTATTTATTTGTATGAAAAAAAAACTTTCTGACACTAAAGTTTTTTTACCATAGATTATATATTTTTTTGTTTCATTGTTTCAGTATATTGAGCGATTCATAAACGAATCGGAACATGGCGTCGTACTCTTCAGTTGGGGCTCTCTCATCAAGACGGCAACGATTCCAAAATACAAGGAAGACATCATCATGAACGCTCTTTCCAAGATCAAACAGCGGGTCATCTGGAAGTATGAGAACAGCGATGAGGAAGGAACACTAACAGGAAACATTCTGAAGGTGAAATGGATACCGCAATATGACTTATTACGTGAGTATTTGTTTTTATGCATAGTTAAAAAACAAAAACGTCCAAGTGCAAGTCGATCAGAGGGTGTGCAAGATAGAGTAATGAGGTTAAATACCCTTTGTATACATAACCTTAATAATAAAAAAAAAAAACTACTTCAAATGAAACTATTTTGAGTACCCAAGTCGCGACAGGTGTGCCTATCATATGTGAGGAGTTTCCTCTATTTCTCCAGGATCCTATCATCAGATCCTGGTTTCCTTAACATAGGATCACATGGGAAGCTCCAGCTTTACAAAAAACGTATTCAAAATCGGTATACCGAAAGAAAACAATCATAAAATACAGTTGAATTGAGAACGTCCTCTTGTTTTATATTCGGTTAAAAAGTACTTATTTGTGCTCGTGATTGAATAATAATAGATTCGCCAATGGAATGAATAGTTTTTAAAAAAAAAACTTCGCTAAAACGCCACCTTATTTTAGAGCAGACATTAATTCTTAGAAGCACGAAACACTTTCTCTACGATTTTTTTTTATTTATTGCTGTTACGTTTCGATTTGTTGTGAAACTCTGCGAGTAATTTTAAATGGAATAATGGAACAGCGTATGATACCAATGACTCATTGCCGGCGATGTCTATATTGTCGATGGTTTAGAATCAATTTGTCCACTGTTTAGTATGATATTATCGGGTTTTCGTAACGGATGACGGTTTCATTAAATTATATCTAGATATGTCAGATTCAGATATGTCTAGGGTGGCCAATGAAGAAAATTACAAAGGTATTTACATCTCTCATGTTCGGTAAGTAGGTTCTTATTACCTCCGAATGGGGCTTGTAGGTGACTTATTAGCGCTCTAGGGTAATAATGTAGCTAGAAAAGCCCTAGGGCGGTAAGTAATTAAAAAAAAAGCACGCTTACATCTAACCATCATACTGGCAAAGACATCATGCATTAAGCCCAATGACCAAAGAAGTCGCTTTGCTATTCAGCCTTGTCTTCGTGTGAGTAAAAAAATAAATATAAAAAGTTCTTTACTTATTTCTTTTTACTGAAAAGAGGCGGGATAGAAAACTTTTAATTTAAATATTGTTTTTTTTGGGATTTTTTTTATAATTACGTGCTAATTAGGAAAAAACATGAGTTCTTCAAGTGATGAAGATATAAGCTGCACTCCCGATTCAATGTAAATGGAAGCTGAAGATAAAATGTTTTATTCTTATACTGCCGGATTTTTTTCTACTTACCTCACAATCGAGATGTAAAGCAGAATGTAAGCTCGGATGTAAGCACCAATTGCACCCTCGAACTATAGACGCCCTCGCTGCGCTCGTGCGCCTAAATATCTCGGGCTGCAATTGGTGCCTTACAGTCCTTGGCTACTAATCTACTATTAAGGAGTAGGGTATACTAGAATGCCCATACCCTGATCAAATCGTTTTCGATCAATCATATATGCATTTAATTTACATCTTTATAAAAAAAAAATTTAAGTGTCTGTATGTAATATTAAATAAACAATTTTCTACTAAATGAATTTGAAAGAATATACGGTCCCGACCTCAACAAAGCAAGTTTTAACATTTTTGTCTGTCTGTCTGTTTTTTCCGGGTAATCTTTGAAAGGCCGATTTTGCCGAGACTTTTACTAGAAGAAAGCGGATGACATAAGTAGTGACTTAGGCTAATTTTTAAGACTATCTTAACTCGCGGCGTTACTCACGATTTATAAATAAAACCGCGGGTAACACCGCGGGACTCAGCTAAAGTCGTCAAAATTTAAGAAGTCCGTTTTGACATTTGAGAAAGACCATAGAATGTAACTTGGAACCATCTTGGAACGCAACTGGAAAAATCAAAAGTGCCTAAAGTATTTTAAAATAATACATACTTTTTGTGGTGTGTTAAATAATACGGAAGAATATATTGCGACTATTCTTTTCGCACTTAATTTAAAGAAGTTACGCCACGATGACAAATGTCAAAACGGGCTTCTTATTTTGTGATGACTTTAGTGATTAATGGATCTTCTCTAAATAAATAAGTCAACAAGATACACGTGGATACATAATTATCCACTTAACCCTCTCTTGAGAGGAGACCCGACATTATAGGTTGTTGATTGAGTGAACATATTATCCAGACAGTGCGCACCAAGTACATTAACACAACACTAGCGAATACCTATTGCCATTTAATATGGTCGTTACGCTCGAAGACCACTTCCTTATCTCGTGCACGCAATATCAACTGCATTGCTGGTCTAGTGGTTAGCGTATGCGGCTGCGATCAAGAGGTCTCGGGACCGATTCCCTGGTCAGACCAAATGTTTGTATGAATTGCAAATATTTGATTTAGAAGTATATTTATATCAGTTGACTAGTACCCATTACACAAGCTCTGCTTAGTTTGGGACTAGATGGCATTGTGTGTCGGCCTGGTGGCCTTTTACACATGCGAAAGTAACTCTAAATGTCGTCTGTCTCGCTTTCACGCCAAAACTACTGAATCAAATTAAATAAAATTTGGTTCACAGATAGTCTAGATGCGGGAAGCCCAAAATTATCAATGTGTGCAATGAGAGAGGCTAGTACATATGACTGGCTGATCCACACAGCCCTGTGTCTAGCCCGTAGCGTGCTGTTTTCCCGCGCAAGCAATTTGTTTCCCATAAAAAAGGTTATAGTGAGCCAAACTTAAAAGATAGACATATGCTGTCACGCTTTTTAGGGTTCCGAAGCTTATGACTCCTAACCCTAATAGAATCGTCATGTCCGTCCGTCCGTTTGTCCGTCCTCGACTTACCGTCTAAACGGTAAGTGCTAGAAAGACGAAACTTTGCATGATATATGTGTTGTAATTACGTCGACAAAGCGCATCAATAAAATTATGAAAACCATTTTTATTTGGGGTACCTTGTGTTATTTGAGGGTAAGGTGGTGATGTTTTTTCTTCTCGCGGCTACCAAATTATGTGGAGCATCTTTAGTTAAGTATTTTTAAAACAATATAGGGTTGCTAAAACAATTTTTTGATTTAGATATCCGTTTGCGAGAAATTCCACTTTAAAGGGCACTTTTTTGTAAAAACAAAAAAAAAATGTAACTTTATAGGAAAACTATAACGGATTAGATGACTTTGTTAGTTCAGGAGTTATAGAGGCTTAACTTGTAAAAAGTTGTAAAAGGAAAACGTCATACAAAATTAACGCAATAATACGTAAACATAACAATTGTCTATTGGATACGATTTCTAATCCAGGTACCATTATGGGTGTCTGAGGAACCTTTCCTGTGCGTGGCCTGACACGCACTTGGCCGATTTTTTAGAACTTTTAAAGGGGAACAATTTTGTGATACATAATTTTTGCGAAACTCTTAAGAAAGAAAAAAAAAAACGATTTTAAAACTCTCTTCATTGGTGCTTTTATTAGTGTTAACGTTAGGATCAATAACCTTCAGCCTTCTTTGATAAATAAGCGACCTATCACTGAAAGAATTTGCACCAGTAGTTGAGCTGAGATTAGCGCGTTCAACCAAAAAAAAAAAACAAATTCTTCAGATTTATATATAAAGTATAGATTATGCAAAATGCATGTGTTATTTTAATGTAATTTTATTTTATACTGCAGGACATAAAAAGGTGATTGCGTTCATCGCTCACGGGGGTCTCCTAGGCATGACAGAGGCGGTCTCAGCAGGCAAACCAATGCTACTCGTCCCGTTTTACGGAGACCAGCCATTGAACGCAGCGTCAGCCGCCATGATCGGGCTTGGAAAAGTCATATCTTATGCTGATTTGACTGAGAAGACATTGTTAGAAGGATTGCAGAGCGTTCTGAGTGCTGAGTGAGTATTAAACTATTTTATACATAATTATCTTCTTTACATAGTATAAAACTATCTTATATATAAAATTCTCGTGTCACAATGTTCGTTCCCATACTCCTCCGAAACGGCTTGACCGATTTGTATGAAATTTTGTGTACGTATCGGGTAGGTCTGAGAATCGGCCAACATCTATTTTTCATACCCCTAGGACGCGAGCGGAGCCGGCGGCAACAGCTAGTATATTATAAAAATCAAGTCACACAATGAAGTCACTTCCACTGTCTGTTCGCTTAGATCTTGTAAACTACTCAACGGATTTGAATGCAGTTTTCAGTTATAAATAGAGTGATTCAATAGGAATATTTAATATATATAACTAGATAAGTCCCGCTGTGTTATCCGCATTTTTTTTTGATACGCTGATTTTAGCACGAAAGAGTCGGCTTTACCCCGGTAGAATCGAACCCTTCTTAACGGTATCCTCACACATAAGACCCAACTTAAAATAATACCATTCGTGCTGACGTATCTAAAACAAAACTAGTATTATTATTAAAGTTACATCCGCCCGTTTAATTACACGTGGAACATGTGCATTATGCATTACAATAATATCAATCACTGAAGCGTAATTTCTTCATAATAATATATATGTAGCTATGTAATCACGATCGAGAGATTCTAACAAGTACCTACCTACTGTTACATACGGTATTTTCTCGCTTCCTAGTAAAATTATAATTATCAACTCAACGAAGAAATTATAATTTATTATTACTAACTAGTAACTACGCCTTACGGTTTTACCTGAGGTTGTTGTTGTACGTTTCTCCTCTATGAACACAGCATTTTTTAGGGTGACTCGGACCCCTTATAGAATCATCATGTCCGTCCGTCCATCCTCGACTTACCTTGGTGCTAGAAAGATGTAACTTTACATGAATACGTGTTCTGTTGTGATTACATCGACAGTGATAAAATAAAATAATAAAAATATTTTTATTCGATATATTTTTATTTATATCATATGGGGTAGTTGCAAGCAAAAAAATCATCTCCCCTTTTCGTAATCATTAGAAAGGTCTTTTAAAAATGAGGTTAAAGGTTTCTAAAACGAATTTTTGATTCAACTCGAAAGGGCATTTTTTTCTTAAGGGTATCGTTTCCATAATTGCTCGAAAAAGCACTTACGGTTATGACAAGGGAAACAAATTAATTCATTATTTGACAGTAAAAAAAATATCTCAGTTCCTTAATAAAGCAATCTATAGAGAAACCGAGTAAAATTACTAAAACGATTATTTTTTTTCGAGAAAAAAATCATCAACAGTGACCAAAATCACCGAAATCGACCTTTTCTGATTGGAATGTATCTAGTATTATGTTGCTTTATTTGAAATAAATATTATATTAGTTGCAAGAAAAAAGTACAAAAAAGAGATTAACCATTTAAGGTTTCTATTAATTCTCACCAGAAAGTCATAATTTAAACTTAAACATCATTAATTTTTAGCGGCAAAAGTTCCATACATTTTAGTATGGAGAAATAATTTGCAATAAAACAGAGTTCACGCGATCCAAAAATTGAAAAATTCAGTGTTCTCCGAATATTCAAGGCGAGCGCACGCTCGTTTTTAGCTCAACACGCACTGTCACGCACACAGAGATTTGATTGTTTACATACGACGACGTGACTGTGTGTAACTTTTGAAAATATTTGGTAGGTCTGAGAATAGACACACCAATCTTTATATTTTATATTATTATAACTTCAAAAAAGGAGTATTATTTATGTTTAACTAAATATATTTTTTTTATTGTACATTCATTGATTACTCTGTCAATTGTGGACCGATTTTTAAAATTCTTTTTATATGACTGCCTCGGTGGCGGTGTAGTAGCGTATGCGATTGAGGTCTCGGGTTCGATTCACGGGTCGGACCAAATGTTTATGAGATCCACAAAATTTTTTTTTTTTAGGTGTTGGGTGTTTTCAATGTTAGTTTATAGGGAAACCCTAAAATATAAATTTTATAAGCACGTTATAATACGCCCCTATAAATAGTTAATTGTTTTTTTTATTATTTTGTAATGCTATTCCAGACGCAATATCTGGTAGCCATCATTTCATGATGATGAGCTGATGGTGGAAGATATAACTTTTTAACGGTTAGGAGTTTTAAAATTATTATTGACTTTTATTACTTTTTGACTTTTATTATTTATTGACTGCCTAGGTGGCAGTGGTAGCGCATGCGACTACTTTGCTTGAGTGAGGTTTCGGGTTCGATTCCCGTGTAGGACCAAATATTTGTGTGATCCGCAAATATTTATTTCGGGGTCTGGGTGTATTCTATAGGTAAGCAACAAAAAAAGTATGTTTATGTATTTGTATCAGTTGTCTAGAATCAATAATATAAGCTCTCCTTAGTTTAGGACTGGATGATGTCGTGTGTAAGATGTTCGAAATAGTTGTTTATTTATTATTGTAATATATCATACTGCCTTGTTGGTCTTGTGGTCAGCGTATGCAACTGCTAACCAAGAGGTCTAGGGTTCGATTCCCGGGTCGGACCAAATTTTTGTATGATCTGCAAATATTTGTTTCGGAGTTTGGGTGTTTTCTATGTATAATATGTATGTATTTATAAAAAAAAAAGTATGTTTATGTATTATAAACTGCGAAATAAATATTTGCGGATCACACGAATATTTGGTAGATGGTATTCTGTGTCATTCGTCTGAAATATTTATTTATTGTTATTCATTATAAACTAGCTTTTCGCCCGCGGCTTCGCCCGCGTGGAATTCGTTTATATCGCGCGACACGGTAAGGGTAGATTAAACGTAAACATAAAATCTTAGCTGATTTTATGTTTGATATTAAGGAACTTCGTAACAAACTTTCGTCCCCTATTTCAAACCCTTCTACCTTTATTTTCGCGATAAAAAGTAGCCTATGTCCTTTCCCAAGTTCAGTTCTATCTTCATACCAAATTTCATCAAAATCGGTTCAGTGGTTTAGGCGTGAAAGCGTAACAGACAGACAGACAGAGTTACTTTCGCATTTATAATATTAATATTAGTAGGGATATGTGTGTTACCTTTAGTCGTATCTTTCAAGATGTTCAGCTGATGATGGAAAGTAATACTACTCAATGGTTTGGTGTTGGAGAATTATTATTTCACTTTTATACGTATGTATAAACCGCTAGTCGTATTTATGTTTTACTAGCTTTTGCCCGTGGCTCCGCCCGCGAGTGTGTCGATTTTCGCGTTAAAAAGTAGCCATGTCCTTTCTCGAGGTTCCATATATCTCTATACTAAAATTGATCAAAATCGGTTCAGCGGTTTAGGCGTGAAAAGTAACAGACAGACAGACAGACATAGTTACTTGGCATTAAATATATTAAAAAAAACACAGTCCTCTGCCTCTTCAACCTGTCTATTAAACTCAAAACATAACGTAACTTAAAAACTACTGCACCGATTTTCATGATGTTTGCAGCAATGGATAGATTGGTTTTAAAGGAGGGTATAATTTGTCAAATTTTAAATGTTTTTTAAATGCCTATAAGACCACGTATCGTTAATCACACATTTTTGACATAATAAAATCTTACACTGAGAGTCACTAGTGTAAGATTACGGCCAATTACGGTGCGATCTGGATGAACGCTCTGACGTATTAAAAAATATTTATTTAAATAATATTGTGTAATAAACAATTTTATTCTACATGAAATGCTTAAAATGTCTACAGTATTTATTAAGTTAAGGATTAATATTACATTGTTCCAAATTACTTTGAAATTATAATTCACAAATAAATTAATAAAGAAATATTAAAAAAGTATAATTAAAAAAGTATTACTGTAGGTTATTCCTAATTTATGTAACTCGTAAAATTTTGTCAATATTGGCTTTATTTATGTGTTCCTTTAAAATAATAAAATAACATTAATTAATCTTCCTTAAAAGGTAACCTTAATTATGATGAAAACCGTATCTAAATACCTTGCGTATTTAAAAGGATCTGAGTTGACAGACAATGCACGCGAGCGAATTTATTTTATACTGTGTAAAATTATTTTATAATCTTTGACCATTCGATTGGTATACAGAAAGTATTATGACTTTCTGTACTGAATGAATCCTACGGGCTTTACGTTATGGCAAGATACATTGCGTGCGTTGTAAGACATTAAAATACGTTCTACAAAGGCGAACAGTTGATGGATATTTAACATAAGCAAAAAACCGAAAGTCGGTGATTACTTGCTTCGGTATATATGCGACAGTGCGCGATGCGTCTGTGTGCATGTAAAATATATATGTGGGTGTTCAATCACAAATTCTCACGCTCGGTATCGCGGGCCTTAAAACAGGACGTCCCCCGTCTTCGTACAAAAATAAAGAAATATTAAGTAAACATAAGTGTTCTTGAGTGGAGACTGCGTCTCGATAAACGTAGTGTAGGACGTTTACAGGCCAGGTGGAGTGATGATTTGCGCAAGACGGCTCGCAGGAGCTGGATGCAAGTAGTATCAAATTAAGTGGCATGCAATTGGAGAGCCCTACGTCCAGCAATGGACTGCGATTAGGGTTCATGATTTCTCGAGCTTTTCAATTTCTCGGGTCTCGAGAATTCTCGAAGCTAATTTCTCGGGTCTTCTCGGGTTGTTGAGAAATTTAAATTTACGTTCTTTTCTCATATTATTTGGTTGCAATACTTCAACAAATTCAGTGGTTTTTCTCACAAATAAAAGTATTAAATTAATTACAAAACTTTTATTGATTATATTCAAAAACATTAATCTTATAAATAAGCTAATTAAATTTAAATAAATAGATATAATATTATTCGGACTCATAATTATAATAACAGCAACATTTTTGGCAGGTTATTTAGAACTTATAAACAAAAGTAGCTTCTATTAAACTAAACAAAAAATCAAAATAAAGAAAACGTTTATATCTTAAATTATAATTAAATTACAATCACAGCACCACACCAACAAAGTGAATCATGAATGAATTCACTTTTTGTGATTACATTTATGGTGAAGCCGTCTTTTGCAGCCAGGCTCGCCAATATTTCACCCAATGATTGTATAGGTGGAGTTTTAAAGTTTAATTTATCTTGCTGCATACTTTCATACCCAGGCCTGTTTTTTTTCGGTGCACTCACACCTGAACTTGTAGATGCTTCAGATTCGGATTCTTCTTGGGTCCCGCATTTAGTAATATTGATTTATGCACATGTGCTAAATGTCCCACCAACCCGCTAGTATTTGAACCTTTGCAAGCAATGATTGTTGGGCACTTTAGGCATTGCGCATTTGCAGATTCCTTTTTTTTTTTAATATTTCCATACTTTTGATGCTTACTTTTTTACTGTTATAGTGACGTTTCGGTAAAATCTATAACAAAAACAAATCAAATTAATAATAAGCCCTTGGAATAATATGTGATACACACACACATACAACGCAACTGGCAATATTCGTCTCACAAATTTAAAAATGAAACATTAATTAATTTCAAATTACTTACATAAGAAAAACATCTCAGAATAATTAAAAACTAAGCTTGTGTGTTGTTGTTTTACAAAAATAGGAAATGTAATAAGACTAAGTAGTATAATAAATGTATCGTTAGTTGTTTTATGTATTTAAGTTTGACTAAAATAATAGAAAAGAACACATAGGTACCTAGTACTCGTACCTAGTAAAATTTAAGATCATATTTAGATTATATTATTGATAAAAATAATATGAATAATAAAGCCATGATGTGTCAATAAAAGTGAAAAGACTTACCTGTTTGGTTTCAATTTATCACGTAATTTGTGAAACACTCACTACGTAAACTATCGTGTAAAAACGACGCCGCAGAGCGCTTGTAGCGAGATCAAGGGTGCCGTTGCGCTTTGGCCCGCGCCTCCAAGCAACATAACAAACGGTGATTTAATTTCTATATATGTACATGATTTCTCGAGTTCTCGACTTTTCTCGAGCTTGATTTCCCGGGAACAAAGCCCAACGATTTCCCGGGAATTCTCGGCTCGAGAATTCCCGGGAATAAACCCTAACTGCGATAGGCTGATGATGTAAAAAAACATATATATATATCTATCTATTGGACATGATTTTAAGGCCACGTACCATTAAGGGTGTTACGGATCCTATTCTATGCGTGGCCTGTCATTTTTGGCAGATTGTTTGGCTTTCAGGCACCAATTTATATATTTTTTTAAGTCTAATACATATGTATATAGAACGGTAGAAATTTTACCTACGTAAATACATAAGAAAGAGTATTAGTTATGTAGAAAGAAAAGTGCACTAAACCACACTACTTAAGTATAGGTACTTATAGTATGTAAACAATTGCAGATAAACTTTGTTTATTTATTACATTATACTTAACAATCGGTTGGACACCTAACATCACTAATAATAACACTTTGTGTACAGACTAAGTAAGATAAAATACAAGTGATAAAATAGACTGCCCACACGCGACAGTGCCATGGAGAGAAAACAATAGGAAGTACATGCTCGTCTACGTCATTCATCATTATCAACCATCTTTCTTGAACCCTAGAACCCCTTAAAGGGTAACGGTGCTCGGATTTGTTTTGTAAATAAATAAATATTTCGGACATCTTGTACACATCATCTAGTCCCAAACTAAGCAGAGCTTGTATTATGGGTAGATAATAAAGAACTGATATAATTACCCATTTTTTTTAAATACATAGGTACATAATTATACATAGAAAACACCCAGACTCCGTAACAAATATTTGTGGATTACACGAATATTTGGTCCGAATCGGGAATCGAACCGGAGACCTCTTGATCAGCAGCCGCATACGCTAACCACTAGACCAACAAGGCAGTCGATCAAAATATCTCAATCGCAGCATAAAATAAAACGTTGCACAAGGTGTTCAAACTAACATTCTTATATATAAAATTCTCGTGTCACAATGTTCGTTCCCATACTCCTCCGAAACGGCTGGACCGATTTGTATGAAATTTTCTGAGCATATCGGGTAGGTCTGAGAATCGGCTAACATCTATTTTTCAAACCCCTAGAAAGCGAGCGGAGCCGCGGGCATCAGCTAGTAAGTTTATATAATAAGGCTGATTTGTGATCTCAAGTTCCTAATTATCTATGCAAATTAAATGAATTGGAGTGTCTGTATGTAACATCAAATGAACAGTTAAGTATACATATATGGTACTGATATTCCAACTGCAATTTTTGTCTGTCTGTCGGTCTGACTGTTTGTTCCGGCTAATCTCTGGAATGGCTGGACCAATTTCGAAGAGACCGAGAAAGATGATGACACACGGCGTACCTTAAGCAAATTTTTAGGTTTCCGTAGTTCATGACTCGGAACCCTTATAGATTCGATATGTGCGTCCGTCGGTTTGTACTATAAAGATGAAACATTGCATGAATATGTGTTGTAATTACGTGGACAAAGTGCTACAATAATAATATGAAAAATATTTAAATTTGGGGTACCTCCCCTACATGTAAAGTGGAGATGTTTTTTTTTCTCGCGTCTACGCCATCGTGTGGAGTATCGTTAGATAGGCCTATTAAAAAAATTGTGAGGTTTCTAAAACCATTCTTCGATCTATGTATCCGTTTATGAGTTATTCAACGTGAGAGCACATTTTTTTCTAAAAACAGGGTTTCTCCCCCCCTTCTCTAAAAGTTCAACCGGTTTTACCTGAATATCAGTTTTTCCACGGAGCGACTCACATCGGACCTCCGCAACCCTAAGGGAGAATTTAAATGTACTTAATTCGATCCTGTAGCTCTTGAGCTTAGAGTTTAATAGAACAATCTTTAGATTTGTTAGATACATTTATTAGTAGGTACCTACCTATAGATATTTTTCTTCTGACAATTTTTGACAGGCAAACACAAGCATTCCAACAAGTGATACATTTATTGGTATAGGTATTATTTTATGGTAATCGAGTCACGATTTAGCGGTTAATACTCTGAAACAATTCTAGTTAAACCTAATTATTAGGAAAGTGCACTTGGTATGTAATACCTACGTGTGGTAGAGCGTGATTGTGGTCATATGCAAGATCATGGATAAAGAAAATCCTGACTAACATTATTTTATCATTATCACATTACCAGTCGTCTTAAGAGAGAAGTATGAAACGCCTAGTATAGAACGCTTGCCAAACGGGTATAGAATATAATAAAATGTACTTTATTGTACACCAATTACATTGTCGCAGTTTAATACTAAGTATGTACAATGAGCGGCCTTATTGCTAAAAGTTTTCCTACTCTTTCCAGTAATATTGTCTTTATTTTCTTTTTTTTTTATTTAATCCACCAATACTACATTACTCTTCCTGATGGAAAGCAAGAGTAGTGGTCAGTATACTCATTGTCAATGAAGACAATGAAATATGGTGTGACCCTCACTATGGCGGCCTAGTGAGATGCTTCGGCATCATTGGGCCTTGCCGGTCTCGCATTCCTCAAGGAAATGCAACAATCCTCCGCAGTTTGCTCATTAGTCACCTCTTAGGAAACCCATGGGATTAATAGTGGTGGTGAAACTGAATCTGTCCCCACCAGAACCAATGCATATCACATTATTTAATGCCAATGTGTATTTGTTTGTTCTCCGATTTCACACCCATTTTAAAAATTCTTTTATCAATAGAAAGCTACATTAACTGCGGGTACCCAAGAAATGCTACTTTTTACTGAGATAACCAACATTTATGCGGGCGGACCCGCGGACTAAATCTAGTCAAATGTATTTCCTTGGCTCGAAGCTTGACCTGCATATCAATGAGCTATTTCCGTACATACTGTTTGGCACTAGAACCAGGATGACGGTGTTTTGCGTAGGTTTAATTTGTACTACTTACATACATCGATGTTGTTGCATTCGATTATTGGTACCTATCTGTTAATGATGCCTGTTTGTGTTTGCACTTATAAACCATAATGGTGATAAAAAAGATAGAATACACTATAGCTATAATGGTAATATCAGTGAATTTCAGGACATATGCGTCCTAAAATTCACTTGTAAACGATTGTTGATATAAAGTACAACTACAATCGTTGGTTATACCGGATCGCAGCTAGTTTCGTCATAATCATTTAAATATTCAAATCAAAATCACTTTGCCATAAGTAAAAAAACACTTTCGCACATTAACTTTCGAATTTTGAACAAAATTATTATTTTACTGCATTTTTATTCTACGGTTAGTCTCTGACTCCAAACAGGTTTCTAAGGGCTTATACAATACATTTTTTTATTATTCAGTCATCGCCCTGTTGCATACTCAAAAAAATAAATACGAGTATTATAGTTTGGTCTGTACCCGATGCAAATTCTTTAGGTCATTGGCCGTTTATTTTGCTCGCCATTGATTACCTCACCTCACACATATTTTAAAAACAATAAGTAGGTATATTTAGTAAAAAAACTTTGAGTATTTACTCATTTTCTACACAAATACCTTACCTTTGGTAGGTATTGTACTTCTTTTTTGACAGAGTGGTCACAATGAGTCAAGTGGTTGTATTCCTTTGCCATTAAAAAGTATGCCTTACATTTCTGATCACTAGATTAATAAGGATGAATTATTACTGTACTCTCGACTTTGACTTAGTTAGAGATATAAAATAGGAATAAATAACCGCACGGAAAGGCTTTGAATAGTGTAAGAGAGACTGTACACGAACATCCATTTTAATTTTAATGACAATTAAACAAAATTATCTACTAAATAATAGCAAGTAAATAATAGAACTTCCTCAATTTTACTTCGTTTAAGAAGGCTCCTAACACCACAGCAGTTTTTAAATCATGATTTTCCCTTTCTCGATTTCCTCTTGCTTTTGTCATCAATATAAGTTTGTAATAATTTTTTTTTTAATTTCAGAATGCGATTAAGCGCTCGCCGTGTGTCCAAAATTTGGCACGACAGAATAGCTGATCCCCTGGAAACAGCAGTATATTGGGTTGAACGGATTATCCGATGGGGTGACTTGGATCCCCTGCATTCAACAGCAAGGGACCTCTCCTTCATAGAGTATAACCTACTCGATGTTGTGGCTGTGATCGGTGTTACTTTTATACTATTCGTTTTAATCATGTGGGTAGTTTTAAATAAAATTTTGCGACTTTTAAGCGGCGGAGTCCATACTAAAGAGAAGTTACATTAGTAATTTATTTAAAAATGTTATTTTATTAGCGTATTAGTTTTTTATTTAAATAAATCAGTTTATGTACAAAATAACTACTTAATATGAAATATATGATGATCTATGATGGTAAGGCAATTAATTATTTAAATACCTACTTACAAAGATAAAATTCAGAATTAAATTGAAATCTCAAAAAGTCTCCTCAAACGGACTTTTTTCGCTTCAAAAACTTATTTTCGTAAAGTATCTTTCACTTTACAGTTTGCTTTTATAAATCCGGAATATGCCAGTTAATAGAGTACCTAATAGATTGAGACCTAATATCAATGTTAGACTGTTACTTTTAAAGAAAAAAATACCATGTCACACTTTAATTATAAAATAAGATTTAGGTATGTATTCATATTTGCAATATCATCTCAAATTGTAAACAACCTAAGTTATTCACAGAATATGTTGCAAAAATTAATTGTTAACACATAGCAAAATAAAATAAAAAAAATCCTTACATTTTTTTTAATAGATAGCACCTATTCCACATCTTTTCAAACTATAAGACACTTGTCTTGTACTATACATGTGTGTATTAAAATCTGCGAATTGCAATAAAAAAAAAGCGGCCAAGTGCGAGTCGGACTCGCCCATGAAGGGTTCCGTATCAGCAAGTAACATCATATAAAAGTTCTTGTTTTTCGTTGTAACTTTCATCGATGTTTTTATACTAGTATATTGATTGAATGAAAGGTAAATTGCGATTTACGATTTATGACGTATTAAAAAAAACTACTCACTAGATCTCGTTCAAAACAATTTTCGTTTGTAGTTTTCATAGTAATATACAACATATATTTTTTTTAGTTTTATCACTCTCTTATTTTAGAAGTTAGAGGGGGGGGGGGGGACACACATCTTTCCACTTTGGAAGTGTCTCTCGCGCAAACTATTCAGTTTAGAAAAAAATGATATTAGAAACCTCAACATCATTTTTGAACACCTATCAACGTATAGGTTTGATGAAAAAAAAATTTTTGAGTTTCAGTTCCAAGTATGGGGACCCCCAAAACGTATTGTTTTTTTTCTATTTTTATATAAAACTGCCTCGTTGGTCTAGTGGTTAGCGTATGCGACTGCTAATCAAGAGGTCTCGGGTTCAAATCCCGGGTCGGACCAAAAAGTGTTTTTGGGATTTTCTTAGGAAATTCCTAATAGCTGCCCGGAGTTTGGAAGTTTGGCGGTGATTCACGCCCGTGCCTCGGAGAGCACGTAAAGCCGTCGGTCCCGGTTGTCATGAACATCCTATGACAATCGTTATTGGGAAGTCAGTGCCCTCAAATATACTGACAACTAGTTCAATCTTCGAATTTCAGTTCTCCCTTAGGGTTGCGGAGGTCCGATACCAGTCGCTCCGTGGAAAAACTGAAATTCAGTTAAAACCGGTTGAACTAGTAGCCGACCCCAAATAAACTTGGGAATAAGGCTAGGAAGATGATATAAAAATCTTAATGCGGTTCATAGAATACATCGACTGACCAAATTTCAACAGTATAGGTCTTATAGTTTCGGAAATAATTGGCTGTGACATACGGACGGACAGACAGACAGACAGACTTGACGAATCTATAAGGGTTCCGTTTTTTGCCATTTGGCTACGGAACCCTAACTAATATTTACTTTAATAAGGTCTCACCATTAAATGTTTGTGATTTGAAGTCAATAAATACTAAATGTAGCAACATCAGCAATTACTATTCAACTTATCTGTTCTGAACCATCCATTATTGGTATATTCCACTAGTATTTATATTGTGCAATATCTCAAAGGCAGCTGGAACAACTTGCAAGTGGAAAACAGAGGGTCCGGTGTACCTTGATCTATTTTCGTAGTAAAATTTTAATGTTACTAAAACCAGCATCAAGTTTAGGCCACAATATAATATTATCACAATACATACAGTTATCGTTAACATTTAATACTTTTTACTACGAAAATATCTAGAGTAGGTACCTAAATTGCCACTGAAGCAGTGTAGCATATCAATAGAAAGCCACAATGTGGGTGATGACAAAGCCACATTATGGCTTCCTATTGAAATTGTGAATGCTGCATTGTATGCATTCACAATAAGGATGGTAACCACAACTCTTGGATTATGTTCATCCTTTCCATCAGGTAGAGTACAGCCATTTTGGCAGACTTGAGTATAAAAAAAAATACGATATATTCACATTACAACTACAGCTAGATGTTTAATACTTTTTACTGCGAAAATATTTAATTTTGAGTTGTTTTTTTTTGTATTTATGCCTACCAAAAGTGACTTCTCTGCCTGATGGAAGGCAAGTGTATCGACTGTCCAAGCTTGAGTAGAAGTAATTTATTACGGTAATTGGCTTTTTCAGTAAATATACAGTCCAGCAAGACTGCTGTGGGGTATTAAAGATTTGTTTGATTTTTATAAATAAAACATCATAATTAACTGTTCTTTTTAATTTGAAATGAATATATTATCTTCAATATTTCACTCATTTGAATAGATTAAAACATTACTATTTCAGTAATACAGCGAATGCGGCTTGGCTGACTGTTCAATAGATACCACAAATACAAGATAATGAACTAAACCAAGAGAACAAGGTTGTTGAAGGATCTAGAGAACTCCTTTGAGGTTCCTAATAACAGTTGTATCTGGACCTCTACCCCCTCAGAGGCGCAGAGTGGCACATCGTATGGTTTTAGTCGGTTCGATTCCGACACACCGCCCCGCCTCAAACCCCGGTAGGGGCTTCCACACATAAAAAAAAGGAACTGGAGAATTATTGCCAATTATCATTCCTTTACTCAACCGGTTACGGTAACAACATTTAGTTCAGCATTAGGTACACAAATGGTTACTCAACAGATTCCTAGTTCGCATATACCTACCCTCAATTCATTGAAAATTTTTGATATGCGTAAAAATCAAAGTGCAGAAGTGAAATGGAAGTGCATCAATCAAACCGCCGTCTACTATACAGTAGGAGTAGTGGAAAAGCTTCTGTAGGCTCCTTCTTCCATCATCATAAATCAACATCATTTACGCATCCACATACATACTCTTTCTTCCTTCACCTCATTTCATTGTAATGAAAGCTGGAGGAAAATAAAACGTCATGTGAGACTTTTGGTGTCAAGTATAAAATCGAATGAGAACAAGAGACTTCTCTGCTCGCGATGTATAAGGTGCATTTTATTAATTGTAATTAGATCGTGTACATAGCCACTCTGTTTCTTCTTAGCACCTTCTATTTATATTGTGAATAATAAGTGCTCTGTGTAAATTTACTTGTACATAAATATCCCGAAGTTTCTGTACTAACCCGACCGTCTCGGTGCTCTTATACTTCTATTCAATTTGAACACTCAAACTATAAGAATATTCCTAAAAATTCCAACCTAACCTTTCGAGCAAAATGCTTATTAGCAACAGGATAAGCGGTATAGTAGTCAACTAGGTGGGGTTGGACCCCAAATTCTCTTAATACCCACGCAAAAAGATTTGCACTGTGATGTGCTTTAAGTGCTTAAAAAAATAGAAGATGCATAAAGGCCGTTTTAAGGCCTCCCTAGCTTCAGCCCACTCTAAAGTCGTAAGTTTATTTCTGTAAAAATTGCAAAAAGGGATTCGAACAAAATCTATCTGGATTTAGTCATTTTCATTTCAAAATAATTGCTATTCAAAACTGTCAATCCCCGAGTTTTCATGTGGTGTCAGATTGAGATTACGTACTGTCACCACACCTACTAATCATGTGGTTTTCCTCTAAGGAACCTATCTACTCAAGACAACAAAGAGTAGGGAATTTTACACCTACTCACGTAGCAAGTGGCTACACAAGCCTGTAAGCCAATACCTCTCTAAGGCTGGCGGTGGATGGGAAAATAGTTTGTTCTTAGTTCAGTGCTTACATAAGCCACACTGTGATTGAACAGTCAGCCAATGGTCAACAGTTTTTATTCTGAACATTCATCAGTCTGCTATTAAGCTCATAAGCATGATTAACACTTGAATGTATAAGGGTCTTCCAATTGAGGCGCTTTATGCTGTACAGCGCAGTAATACGTTGTTATAACTTAATTGGATCAATGCTGTATTAAAAAGTCCTGGGAAATTTATCTGTTATTGTAGAAATACCCACATGTCGAATAAGCTTGTTCATGTCGTGGTAGCGATCTTAGGTACTCCCCAAGATCATGTAACTTAACTTCATTGGATAATTTTCTACGAAGATACTGGATCAACCAGTACACACCATCTGTAGTCGAACCCTAGCAGTGACTAGACCAAGATTCAAAATTTCATCTCATTATAACTTGGTTGATTTCAAAATCCCCACACTCATAATGAAAATCCCTATACAAATACATCTTTCATTATTCAATTATAGCATGTTGAAGTTTCTTGATCTTCAAAGGCAGAATGTTAACCATCTCCCTGCATAACTGGAACTCCTCTTGCATCTTCGCTGCAGCTGCCTCGCTAGCCATACACATGTCCACAACGGCCTGGTAGGAATCCAGACTCTGTTGTACATGAATTAACTGCATGCTCTTATCTACTGCAATTCTCTTCATGCTATTTCTGCCTATAAAAGCATATGCACTTATCACTGGCCTTATTAAATCATCTGTTAACGAAGCAGGCATTCTTCCTTCTTTATCTTTGACTGAGTTCAAGTAAGCGGTATAGTTTTCAATACTTTTCTCGCAAAGCGTGTTTATTTTTTTAAGCGCTTGAGGTACTGGATTACCCTTAACTTTATTTTGCTTATCAAGCTTTATATTCAACATCTCTGAGTAAACTTCGCCGAGTTCAAACCATATTTGCCTGCAAAATTGCAGATAGTATACTGGATTGATTTGCTTTAATAATTCTTCGAGCATATCAACGCGTCTTTTGTGCATTTTAGAGCGCCTGTCATCGTCTTCTTCGAAGAAAGCCAAATAGCTGTATGACTGAGAGCTGTCTTGGACAATTTCTATATAATCTGAAGCCAAAGTATCAAGTTTATAGTATTCTTTAGCTTTATTCAACCAAATTTGACAACTTAAGAATACTTGTCGGGCATCTTCGTATGTAAGTAAGTATTGGTATCCTATTTGCTTTTCGTATTTACTGACATCAATGTCAGGGAAAGACAACTTTGTGACATCAATGCCTTTGATCTCTTCATGGTCTTCGAATGTGAGCTTCGACAAACCTGTAATGAATAAATTCAACTGTTTTAAACAACATTTAAAACAAAGGAAAAGGTTCTCCATTTGGCTGTTGCAAATTGACTTAAATTTAGTGATGTTAAGAAGAGCACCACTACCAGTATCTTCATGATCGCCGTGCTGCCGTCTCACATGTCGGCTTTTATCAAAGTAATGCCGACACGACATAAAAGAAGCCGCTTTCGGCATACGGCGCATGCTACTTGCGTGCACCGTATGCCGAAGGCGCTGTAGAAATACACGCGAGTTCATGTCCATCCTGAGGAATGCGGTAGTGCTGTGACCTAATTAATTATGGTAATGTCGACAATAACTACCGATTTAGTCAACAGCTGTCAATTTGGTTTATTGTTACTTATGGTAATTTAGCAAATTATGAAATAAAATAAATGTGATAAAAAATTAACTATTTATAATAGAGATATTTTTTTTAATTCCAATTACTTAAATCACTATCAGATGAAAAGACAACCAACAGATCAGAGTCAAAATCAGTATCTTCGCCGTCGCTGATTTCAATCACTTCAAAGCGGAGTATTCATGGTTGAAATGACACAATAGCGTTAGCGTAAATTTTCGGTATCGATAAGCGTGCGTCATAATAGTCAAGGACAACACTCGACGTCAGAGAAATGCGGCGAGGTGCGCGAAGGCAGGGCGAGCTGCCCCCCGCGCGTCACCTCTGGCTCCGATGGACATGAACTCGCGCGCATACAGTATAGTGCATGATCCTGTATAAGAAGATGTATGTACCCTCATTTGCTATATGCTATTTATTAGAGAAAAGTGAAAAATTATAGATAATATTCACATCATCACATTGCAAATCAGTAGGCTAATTGAACTGCTATTATGAATCTATAACCGTGCCGACACTATCGAAGTGAATGTATTAAACGGTATTACCCTTTCACAGAAGACCTACCTAAAATAACAGCATTCGTGCTTTCATGTTTCATTGGTGTGTGCAATAACGGAGGCCTAATGATGCAGAAGCATCTAATAAGCCACCATAGTGTTGGTCACCATGCTGCATGGTTTGCACTCACAATGAGTATGGTGACCATTATTCTTAGATTCTATTAATGTTTTCCGTGAGGCAGAGTAGTCAGTTCAGCAGGCTCATACATATAAAAGGGGGCGTCCATTAATCACGTGATGTTTTTTAGCGCTTTTTAACCCCTCCCTCCCCCTTGGGGATACGTGATGATGTTTATAACACCCCCCCCCCCCTACCAAAATTGCGTGTAGTTTTAGTACCTTCAAAAAAATCGGTTGTCTGTAAAGTCGGTTTACTGACGATAGTTGAAAGTGACAAGGTCATAAGAAAATACTGATTGTGCCTCTGTCGCTCGTTCAGCGCTCTCGCTTGCACTTCAATCCTTAAATGGAACGCCTCAGGGCGAGGTAACGCCGCACGAGTCATGTTTTTTCGTGCGTGCAGCCGGCTGCCGGCTCTGTCGCATTATAAGACGATGTCACGTCAAAATCTTAATATTTAACCTGAAAACGGCGAGTCATGGGGACACTGCACACCTTTCGCCTTTCGTGTCTCACGTGATTAATGAACGGCCCCTAATGTTAAAAAAAAAAACAGACAAATATTTGCAGATCATTTAAACATTTGGTCTAATGTCAGCACAATATTTGCATGCACTACCACTGCAGCACAGATGCACATAATTTTTTTTTGGTAACTTTAACAAAACCAATTAAAAAAAAAATATACATGCTTCCTCTTTGAAGTAATTTTTATTTGTACTATAATATAATATTGTTAAATGAATATTTGTCTATGAAGGTAATTTTGTATGTATTTAGTCGCATATTAATTCTTAACTTCATTACTGTATAATTCAGAGAATATTAAACTCATAATAGTCTTACTTAAAAAAAAAATGCCTTTGTTTTAATGCTGCAAGAAAAATAAAAGGATTTTCACCAGTTTCAAAGGCCATTTTCACCAAGATAGGTAAATTAAAGAGCAAGTTAGGTATTCATTAGTGATAATTTTGTTTTCACCAACCTTTAGAGGACATCTTTGTGCTTAGATTTCTCTTCAAATTTAGGGGATTCCTATGTTATTTTCTTTCTTTTAAAATGACAACTCCCACATTAGGAACATACATCCTGTGTCGCAGAGGACTTTACAAACATACATGAATTGGACACAAAGAACACCCAGACTCAGAACTACAATTTCACGTGGGACAACACTTTGTGTGATCTAACACAAAGTGTTGTCTCACGTGGGATTTGAAACAGGACACATGGTGAAGTAGAAAGCGGCGTAGCAACCTCGTAAACCACTAAGCCAAACATGCAGTCGAAAGTTATTTGCTCCTAGTACTAGGAGACGGGTTAAGTATTGTTGATATAAGTTGATGAAAATGGGCAACTTGCATAAGTCTAGGGAACAGCCATTTACTTAGTGTTCAAAAAGGAAGTAAAATATGAAAAAATAGAATCTTTAAAATTCGTAAATCAATAAACTTACCAGTTTCACAATCAAAAGGTTCTTCATCATCATGCATAAGCCTGTCTCTGGACGTAGACATTAATAAAATGCAGTATTTTGCCCAACATCTTGCTACATCTGCAGACCTGTGATTAAATGTTTCAATCTTTGCCAGATGCACTTCTTCTTGACTCTCCGAAGCTGACAGCTGTTCTTGATACTTCTCCAAAACTGTTGAAGCCGCAGCTAAGTGGTGGCGAGACTGCAGGAATCCATCTCGTTCTGCAAACACTTGTGCTAAAGTGGCAGAATTCAATGCCCAATCAATTGGGTCGTAATCTTTCAATTCTAACTGCCTCCGTAATGTTATGTGGCAGTACACTGCCGACTTCAAATTCTTGTTCAAGGAACCGTATACTTGAGCCAAATAATACAGAGTCAATGTGAAAGCTTTCTCTAATTGAGACGTATCACCTGTAAGCTTCTCATCTAAATCTTTCACAACATGCTCGATAGGCAACGGTAACTCCAAAGTAAACTTAAATGCGTCATACAATTCTTTAGCTTTAAACAAATAAGTTTTAGACTTCATCGGTTCATCACGGTTGAACCATAAGATCCCTAAATTATTATACACACTTACGAGAGTGATTACGACCTCTGGTCTGTTACCATGTGGCTCAAGTAACTCTACAGCTTCTGTTAATGTGTTCTCGCTTGATGTCAACTCTTCAGTATCCATTTCTATGCTCCCTATGTTGAGTAAAACAACTCCTAACATAGCCCGTATTTTAATATCATCCAAACTTGTTTCTGAACCTAACAATTGCTTCAAACCTACATGCATACTCTGTAATATTTCTTTCGCTTTGTATTTTGAGAGGTAAGGGTTGTTTTCCGGATCGTTTTTGCTGTCTTCATCCAAAAGTTTGCGGCTCTTAGCATAGTTCTCCTCGAAATCGTTGAGAATCTCTTTAAGAGACATCTCGTTAGTCATCTTTTAATCTGATTTTAAGACTGTCTAGTTGAAAATACAAATGCCTGTTAGTTGAATAGCAATATCGTTTGCCGATGATTAGAAAATGCAAATGTTTTTTGAACTTACGAAATGATTCCATGAATGAATACTGATTTTCTGACAGATTTGACAGCAGCAACAGAGTATAAAGGTGCAGACACATTATCGGACGCGGCTGACGGATGCGGCTGACACAGAGCTGTGCACACTATCTGACGTAAGTCGCGGACGTGACCTTTGACTGACCTTAAGCGTTCGGACGTTCGAAAGAAATCTAATGTTGCCAAATGTACGATTTAAATCGTATTCATAAAAATGAAATAATAGCTACTAATGTTATCTAACATGCAGGCACTGGAATAATCGCAACTTTGAGACTCTTGATTTTACATTTAATTAGATTAAAACTGATAATTACAGGATTTTTCTTGTTTTTAATGCCCTCCCTACAATGTATTCTATTCATTACTATCATTAAATTATACAAAATATAATATAAAGACAAAAATGTAGATTTACTGTTTTTAAATTTGAAATTGACAGTTTTCTACAGTGTTTTTGAAGCCTATATACAGTTTTGCTCCATACTGGGGTTGGCAACCCTACGCGTCCGCAAGCAACGTCCGAAAAGACTGTGCACATTATCAGTCGCGGCTGTCAGCCGCATCCATCAGGCGCGTCCGATAATGTGTCTGCACCTTAAAATAGACATCAACATATTATGAATGTTGGTTATTTTAAGTATTGAAGCATATAGACCTTTATAATTTCCTACTTCAGTGATTATAAGCCTGAAAATTACGTCAGCAGGGTCTAATTTATCTCAAATTATTGAATATGTAGCTTTTTAAATAAAACTGCCTCGTTTGTCTAGCGGTTAAATGCGTCTGCCCAAAAAACCCTAGGGTTGAAATCCTCGGTCAGACCAAAAGTATTGTTGGGTTTATCTTACAAGATTTTTAATAACAGCTCGGAGTGTGGGAGTGACGGTATCTCACGCCCATGTCTTGGAGAGCACATTAAGCGGTCGGTCCTGGTTGTCATGAACATCTATGGCAATCATTTTTTGGAAAATATTACCTTTTACAAGGTGAGCCAAAAGAAGTCATCCGATGTTCAAACACGAGATTTAAAATACCCCACAAAAAAAATCTGGAAAGGTTAAATTGGGCGATCTTGCGGGCCAGTGCAAATCGACTAAAGTAAAAGCACTTTTTAAATTTTTTGTCTGTCTGTTTGTTCCGGCTAATCTCTAGAACGGTTGGACCGATTATGACGAAACTTTCACTGGTAGAAAGCTGATTAAATAAGAAATAACTTAGGCAATTTCTTTTGACTAGCTTCGTTCTGTGGCGTTACTCATGGTTTACAACGGTTACTCGCGGTTTGGTTCAGAGACAGGTGGAATCTTGGGAAAGGACACAGGCTACTTTATACCGCGATAAACGACATACATGCGGACGAAGCTGCGGCAAAAAGTTAGTTACTACATTAAATACAGCAAAAATATTATACTGAAAATATATTAATTTTTTTTACCAAACTGCCAGTGCTGGTAAACAAGAAATTAACAAATTGAACTTATAGGGCAGTTTTTCAGTCGGTCATGATAACAGTGTGTTATCATTATCATTTGCACAATTTTAGCAACAACTAATGGCTTTTTGTTCTTAGAAATCGAAAACTGCATGAAAATTATAAAATAAACCACATGAAAGCTTTCAGTTTTAAATAAACTTTAGTAATAATTAATTCCACTCTGTAATTAAAGCTTTTAATTTTTTTTAACATTTGATCATGCAAATATATATTTTTACATGCTTTTTCAAGTTGGTCTAGTGGATAGCTAATGCGTCTGCTAATCAAGAGGTCTCGGTTTCAAGTCCTGGGTCGGGCCAAAAGTGTTTTTGGGTTTTTCTTACGAAATTCCTAATAGCAGCCCGGAGTTTGGAAGTTTGGCGGTGATTCATGCCCGTGCCTCGGAGAGCACGTAAAATCGTCGGTCCCGGTTATAATGAACATCTTTGGCAAAAGTTATTTCGAAGTCAGTGCCCTCAAATTTACTGACAACTAGTTCAACCTACGAGTTTCAGTACTCCCTTAGGGTTGCGGAGGTCCGATGCCGCTCTGTGGAAAAACTGATATTCAGGTAAAACGGGTTGAACTAGTAGCCGACCCCAAATAATATTGGGAATAAGGCTAGAAAGAAAAGACATGTTTTTTAAGTCTAACTTATGTGCAATAATATTAATAATTTTAACAAAAAGAAACCGACTTCAAGTACGAGTACCCAAATCGCGACAATTGTGCCTATGATATTTGAGGAGTTCCCTCGATTTCCTTTGGATCATTTGGTTACGATGGGACCACCTGTATGCTACGTCCATTCAAATGCAAAAAGAATTTTTGGAATCGGTTCGTAAACGACGGAATTATCGCTGAACATACATAAAAAAAAAAAAAAAGATTCCGACGAATTAAGAACCTCCTCCTTTTTTTTGAAGTCGGTTAAAAAAGGGTAAAGTTTTTCAAATTAGGGGCTAATCTTTAGAATGGAAAATATTTTAAAAATTCTTTTACCAATAGAAAGTTTCATTACCTGTGAGTATCATATATACATACACGTAAGCGCAGCAGGGGATAATATGGGCATTAGGGTGTGATTCTGACAAAAAAAACCATGTTTATAAAAAATAAGTCACATTATTTTGCACTGTTTATTCTTAAATAAAGTTATCTCAAAACTTTATACAATATCCATCATGTATGTGATAGTTTCTCACACATCATCCATATCATCCGGCATGATTCCCACATTCACAAATATTAACATAATTTTTATATCTTCATTATTTACATTGTACTGTTGGAAAATTGTTATAATAAAAAAAAAATCTAAAGTCAGTTCGTATAAAATTGTGTTACTACAAAATGCAAAACAAATTCATGAATAAGGAAAAATACCCATATAGTATTCGCAATGAGGTTGAGTTGGTTACAAACAGTGCTTACTACAAATGGCATAGCCAATAATAGGTGTTAGGAACCTGAAGGTGGCTCTTGGTCGTCCATCGACAGGGCTCTAGGAGGTGTGTGGGCATTCAGCTGAGAAAATACTTCTTTCTCACCTAACGCAAGAGGGTCGGGCTGAGTTGCGGGCTCGGGGTGAGAATAATCCATCATTGGTGTGGGAGAGACAGGTCTTACGATGCCAGCACCACTGGCTTCCTGTTCCTCTAAAAATCTATCCATGTAATCTGTGTGGCCTGGATGCAAGGTATACTTTTTCTTTTCTAACCTGGCTTTGTTTGCAAAAATATCATGCCTCTCTGTTTTCTTCCATATATAGTAAAACTGTACAAGTTCTCCAACTGACCGTGTTCTCACCTTATGCTGTCGGATTAAATGGAAATCTTTACCATGGGCTTTCAATCCATTTTCGAAATTGCGACACTCTTCTTCTGACCATAGACTCGCATGAGCGGGAGTTTGTGCCGATATTCGTCTTCTTCTTAAGGCCTCTTCAACATTATGTCCACATTGCTGTAATAAATATAAAGCTTCTTCATCATCTCTAAGTTGCTTACCTCTGGGTACAGCATCAATTCCTGTTGCTGAGCTCATAGCTCCAATTTTTCTCATATAATCCTCTGTTATGTTTTCATCTAAGGTGCATGGGTTCCATAATAATTTATCCTCATTTTCATATGGTAGTGCATCATCATAGCTGCATAAACCTTCAGGTATCGCAGCTTGGTAATCACTCCCAACCATGATTGTCTTTTTCCAATCATCTTCATCCGGACTGTAGTCATAGTCATCTTCTTCTTCAGAAGGTGGCCTTGACCCTGACCTAAGGCAACGTGTGGCTTCTGGACTAGTAGTCTCACTATATAATTGTTGCAATGCTGATTCTGGTTTGATTTCAGGCTCCTCTGGTACAACTTCAGGGATTGGTTCTTGGGGTATGGGTTTGTCCATGGTTCTATCGTATCCGTATAGCGCCAATAATTCCTCTAAGGGCATATCACCTTCTCTTTGAAGGCTGTTCAATTCGGCCTTGGGGTCTTGTTGCTCTCCTGCTGCTAAAGCTTCTTCTTCGTCTAATGTTCTTTCGTCATCAAAATCATTTACCATCATATCAACAGTGGGCTCGAATAGAGACTTGTCGTTCCCCACATCCATGCTCGCATCGTGTTCGCTTACATTGGTCACCAACGCGCAATCTGACATGACTACACCACACTTCAATATTGTATCACTACAACATTCTAAGTATTCAATTATATTATTATTATTGCTTTGGGTAGTTTTATGTTAAAATAAATAGAAAACATTACAACTCTGACATATTATGCGATTTTTAAGAAATATACTCAAGAACAAAACAAAAATATTTTGACACGACAACGACAACCACAGCCTTGTCAAAACTTTTTAAATGATTCATGTTGAAATAGAAACCGAGTCTTTTTATCTTGCTGTTGTCTATGACGCTAATCGAAACTTAGTTCTAATCCTTACTTTCACTTACTTTACTGGATTTATGACAGTAGGTTCTTATAAAACTTAAAGTATAAAAATATTTTTTATACTTAGTAAGGTTTTACAAAGTATTATTGACCTGAAATTGAAAAATTTAAAAGTGAATGCTTATAAAGCTGAATTGAAAAATAAAACTATAATATTTTTGTAAAATTTTACATTTCGTTGGTTATGGATGAATGGATGGATGTAGCTCAACTAATTTGTCCGGTTCCTCAAATCAAGGCTCAAAAGGCCTTAGGCGGCAGCAGGACTGTAAAGTCTTATCTGAATTAAAAAAGAATCAAATAATGTCAAAGTGTCAAACAAACGTCTGTCAAGTGAATGCGCTTTCCTAGAAATTGTTACCTATTTGTAATTTTTACCAAATTAAAATGTTGTTTGGACATATTTTAATGATTATAAAATAATTTGATTTTCATGCAACATAAATCTATACAATGTTGCAAAAGTTATTTATACTGTTTGTAGCTGTCGTCAAAGTAACGTATTGTTTTTCCGACGTAGGAAAATGGGATTTACCGCTGAATGGGGTAATGTTTTGTCTTTTAAATTCATGTAACAATGTTATTTATTTATTTCATTGTAATATATGTCAAAGGACATGAGAATTAAATGCTTACGCGAAAAGGACTTAAATAAAAAATTACTATTTATGTGGCTGTTCGCCGTTCTGAGTCATCCTTACCTAGGACTGTAAATACTTATCTATCTGTATTCAATTATAGCAATTTAATTTAATGCCTGTCGTACTAAAGTTCCCAGTTATCTACAAACTTGTCGTAATATAAGTATTTTAACTTTGTTTTTGAAATTAGTACCCTATATTTTTATTAGGGGTGTTTATATAAGATTCCAAGTAGGAAACAAAGTAATTTTATTAACATAGAATGATATTAACATCATCATCATCAACAGCCTTTAACAGTCCACTGCTGGACATAAAAAGTTAAAATGTATAGAGCACTTATCTAACTTTTTAAATAAACATTGTTGCTAGTTAGTTTACATAAACATTTTTATAGGCACTGACATCCTTTTAAAGTGCCAGTTATTAACTTGTGTATTTTTTTTCAGGATAATTGTGTCTTCACATTAGCTAAGTCACTATTTCAGGATTCTAAGCTTATTGTAATGTGTGAGTATACCTTTTAATTATTATTATTTATTTTATAATGTACCTTTCTCTATTAAATTATAAATAACTATTTAAAACTAAAGCAATTAAATCTGTAATTTGGGCAGCCAATGTTACTTGATCAATAATTGTAAAAACTATACATAAAAAATAGTTAAGAACTTAATAGATTATTAATATCACTCATAATAAATTAAAAGTGAATAATATTTAGGACATCTGACACACAACACCATTTAGTCTCAAACTAGCCCCAGTTTGTACTACTTGGAAACAAGTATTTTAAGGTCATATAAACATTTTGTCTCTCTGACCTACGAATCGAACCCGAGACCATACATTTGTTACCACTGTGCCACTGAAATAGTCAATTTTAACTTAACTTTTATTAGTACCTGGGCATAGTAGATGTCGTTAGTAATGTTAAGAGTAATGCATCAAAACTTAATAGTTCACATTTTCTCAAACAAGACAAATCTAGATAAATTTTACACCCCCTAAAATACCCAAATACCAAATTTCATTGAAAACAAGAGAGTAGTTTCCGAGATTATAAATTTAAATAAAAGAATTGCTCATTTATAGATATTAGATAACTCTTCCACAAAAGAAAGATTTAGCTATTTGTGAATTTTGTTGCGGTGTTACCCGCGTTTGTTGGAGTAACTGCGGGCAAAAAAAAGTTGCCTAAGTTATGGCTTATATCATCAGCTTTCTGTCAGTGAAAGTCCCGTCTAAATCGGTCCATCTGTTCTAGAGATTCTCCAGAATAAACAGACAGGCAGAAAGACAAAAATTGTAAAAAGCAATATTTTGGCATATGTACCATGTATACATACATATGTATTTGGTAAAAAGCGTTTATTTAAATATTACAAACAGACACTCCAATATGCTATGGTCACTAAATCTATGTGTTCATTGGAATGAATGCGAACCTTTGACTTAAAGGAAAAGAGCATACCCAAAAAAAAAGATCTCACTAAGCCGCCATAGTGTGGGCCGCCATACATTACTGTCTGCATTCGCAGCAAGTGTGGTGGCCCCAACTCTTGGATTCTGCTCATGCTTTCCATTAGGCAGGGTAGAGTCACTTTGGATGGCTTCATTTAAAAAAAAAAAAATCGTTTTGACGAGATGGCAATTTTCACGAGATATTATTAGTTATTACTGTTAATGTGAAGTATTTATAGTCTTCAAGTTCTTGTCGTAATAAAATTAATGATAAAGAAATGTGGACGAGATAAAATGGGACCAAGATCCAGATCCAGAGTAAGAACTGGGAAATAATAAGATTATAATAGTGACAAAACCTATAAGTTACTATAGAAATTTATAGATTTAAGTGGCATAACAAACAATTCCTCCTTTGTGGAATAACAAACATAACAAAAAAACATACCTCCTTTCTAAGGAGAGGCCTATGTCCAGCAGTGGACTGTTGAAGGCTGTTGATGATGATGATGATGAACAAACAATTAAATTGTCGGTTGCAATATGAATGTACTTTTAATACTTTTTATAATCGTAACTGAATGTTGATAAAACTTTTGTTAGTAAAGTGGCAGTTTTCTCGTGGTGTTATTACCGTCGAATACGATACGACGCGAGTCGCGTCATGTGACGCTATCCGTTCCCGCATCCGTGTAGCATTGTATTACGTCATACCATGTCGTGTACTCGGGTCGTATTCGTCGCTCAGGTAGAAAACTGTGTCGTCTTGTTCGTCGCTTTCGTAGAACAGTTGTCGCGTGTAACATCGCGTCGCATTACATCGTGCCGTGCCGTGTCGCGTCGCGTCGTATTCATCGCTTACGTAGGGCATTATGTGATACGTCATATGCGACAACTGTAAGTCCTTAAACACAATAGCCTTTATTCGTAACTGAAACAGCTTTTTTAATTCGGTGTATGATATTACGAGTAGAAAACATCTCTAAATTATATCTATTAGTATCGATTATCAAGCCATATCCTGTTTTACCCCAGTCTCTTTATAATACATGTATTTACTTATTTCCGTTGTTAAAATAGACAAATTATTCTAAATATAGTATTAAATAATACCTTATCGGCATATCGTATTACTAATTGACAGATATTATCAAATCACTATTTTAAGTTATGATTCGCCGACTTAGAGAACTGATTTGTAATTTTAACTGACCTATATTATAAATAATAATCAGGTGCATAAATAAATTGGTCATTATAAAGTAGATTTAAATGATTAAAGTGATAAAAGATGATCAAGTGATTTTACATAAGAAAAAGTTATCAAGGTACAGCCCAGAATAGTTTACTACCTACTAGACATGATCTCTTCTTAGAATAGCGGTTTTATTCAAAACAAATGATAAAGCCAAGATCTCTGAAAACTGAAATGAACATTGCAATGTTACCGAACTATTGTACTACAAGTGTGCGTCGGAGATCATCCATCTGGAAAGAAAAAGTAGCCGTCTGAAAGGAGTTCAGTGCCCTACTTAGATGATGAAATACTGGAGCACTTCCACTGAGGCAAAGACGACCTTCCAACTGCTTTTAAAACAGAGTGTGAATTATTTTCAATACTCGCATTTTCCCGTAGTAGTGTGCTTGTGAAAATTTACAAAAATGTTAGAGATATACTTTCACTCAGCATTTGTTATCCCTTTTATTTGCAAGTGCTCCACAAATATGTATTGGACATCTATAAATGATAAACTAATTGTTGCTGTCTGCATCACAAAGAGGATGGTGAGCCCAGCTCCTGAATTCTACTCATGATTTCCACCACGCAGAGTATAGTTACACGTATGTAGATGTTTTACGGCATGATATAAATGGTAGGTGTAAAATACTTTGCGAGACTTCGTGCAAACATAACAATTATCTATTGGACACGATTTGAAATCCACGTGCCATTGTGAGTGACTACGGAACCCTATTCCATGAGTGACCTGACACGCATATGCGAGATTTTTAAAGTTTTCCCCCATTTTAAGATAGTTCACCTTACCTCTACCCTGCCTATAAGGAAGGAAGAGTACAGTTAATGGACATCGAAGTCTACTTATAATAGAGGTTAATTCTAATTCTTTTGTTTCAGTTAAATGTGATGTAATAAATACGACAGATGTGACAGTCACCTATACGTGGGCGAAAACAAAATGCTCACCAGATTATTTACATTATTTCGAACAGGTATCGTATATTTAATACAAGTAATAGGTCTGCATACTCTTGGATATATTCATCATCAACTTCCTACCATTTCTTGTTCACAAGTCTCTTTAGTCGGCTACTGCTTCAACCAGTTTTACTTGAATGTCAGTTTTTCAGTGTAAATTTTTAGTTTAGGTAACTAAACTAAAAATTTAAAGTTAAGTCATAAGTTAATGATATGGGACAAGTGAGACTTATTGATCCCAAAAGTCCCATGGGAGAAGTGACATCGGTATTTCAGTCCGAGGAGTCTCATAACAATGATCTTGACTGCCTTGTTGGTCTAGTGGTTAGCGTATGCGGCTGCTGATCAAGAGGTCTCGGGTTCGAATCCCGGGTCAGACCAAATATTTGTGTGATCCACAAATATTTGTTTCGGAGTCTGGGTGTTTTTCTATGTATAATATGTATGTATTTACAAAAAAAAGTATGTTTATGTATTTATATCAGTGGTTTAGTACCCATAATACAAGCTCTGCTTACTTTGGGACTAGATGATGTTGTGTGTAAGATGTCCAAATATTTATTTATTTATTTTACTATCAAAGTGGCATGACATGGTTTAAGGTAACCGCTGTCTCCTTCTGTTGATGGTAGACCCATTCTGTTGATGGTAATCTGACTTCTGGGACTGAAATGCTGGTTTCACAGGTCCTAAAGGGCTAGTGGAACGAAAAAGTCTAGGGAATAGTGGGATAGACACAAAACATGTAATTATAGGAATTCCTGTAACGTAATTTATGGATGATCCCTTATCGGTTTTTCCTTTTCAGCAACAAGTGGTAACATGTTCTAGCAGAGTAGAGAGATCGGTCGATGAGAATGGCACGAGCCCTCTGCAAGAGCAAGTCAAAGAAGAGAAGAAGACTTTCACGTGTAATGACAATCATCTCGTGTCGTTGGATGATAGCAAGGCCGCTGATGTGACTAAAGATACTGCTGGAGTGGTAAGTTATTTTTTTTTTATATTTAATCTAGCAAAGTAGACGCACTTCATATTGGACGCAGAACTGTGACCGTTGGGGTAGAAGAGTTCTGGAGTGGAGATCACGTCTCGGCAGGCGTAGTGTAGGACGCCCACAGGTCAGGTGGAGTGATGACTTGTGCAAGATGGATGGCAGGAGCTGGATGCGAGAAATCGCCTTTCTCTGGCAGCTTGCGCATCATCGCCAATGTCCCCTAAGCTCGGGATTGGCTCGCTTTATACCGAGGCATGTAGACCATAGTAAGTTTCTTAATTTTTTTGTTGAGGAACATAAATATTATTCATTTAAATATCTAAATCTTTAAAGCCCAAAGGTTCTCGGTAATGCAACTCAATGGTACTTAATTTCTGTTATAGGTATAATAGCCTGGCCTTGTCCAGTTTATACCGACAATGTTACTTTCGAATTTATCGTATTATTAGGTATTTTACAGTTTAGCATAACTGACAAACCCCTGAAACTAACATGCTTGTTATCATCATCAACCTATAGCAGTCCTCTGCTGGACATAGACCTCTCTCATTGTACACCACCACTGTTTGTTATCAGTATGTAATATTTTTGTATTTACTGTAAATGTATAAAACTTGTTAGGTTTTAAAGATAACACTTGGTTTTTCTAACGATTGTGTTTACTATGAACGTAATGTAGATTATTTTCCTTCCTCTTCACATAACATGATAAGCTCGCATGTTTCGTGTTAAATTTATCAATATTGGTCGGTTTTCCTAATAACTTCATCGAACAATATTATGTTAACTTTAGCCTATAAAAATAGTTTTTAATGATCCACCATTAATATTGACTGCCTTGAATGCGTCGACGTGCTTGATACCTAATAAATGATGACCTAATAAAAAAAACTGCAAATATTTGTTTCGGAGTTTGGGTGTTTTCCATGTATCATATGTATGTATTTACAAAAAATCCTACTTCCTACTAATATTATAAACGCGAAAGTTTGTGAGTATGTGTGTATGTTTGTTCCTCGTTCACGCAAAAACTACTGAACGAATTTGGATGAAACTTTACAGTAATATAGCTTATAATTATAACAGAATAACATATAGGCTACTTTTTACTGCAATAATCGAGACACACGGGCGAAAACTAGGTGATTATAAAAATACATAAATCGTAGATGTCAAAATATATCACTGTTTATCTCCTGTCAAAACTTCACAGGTTGCTATGCATAACAAACTTGCATAGCAACCATAATGATATACGCGGGTAACACCGCGGGGCGCAGCTAGTTATAAATATATTTAAATCAGTTATTTTACGAGTACCCATAGTACAAACTTTGCTTAGTTTGGGACTAGATGGCGTTGTATGTTATATGTCCGATATATTTATTTATCTATTCCTCTTTCAGAAACCTCGCCGCTCGCTGTTGACAGTTGAGAAGGAAGGTATTTACATATTACAAATGGCTGTGTCTTCCAAGATGAATTTTAAAGCTACGGTTAGCGTAGAAATGGTTTCACCTTCGGGCTACCTCAGTGCTGCCATCTGGCCTCTATTGCCAGTGAGTATGTTACGTAATATAAGTTTTCTTGCGGCCCCTTTAACCACTAGCTGATAAAGTCCCTGATATCTTATTCAGAACTTATCTGCCAAATAACTATAGATTTTGGTTTCACAAGTCTTTGAAATACAAATATGTGTCAGATACGCATATCATTTATTTATTTATTATAATAGGGATAACAAATGTCTTTTACAAACATAATTATATATTTGATAGTTACCAAAACATGACCAATTACAGTTTACGTTACTTTATAGATTTTCAAAAATGCAAAGAACTGACTTTCATTAACAATTTCTTACAATAAACTAAATAAATTACTTACTAAGTCGTTTGCAGAACTTACAACTAAAAATATAAATGTATCGTGGCATTCGTGGCATGTTAACATGTACCATATATGCTATAAGCGCATGTCGAGCTCACCACTCGGGCGGAACTCGGAACCGGTTTGTAGGTGGTTTTCTAGGGTATATTATCTGCTAAGTAGTGTTTTATAGCTATTGTTTACTATGAATAGTAGATTTTTTTTACAATTGTCACGCAACTCGGCTTTAGTCGCCGGTTTGTGCACGATAGATAGGAGGAAGAGATATATACTAAATCACGAGAGTTTACAACAAGTTTATTGTTTTTAATAATCAATATACAATTAGTGCAAGGGATAGTTCGCGAGCACGTTAGGGCGTGGGCTCTTGAGAGTTTGGTCGGTGATGCCTCCCAGTAAGAGGAGACACTTATCTTGAGCGGTCGCAGGTATATCGGTCGCAGGTCGCAATATCAGATATTTATTCCGGAGTTTGGGAGGTATTCTCTGTATAATATGTATGTATTTAGTACCCATAATACAAGCTCTGCTTAGTTTGGGACTAGATGGCGTTGTGTGTAAGATGTCCGAAATATTTATTATTATTATTTTTTACAAAAAAAGTAAATAGGTAAGTATTCTCATCAGTCAATCTGGCTTTCATAGTACAAGCTCTGCTTAGTTTGAAACTTGTTAAATGTGCGAAAACATTTATTTATTTTAATATTCAATGCCCATGATTCTGTTGTTAAAACATCACTAAAGTTAACTTTAATATATCAAAGAAAGCACCTTATACACAAAATAATTTACCCTAAAATTAAACGTGTAAATATAATACATGCCTCATCATCATGTCATCATCATCATCAGACTATAACTAAAATCCTTTTAATTTTGTAGATTTATTAATCTAAATCATAATTATTTAAATTATTATGTCTTATGTGGTATACCTATAGCGACAATTATTTTGTGTATAAGGTGCTTTCTTTGATATATTAAAGTTAACTTTAGTGATGTTTTAACAACAGAGTCATGGGCATTGCATATTAAAATAAATAAATGTTTTCGCACATCTAACAAGTTTCAAACTAAGCAGAGCTTGTACTATGTGAGCTAAATTAACTGATGAGAATACTTACCTATTTACTTTTTTTGTAAAAAATAATAATAATAAACATTGAAAAAAAGAATAGCTAAGATTCAAGATATCGAAAAATTGTCTGTAAGCAAATATATTAAAGCATATAATCGAACAACAAATAGCTAGTGTAGTTAGGTTTAGCGGTGCTAACAACAGAATCACGGTTAATATCTTATATTCGTTATTATCTCTATCATTTATTTATTTACAACTTCATGCACTTTTGTACATCGGCGGACTTAATGCCTTAATGGGGGTGTAAAGATATAGTATGGTAGGTGCATCGAGGTAAGAGTTGTACAGAGCAATATGCAATTGAATTGATGTATATCTAAACTCATATAGCATAAATATCACATACATATATAAGAACAGATTCATACGAAAATACACACACTCATATACATACATAATATCTCTTTTTCTCCAGTTCTTCGGAGTAATGTGTGGAGTGTACACCTTGTTGTGTACCGCATGGTTGTTGGTGTGTTGGCTGCAATGGCGTGACCTGCTCCGCATCCAGTACTGGATCGGAGGAGTCGCACTCCTCGGCATGGTGGAAAGCGCCACTTACTATGCCGTATACTCGAATATTAACAGCACTGGGTAAGTTACTTATATCTATACTGCAAAATTACCTTAACTGCGAAGCTTAGTCAGCTTCAAAGGTGAAGGTCTCTTAACATATGTAGATGTTAATCTATAAAAATATATAAAATTGAAATGTTTGTTTGTAATTTTAAACTAGCAGCTTTTAAGCGGGGTCCTTAAAGGTTAGCGTAAAAAAATATCTCACTAGACCGCCATAGAGTGTGACGCCATACTCTTGCATATGCAGTGTGTGTTTTGGCCCACACTTTAAGATTCCACACATGCCTTCCATCATGCAGGGCAGGGCATCTTTATGGCTGAGCGGGACCGGGAGAGGCTTAGAACTCTTCCGGTCCGCCAGGCCCGAGAACGGGCCAGGTACCACAGACGACTCAGGCGCCGGAGATCGTTAAACGATCTCCGTCCTCCATAAGCGCAAGCCTGGGGGTGACAGGTGAGGCCATCTGTTACCCTAGCAGAAGCAGGCCAGGGTGGCGGCGCCAGTGCCACGAAGCACCCGCGCCCCCTTTTAGACAGTTCTGAACTTGGGTTTCACACAGGAGAGGGTCACCTGCAAGGCGTAGATGGCCCGAGGTACGTCGGGGTTCCAGGGACTTCCTTCCGAGGGTACACCTGGCTCCTCGGCTTATAGTACCCGAGGCGGCGTGCGGTTTTGGTCGGTTCGAGTCCGACATAACCATCAAGTGGTGGTATCCGGGGGGATTTCCGCACGGAAAAAAAAAGGGCAGGGCATCTTTGGCAGGCGTTAAATAAAAATAAAAAATAGATATAAAATTAAATATACAACTTTTTAAAAATGCTGTCTGTCTATTTGCTCTGGGTAATCTCTGGAACGGCAGCATCTACTTTTATTTTAGGCAAAATGATGTGAACAATATCCGATTCAAAAAGCAACAAAACCCGAGGGCTTTGCCATTATTTCAACTGGTCTTTAACGATTATACTACTTTTTTAGTTAATTGTAGAATCGAACATCAATATCGGCTATTTGATGATAGCAACGTTGAACAAAAGAGAAAGTGATTCGATTCGATTTCGATCGAGTTCGATTTTACAGTCGACTGATTTTTTATTTCTAAGCCAGGCCGTCGCGTCGGTTCTCTCACTGGAACTAATTGTTATAAAGGTACAACGCTTTGAAGAACTCTTAATTTAAAATTACAAACAGATAATTGAATTTTATTTTTTTTGTATAGATACTAAATTCAAACAAATAGAAGTAAAAAAACAAATTTTTTTGACGTGGCAACGTCTTATAATTCGATGGAGCCGGCTGCACGCACGAAGAAACATGACTCATGCGGCGTTACCTCGCTCTGAGGCGTTCCATTTAAGGCTTGAAGTGCAAGCGAGAGCACGGAACGAGCGACAAAGAGGCACAATCAGTATTTTCTAATGACGTTGTCACGTTCAACTATCGTCAGTAAACCGACTTTACAGACAACCGATTTTTTTAAACCTAATTATCCATCCTAATACTACAAATACCAAGCAGTTTACGACCAAAACGCCTAACCGATTTGGATTAATTTTCATATAAAAATAGATTTAACCTTGGAAAATAATATAAGCTACTCTTTACTATATTGACACTAAATGACAAACATACACAAGTAATTATCATGTTCATCATAGAAATGCTTTTCTTGGTTGGGATCATTTCGCACGAACAAAATAACTGTTGATATTATTTTTCATAGATCGTTGTAAACTTGCAAAAGTATGAACCTCTCTATAGGGCACCATAGTGTGGATGTGACCGTTGCAAACGACCCGCAACAAGTGCCACCCCATTGCGACTGGGGGTTTCGTCTAAGGCGGGTCGGTGTTAAGCCTCTATAAGGCCTTCTCCTTCCAGGAACCAACCGCCAACTTGGTCGGGTTGATATAGAAATGGATAGTGTAAAAATCGGTTGACCCGACCGATGGTTGGTTGATGCCAACGGCCTTTGTCGCTAGCGCATCCGTCACGACAGGCTGCGTCCGTGGTCGGCTCCAACCGTCTGGAATGCTGTCGGCCGACGCGAGCACTTGGTTTTGTCAGCGGTTGGTTCCGACCTTTAATTGTGCAGAGCGATGACAGGCGCTACAGCGTGAAGCCCCGGGGTTGACCAGTCACCCCGGGATGGACCTCATTCGTGAGGTACGGCAGGGGGAACTCCAGAAGCCGCTGTTGCGTTCCTGATGTACCTCCCGTCTGCCGAGGTAGGCTGACGCGGGATTTAGTGGGTAGACCGGTTACAACTCCGGGAGTCCCACACACGCCCTTTGCATGCCCCACGGAGGGTATGTTGAGAAAAGCATTACCCGCGAAAAAAAAAAGAAAAGATGAGATAAAAAAAAAGCGGCCAAGTGCGAGTCGGACTCGCCCATGAAGGGTTCCGTATCAGCAAGTAACATCATATAAAAGTTCTTGTAGTTCGTTGTGACTTTCATCAATGTTTTTATACTAGTGTATTGATTGGATGAAAGGTTAATTGCGTGTTACGATTTATGACGTTTTAAAAAAAAAACTACTCATTAGATCTCGTTCAAAATAATTTTCGTTGGTAGTTTACATGGTAATGTACAACATATATTTTTTTTAGTTTCATCACTCTCTTATTTTAGAAGTTAGAGGGGGGGGGACACACATTTTTCCACTTTGGAAGTGTCTCTCGCGCAAACTGTTCAGTTTAGAAAAAAATGATATTAGAAACCTCAACATCATTTTTGAACACCTGTTCATAGATACCCCACACGTATAGGTTTGGCGAAAAAAAAAATTTTGAGTTTCAGTTCCAAGTATGGGGACCCCCAAAATGTATTGTTTTTTTTCTATTTTTTTGTAAAAATCTTAATGCGGTTCACAGAATACATCGACTGACCAAATTTCATTAGTATAGCTCTTATAGTTTCGGAAATAATTGGCTGTGACATACGGACGGACAGACAGACAGACAGACTTGACGAATCTATAAGGGTTCCGTTTTTTGCCATTTGGCTACGGAACCCTAAAAAGGGTGCCATAGTGTGGGTCACCATACTTTGTCTGCATTCGCAATAAGTATTGTGAGCTTGGATTATATTATACTTTCAATCAGTCAGAGTAGTCACATTGGCAGGCTCATTTAAAAATGAAAATAGGAAGAATGCATCATTTGGTTATTTAAAGCGTTTTTTGTTTTCAGATACTTCAACGCAGAAGCATACATGTTTGCTGAGTGGGTCTCAGTAGCTAAGCGAGCCTTAGCGAGAATGCTTGTTATAATTGTATCACTCGGCTTTGGCATTGTAAAGTGAGTATCTTAGTTACATACATGTTCCAACAAGTAGAGTCGGTATTGTAGTAAATCCTTTTGTATTGTAGACTCACAGACGCACGCGCCCACTCGCTATAGTCGTTAACAGTCGACTAAACTGTGTCACGATCGCACGTGTGATGGAGATGACATAATGCTTCCTTCTCATTCATTCACAGTGAGCGAGTGAATGAATGACATAGTGATACATATACTACAAGTATAGTGTCGGTTTGAGAATACGAAGAATCACCATCTCTGTTCATAAATAGTTTATTTATAAAATTTAAATATGTTGCTGTTTAAATAAGTTTCACGCATATAAATTCATGTCTAATACTGTATATAATTTTATACAACAGCAAAGCTACGTGTCAGTGGAGTGAGTGCCTGGTGATCTGAGTTACATACTCACGTCTTATTCAGACACCAGTCCTTTCACAGTTACTGTCTTGTAGTACAAACAGTTTGTACTGTGATGTAGATTTGTATATTTGTTTATTGTATGAATCAGTAAATGTGAGAAGAGAAATAAAGAAGTTATTATTAAGTTAATATATTATAATATGATAACAACCGGAACCCATTGATTAAACTGACCTCTGAATTACGGAGACGCTAATTTTACCATGCCACTAACGGCCACCCATTCAGGTACTGACCGCGCCGTTGTTACTTACCCTCGGTGTTTGCTTCTAATTACCTAGGACCATTTGACTACGATCGCTGTTTAATTCACAATCCTGAATCGCGATAAAGAAATTCTTGCGCCAATTTGCATATAATTATATACATATATGCTCGATGGGCATGATATGAGCGTTTGTGTAACTCGAGTATCACGGTAAACGGTCGGTCCGGCTTGTTATAATAATAATAATAATAGTCGTGAGTCGTTGGAGGCCTTCGGGTGACTTAAAATCATCCAACGACAAGATTACGTAGCTACATCCTGGCACGGCCAACGTGGGGAGGCGTCCTTAAGTCTTTGAGAGGAGAGCTCAGCAACGTTATGATTTTTTGATAATGATATGTGTGAATCGTTGTGAGAATTTCTATATCGCGATTCAGGATTAGTAGTTACTGTGGTTCCGTGTTTCTTCGGTAGATCGCGCTGTTGTATGATTTCGCTACAATGTATGTTGTGTGCAGACCCCGGCTGGGTCCAGCCCTGCAGCGCGTGGTGGGCACGGGCCTGCTGTGGGGGGTGCTGGCGGGGATCCACGCGTGGCTGCGGCTGCACTACAAGGCCAGCGACTCCAACCGTGACCTGCTGCTCTCTGAAGTACCACTGTCGCTTCTCGAGAGCGCCATCTGCTGGTGGGTCTTCGTATCCTTAGCACACACCATGAGGACGCTACAGTTGAGAAGGTTATTACTTATTTACTTTTCAAATAACTCCCGCATTAGAAATAAACATCTTGTGTTGCGGGAGACTTTACAAACTTTACAAACGGACATAAAGAACAATCAGACTCAGAATTTAGCGTGTGACCTTGGGTGTAGATTAAATAAAAGGCTGGTAACGACTAACTGATGTATTGATTTTTTACAAGTACCAGTGTGAGAGAGCGTCAGATCTATATAACATACTGATCATTGCTTATATATGAATTACAAAGAATTACAAAATACAAACTTAGTATACGCTATGCCGTTACAAGAACAACAATTTACTGATCACACAGTATTGTCACATGTGTGATTTGATCCCACAACGCTTGGCACAATAGAAAGCGGCGTGGCGCCACTAGATCAATCATGCATAAGTGGAGTACTATTTATAAGTTTACTAGTTTATGTAGTTATTATGTGACCTATGACGTATAGTTTAGTGGTTGGTGATCATAATTGCTGAACCAGAGGCTGTGGGTTCGATTCCCAACCTAGACAAATTTTCCGCATTTTCACAATTTATCTCATTAAAACTCGCCTTTTTCATTGATGTTCATGAGTTCGAACCAGTAATGCTTGTGATTAGCACGTTCATACAAACAATCAAACTCATAAGCTTTTATATGAATCCGTGGTGTTAACCGCCTTTGTTGTTATACCCTGCTCATCCCGTGGGAACACCAAAGTTCTTCATAGTAAAATGTAGCTCATATACTATTCTAGACTAATCTCTGTGCCAAATGCCATCACGATCTGTTAAGCAATAAACAGAAACAAACATTCATACAAACTTTCTCCTATACTTGGGCCATTACAAACGTGCGAACTGAGTCATAAATCATTATTATCAGACCTCTCGCTCACACTTATAGGCATATCGGATCTCTTGCTCACACTTCTTGTTGTGTTATGTGGTACACACAACACTAGAAGTGTGAGCGAGATCTGATATTCCTATACGTGTGAGCGAGAGATCCGATCTGCCTACAAGTGTGAGCGAGAGATCCGATCTGCCTATAAGTGTGAGCGAGAGGTCTGATAAAAATGATTTATGACTCAGTTCGCACGTTTGTAATGGCCCAATTATAACATTAATAAGCTATAAAATTGTTTTGTTACAGAAACACAATAAAGTTATCCCTGTACAAACACTTCACGAATACTCTGATATTCGCCGTGATATCGTCTGTTGTGTTCATGCTCTACTCCATCAAGTCATACAGGGTGTTCAAATGTATAACGGTGAGTTTTACACAGGAGGATCTCAACTTGCAACTTCTTTTTTTCTATTTAAGCCTACTAAAGAGACTCTACTCTGCCTGATGGAAAGCATGAGTAGAATCCAGGAGAATGGGTCACCATCCGTATTGTGAACAAAGCAATGCAGCATGGTGACCAATGCCATGGCGGCATGGTCAGATGTTTCTGCATCATTTTCACGATCTTTGGAAACCGGGAGAATAATGCAGAATGATTGGGCCTCCAGTCACACACACACACACCAACGAAATACGACGGCACCGAATGCTGTCATTATTAGGTTGGTCTTCTGTGTGAGGGTAGTACTGCCCCGGTCGAGTCGGACCATTCGTGCTGAAATCAACATGGCTCTACTACCTACAACTATACCTGAATACATTTCTGTTTTTGAACGAACTGAGTGACTCTGCTATATCTGATGGAAAGCATGAGTAGAATCCAAGAGTAGTGGTTACCATACTCATTGTAAATGCCAAACAATTAAAAATAAATATTTCGGACATTTTACACACAACGCCATCTAGTCCCAAAGTAAGCGGAACTTGAATTATGGGTACTAGACAACTGATATAAATATATAAACATATTTTTTTTTTATAAATACATACCTACATATTTTACATAGAATACACCCAAACTCCGAAACAAATGTTTGCAGATCATACAAACATTTGGTCAGATCCGAAAATCGAAATCGAGACCTCTTGATCAGCAGCCGCATACGCTAACCACTAGACCAACAAGGTCAGATGTCCGAAATATTTATTAATTGTTATGGAATATGTTCTCAGGAGTGGAAGGAAGTATGGATGGATGAAGCTTACTGGCACATCCTGTTCGCGAGCGTTCTCACCGTGATCATGGTGTTGTGGCGACCCACCAACAACAACCAGCGGTACGCCTTCACACCGCTACTGGATTACGCTGAAGATGACGACGGTATATATCTATCTCGTTTTATTTTTAAGAAACTACTAGCTGTTGCTCTCGGCTCCACTTGCGTGTATGCCTATTATCTTAGTAAATAGTACCCTAAGTTCTTCCTCTATTAAAATCGGTGCAACGTGAAAGCATAACAAACAGACTGACAAAGTTATTTTTGAATAGATAATATTGAAAGCATTTTCTTTCAACTTACCATGTTAAATATTTTAAATTGCCCCAAACCAAAAATTATACTAGGGCCACAGCACACTAGCTACTTTTAGCATCGACGATCGGCGACTTGTCGCTTTTTAGAAGCTAATTACGGCGACCAAACGCTCCATACCGTACACTTAATACCGCCAAATGCGGAGATTCAGTCGCTTTTTAGAAGCGTGACACACACATTCGGATGCCGGTAGCATCGATTTGACTCTCATATTTTTTTTTATTCAAAACCACAGATTACAGAATACTGCAATATCATTGCAAATCACAGACAAGTAATCAAAGTTACAAATCGGAAAATTATAGACAACACTACAGCGTACGCGATCCAGGTATCTGAGCAATCGCTAAAACGCGCTTTTCCGATACTGCGTTCGAACACAGAAAGTCCCGAATAATGCAGCATAACGCACGATTTTGATACCGCGATCGAACCCAGATGGTCGCTAACGCGATGCAGCATTGACGCAGTCGCAAAATCGCCGATCGTCGATGCTGAAAGTAGCTAGTGTACTGTGGCCCTTAGACATGGTTCCGATGTGTAAAAAATTCTGTAAAATATAATTTATAACTTTCAAAGAATAATCTTGATCAAATCACTGCTTTGGAGTAGTAAATACGCACTAGAACTCGTTCCCGGTTGTCATGAACATCTATGAAAATCGTTCCTTGCATAACAATTTCAACTTTCGAATTCAGTTCACCCTGTTAGAAGGTCCGATGCTAGGTGCTCCATGAAAAAACTGATATTCTGATCAATAATAAATGGTAGGAAAAAAAGTATAATCTTTTTTTTATTTTCTTTTTTTGCAGAAGAAGAAGAACAGTTTGTAAACGACGCATACGGTGTCAAAATGCGAGGCACAAACAGCACAAATGAAATGTTAGAAGGCCGGGACTCGGAGCCCAACACTAATTCCCTAGATTCAGATCTCCGGTGGGTAGAAGAGAACATCCCTACCAGCACCTTACCACTCCTCGACTCTGACGAAGAAATCATTAATACGAAGTTTGAAGTGTCGAAAATGCAGTAATTACTTAAGCGAAGTGTATAAAGTATTATCGTGAATGTGCAATGAGTTTTTATTTATATCATTTAAAATAAATGTATAAAAATATGTTTTTAAATCTATTGTTAAAATGACCTTTATTCCTTTGGAATAGGGTTGCATTTTCTGGAGCATATTGTGACCAAAGGAACATTAGAAAATTTCGGTGGTACTAAACTTGTAACCACAAGTGAGCAATGTACTATTCTAATAGTACATTGCTCACCGAGGGAGGAAAGGAACCGATTACTAGCAAGGGAGCAGTTTGTGGCCGGAAGGCGCAGCCTAGGGCCACAATACTCCCGAGGTAGGAATGGGACTTTCACCCGAGTGCTACACAGTGCTTTATACTACACCTGTGAGGAACATTTAAAGTATTTTTAAAATAAATTCAAAACGTAAGACAATTTAGCCTAGAATTTGACCATATTTCGCGCTTCATTTGTTTTTTTTATTCTTCACAAAAGGATGTCAGTGGCACGGAGATTCCCTATTTCAATTATATGAAAACTCCTTGGGCAGGCGCGCGCCATAGATAAGATAACAAAATTCATACAACTTTCTCTCCCTCTAAAACACGTTAGAAATAGATTTTCATACATTTTTTCCTCCCGCTTATTCAGGTCAAGGAAAAGACTAACGTTCTCTTTCCATTTTTAGGGAATATTGACTACTGTTCCGATCAGGTGTAGTATAATACATTGTCGCACATTAACTTCATATAGGTACAAGGCGCACAGGACAATGAACCTTACTTTAATAAGCGTAAGGTTGAATATAAATTAATTGTCGCGCGTTTGGTGTGTTAACATTTCTGGGAATCGTTATGTTAGTGAACTTTTATGAACGTTAAGTCGTGGTCAGAAAGGTATAGGACATACTAGGGCCCGTCTCGTCTAATATAGCGTTGCGCAGACCGCAATTCGGTTTGAGCTAAAGAGCGACGAATATCAAGAGTGATCACAAGTGATTAAGTCAACGACCTCAGCAACAATTAAGGACGATTGCGGTATTCTTGGATTTTAAATGTTTTTAATTTTTTTTTTTTAGTTTTCACAAGCTTACTTTCAAATTGTTCGAACCCTAACACATAACAATATCCATGAATCATCCTCTTTAATCCATATATGTAACCACACATTGGTTAGCTACTATTAACAGACGATGACTGCACAGATACCCTTTTGAATTAAGCGGTAGCCACGCCGCTTTTTGATAAGCCAAGTGTTCTGGGTTGAATTCCCACATGGGCCAACATTTTGTGTGATCCCCGAAATACTGTCCTGAGTCTGACTGTTCTATGTGTCTGTTTCATGTATATTTGCAAGGTCGCCAGCGACACTGGATCTAGATTTCTAATGTGGGAGCTGTCTTCTTAAAAAGAAAAGATAGATCTGTTCAACCAACCAATGCCTAATACGAGCTTTTAGAGTGCGATTAATTTGTATTGATGTGGCCGTTCAATATTTGGAAGGTCGAAATACTAAACTTTGTTTTGTATCAATATGTAATTAGACTCCTTCTAAACGGATGAACCGATTTTGATAAAAAAAAATCATCATCATCATCAACAGCCTTTAACAGTCCACTCCTGGACATAGGCCTCTCCTTGGAAAGGAGGTTTTGGCCTACTATACCACGCTGGCCAGACGGGTTGGTAAAGGGTTTGTTTCAAGTTTTCCTTCTCTTGGCAGTGATGTTAGCTGCTTATTTTGTTCCTTTAGTCGCCTCTTACGACACCCATGGAATGAAAAGGGGTGGTGACACTTTGTATTCTTAATCCGTCACCACAAAACGTCACCGCCACCACAAAAAAAAAGTGAGTGTTCAAGTAGGTTCGAGAATGGTTTAGATTAGCAATTGGACCCGGTAGGTGGCACTGCGATCAAGTTCTGGGATTTCAGTTGGGCGGCACGAAGTTCGCTGGGTCAGCTGGTTTTCTTTAAATCTATATTACGTCCGTCGTTACGTCGTTCGCTATAACATAATATATGAATAAAACAAATATGTAATAATTTTAAAACCTTTTTATTTTTACATACGCAATTAAAAATATTTGTTCTTTAGACACGATCTTTGGTATATAAAATATAATATTGGTATATGGCCACAATACGTTAGGTTAAAATGGAAGTTATATAGAATTCAGTCATACAGCACTAGTGGAAAATCAGATATACAATACTTACAGTAAATAGTTACGAAAATTATAAACTATATATAGTTAAAATACTTTGTGCTCTCTTACAAATATAATGGAAAACGTTTATTGGAAATTATTATATGTAAAACATGTTTTTTATTCCTAGTCTTACCTTAACTAAACTAGTATATTTTTTTTTTTTTGTTTGCATTGTCATTTCATAATTATTATGTCAGAAAGAATAAGATAGAGTAAGTTGATAACATACATTAATGAGACATCAAGACATTCGTACCCTAATATGTACCCTATCAAAAAACGCGAACAAGTTATACACATTTCAGGCACAGTTTTCCTAAGAAGGAAAGACAATTCGCGTCATGAACTTTTTAGCTTTACAACACTAAGTTAGTGAGGCCTAGTATGAAAAAGTCATGGCAAAGGCTGTCTTCTGTTCAATTCAAGTCTGTTTCAAACGGCTGTAACTCGCTCTTTTTAGGGTTCCGTAGCCAAATGGCAAAAAACGGAACCCTTATAGATTCGTCAAGTCTGTCTGTCTATCTGTCTGTCTGTCCGTCCGTATGTCACAGCCAATTATTTCCGAAACTATAAGAGCTATACTGTTGAAATTTGGTCAGTCGATGTATTCTGTGAACCGCATCAAGATTTTTACATAAAAATAGAAAAAAAACAATACATTTTGGGGGTCCCCACACTTGGAACTGAAACTCTAAATTTTTTTTTCATCAAACCTATACGTGTGGGGTATCTATGGATAGGTGTTTAAAAATGATGTTGAGGTTTCTAATATCATTTTTTTCTAAACTAAATAGAGAGACACTTCCAAAGTGGAAAAATGTGTGTCCCCCCCCCCTCTAACTTCTAAAATAAGAGAGTGATAAAACTAAAAAAAATAAATGTTGTACATTACCATGCAAACTACCAACGAAAATTGGTTTGAACGAGATCTAGTAAGTAGTTCTTTTTTAATACGTCATAAATCGTAACACGCAATTTACCTATCATCCAATCAATACACTAGTATAAAAACATCGATGAAAGTTACAACGAACTACAAGAACTTTTATATGGTGTTACTTGCTGATACGGAACCCTTCATGGGCGAGTCCGACTCGCACTTGGCCGTTTTTTTTAGTATGTACTGGATAAATTTATTGGATAGCCTTTTTTTTACTTAAAATTTGATAATTATGTAGTTTTCATGTTTTCACAAGATAAAATAAAATAGGTCTTACATACTTTTGTATGTTACAGTCTAATAAATTGCACTCCTAATAGCAGAACATATTCATACAGTTGCCCAAAAACCCTATTAATTTATTACAAAAATGTCTTCAATATCCTAATAAAAGCGAAGTCAGTTGCTTACAAAATTCATAGGTTAAAACGGATAGGCTGATATTTATATCTTTAAATTTAAAAAAAAATGAAAAATTTTCATACACTTTTACAAAACATAAACGTCGAGCCGGCGATTATAAAATTCTGACACACTTGACTCCCTCACTTGTCTTTCTCTTATTCTGTACAACCAGCCGATTAATATCACCTATTTTTGCCAATTTCAAGTATTCAGCGTCTTTGATTCTAGTCTTCAAGTCATCGTCGTAATGAATTCAATGATGAAAATGGGGATCGTCTTACGAAAAAACATAAAACGATCTCGGACACACTTGACATTTAAAGGCGTTGCCTAGCATAGCATTGGTGACAGTGTACTCTTCCTGTTGATTTGTATGCAAAGGACGATACCTAAATGGCGGATGTATGTGCGTGTAATTTTTTCACTTTGTATCTTTGGTATTAATTTGCATTATTAACTTTTGAATTTATGCAATTTTACATTGTATGTTGAGCATTGAAGTCACTACGACGAAATCATTTTCTACGACACAAGTTCAAAAATTACTATATCAACTGTATCTTCCGAAATTAGACGCAAGTTTTAGTTATGGTCTTCGATATTTTTATAAATATTCTTAAAATACATATATCTTATTTTCATTTAAGTATGCTTAGCTTAAAATATATTTTTCAATACATGTATTGAAATATCATGACCAAACACTGAATAACTTTGAAGAACGCTTGTGTAAATAAAATAATACTAATTATTATCATAATAAAAATCATAATCTGCTGGCTCATCAGGAATTTGAGGCGGGTCTTTCGGAATGTCAATACCTTCTGCATCAAGTAACCTGACTTTAATATCCATTGATAATAAAGTTTGTAAATCATTCTCAAAGGATTTACTGGACATTTTTTCTTTTAACAAAGCATTGACTCCATCCGTCCAGTAATCAAATATTTGTTCATCTGGTGCAACAAAGTCCAGAGACGGTATTTCGGAAGACTTGGGGATCAGAGAGAAAGCTAAGTGAGGTGTAGTCTTCCGTCCTCTTAGGTCTTTCATGTGAGGGCAGTCTTTGCCTGTAATTACACATTTTATATCAGCCACAGCCAGTTTGTTGCTGAGATCCTCTAAGCTGGGTGTGCTTTTTTCATCACAGTCCCCGTAATGGAGCACCTTTTGATTAGGTGACAATCGTACAAACCAGAACTTGTCTTTAATTCGTTGACCTCTCAAGGAGTACTTTTTAAACCTTGTCCCTCCGATTAAAACACCTAGCCTTTGCTGTTGGATGAGATCAATAATTTCAGGAGTAATTTTCTCTTTCAACTCCACAATAGGTCGAGCATGTGATTCCCATACTTCCCTGTTATTTCTTTCTTGTTGCCATAACTGAGTTATTTCTGCATATGATAACTGGTCAATTCTACTTTTGAACTTGTCAAATCCTTTTGGGGAGATTGATAGGGCTCTGCTTATTTGCTCTTTAACAACGCTGGATACTTTGATAAAGTCCTCTGTGGTAGCTCTCATTTCTTTCCAAGTTTTATTTAATAACACAATGCAAATACAGAACAACTCTTCAAAAGGCCTGTCATGTGTGAAGAGTAAAGGATGATATGTCTGTCCCTGTTCACTGGGTGCTTCTCCGATGTGCAAAATATCACATAACAACTTGACAAGTTCCACGCTTGTCTTGCCAAATGGACATTCATGTTCATCTGCTCTGCAGCTGTTTTCTAAAACAATTTTTGTATAATCTTCTGAATAATTTCTTGCAAAGTAGAGCATACAATCAAGTGCCAAGACCCCAGGAGGTACCTCATTAAAGTCTTTCATCGGATCAATTTCACATTTAAAGCCAAGTTTCTTGAAATCACTTTTAGAAAAGGTTCCACCGATAGGGCGCCTCATTGTGACCTCCATATTTGGGTTGTGATCAGTTTCAAATGCTATTTTTCGAAGTTCATTAATTTTCTCCTGTGATTCTTGTTCCTGGGCATCAGCTCTTTGTCTCATTTTTGGTTCTAGGAGGCCAAGCATGAGTGTTTGTAGGATGTAAAGTTGATGAGCAAGCTCTGTGCCGAGAGACTCCTTGGTAGCATTTTTGGAGCATTCACTGGCACCAATGAGGTTTTCATAAATAATATTTCGGGCCTGCTTTGAAGATAAAGTACTGGCAATAGTGTTGCGCCTTGCCATATCAGCTTTAGAAAAAATAGCATTTATAAGAGCTATGACATTCTGTTGAAACATACAGTCTTGTTTAGGATTTTGAAGATGTTGTATTAAGTTTGTAATTGTTACTTCCTTTTCTACATGTGAATTTTTTGAACTATTAAGTACTATGTTTTCTAGAATAGATAAACAGCACTGTATTACTTTAGGGTCTTGAGTTACAGATTGGTTATTAACAAAACTAGCAATTTTGTTGATAAATTGATTTTCCAGTATATCCCAAAATATAATACCGTGATCCATGAGCTCGACAAAAGTAATCAGAGCATATTTGAGAGAGTCGTCCTTAAATTTGCCATGTTGTATATTGTTTATTATTAAAGTCAAACCTTTTTTGTTGAAAAACTCTTCTGCAAACGTGAGATCACTGCTTAAGTTAGACAGCTTTGTCAATGCTTGACTCTGTTCGGCGGGAGTGCCATTGTTTATCTTGTTCAAGATATCTTGAACAGTTTTTGCTGGTGACAACTCGAGACGCAAAACTGAGCCGTTTTTAATTTCATTTCTATTCTTTTCTGTAATGTAATTTTGATTATTACTCTCAGAAAACTGTAGGGCGTAGTTTTCAGGGTCGGGGAGGCCCCACGGCTTGCAAAGGAGCTGAATAATACTTGACAAAGGCTGGCTTTGATCGAATTCGATAAACTGAGGTACCTTGTTGGGTGCATTGAGCATTTCCACCGCGATTTTAACGGTTGTTGAGTCCTTATCTCTCGTTGCCGACGGCATTTTTATTGGTTTAGTAGACATTTATTAAACATTTGACACGAAGACAAATCAACACAACACCACACCTCACGATTACAAGCAACAATTTTCCCTTGCCCGTGACTGTGACAGGCCACTGTCAAAAATGTCTATTTATTTTTCCCTACTGTCACAGTCACAAGTGTCATTGACGCTTTTTCAATCGCTCTGAATAAATAGTAAAAAATATTGTGCATCCCTCTGGTAGTATATTGAATATATTAAATATTTTTTTTTTTATATGAAATATACTGACAACTAGTTCAATCTTCGAATTTCAGTTCTCCCTTAGGGTTGCGGAGGTCCGATGCCTGTCGCTCCGTGGAAAAACTGAAATGCAGGTAAAACTGGTTGAACTAGTAGCCGACCCCAAATAAACTTGGGATAAGGCTCGGAAGAAAAATGAAACTTATCAGGCAATAATAAAAGTAGTACATTCTCCTTTCTAAGGAGTGCCCAGAGTGGCCTACGTGCAGCTGAGGACCATTATACATGATGATGATGAGATACTGAATAATGCATAATATAGGTATACGTTCCATAAGATACGATTCATTCGGGAAAGAATAGCACAGTTGCAATCGCAACAGTTTATATTGTATCGCTCGTCAAGAAAACAAAAGAATGTGTCAAAAAATTCATTAAAATTCAAAGAATTATTTTGCAATTACTTCATTTTTGTCAAATTCAAGATCAAATAAAACAAAATCAAAGTTTTAACAATATATAAATATTGAACAACCAAATTTCTTGAAGATGAATAAAATACCTGCAGCAATATAGAGCTCTGCTTAGTATGGGACTAGATGACGCCGTGTGTTCTATTTATTATTAATAAAAAAATATATCATAACACCATGTGGCTAACATGGTTTATTAGGCCAAACGGCCAAAGCCTTTTTTTATAATCGTAGGCCTATGTCTAGCAGTTGTCTGTTAAAGGTTTTCGATGATGATAAACGCTATGTACTTTCAAACATTGCTTTTCTTGAACGGTGGCTTGAATGTGGCTAAATCATTATTTGGTTACTAAAAGGATACTTCAAGAAATGATAAACTTTGATGAATAGAATTCATATTTCAGAATTTTAATTCAGTATTATAATTTACAGATACATGTTTTTGCTTCTAGAACTATCAACGGAATCATATATTTCACTACACAATTTTCTAATTTAAAATACATATCGTTCTTAAAAAATAATTCAAACTTTATAAAAACCTGCCAGTAACCTAATACAAAAAGGTTACTTATCTGAGATTAATAATCAACACACCCCCTTAATCTCAGATAAGTACCGAAAAACATTTCACACATTCTTACACATTTTTTACTTCCACAACTACAAACACCTATATCCTGACAACAATTTAGAAATTATAACAACAAACTCCAACAACAGCAGCTCCAATAACCACTTCAATAACTCAAACACCAACAACTCCAACACCAAAACTACAACTCCAACACCAACAAAACTACAACTCCAACACCAACAAAACTACAACTCCAACACCAACAAAACTACAACACCAACTCCAACAAAACTACAACACCAACTCCAACAAAACTACAACACCAACTCCAACAAAACTACAACACCAACTCCAACAAAACTACAACACCAACTCCAACAAAACTACAACACCAACTCCAACAAAACTACAACACCAACTCCAACAAAACTACAACACCAACTCCAACAAAACTACAACACCAACTCCAACAAAACTACAACACCAACTCCAACAAAACTACAACACCAACTCCAACAAAACTACAACACCAACTCCAACAAAACTACAACACCAACTCCAACAAAACTACAACACCAACTCCAACAAAACTACAACACCAACTCCAACAAAACTACAACACCAACTCCAACAAAACTACAACACCAACTCCAACAAAACTACAACACCAACTCCAACAAAACTACAACACCAACTCCAACAAAACTACAACACCAACTCCAACAAAACTACAACACCAACTCCAACAAAACTACAACACCAACTCCAATAACTCCTTCAACAATAACTCCAATAACTCCTTCAACAATAACTCCAATAACTCCTTCAACAATAACTCCAATAACTCCTTCAACAATAACTCCAATAACTCCTTCAACAATAACTCCAATAACTCCTTCAACAATAACTCCAATAACTCCTTCAACAATAACTCCAATAACTCCTTCAACAATAACTCCAATAACTCCTTCAACAATAACTCCAATAACTCCTTCAACAATAACTCCAATAACTCCTTCAACAATAACTCCAATAACTCCTACAACAATAACTCCAATAACTCCTACAACAATAACTCCAATAACTCCTACAACAATAACTCCAATAACTCCTACAACAATAACTCCAATAACTCCTACAACAATAACTCCAATAACTCCTACAACAATAACTCCAATAACTCCTACAACAATAACTCCAATAACTCCTACAACAATAACTCCAACACCAACTTCAACACCTACTTCAACACCTACTTCAACACCAGCTTCAACACCAGCTCCAACACCTACTTCAACAACAGCTCCACTAAACAGCTCCACTAAACAGCTCCACTAAACAGCTCCACTAAACAGCTCCACTAAACAGCTCCACTAAACAGCTCCACTAAACAGCTCCACTAAACAGCTCCACTAAACAGCTCCACTAAACAGCTCCACTAAACAGCTCCACTAAACAGCTCCACTAAACAGCTCCACTAAACAGCTCCACTAAACAGCTCCACTAAACAGCTCCACTAAACAGCTCCACTAAACAGCTCCACTAAACAGCTCCACTAAACAGCTCCACTAAACAGCTCCACTAAACAGCTCCACTAAACAGCTCCACTAAACAGCTCCACTAAACAGCTCCACTAAACAGCTCCACTAAACAGCTCCACTAAACAGCTCCACTAAACAGCTCCACTAAATAGCTCCACTAAACAGCTCCACTAAACAGCTAATCAAATCAAATCAACCATTTATAACATTAACATTCATCATATCATCTCAACTCTTTCAACAAAAACCAAAACTTTTTATAATAACCAACCACAATTTAGAAATTATTAAACACCAAACAGTAATATACTCTTTCAGCAGAAACCAAAACCTTTTAATATAACAAACCTTAAAATACAGAAAAAACAAATACACTATAAAGGAAAAAATTAGATGTCAAAAATTCTGTCAAAAAATTATGTGAAAAATTTATCTAAAATATTCCGTTATTTTTTAAATTAATTGAATAACAAAATATTAAATTATTTTTCCCTTTACAACAATTTCACACACACACGCTTCCACTGCGCGACTCTGTTATTATCTCTCACCCCCTTAAACTAGCATACTTACACAAATATTTAGAATAAAAATACCTAAAAAGACCTAATGACATACATATATATTATGACGAGAGAATAACACCAACTAATTTAATCTTCATCACCTCCATCAACACCATCGTGACCTCCATCATCACTTATCTTCATCTCCATCATGACCTTCAACAACATCACAGTCTACATCTCATCTTCTTTATCTCCTCCACCATTACCTCCACCATCACTATCGTGACATCCATCATCATCACTTCTACAACTTCATGATCACCTCCATCATGATCATTAAAAACATCAGCTTTACCAAAAGCATCAACAAACTCCGTCTCCACCTCATTGTCTCATCAGCTTCACCAAAAAACAACAACCTCCGTCTCCTTCTCTTGGTCTCATTTTTCAATTGTTTTTATTTTTTTAAAATAATTCGTCCTTTCTTTTCTATATCTTCAATAAAAATTCTCATTACTCACATTAGTTTCTTCACTTTGTTCATTTTTCAATTTCGTAATTTCATTTTACAATTTTCTGCTGGGGGCTTTTCACTTTTCTACATCTTCAATAAAAAAATCTTTTTTCCTGGTATCGTGCTGATATCTTGCTGGGCCCATAACCTCTTGAACGGTGGCTTGAATGTGGCTAAATCATTATTTGGTTACTAAAAGGATACTTCAAGAAATGATAAACTTTGATGAATAGAATTCATATTTCAGAATTTTAATTCAGTATTATAATTTACAGATACATGTTTTTGCTTCTAGAACTATCAACGGAATCATATATTTCACTACACAATTTTCTAATTTAAAATACATATCGTTCTTAAAAAATAATTCAAACTTTATAAAAACCTGCCAGTAACCTAATACAAAAAGGTTACTTATCTGAGATTAATAATCAACAGCTTTTAGATTCCACCATTCTCATGTAATTCACTAAAAGTACCTACCTACCGTAAAAAAGTTTGTATTGTAATGTTATGTCATTAATACAAAATGTCTCACTCTTAAAATGAATTGTTGGATAAGTTTGTTTTAAATAATTTTATACAAAGAAAGATTTCAAAGAAAATGTATAACCTCACGATGCTAAAATATTTTCGAGAGGAACGTATAAGAGACATCAAATGCTTAAAATAATTCAAATTCCCATAAAACAGCGGCATAACCTCTACTTAAGGACGTGTGGAATTTCTTGAATTAAAAATGACTCCCTCAGTAATTAAACATTACAAAAAGCGTAAGCCAACAAAAAGGAAAACTATTACTATTTACTTGTAAGTATTCAATTCAATGTCCGTGTGGTGATGGATTAAGAATACAGTGCCACCACTCCTATTCATCCCGCGGGTATCGTAAAAGGCGACTAAGGGATAAACTACGCAAGACAACATCGATGCCAAGAGAAGGAAAACTTGAAACCAACCCTATACCAACCCGTCTAGCCAGCATGGTATAGTAGGCCAAAACATCCTTTCTAAGGAGAGGCCTATGTCCAGCAGTGGACTGTTAAAGGCCGATGATGATGATTCATAATCGGTAAATGGTACGGATTAAGAATACAGACTGTCATCCCTCCTATTCATCCTAAACCTAGGTGTCGTACGAGGCGAATACCTTATGTAGTAAGCTACGCAGAACAATATCACTGCAAAGAGAAGGATAATTCAAACAAGGTTCTTCTTCTCAAGGTGATAGAGCACGATTTAAACATAAACGGGTCGACTCGACCGAAGCGGTACTGCCCTCTCACAGAAGTCCAATCTAAAAAGACAGCATTAATGCTGTCGTATTTCGTTGTTGAATGCGAGGCCGGAGGGTTAATGATGCGGAACCATCTCCACAAGCCGATATTGTATCCATCATCATGATTCGTTGTCTGCATTTACAATGAGTATGGTGAACACTCTTGGATTCTACTCGTGTATTCTAAATACCTGTAGAATTTCTAGAACTGTTGATATTGATGATATATTATTCAGATAGTGGATTTGCTAATCTATACATCCCATACCAAGACATAAACTCTGTCTAGTTTGAAATCTGAGGTGCCTGCTGAGCGATGGCGGAATATCAATATAATTACATTATTTATTTTAGAATACCAACGAATTATGAAGTTATAGGTAATTGTTTAACCAATACAAGAAATCATGGAAACCATACTCAATGTGATACACCGGAATCTAAGAAATTATGTTCAGTAAAGTTTGATGAAGAGAGCTCATACATACACTGTAGTCAAGGGAATTTAAGTAGACCAAAATCTCTTAAAACGGTATTTAGAATTTCATTTAATTGTTATTAATTTTGATACGGATAAAGTTGCCTATTCCTGTATATTATTTTTTCCAGTTTCGATATTTCCCGTGCAAGGTAATATTTGAAAACACAGCTTTGCAAAATCGTAGTAAGCATCCTAATCCTGAAATCAAAAGTATTCTCAAACCAGATTCCTCCTATATGGTAGCTGACAAAAAGGTAATGTTTCAGACACATATTTTATATTTACGTTATCTAGAGTTTATCTGCAGCTTTACTTCTGTCTTCTTCCTGCTATTTCTTTATGGAGTGAAGAGCAAATAGTTATCATAATGATGATAAATAAACATCACCACCCATGGACACCGATTAAATACACATACTACTTATTAAGTAGATAATTTGTACCACTTTTGTTAGAATCTATAGCACTATTATTACTTGTTATCCAGTCGTTTAGGCGGAATGAGTTTAAATATGTGTACCTACCTAATAACATTTCTGCAATTTTAGCTAAATCAAAATCAGATAACATTATGTCTGTTATTATAAAATTGAAATCTCTTTTCGTTTAAAACCATATACTTATCATCTTCCTAGCCTTATTCCCAAGTTTATTTGGGGTCGGCTACTAGTTCAACCGGTTTTACCTGAATTTCAGTTTTTCCACGGAGCGACTGGTATCGGACCTCCGCAACCCTAAGGGAGAACTGAAATTCGAAGATTGAACTAGTTGTCAGTATATTTGAGGGCACTGACTTCCCAATAACGATTGCCATAGGATGTTCATGACGACCGGGACCGACGGCTTTACGTGCTTTCCGAGGCACGGGCGTGAATCACCGCCAAACTTCCAAACTCCGGGCAGCTATTAGGAATTTCCTAAGAAAATCCCAAAAACACTTTTTGGCCCGACCCGGGATTTGAACCCGAGACCTAGATTAGCAGTCGCATACGCTAACCACTAGACCAACGAGGCAGTTTATAACCATATATTATACTTATATAAAATAGAAATCTCTTTTCGTTTAAAAACATATACTTATGGATAATTTCCACTGAATGATCTCATCACGGCATGGAAGGCGCCCGCAAAGAAGCGCCTTGGTACACGATGTAATATTGTTCAAAGATAGTAAAATTCTTTTCGTTGCGAACTTTTCGGATGGAATCATCCTATAAACAAGAAATAAAAATTCATTACAGATCCTGTTTCCTCCGTTCAAGGTGACCTTTAGAAAGACGTCCTCGTTAACCCAATGCGTTACCAAAAAATCTTTGAAAACTAAACCTCTAGCTCCTTGCTTACGATATAAAGGCGGCTTACTGAATAATATGCCGCCAAAATTTAGATTTGGGTCACATAATGTCGTAAGTTTATATACGTATCTATTAGTGAGGTGTTAGATATTAGTGTAAAATAATCTATCCCTGTCCATATTTATTATATTATTTTGTAGTTAATCCTAAGGAATCTTTTACTTCTTTTAAATGAGCCTGCGAAAGAGTTTCTACTGTTACTGATGGAAAGCATGAGCAGAATCCATGAGTGGTACTTACCATCCTAATTGCAACTGCACACAATGCAGCATGGTGTTCCACACCATGGCGGCCTACTGAGATACTTTTGCATCAACGTCCGATCTCGAAATACACCAACACAAATGCTGTCATTGTGAAATTGGTTTTCTAATTATTCATATAATCTAATATTATTTTCATGATTGAATTCTAATTTTGGATATTATGATTATTATTAAAAAGTCAAGTTCAGTAAACGTCAAAACATTTCCAAATTCACGCGAAAACTGCAAGTTATTTCGTATCGCAGAACTATTATCAAACCGTAATTGTATTTATTCAGCATGAATGGGCCGGCTCAACCGGGGCCGTACTAAGGATGTGTGTGAGGGCACACAGAAGACTACCCTAATAATGACAGCATTCTTGCTGTCGTATTTCCTTGGTGACTGTGAGACCGGAGGCCTAATCATTCTGCATCGTTCATCATCTCCTAGCTTCCAGATGCCGGGAAAATGATGCAGAAACATCTAAGCAGGCTTACCCTCACAATGAGGATGGTGAGGGTAAGATTCTACTCATGCTTTCCATCAGGCAGCGTAGAGTAACTTTGGCAGGCTTAAATATAAAAAAAAACATCAATTATCGTTAACGAACTCTATCTCTAGTCTAGCCTCTTACATCTGAACGATTTTTCAGACCAGACATCGTCCAAGTAAGGTAAAATTTGAAGAGAAGTTACAATTAACTAGACTCTCCCCACGTAAAAGACGCTGGAATAAATATCAAACTATTGTTGAAATCAACAAGACAGCTTTTCAAACTGGACCACCAACATCTGAAATTATCGAAAACCTAGACTTATCCAATGTTATAGTAAGAGAGGAGGCTTCAAAATCGAACTTCATTGACAGTGTCCCTTCGGAGAACGACAATGGGTCTTGTTTGATTAAAACACCGTCATGTAACAATCAGGCACGTTGTATTTTATCTATATTAATTTTAACTAATATAAAGACATTAGATATCTATTATTTACAAATACTAGCAATTGTCTCTGCAGCATTCGGTTACATTACATGATTATTTATATTTTCGTGTTCTCAACTTTGAAAATTACTAACTTCCGTATAGTTCATCCCTTATTTTATCTCATTAAAGGTGAAAGTTTCTCAAAGGTTTTCTTAGTGTGTCATCATCATCAAAAATCCATAATATTCCACCACCTCCAACTTCACTTCACGACTGTTAATAATAATAATATCTCTTTATTGCATAAAATCCTTTTTTGTTACCCTTTTTTTTCTTTTTACGCGGGGAATGCTTTTCGCACCATACCCTTCGTGGGGTGAACATGGGCGCGTGTGAGACTGGACCGGTTTATCCACTAAACCCCGCGGCGGCTTACCTTGGCAGTCGGGAGGAGCACCAGGAACGCATCAGCGGCTTCTAAAGTCCTCCCTGCCCTACCTTACAACTGAGGAACATTCCGGAGTGTTAAGACTCACCCCTGGGCAGGACGCTGTCGCACCTGTCGCCGTTCTACACAGTAAAAGGCGGAACACCGCCCCACCTTAGAAGACACACACCGACCGCACCCGTCAGTCGTTTTCAGATGTCACAACTCCGCAAGATGTGACCGCAGCGATCCTTAGGCGACGATTGGGTAACTAGCGACTTCTGCCGCGTCCCTTTCACCGCCTCCTTCGAGCGGTTTCACGACTGTTATCCTATGATAACAACTGGGACCGACTGCTTAACGTGAACTCCAAATTACGAATACGCTCATGATATCAGGCCACTAACGGTCCTAAACCAAATTCTGACTGCACCGTCGTTGCTTATTGTACAGTGACACATACACGTTTCACTCAGTCATTCATTACTTAGAAAGACTAATATTCAGGTAAAACCGGTAGAACTATTAGTCGATCCGAATAATGTTACGAATAATAAAGGCTAGGAAGATGTTAAGATATGTGAAATGCGGAGAATTCTTTTCTTTTAGGACTTCCATTCCTTTTGTAATACAATTTGTATAAATACTTCTTGTGATGGAACTTGTGACGTACCTGAAATCTACTGCTCTGAACCTCAGTGCTATTGCAAATGTGATTGTAAATATGAACATCTGAATAACCAAGAGAATTCTAGAATTACTACATGTGAATGTGAAACTCAAACATTGGAAATTGATGATTCTTGTCCCATTGTGATCGAAGACAATACTTCAACTTCACCTAAAGATGTCATATATAAAATTGTAAGTTACTCATCACCCCTTTTTAAATAGTGCTATGCGAAAGTAACTGTCTGTTTTTTACGTTTTCACGCCTAAACCGCTCAACCAATTTTGATGAAGTTTGGTATAGAAATAGATGGAACCTTGGGAAAGGACATAGGCTACTTTTATATGTATTTGTAAGTATTTTTTGTAACCTCCGCATTTGCGGATCCGGATGCGAATATTTGCAACATCCCTAATCCGAATGCTAATTAGGAAAATAAATTTCATGTTTTAATTTTGGACACTGATAGCTGTTTTGCGGGATGTAGGTAAATTCTAATATTGTAGTTCAAATGTCTAGTTTGAGAAAACTGATTCAATAAATAAATCCCATGCGAAAAATTGGCAACTGGAAAAAACTATTATACCCTGTTGAGTTATATGGGTACGAGTATACGATATTTGTCTGCAGCAATTGAGTAAAAGGAAAACCGAAAATCATGATGGCAGTGAATCGTGTATACATATCATCGACTTACCTGATTTGTTAACTGTAGTTGTCCACAATACGTCATCTTCAAGTAAATCCGCTGCATTAGTTGCCGTAAGTAAAAAACAATGTACCATAAATACAGAAATGATCGAGCCTTTTATTAGTCTCATGATATCTTATCTGTAGAGACGGCCCCATACATGTTCTCCTTTTTTTTCTGTGTGGATATCCCCCAACAATCCTCTTTAGTTATGTCGGCTCCGAATTGGCTAAAGTCGCACGCCGTCTCGGGTACCATAAGTCGAGGAACCAGGTATACCCTCGAAAGAAGTTCCTGGAACCCCGACCTACATACCTCGGGCCACCTACGGCCTGTGGCCTAGATGGCCCTCTTCTATGTGGGAACACCCACGTTCCCTTACTGTATTTAGGTACGGGATTTAGGTCGTCCCATCGTTATTTCAGATATTTTTTTAGGTCGTATGCTATGGTTGTCTTAGAGATAAAGATAGCAATAACGATTAATAATGCTATGGATATTGAATCTTATTTGTTACAATTTTAGAGTTCATCTTTATTGACTGATCACCAGAATTCAATACTTAATCAATCTCGAATACTTCAAATGCGAAGAATGTTACTAAGACAACAGGAATTAATGCTTAGCAAAGTAGAAGAAGTCAAAAAATACAAATCACTTAAAAATTATGTAAGTAGAGAAAAATGGCAAACTGAAAATTGTTCTAAGCTTTTTAATTTCTCCTCGTCTCGGTCTGTTATGGTTTGTAGTTATTCAACCCGTATGTTTGAAACAAATCTGAATTTCTAAAAAGTGTTTCAATTAAATTCTCTAAGGACGCACCTATAATACTCCACCTCCCCTCTAAAAGTTAAACGGCTGGCTAGAAAAATCTGTAAAAACTCATGGTGGTAGTCCATGTGATGAACTTCAAAGGAAAACTATAACGGCCTACGTAACTTTTTTAGTTAAAGAGATAAAGAGGCCTTACTTGTAAAATACGCTTACTTGGAAACAACAAACAATACAATAACAATTACCTTTTGCCATGCACTTGGCCACTTTTTGAGTAAGTATCAAATATATCTAAATTTGCATTTTATGAAAAAATGCTCAGATATTATTACTATGGCTATTGTTTGACTTGAGATGCCCCTTTAGCCGTAGCCTTTATTCTTTTGTTTCATCGGCTCATTAAATTAGCCAATGAAACAAGAGAATAGTGAAATAGAATAGAGAATAGAAAATGAAAAACGTTTGCAACTTGACTAGGTGGCTGACTTGCTAACACTTTCGTAGTAGAGGAGATCGTATTGGCAAAACGGAAGGTTTTTATTTCATTATTATCCTAAAAAATTAATTTGTCACAGGTTTCGAATGTAACCGAAGTTTTTACTGCTGAAATAAGAAAACTTCGAAATAGGATGGCTGATTTAAATTGGTTGTCTTAAAGATTTTGAATGTCAGATTACCTATCTCAAATCAATTCAAGCAAATCCGATGCAAAACTTTTACAGGTTTGGCTTTAGTTCTTTTTGCATGTCTCTAATCATCGACGAGAAAATATTATGTAGTTTTAGATACTAATTGGGTTTTAACATTTAGTTACAAAGTTAGGACTTTACATAAAAATGTCTGCCATTTTATATATACTTAATAGTAGTCGCCAAGTTGTTCATAAATTGTTTGAATTATAAATGGCAACATTATTATGGTCCTAGTATCAAAGACTATGTTATTAATTGTTACCTATTTGACTAATGTTAATTTTACAAAAGAGTATTTAAGCGTGTGTGTATCAAATATATGGTAGTGTGTGTAATGTTTAATATTGATTTAATGTGTTTTTATGTATATTAAAAAAAATATAGCCTTATTTCTCTATGTAAATTATTATAGTGTGCGAAATTTCATACTTCTCCGTCCGCGTAATTATCGTAAAAAGTAGTTTAAATTTTTGCTGCACGTAATAATATATAGTTTTTTTTGGAGTAGGTCCAAATATAATGGTTTATAAGAAGTTGTACGCTGACGGTTAAGTTTGTCTAGTGATGTCCGCTAGCTATTCATATAGAAAACCTACCGATTACTATTAATTAGCTCATCTTTTTAATTTCCTTAAGATTAATAGAGAACCAACTCTTGGCTAAATTGATAAGGATCCATTAAACGTACGTAAGGTGATTAAGGGGAGCGGGGGGAGGAGAGGTCGGCGGTCTTGTCTGTACTTAGATGATTTTAAACTTAAAAAAATAATTCATTTATACCAGTCAAAAGTATATTAAACTTCCTTTAGTTTTTTAGACAATAAATATGAAACAGGGGGGTATCTTTCTTATTTAGGGCAAGAAGGGGGTCCAAAACTAGTAAAAGTCGTCGTATGTAATAAATGAATGGTTCTTAAGTACTTAATAATTACACTATACACTGAAATGAATCTCTTTTTTACATAACTATGTGTTTTTTGCAGAAAATCATCGACTTAAAAAAGGAATTTAACATGGTAACACTGAAGATTAAACAAATAAAACACGAGTTAATCGCCCTCCCCAACGAACAATATCGTAATGGCAATTTCTAAATTTTACAGGAAAAATTAAATACTGTTTTTGAGTATTATCTCAGCAAGGGAGCATCGTAAGGCAACCATTTATGTGTCAAAGCAAAGCTAATTTAATTACTTTATATTTTCTTTTGGTTTTTTTTTGTAATAGTTTTCAAAATAAAGTTATTGGCGAAAATAATATTACCGAAATTGCAGCTCAAAAGTATATTGTGTAATGCATATTGTTCCATGCATGCCATATTGTTCGCGTGTAAATCCAACAATTTTAGTCAGTATTAGTACATTACAGTAATATTCGTTAAAATGTGCTATTGAAAATGTTAACTGTAATACGATATTACAAAATTATTTGCGTGAAATCAAATTGTTATTTTAAAAACTTTAAAAAGTTTATTTATATGATACCGTTAACAGCACTACGAATTTTCACAATTATCTTTCAAGTATTGTGAGAAATCATTACCAAATTGCGTAAATAAAAATAAATAAATTTTACACCTTACATGAAACACAATTATGTATTTCTTCCACGAATAAAATGGTAATAGCCACTTATCGAAAAAATTAACTATTACATAATCAGTATTAACTTGTTTTGGTATTATTCGTGTAAAAGGATATGTTAGATTTTATACGAGTAATATTGTTATGTTCATCACGGGGTCATTGAAATTAGTGTACTTTTCTAAATATCCATATAAAAAGTACAAAAAAAAATTATAAGGTGTATTTAGTGTTCTAAATACCGAATATGCAATAAAACGTAAACTATCGTAATATCTTATTATCATATTAATCGCTGGGGAGGGCGAATTAACGTTTATGTTAAATGCCTGTATACGTTTTAATAATCATGTCTATTATACCTTAACATAGCTGTTGTTTCATTTAGTTGGCGGACCTCCGTGCGGCCTGCGTACGTGCCCGGATGTCCCACACCCGGAGTCGGCGACGTCACCGCGGAGGCGGTGAGGAGGTGGACCGGCTTCACGAGGAGTACCGAGCAGCTCGGGAAACTCTGAGGCTGGCCATCTGCCGCGCCAAAGACGCGTCCAGAGAGGAGATACTGGAGAGCCTCGAGCGTGACCCCTGGGGTCGCCCTTACCGTGCGGTGCGTCAAAAGCTCCGCACACAGGGCCCCCCCCTTACGGAGACTCTCCAGCCCAGCTTCCTGCAGGAAGTGGTCGCGGGCCTATTCCCGCAGCGGGCGGAACACACACCCCCGTCGATGGCCCGTCGTGGTCGTCGTCGGGGCAGCGTGGGTGATGTTCCGCCTGTCAGGGAATCGGAGGTAGGGGCGGCTGTTCTACGGATTCGGTCCAAGAACACCGCCCCCGGGCCGGACGGGGTTCCAGCCCGAGTGATGGCCCGTGCCCTCGACTACATGTCGGACCACCTCAGGGGAGTGTTGGACGCTAGCCTGGCGTCCGGACGCTTCCCTGAGCGTTGAAAGTGCGGGAAGCTGGTCCTGATACAAAAGCATGGACGGCCTGCCGATTCGGTCGCGGCCTACAGGCCCATCGTGTTGCTGGACGAGGCGGGCAAGTTGTTTGAGAGGGTTCTCTCTGCCCGCATCGTCCGGCACCTCAGCGAGGTGGGGCCCGACCTGTCGGACGCCCAATTCGGCTTCCGAGAAGGGCGTTCGACGGTCGACGCGATCCTGCGCCTGAGGGCCGTGACCGAAGAGGCGGTGAGAGGCGGCGGAGTGGTGTTGGCGGTGTCCTTGGACATCGCCAACGCCTTCAATAGTCTGCCATTCGGCTGCATCAGGGCTGCACTCCAATACCACGGAGTGCCAGGGTACCTGAGGCGGCTGGTGGCAGACTATTTAGAGGAGCGTACCGTCGAGTACGAGGACCGAGATGGCGCCTTGAGACGCAGGGCCATGTCGTGCGGTGTTCCACAGGGGTCTGTCCTAGGACCACTCCTGTGGAACATGGGATACGACTGGGCCCTACGAGGGCGTCTCCCCCCCGGGCTGGGTGTAATCTGTTACGCAGACGACACCCTGGTCACGGCCCGGGGGGCAAACTTAGAGGAGGCGGCGCGCCTGGCCACCACGGGAGTCTCCCGGGTGGTCGGGCGCATCGAGGCGCTGGGTCTGCGGGTGGCCCTGGACAAGACGGAGGCCCTATTATTTCATGGGCCCCGTCGCGGTCCGCCCGCCGGCGCCTCGATCGAGGTCAACTCGGTCCTCGTACCGGTCCGGGCCCAGATGAGGTACCTGGGTCTGGTCCTCGACGGTAGGTGGCTCTTCGACGAGCACTTCCGACAGCTTGGCCCTAAGTTGGTGGGCACTGCCTCCGCCCTAGGGCGACTTCTGCCCAATTTGGGCGGGGCCAGTGTCCCCACTAGGCGGCTGTACACGGGGGTTGTCCGGTCGATGGCGCTTTACGGTGCACCGGTGTGGGCGGCGGCTCTGTCCGCCCAGAACAGGGCGCGCCTCTGGCGCCCCCAGCGGATACTGGCGGTCAGAGCCATACGTGGATACCGCACGGTGTCCACAGAGGCGGCGTGTGCCTTGGCCGGAACACCCCCGTGGGATTTGGAGGCGGAAGTGCTCGCCGAAGTTTATCGGCGAGTGGCTGACTTCCGGGCGGAGAGCGGATTTCGCCCTCCGCCCGAGGATGTTGAGATGGTCGCTCCGGCTGGAGACCCCACGCGCTGGCTTCGCCGCCGTGGAGGCTCTTCAGCCGGTCCTCGAGGAGTGGGCAGGGCGGCAGCACGGGACCCTTTCCTTCCGGCTGACGCAGGTACTTTCCGGGCACGGTTGCTTCCGAAAGTACCTGCACTCGGTCGCTAGGAGGGAACCGAGTCCCGCCTGCCACCACTGCGACTGCAGTGAGGACACGGCCCAGCACACGCTGGCGGTCTGCCCCGCTTGGGCGGCGTAGCGCCGGGTCCTCACTGCAGTCATCGGAGGGGATCTCTCGCTGCCGGCCGTCATAAGATCGATGACCGGCAGCGACAGTTGTTTTACCGCGGTCGCAACCTTCTGCGAGGATGTAATCTTGCAGAAGGAGGTGGCGGAGAAGGCCCGGGAGGATTCCATCCAATCGGACCCGATCCGCCGCCGGCGCCCCGGGCGGCGGAGGCGCGCATACCTGCGTCTCATGCCGCCCTGAGAGTGGCCGCGGATGGGCGGGACGGGTTTCCCGTCCGTCCGCAGTAGAGGCCAACCGCGAGGGGGCGGCGTCCGCGTGTGACCGGACGTTGCCCAATAGAGAGTCGAAACTGGAGTAGGTGCCCGCAACAGTGCGGGCAGGCGCCGGTTGGAGTCCAGAAGGAAATCCCCTCCCTGGACTCCTTCCAATACAAAGGCGCAGAGAGGGTCACACCGTGTGGTTTTAGTCGGTTCGAGTCCGACACACCACCCCGCCGTAACCCCCGACGGGGTGACGGTCCGCGGGGATTTCCACACGTAAAAAAAAAAAAAAAAAAAGCTGTTGTTTCATTTGGGGTTGTCCGGTCTATGGCACTCTACGGTGCACCGGTGTGGGCGGCGGCTCTGACCGACCAGAATAGGGCGCGCCTCTGGCGGCCGCAGAGAACTCTGGCGGTTAGAGCCATACGGGGTTACCGCACCGTGTCTACGGAGGCGCAACCTTCTGCGAGAACGTAATCACGCAGAAGGAGGCGGCGGAGAAGGCCCGGGAGGAAGACATCCAATCGAACCTAATTCGCCGCCGGCGAACCGGGCGGCGGGGGCGCGAACATCTGCGCCTTATGCCGCCTTGAGTGTGGCCGCGGGTGGACGGGACGGGTTTTCCCTCCATCCGCATTATGTGGCCAGCCGTGAGGGGGCGGCGTCGGTGTGTGCCGGACGCCGTCTTAGAGAGGGTCGTCGAACAGAGACGGTGCCCGCATCAGGATCGGGCAGGCGCTGGAGAAGTTCAGAAGGAGATCCCACCCTGGATTTCCCTTGCTCCTAAACGGAGAAGCGCAGAGAGGGCACAAAAAAAAGCTGTTTCATTTATAGGTATTAATAAATATTTCAAACATTTGACAAACGACATCATCCATTCCCAAACTAAGCTAAGTAATTTAGCACTATGGCTACTAGATAACTGGTACAAATAAACATATACCTACTTTTTTTGTAAATATATACATATTATACATAGAAAACATGCAAACTCCGAATCAAATATTTGAAGATCTTACAAACATATGGTCCGACCCGAGAATCGAATCCGAGACCGCAAGAACAGCAGTCGAATACGCTTACACAGAGTGACTTGGATTGGATTTCAGAAGACGGGCCGTTTGAGAGCTTTCATTGCGTGTACAGCGTAAACGATTAATGTTTCACAAAAACAATGTAAGTAAGGGAAAATTGTTCTCCTTTCAAGGGTCTGAAAAATAGTCCGGGATAGCACAATATACAATATATCAATCTTTTACGGTTAACTCAATATAACCGTTTTTGTGGCTCCGTAGTTCATGACACGGAACCCTAAAAACGGATGGATGGCCATGACAAAACTATAAGTTTTGTCCTCGACCGTCCTCGACTTACTGTCCTTACTGTGTCACTTATATGTACATTATAGGTATATGTTTTTACCACGTCGACTAGGTAATTGCTAAAATAAAATTACGAAAAATATTTTTTTTTGGGGTACCTTGAAAAATAATGATGGTAGTCCATGTAATGACCTTTAAAAGAATACTATAACAGTTTAAATAACTTAGTTATTTCAAGAGTTATACAGAGCTAACTTGTAAAATGCGCTTACTTGGAAAAATTCGTACAAAAATAATGAAATAATAAGATAACATTGTTTTTTTTTCTATTTCTGTACTACATTCTGTCACAACTGGGATATTTTGTAGTTTGGTCGGGGTCTGTCGTGTCATCCGAGTCACTTTACATTGATTTAAGAATGTCCTGGGGACTGGGGAATTTTTCGGTTTAGTCTACGAGTTGCGCGAGTTTCCTCCATTAAGTTTTTTGTTGAGCTATTTGAGTGGTTTGTGATCCTTTCTTTGTAGGTTTTCGTATGTCGTAGAATTTTTGTTTGGCAGTATGTACTTCAAGGTTGTGATGCAACTCATCGTTTGTCACGTACCAGGGAGCGTTACCATTCGCAGCACTTTGTTCTGAAATCTCTGCACTACTAGTGGTTAGCTTATGTGAGTGCTGATCAAGATGTCTCGGGTTCGATTTCCGGGTAGGACCAAATGTTTGTGTGATCCGCAAATATTTGTTTCGGAGTTTGGGTGTTTTCTATGTATAATATGTATGTATTTACAAAAAAAAAGTATGTTTATGTATCAGTTGTCTAGTTATCCATAATACAAGCTCTGCTTAGTTTGGGGACTAGATGGCGTTGTGTAAAAAATGTCCGAAATAATTATATATTTATCTAATGTTAGAGTGTGAGGCTGTCCCCCATAATTGAATACCATAAGTCCAGATTGCTTTTAGTATAGCCTTGTACAAAAGAAGTTTATTGCTCATTGATAGTTGTGACCGGCGACCTATTAACCAATAGTATTTCCGTATTTGCAATCCCGATTGTTTGCGTTTGGGAAGATTTGTTTTTGACACATGAGTCGATTGTCCAAGTGTAATCCTAAGTATCTCACATGGTCCGCTCTGGGAATCAGGGAATGTACCTTTTCTCAAGGTGAAGGTAACCAGGTTCACCACTACTTCAGCCAGTTTTATATATTGTTTATTCCATTCTGTATAATTTTTTGACGCCTCTGTTGGGTTTTCATGAAAGGACAAAATTGCTGTGTCGTCGGCAAAGGTTCCAGTTTATATGCAGCCTGATGCTGGTTAGTAAACATAACAATTTTCTGTTGAACACAATTTTAAATCCACCTACCATTTTGGGTGACTACGGACTACGCCGCGCACAGAATAGGGTCTGTGCGTGGCCTGAAACGCACTTGGCCTATTTTTCGTACATACTAACACACGCCACGGGTAATAAGTAAACTCAGAGGATGTTGCGTAGGTCAGCTAATATCAAAGATATATTTATTATTGTATTTAATAAGTTATTAACATGAATTTCTATGAATATACAGTGTTCCAGATTATTGGCATCGTAAACTATTATGCACATAATATTTATACATTAATTCTGCGTTTTAGTGCGTTGCAATAAAGTATATTATCGCGGCACTACTTAATTGTACATTAATTAGTGTGAATGAGATATTTAGGGACGTGCATTGAGATCATTTAACTAATTGTCACCGGTCATTTTAGTAGCAGGATTATTTTTGAACATATAACACCTATTGTTGTTACTATTTTTTGAGGTTTGTGACAATGTTACGACGTATATTTGGTAAGTTTTATTTTTGAATATTTATTGAGGCAGTTATATAAAAATTAATGCATTATTTTCAAATCGAAATTATAAATCTTGAACAACATAATCTTTAACAACTGCTGAATATAGGCAGTGCTGGATTTACACATTTGCCGCCCCAAAGCTATAAAATTTTTGTCGCCCCTACTGACTTTGAAAATTAGATACACTGTTCGCAATAAAGTTAACTCCCTTTTTAGGGTTCCGAAGTTTATGACTCGGAACCCTTAGCTTCGTCATGTCCGTCCGTCTTCGACTTACCGTCTAAACGATAAGTGCTAGAAAGATGAAAGTTTGCATGAATATGTGTTGCAACTATGTCAACAAAGAGCTTTTACAGCTTCTATGGTAAATCCGGCCCTGAATATCGGCCTCTGCTTCGAAAGGAAGTTTGGGTCTACTATACCACGCTGACAGAACGGATTATTATAGGGTTTGATTTGAATTGTCCAATTGTCAATGTTGTCCTGATGAATAGGGGTATAACACTCTGTATTCTTAATCCACCACTACACCACGGTATTCACGGAGCATACCAAGTCTACTCCGTGTTTTGTTATAACCACCGATCAGGCTTGCAATTCAAATTCATTAAAAATAATGTAGCAGGTTTCATCAAGTACCATCAATCAACGGCATAAATTATATAAGTACCTTTAATTAATTTATGCTTAATTTTAGAAGTACGTGGTGAGTATCCACTGTACGCAAAGAGATTGGGCCAAGTTATCTAAGTTTATCAATCGTATTTCCAAAATTGATTGGTGCTTTATATATTTATCAATACGTTGTAAGAATAGGTAGTATGATGCATTTCAAAGACAACAGATGGTGAATGCGTATATGTAATATAAGATTGCACTTAAAATATATACCAACACAAAACATCATCATCAATGTCCCACTGCTGTCTGTCTCCTCTCAGGAGAGGGTTAAGGCCATACATCCCCACCCTGGCCAAGTCCGGGTTGGGGACTGGCAGGACACGTTGTGGTTACGTAATCTTGCCGTTGAATGTTTTTAAGATCTAACTTAAGCTTCACGACTGCTTTCTTATGATAATAACCGGAACGACCTGTTTAACGTGACCTCCGAATCACGGAAACATCATCATCAACAGCCTTCAACAGTCCACTACTGGACGTAGGCCGCTCCTTAGAAAGGAGGTATTGGCCTACTATACCACGCTGGCCAGACGGGTTGGTATAGGGTTGGTTACAAGTTTTCCTTCTCTTTGTATTGATGTTGTCTTGCGTAGTTTATCCCTTAGTCGCCTTGTCCGACACCCGCGGTATGAATAGGAGTGGTGACACTGTATTATTAATCCGTCACCACACGGACAGGTAATCACGGAAACGGTGTTATCATATCATGCCACAAACGGTCACCCATCTAGGTCTGATCGCGCCGTAGTTGCTTACCCTCGATGATTATTTCCAATCACCTAAGTCCACTCGAATACTTTTTAATTGACTATTATGTAAATGTTTACTAACATACGCAGGTTTGTACCAAGCTTTATACATAATTATTTCATTCGACCTTTGCCTCTGCAATGAGGAGGGCATCTGTGATCGTAGACCTTTGGGAACAACTACGGACCCGCTGCCACCTGACAACCGCTTTCAGTTAGAAATCAAAGATGCCCAAAATGACAAGTACATTCCGAAGCGACAGTATGAAGGTAATTTAATAAATTTATTTTTATAAAGGTTGTAGGATGGAATTCTGTTAGAGATGGAGAAGATTTTAGACTTAAAACTATTGCCTGTAGCTATGAACTCACACATAACAATTAAAACAAAAAAAAATAGTTTTAAAAAACTAAACAAACACGCTTTTAAACTAAAAAGTAGAAAATAATTTTAACGTTACAAAGTTACAAACCGTGGGGCGGCGTTATTGAAATACTTTCATAGAGCACTCCACGCTTTGTTACATTAGAATAATTTAAAAAAAATTTTTATTTTTATTAATGTATTGTCATCGGTCCTCGATAAGTCCTTGATAAACCTACAAAGTTTGAACGAAATCTGGCCGTTTAAAGTGGGTCAAAATCACACCCAAAGGAGTCGGTTACAAACATACAGGTGAAGCTAATAAAAAGCGTGTAAAAATTACACACAAACACATTCTGTGACAAAAATAAGTACCTACACAATGTATTTGGGCAATTTAAAGCCCATTTGGGCTTATACTATGACAGAGGGGAATGCCTACTCCCTATCGTGTTTCTCTACGGTTTGCATTACTACGTTATAGCAATGGTCTTGAATAGTTTACGACTGGACATAGGCATGAAGTAGAGCCTTAAAAATGTGGAATAGGGGTGAACATTACTATAAATAAGCAATGTTCACCCCTATTCCACATTTTTAGTAACTATTTAATATATAATAACTAGTTAATTTGTCTTCCAGTTCGCCTATTTTCTCGAGACAAAGTGACCCCTTTTATTGCCTTCACGATATCTTTGCGAGAAGACTTCTCACAGAACAAGTATAACCCTCGGAAGCCGTTCATGTTAAAGGCTGGGTTCTTGGAGACCCATAGCGGCTTTAATAATGCTAAGTACAGTCATGTGTGCAATAATACCATCATACAGTCGGATATTACACCGAAGACAGAAACTAAGGTATTTAAATTCGTTTAAGTTACATTGTTAAGATGTTACTATTTATTTATGGTTCGGGTCCCAATGAGGCGAGCAGATCATTAATGAGGATGTCGAGTATGATCTTATTGATAAAAAGCGGCCAAGTGCGAGTCGGACTCGCCCATGAAGGGTTCCGTATCAGCAAGTAACATCATATAAAAGTTCTTGTAGTTCGTTGTAACTTTCATCGATGTTTTTATTCTAGTGTATTGATTGAATGAAAGGTAAATTGCGATTTACGATTTATGACGTATTAAAAAAAAACTACTCACTAGATCTCGTTCAAACCAATTTTCGTTGGTAGTTTTCATAGTAATATACAACATATATTTTTTTTAGTTTTATTACTCTCTTATTTTAGAAGTTAGAGGGGGGGGACACACATTTTTCCACTTTGGAAGTGTCTCTCGCGCAAACTATTCAGTTTAGAAAAAAATGATATTAGAAACCTCAACATCATTTTTGAACACCTATTCATAGATACCACACACGTATAGGTTTGATGAAAGAAAAATTTTTGAGTTTCAGTTCCAAGTATGGGGACCCCCAAAATGTATTGTTTTTTTTCTATTTTTATATAAAAATCTTAAGGCAGTTCACAGAATACATCGACTGACCAAATTTCAACAGTATAGCTCTTATAGTTTCGGAAATAATTGGCTGTGACATACGGACGGACAGACAGACAGACAGACAGACAGACAGACAGACAGACAGACAGACTTGACGAATCTATAAGGGTTCCGTTTTTTGCCATTTGGCTACGGAACCCTTACAAGGACATATATTTACGTATTACGATTAAAAGTTTGAGTTCTAAACTGTTAGAAGGGAAGAAGGGTGGTACAGCAAAATTGTTCATTCGTCCAAAGACTATGTATGAAAGTCTCGTTTCGTTATTGTTGCATTTATGGATGTTCCACGTCATCAGATAATAAAAATAATATGTAATGTTTTCATTTTCCAGGTGATCATTGATACTTGACATGACATAAAAGGTGTCGCGTTACTTTCATTTTTTTATTTTTCGCAAATTATCGTTCACACGTAAGACTTTTAGCCGCTTGATAATAAAACAATTGAATTCATAATCGATTGAAAAATTTATTCAATAATTACCATCATTCTACCATTTCCACTATGAGCATAAATCACTTATATCACACTACACCTTCCTATCAATGACGTTTTGGGTTTTTTAATTCATGGGCAGCTGCCTGATTAAAACTTATTTGGGCATATAATTGTTTTACATAAAGGAAAAACGATATGGTAATACAAATAGGAAGGGTGAGGAACCTAGAATAAGAAGTACCACATCTTTCGGATAGGCCGGGGTTTGTGTGCAACATCCCGGTTTTTTCAAATTCCTACGATCTCGGTTCCCGTTCCTCATCCAAGATATACGAACTTCCATGGCCTAGGCCGGCCAAGCTCTAGCCGGCGCCTTCTAAGGCCCTGCATTTTATTTTATTTAACGCCTGCCAAGGTGACTTTACTATGCCTGATGGAAAGCATAAGTAAAATCCAAAAGTAAGACTTACTCTGAGAAGAAATGCCGAAAAAAACTATAGAGGTTTCTTTTTCTTTTTTACTTTCACACTTTGGATGACTGCTGACCGTTGGGTGTTATTTCATAAGCAGTACTCAATTTTGCCCAAAACTGTAATTCACAAATTCTCTCAGTATTTCCGTGTCGCATTGCATTTCACTACAGTTAACAAACATAATACTTTTGGTAGGTGCTGTGGACGGCTCCAGAAAAAAATAACAAATGCGTTACAATTTTCGCTTTGGTGGCAGTTCAGCCAACTGTTTGGTACAGCTTTGAAGGACCTTTGTCTAAGCGGGTGTGCGAGGACAGGCGTAAGGCAGATGACATGCAGCCCATGGAGAACGACAACTGTCAAGTTTGTGAAGATGCCAGGTATCAGGTACTGACAGAAAACGATGAGAGTAAGTAAAAAATAGATTGCTCTACCGACAACGATCAGACCCTAAAATTGAGAAGAAGATAGAATAAATAAGTATGCATTAAATCTTTTTTATCGTTTAGACGTTACAGATCAATGTACATAGAATTATATAATGTACAAAGTACATAATAGAGTACAGCGTATATTTAAAGAATGATTGAAAACTTTAATTGCGCGATGCATGTTCAATATTTTAGGTATAGGTGGTTTACCGTCGCTTAGCCTGTTTTATGTTTTGGTGGTTATTTGGTCGGTTATAGATTTAATTGTGGTTGATTGAACAACAGAAAAACTTTACGACTCACCCACTGTTAAGAGCTAAACTCATTTGTTGACAACATCCGACTTCAAATACGGAAGCATGCTAGTGCGTTTGACTTAGCTGATAATTTCTCCATTTCTCAACCCATTTCTCAAAACAGTTAACGATAGAGGGTATGTGGTCTCACAACACACACCAGTTAAGGTTCCCTGTGACCCAAGAGCTGGCCAGATTCAGTGATATTGTTGGTGCGTCACACAACAAGGACTACGCTCTATACACGTGTAATTCCGAAGCTACTGATGGACTCAAGATGTTGGCTGAGCAAGGAAACACCACTAAAATGGAAATGGAGATACTAGACATGGTTAGTTATTTTTGAAACCGGTTAATTGAGTAGGTACCAACCACAAATCATTTGATATTTGTTTCTAGTTCACGGTGCCTAATTTATTAAGGTGTACATCCTCCCAGTATTAGTGTTGATACTACATTATATATAAAAGTACAAATTGAAGTCGATTCCGCTGTCTGTTGGTTTAGACATTTATAGTTCAATAATAGGGTTGAGTGAACCTTTATGGTGGAGTGAGACCGGGAGAGGTTCACCCGGTCTGCCAGACCCGGGAACAGGCCAGATACCGCAGACGTCTCGGGCGCTGGAGATCGTTTAACGATCTCCGTTTACTCCAGGCCTGGGGGTGACAGATGAGGCCGTCTGTCACCCTAGCAGAAGCAGGAGGGAAAAGTGGGGTTTTCGCATGGTTTTCGATGGGGGCCCGCCATCCGCAGCGTAAACACATAAAAGTTCAGACTAGCAGGAGCGAATTTTATGAGTCGTTGATCTCCTATATTATATTACCAATATGAAATGTTTAAAACATGTGTTTTGTTATTTAAGGTTAACGACGATATCCAGGCGTCGCTCGTTCGGACTCTGATAAAGGCAACAGCTCCGGCCCGCCCAAACTTGTCTACCGTTACGAACTTCAGAGTGACTCGCCGTCATCACCTGGTTTCCTTAGTAATGGCTCTCTTGCCTTCTCCTGACTGGTTCCTTGGCGTGTCAAACATGGAACTGTGTGACGCAACGACTAATATGTGGGTTGAAAATGTCACTTTCAACCTATATCCGCTCGATGCTGGAACTGACAGCGGGATGACATTTGAGGTTTATATTTTAAATTTTGACAGTTATTACATTCAGATGCTGGTTTTACGATATGTTTCTTTTTGACATAGATGTTTTACTTCCTATTTATGTTTTAGTATTGAAATTAACGTTAAATATGAAACAAGCAAGCTGTTATCATTTATTTCTAATTCCGGTATGTATATGTCTCTTGGGAAATGGGAAACTTCCTTTTGGAAGTATAATTCATATTTTATCTTCTTTATGCTTACCATAAAGTGGGACGATGATTCTAACAATCTGTGAATGCTATAATTCTAAGCTTTTTCTGGAAAGTCGCAAAATACGCAAAGAAGGATCTGTCCCCATTTTTAGGGTTCCGTAGTTCATGACTTGGAACCCTTATAGATTCGCCATGTCCGTCCGTCCTCGACCTACCGCCCAAACAGTTGGTGCTAGTAAGATGAAAATTGCAAGAATATGTGTTGTAATTACGTCGACAAGGTACATAACATTATGAAAAATATTTTTATTTGGGGTACCTCCCCTACACATAAAGTGGGGATGACTTTTTTTCTCGCGTCTACCCCATTGTGTGGGGTATCATTAGATAGGTCTTTTAAAACCATTGTGAGGTTGGTAAAACCATTTTACAATTTAGGTATCCGTTTGCGAGTTATTCAACTTTAAAGTGCAACTTTTTGTAAAAACAGGGCGTCCCCCCGCCGTCTAAAAGCTAAACAGCTGGGTCAAAAAATTTGAAAAACATCATTATAGTAGTCCATTTATCAACTTTCAAGGAAAACAATAGCAGTTTTAGTAAAATACGCTTACTTGGAAAACATCGTACAAAATTAACGAAATAATAAGTAAACATAACAATTAAATATTGGACATCACTTAGCATTATATATGACTACGGAATCCTTTTCCATGCGTTGCCTGACACGCACTTGCCCGATTTTTTTTAATCTAGAACAGTTCATATGAAACGATCGGTGATGTAGTTCTATGTAAAAAAATACTCCAGCTCCCCTAGTGACGCCCTAGTCAAGTTACAAAGGTGTTTTGTTTTCTATTTCATTCCCCATTCTAATGTTTCATCGGCTAATGTCACTCAGTTACGTGATCAGAACATAATATTAGCCAACGATACAAGAGAATAGAGAAGTAGAACAGAACAGAACAAAGAATAGAATAAAAAACCAAAAACGTTTGCAACTTGCTTAGTGGACCGCTAATTTGGGTTCCAAAAACTACATTAACTTAAAATTTTGTGATTTGATTGATTCAATAATGTATTTATTTTTGTACAATGTTCCAGTCACCGAACGAAGAAACTTCGCCACCACAGACTATTAAAGCATTGGAAATTGGAACAGGCGTTTCCAAAGAAGAAGAAAGACCTTTCGCAAGGTTGCTGTTTCATTTAGTTCGTACGTACAGCATGCCCGATTGCTCTGAAGAAAACCCAGCCACTGAGGAAACTGGTACGTACACGTAACAGACTGGAGAATAAACTTTATTGAACACAGGCTGAGTCCCACAGTGTTACCCGCGGTTATTGTTGTAAATAGTATTAGCGAAGTCAGGTCAAATTATACACAGATATTCATTTTCCTGAAATACTTTATTCAATCTCTATGATTTTACAATCAATCAAATTATCTGCCGTCTCTCGATCTCACATTTTTAGGGTTCCGTAGCCAAATGGCAAAAAACGGAACCATTATAGATTCGTCAAGTCTGTCTGTCTGTCTGTCCGTCCGTATGTCACAGGCAATTATTTCCGAAACTATAAAAGCTATACTGTTGAAATTTTGTCAGTCGATGTATTCAGTGAACCGCGTTAAGATTTTTACATAAAAGTAGAAAAAAAAAACAATACATTTTGGGGGTCCCCATACATGGAACTGAACCTCAAAATTTTTTTTTTCATCAAACCTACCCGTGTGAGGTATCTATGGACAGGTGTTCAAAAATGATGTTGAGGTTTCTAATATTTTTTTTTTAAATTCTAATATATTAATTTTAAACTGAATAGTTTGCACGAGAGACACTTCCAAAGTGGAAAAATGTGTCCCCCCCCCTCTAGCTTCTAAAATAAGAGAGTGATAAAACTAAAAAAAAAATATGTTGCACATTAATATGCAAACTACCAACGAAAATTGGTTTGAACGAGATCTAGTGAGTAGTTTTTTTTAATACGTCATAAATCGTAACACGCAATTTACCTTTCATCCAATCAATACACTAGTATAAAAACATTGATCAAAGTTACAACGAACTACAAGAACTTTTATATGATGTTACTTGCTGATACGGAACCCTTCATGGGCGAGTCCGACTCGCACTTGGCCGCTTTTTTTCCATAATGGCCGCTTGCACAGTGCTGCCAACTATATCGTAAAAATCAACAACTCGATAATTTATTTTAAATCGATATTGTTTGAGATAATTATAAAATTATTATTATTTTCTTTTTTTTAATTAACGAATAACGCCACGGAACGAAGCTAGTCTAATAAGCCAAAGTTACACCTTGTGTCATCAGCTTTCTGCCAGTCCAGCTGTTCAAGAGATTAGCCAGAACAAACGGACAAAGATAAAAAAAAAAAGTTTTTTTTTGTTACTAGTACCGTATATACTCACTTACTTACTCCGTTGGCTCAGCGACCCAAAGTGAGTCTTGGCCTCCGACACAAGAGAACGCCACTTCATTCGATCCTGGGCTGCTTGTCGCCAGTTGTCAGCTTGAAGCTCCCCAAGGTCCGCCTGTACTGTATCGCTCCAGCGATATCTGGGTCGCCCAACCGGACGTCGTCCGATTGGACGACCCAGATAGGCTCTTTTCACTCCTCGATCTTCTCCCATTCTTTCAACGTGACCAAGCCACCGGAGCCTATGTGCTTTGATTTGGCCGATGATATTTGGCTCCGCCACGGCATCCTCAACTTCCACGTTTTTCCTGATTCTCCATCCTCCATCAGGTTTCCGCACAGGGCCCAAGATCGTTCGCAAGACCTTCCTTTCCGCAATGAGGAGTTTGTTCTCCTCTTTTTGTGTCATTGTCCAAGCTTCACACCCGTACATAAGTATTGGCCTTATAACTGTTTTATATATTTTAAGCTTAGTGTTTTTTCGTAGAAGCCTGGACGCCAGCACAGTTCTCAGAGCCGCACTGCATCGCAAGGTGTTTTGGATACGCATGTCAATCTCCTTCTCACGGGTGTTCGTGTCGGTGATGGTACATCCCAAGTACTTAAATTCTTGTACCCCTTTGTAGACAACGTCTCCAACATGCAAGCTGTTGCGGGTCGCACGAGAGTCCCTGTATCGTTTCATGTGGAGATATTCGGTTTTTCCCTGGTTTATACTTAGGCCTACCTTCGAAGCCTCTGCTTTGAGGACCTCAGCGGATGTCTTGACTTCGTCAACGGTTGCGCCGAGTAGTGCCAAATCATCAGCATAGCCTATCACCTTATGATTTCCATTTAGTTCGATCCCGTTTTCTAGTGTTAGCACTTTTCGGAGAACATGTTCTAGAACCAAATTGAAAAGCATAGGCGACAGGGCATCTCCCTGTTTAAGGCCAATAATAACCGCGAATTCGTCTGTTAGCTCGTTCTCGATACGGACCCTCATTCGGCTATCTTTGGTGGCAACCTCAATCATATTGACCAGTTTCTCCGGGATATGGAAGTTCCTAAGAATGTTGTACAGGATATTCCGGTCAATACTATCATAGGCTTTAGTAAAATCCACAAATAATGAGTGGATGCTCTGCCCGTACTCCCATCTTTTTTCCATCAGTTGTTTTAGAAGGAAAATCTGATCAATAGTAAGTACTGCGGTTTGGGCGGAAACCGCATTGATAGTCACCAAGATTTTTTTCTGTGTATGGTTCGAGTCTCTTCAACAGTACGTATGATAGTACCTTGTACGCTGTTGGTAAGAGAGCCATGCCTCGGTAGTTCGAGCATTTCTTCTTACAGCCTTTCTTGTGAATCGGGCAGATAACTCCTACATTCCATTCATCCGGCTGTTGTTCTTTCCTCCATATTTTTACCAAAAGTGCGTATAGCTGGGATTGGACCGCCCCTCCACCGTATTTCCGTACTTCAGAAGGGAGGCCATCAACCCCTGGAGCTTTGTTGTTTTTTTAGCCTCGTTATAGCTTCGCGAACTTCCTCGAAGGTCAATGGTTCTACGTCTTGGCTTTCCTTATTTGTTGTCCCCTGTGTCAAAGGGCCACTGAGAGGAGCACAGTTCAGAAGTTGTTGAAAGTAATTACGCCATTGACTCTTAATTTCTTCAGTAGATGTAATTAGGTTATCGTCATCATCCTTTAGTATTTGTACACTAGGTTGGTAGCCTTTTTTTAGTGATTTGATTTGTTGGTAGAATTTCCGTGATTTATTTGACCTAAGGAGTGTTTCTATTTCCCGCACTATGCCGTCTAGATGTTGTCGCTTTGCTCTTTTTATTACCTTCCTTGCCTCTAATTGAACTTTTCGGTATTTTCCATCCCAACCCGGACTTTGTTCAGATAGTATTTTATACTTCATTCTCTCTTCCATGATGTTATCGCACTCCAGATTCCACCACTTCTCCCGCTTCTTCGATTTTTTCCGTCCAAGTATCTTTAGTGATGTTTCCCTCACTGTATTCCTGAGCCTTTGCCAACTCTCATTCACATCCAGGTTTTCCTCCATTGGTAACTCTTTGAAACGGTTGCTGAGTTCCACTTGAAATTGGTGTTCACATTCTTTGTCCCTAAGCTTATCTATATGTATTTGCTCTATGTCTGTGTGTTTATGCTTTTTTGGGTTGATCCTTATTGTGGCCTTAACTTTTACACCAAGCATGTAGTGGTCGCTGTCGCAGTCGGCTCCCCTGTAAGATCGGACATCATGAATGGTACTCTTGTGTCTGTCGTCAATGAGCGCGTGATCAATTTGGTTGATAGTTTTCCCATCCGGAGACTTCCATGTGCCTTTGTAGATGTCCTTGTGCCCATACATCGTGCTTTTGACCACCATGGCTCTGGATGAAGCAAAGCTTATGAGTCTCACACCATTGTCGTTAGATTGGGCATGTTTACTAAACATTCCTATATTAGGCTTGAATATCTCTTCTCGGCCCACTTTCGCATTGAAGTCTACCAGAAGAATTTTGACGTCAAAGCTGGGTAGTTGGTCGTATACGGCTTCCAAATGATCATAGAATTCGTCCTTCGTGGTTTCATCAGCTAGTTCGGTTGGTGCATATGCATTTAAGATTGAGATGTTGTGGAATTTACTCCTGATTCGGAGAACACATAGTCTATCGGATACTGCCTCAAATCGCAACACACTGCCAGAGGCCTTTTTTGATACCATGAATCCCGTACCGTTCACGTGGTGTCCATCTCCGTCACCAAGTGAAGAAAATGGCTTCGTTATCAACATTGCACTCCCCCTCGCCCGGCCATCTCACCTCCTGTAAGGCGGCAATCTCTATATTATACCTCTTGAGCTCGTTCTTTACTTGGTATAGGGCCCCAGGTCGATAGAGGGACCGCACATTCCATGATGCAAATCGGATGTCCTTTTTTCTATGCCATAAGTCGTTTGTTTTGGGATCAGATCGGATTTTCTCTTTTGTCGGTTTCGTAACTTTCATATTTTCTCCGTGGGTGGGGTGTTAGCCCACTGCACAACCCCCATATTGCTGGAGGACCACACCCATCATTTGTCTGCGAGTCCATCGGACTTAGCCGAAAGCGTAGCTTGGCTGTACTACCGACCTTTCCCCCGTCCGACACCCGGGGGACGCACACGCTAGCGTGCTGCGTCTAGAGGGCTGACGCGACGCGTCACTGCGTTTTGCGAGGGGATTAAATACAGAAAGTTCCTCCCTACTTTCTACATCGCAGTGTTCTGTCCGTGACTGCTATTATAGCTGCGCACAGAAGTGTCCTCTGGAGAGCCGTACCAGAACTGTGTTCTTCCGCCTAACCATGGTATTGACAGAGCTGCTTCCCACTGCCAAGTTCCAAGTTGAAAGTCCTTGTGACTTGCCTCTTCCGCCTTCATTGCCGTACCGATGGTTGCCATCACCGCCTATGAAGTCGTTGAGGTCTACACCCTTATCCCTGGGTAAGGGTTCTGCCATATACCCAGCAGAAACTGGGTCCCTATCTGAACTTCGCCACCACTACACGCCGACCTACTGAAGTGTGTGGTGCCCACCCCCGCGACTAGGACGCGCCAGATAGGAGTTGCCCAAGTGATTCACAGAAGATTGTCTCTGTTCCTCCAGGGGCCGGGTTAATGGTCGTGATTGTTACCACGCCCAACGGCCGTATATACGTTGATATGCATTTAGTAAAAAGCTGTTCATTTGATACTACATACAGACACTTAAATTTTATTTATTTGTATATACTAGTATATTCAGAGAACATTTACACCTATGTAGGGAGGTACACAAATGGATGTCATATTAAGAGAGGTACACAAAGAGTAATTGCTCACAGTCAACCTTTGGATGGACAAATCCATTGTCGATTTAAAATTCCTTGTAATATCGTATTTTTTTTACTATTTGAGAATGGTCATACTATTTATGAGTTTTTTTTTTTTACAATGGTATAGTTAAAAATTGAAAAAAGTGATTGGCAACTCATTACTAGGCGCGTCTAAAAAAATATTACGTACCTACAGGTGGTGATACGAGCGAAGACGGGGAAGGTGAATCAGAAAATGGAGAGAATGGCGGCGAAGACAATAATAGACCTGAGTACCGTCCTGCACCTGTTCCAATTACAACAACCAGGTGCCAAGAACAGTTTATAAGAATAGCTATTTAGGTGTAACTGTATTTTGATGGACCCTTCGGCCAAGGGGTTAGTAGTGATGTGGTTATGGCCTGAGTTCTATACCCGTCTAGGAGAAACAACTGTATGACGAGAGCGATTGTTTGATATGTCTTCGTGATTTTTTTTGTTATGTGTTTAGTAAAAATTAGGTATGTTTATCAGCCGTCTGGATCTGCTATGTGGAATGCTTATAGGTAAAAATAAGTAATAAATATTTGGGACATCTTACACACAACGTCACAGAGCTTGTATTATGGGTATTAGACAATTGATAGAAATACATAAACTAACTACTGGGATATTTATTTATTTATTTATTAGCTGCTAAAATGACTCTGCCCTGCCTGATGGAAAGCATGAACAGATTCCATTATTCATATTTCAGATCGGCTTGTTACCTTGGCGCTAGAGAGCAGTTCGAGAATTGATCGAATTAATCCCTGCCGCTTCTTTCCGTCATCATACCACGCAACAGCATTTCCATCCCCATCACTTAGATGGTTGGCAGTCCACAACAGTGCGTTTTTCCCGAATTTTCCTGCCTCGCACATCTAAATTGTGGAATGAACTGTCACCTGCGGTGTTTCCGGACCGATACGACCTTCAAAGCTTCAAAAAAAGAGTGTACTCCCATCTTAAAGGCCGACGACGCACCTGTGACTCCTCTGGTGTTTCGGATGTCCATGGGCGGTGGCAATCACCTACCATCAAGTGATCCGTCTGCTCGTTTGGCTCCTATATTATAAAAAAAAATTTTTGTAAACACACCCATACTCCGAAATAAATATTTGCAGACCATACAAACATTTGCTCCGAACTGGGAATCAAATACGAGACCTATTATTACTTTCTATTCTGCGTCATTGTAATTTATTTAAATATGATTTGACAAAAAAAATATATTATTCCAGTGAAGAACCTCCATCTGTAGATCCTGAGACAGAAGAATCGAAGTGCCCTATGACGACTTGGAGTGACTGGGCAGTGTGTGACGGTGAATGTATAAATAATAAAGTTAATGGGTACCAGGCGCGGTATAGACAACACGTCGGGGTAAGTAAGGTTTCTTTATTTTATACACAATCATTAAAAATCTCATTTCTGAGAGACCTGTAATGTATTTGTCTCTTAGACATTAATTCACTCGCTCAATGTACTATCTGCGTATGAATGAGAAGGAAGCATTACGTATTTACGTCCTCTCCAGTACTGCACTTGACCTACGATAGCAAGTGGGCGCGTGCGTCTGTGATCCGATAATATAGAATGATATACTACGAGACCTCTATCCAACCAGTGGATTATTAAAAGTTGTGACGATAATTATGAAGATATAAATGCCATTAAAATACTAGTCCTTCTGTCTAACTCAAGTTTAGATCGAGCTAAGTGTCCTTTATCCATCATTTAACTACTCATCTGATCAGTTATCATCTCTCTTTTGTGGGTTGAAGTGGTTCCACATATAGTCCAATAAAAAAGATACTACGGCGCTATTTATCAAATACAGCGAACTATATCGCAACATAGAAATTATCTCGACCTTATGGATAATTTCCCAACATCAACCGTTAGGCTCTAGCCCGGCAGGCATGATCACTTCGCCTGGTCAGAGGATTCTTCCTTTTGTCTTAGAGGAACATGACACCCGTTCCGCCAGGCTTTTATGTTAATATGTATTTAATTAAACCATTTGAAACGGAAACGGTTTTTGGCCTACTTATTTTAACATTTTCAACAATTACCGACTTTTACAGGATCCAACTCCAGAATGCATAGAGGAGTCTGCTACTGAAGATTTTCAACCTTGTTCAGAAGATTGCGAGGAAGAAGTACCAGCACTGGAAGATGAGGAAGAACAAGAGTAAAAACTTATGTTATGAGTCGCGGAAGAACAAACGTGAATAAATTCTATGAATCTGTAGCTTTTATTTATACGGAGATACGCAATGTTTACTCTATAGGCTAGTTTTCTCATATATTCTAAGTGGTATATATATTCAAAGCGAGTGCTGTACCGCGACCTTTGAAATGAATAGTGATCAGTTTCTATTTATCTTTGGGTGTATTGGACTGAAAAACATTTATAATGCATATCTATATTCTGGTCACACGTCCTATTTACACTTCTTAAAGTTACATTTATACCAATTTAAAAAACAATAATTTAGATTAACATTTATATAATGAATCAAATGTACATATTTTAACTAAGTACTAACAATATATTTTATGGTAACCAAAACTATTGTTTTATTAATTTCGTTGTTTTGTGCTATTGTAATTTAGTGGTAAACGGTAGTAAGTTTGGTATTATGTGTTTAAAGCATCTAGCTGTTCCCAAAGCTATGCCTAGCCGCATTAATAGTGACTTCTTATAAGAAAGTTATTGGATATTTTTAATTCCTTCGCCTTAGATATTAGTGCAGTATATTATGGGAATAAACTGCCATTCCTAAGGCTGCACATGTACACACACAGAATAAGTTAACCTTATCTTTAAACCTAAAAATAATATGTATACTTAAAATATATCTTTAATCATTATTTGAACGACTTGAAATCGAGAGTATTATTAGTTTAAAAAAACGTGATCATAGAAAAGTACGACAAGTCATTGTCTAAATCCAAATACTACCATGCGGCTAATAATGGCAACATTGAATGCTGATGTCCTTACGTCATCACATGAGACATTCGGTATCAATGCAGTCAATTTACATCCTATTTTTTAAAATATAGCCCAAAAACCGCTATATATAATTATTATTATGTTAACTAAAAATCCGAAGCCTGCATACAAGAAGTTTATCACGTTTTCTTTGAAGGCTGTATTGTTAGTAGAAGCTGTAGGATTAGCCGTCTCTTACGGTTTTTGGCATAAGATAAATTCAGATAGAGGTGAGTAAACTCATTTTATTTCTAGATATAAATACATTTATGTTTAGAACAAAGCACTATACTATGTAGTCATTTAAATTACTTCCCAAATAAAGACAAAGTGATTCAAATGTGCTCAGAAATTCCATTGCAATAATTTTATCGATAGTCCATGATACTACCGTGTTCGAAATAATACGAACATATTAGTATACAGCAATAATATTGGAAAACTCCTGTCTAAGGAGAGGCTTATGACCAGCTGTGCCTTACAAAATAAAGATAAATGTTACAATTTTGTATTCAGTCAATTAATTATTATGCTTGAACTGTTGTCATGCTTGCAAAGGCGTTGAACTCATTGAAGACAGTTTGTTTCATAGATCAAATAAATCGCTTTTAATTTTTATATATTTTATTTAATTTCAAAAAATAAAATTTGATTAGCGTTTTATACTTAGTAGCAATACTTTGAGCTCATTCTTTTTCATCAGACAATTGACATTTTCTAAAATAGGTGAACTGTAAATATTCATGATTTTTTTCTTTGAATCTTATTTATTTCTTTCTTCATAATTTTCCTCATCAACATCACTAATTAGTCTTCTAAATTATTATCTTATTTGAAATAAGGATGCTAAATAATCATTAGACTAATTATAAAATAACAATGTTGCCAATAGCAACCCAGAATTAAATAGAATGAAGAATCACCTCAAAAATTCTAACTATTATTACATTAAAATAACCTAATAAGAAGGAATTAGTGCAGCCTTAGCTTATTCTATGAGTACCTATTTGTTTGTAAAGTTAAAAAATAGATTTGAATTAGTGTCAAAATCTAATATAGATATATTTTTCTTTGCAGATTTTCGTCTGTATATGTACAAAAACTACAACTGGGCGTTAGAAGGTTACTACGGAATTGGAGAAAAGATAGCAAACAATAAAACTAGGGAATTAGATCAGGCAGTTTGGACGAACGAAGGCAAAATATAAACAAGCGGTGAGATGAGTATTGCAATTAGGGCCACTTTCTGGGTGGCGACGTTCGGAACACTCGGTTATGCACTGTTCAAGTTGGTCAAACCTGATGATGAGCTACTTAAGCAGGTCAATATCATCAGTATTTGTTGATTGTGATCACTGATCATTTAGTTTGTCTTTTGATTGGGACTAATTTTTGTTGCATGTTTGTATGTGAACACTAAAAGTACTGTTTAGATTTGTGGGTTTCTTTCTAATTGTTGTTAATTTTTTCATTTGTATAATCATAAATGTAACAAAAGACAGTAGACTAACAACGACAACATTGTTACGTGCAACAAAAAACGAAACTATCCTTCATTTTATAGTAAAGAAAAGAAATAGAACAGAAAAATACTTTATTGACTCATTTTACCGTTTTTACATAGTACTTACTTTTTTGTGCTACTGTTTGTACCTCTACCCTTAAAATATATTCCATGTTCAGAAGATAAAATCTCATAAACATAATATAAAATATTCAATTATAATTTTCATCAATTATTAAAAGAAAATTCTGTGTATTTTCAATTGCTATACCTATATCAGTGTCCCTTCTAACGAGTGGTCACCGTAAATTGATGTTTATCATTAAAGCTTTAAGAAGTCATCAAGTTTGATCTGTTTTGATTCATAATATTTCTTTAAGTTTCATTAAATATAAGATAAAAATGTTGCTTGCTTTTTTTGCAGTTGGATGCAGATTCTAAACATACAGATTCTAGAAAAGCTAGTCTAAAAACGATAGAAGTGCTTAAAAACGCTGCAAATCAAAATTCTGAACTTAATAAGACAATAGAAGAATTGCTTAAGAAAGGAAAATGAGTGATAAAAACACAATTTTAGAAAGGCTAAGTAGACGAGATGCACAACGGTTAGAAAAATTACAGAAAGCGCACAAGGCAAAGGAGGAAGTAGATGCATGTGATGAAAATGAAGATTATTTCTCTGGAGGCTTCAAAATAAAATCTGAATACATTGAAGACATGCTATCACAAGTTCCAACAATAGAAACTAATGTACTACCTTCGCACTTTGACAATATAAAACGGGAAGTGAACGAATTACAAAAACATGTTGCAACATCATCTTTTTTTCTAAAGGAGTTTAATATGCGGAAATATTTAGGTATAGTGCAGAATCTACAAACCAAATGTTATGAATTAGAAGACCATTATGTACCGAGGAAGAAGTTTGGGTTTTCAAAGAAGAAACTACCAAAGTCTCACATCCAGAAGCAAGGGTCCTTAGATGAGAGTGATGGTACAGGGAAGATTGATAGCAATAAGTGGGATGAGAAGCTTTTTGGCTTCGATTCACAGGAAAACAAAGTATTACTACTTGAGAATGATGAGCTGTTCCAGAGGGATGTTGCTCTAGGAAAACTGAAGAACTGTACTGTTGGGTTAAAAGGTGTTATGGGTACTTTGCATTTAACTAATTTAGAAAACTGTGTGATATTGACTGGGCCGGTAACATCATCTGTATTTGTTGATAAATGTACTAATTGCAAGATTGTAACGGCATGTCAACAGCTACGTATGCACACATCCACTAACTGTGACATTTATTTACATGTCACCAGCAAAGGTATTGTCGAAGATTGTTTTGGTATATGCACAGCCCCATACAATTTATATTATCAAGATTTAGAAAAGCATTTTAGTATGTCCTCTTTAGACCAAAATGCGAATAACTGGGATAAATTGGATGATTTTAATTGGCTGGCCCCTGATGTGCCGTCACCGAATTGGTCAGTATTGGATCAGTCACTGCGCGTCACGAATTGGGATGATTGGTGGTCGAAGATTCCTTCGTAGTGGCAGAGTAGGGTAGTTTTAAATTTGCCGATTTATAATATTCTTAACACTCCATAGAATATAACACGTACTAATTTACTGCGATTTAAGATCTGATTACACAACCTAATGATTTTGTATACATTGGGTAGATTTCCTATTAACATTAATTTTAAAATTATTGATTGCCAATGTTAGTCTTACCAATGTGAAAAATGTTACACAATTATATTGTTGCCACTTAAAAAAAGCTAAAAACTGAATGCAATATTTAAAAATAATAAACACTACATAATGAGATAAAAAATTCCCATTTTAAATTACACTATGTAAACTACAATATCTATGTTTGTGAATTGTTAAACTCAACTCATTCTGCCAATATTTTGTATTTGAACTGCAATAATACAGCAAAACAAAGGAATACTGTTTTCAATAATTGTAAAATGTAATTTTTTAACCTAAACTGGTGTGCTATTTCGCTATTTAGAACATCTCGTCATGTATATTATTATTTTAAATCTCACAGAACTGACCTGTGCCTTTCTTATATTGTTTACTATAAAGCTATTATCATGTAATTTTTTAGATTTCCTGGTGAAACCACTCAGTAAATGCGAGTAGTGACAACTATCGAAACACAAAATACAATTTAAAATGTTTAATATTAAACAGGGGATACCAACCTTTGAATTGTCTATGGATTTTTAGAATGTCTAGCCAATGAATACAGTGTACATAAATGCACGGTTTTTAAGTGCGCTGTTTCTGCGTCCGAAATTGCTACTTGGCGGCGTGTCAATCGCGCTGCGGCAGCTATCTTTTTCTTACACATTGCAAAGCGAAGAAGAGAGAAAGAGAGGGATGTTTCCTCAGTGTACTGGGGACAGAACCCACTTAGAAATGATACACGAAACACTTACGGTCTGCGCTTGTATGCACGCTGTATCGATTGGCTCGGTTTATGGACAAAAATTGGTCATTTACTGCTCGCATCCTACATATTGTTAGTTATTGCAGAAATTGAAATGTTAATTTTGATGTTGAAATTTTATCAGAACACTGATAAAGTGAGCCATAGAATTACGTTAGCAATATATCTGCTTATTTAATTCAATGCATATAATTTATATAATAAATAACTTTACGAAAGATATGTTGTATTTATTGTGATTGCCATTTCTCATGGAATACCGAATCCTAAGATTACAAATACGAAAGTAATTCAGTCTGTCTGTCGCGCTTGTACGAATAATTTGCATTTTTAATTAAATATGTACAGTACTGGGCAAGAAATAATGCACATCGATCTCTAGAAAGAGACAAAAGTTGTAAATCTTGTTTTTAGAAATGTAAGTACCATATATAGGTATTTTCATATGCATTTAGTGAAAAGCTGTTAATTCAAAACTACAAACAATAGTACATTGTTCACCGAGGGAGGAAAGGAACCGATTACTAGCGAAGGAGCAGTTTGTGGCCCGAAGGCGCAGCCTAGGGCCACAATACTCACGAGGTAAGAATGGGACTTTCACCCGAGTGCTACCCAGTGCTTTATACTACACCTGAGAGGAACATTTAAAGTATTTACAAAATAAAATCAAAACGTAAGACACAATTTAGCTTAGAATTTGACATAATATTTATAAATATTTCGCGCTTCTTTTTTTTTTATTCATCACAAAAGGATGTCAGTGGCACGGAGATTCCATATTTAAATTATATGAAAACTCTTTGGGCAGGCGCGCGCCATAGATCAGATAACACATGAGAAATGAAAATTCATACAACTTTCTCTCCCGCTAAAACACGTTAGAAATGGATTTTCATACATTTTTTCCTCCCGCTTATTTAGGTCAAGGAAAAGACTAACTTTTCATTTTCAGGGAATAATGAATACTGTTCCGATCAGGTGTAGTATAAAAATAATTTGTTTTTAGAAATATTCAGTGAAGAGAGACTCGGAACTATTTTCTTACACTTTAAAATGGAATTTATAATAATTGTAATATAGGTACTGGTAAGCCTGGTTTCCATCAAAGGCGATTCACCGTAGAGCATTTTGATCAATCCTTCAATCATGTTGTGCCGCCGGTTTTTAAAAGGTCCTTTGGCCCACTCTTCATGGTCCTTCACACCTGTGCTTAAGAACAAACTTACCAATTCACGGTCCAGTTTACCTGTTTCATGTGGTTAAATTTCAGGTGACTAATATTCTGTACTCATTATCTAATGAAATAAAAGATACCAAAACAATAAATAATAATTTATTAGTTTATAAATTGGAAATATATAAAAGTGTAGAGTTGATACAATCACAGTAATTTTAAAAACCTTTATTACTTTCCATAGACAACACGGAATATTCATATACATAGAGGTGCTACATAAAATATACATTTTTAATATTGGCAATTACACAAAATTTGATAATAAGGAACAAATATTTTAGGGTTGTTCCTCAATCTTTTAAATGTCGGATATTTGTAAGCAAAACAAAATTATTTGAAAAAGTCATAGCTTAAGGTAATATCAACAATTAATTCTATTTCTGCAGATCAGTAAAGCAGAAAAAATAAGGGCTTAAAAGAATGAATTTTTACACACGACTTTTTAAAACCTAAATAGCTTAATTATAGTTAATATTTTTTACTTACAATACTTAAGTATATAGCAGCCCTAGTACGATTTTACATACAACAAGAATTACATTAACAAGAGATTAGGCACTTGATGCAACGATTAATATATTTTAATTACTACTATTAACTATTCTATGATGTATCTTATTGCAATGGGAATATTTTTTTCTTATTTTTTATTCTTAGAGAGGAAATAATTACGTTAGTTAAAATAGGACAAAACTAGACAAAAAATGATTAAATCTGTCCACATACAACTAAGATGTTGGTCATGCAACATAATTTAATAGTGTAATTTAGAACTCACTTTTTGAAGTCAGACAAATTTCTTTAGTTTTTGAGTTTCATGTCAAAATCGTACTAGGGCTTAATATAATATATTATGGGTCAGTTTCACCCGTTAGCTGATAAAGTCTCTGATAGAATAGTATAATAATTTATAGGCCAGTTAATTAAGAATTTCTAGATTAAAAGTTTTACATAGAGATCTTGGTATCATATATAGTATCTTGGTATCATATAGGTAGTATCTTAAATTTTACCTGCTATTGGTGAAACGGGCCCTAACTTTATTCTCATTAAATTATAAATATATAATTTTTCGATGTGTAACATCATCTCTTGACTTTCCTGCAATCAGTGTGAGTAATTTCGTAACAAGGGACGGAGATGCATGACAGGAAGCAGGGATGATTGGCGCTTTTTAAATTGATCAATGAGAGAGCTCAACGCGAGAATTGGTTGGTGGAGTGGCAGATGTCACACGTCAATGTTTGACTGTTTTAAGGCTTGCTGTTTTATATTTTTATCTATTATCCGAGGAAGCTAAGTACATTTGTAACTCACATTTTTTATTAATTTTGAAGTAATAAAAAAAAACAGGTATCGACACCGCTTTTTGTCCATCATAAATTTACCGTTTACATTGTACGAATAATGTGCATTTTTAAGGAAGGATTAAGTAAGGAACGACAATTTTTGGTTTTTAAGTAAGTACTACTTATTAGACAAGGAAAATATATTGATTTGACATTGCCTAAATATCTATTTCCTTACTAAACACATGAGCTTTTAATGAAAATTTACATTCAGACAACGTAAAATTAATAGTCTACTTCAAATATTACAAAAGAAACTGTAACTCTTAAAAGCTTAAAAGTTTCATCAATCGAGGATGATTTTCTACCATTTTAAAATAATTTAAATATTATATCTATGAAAAAAAAACTGTTTTTTAAATTTTTCCTGACAAATGAAACATAGCAAGCCTATTATGATTTTAAAAAGTTTGCTTTTTTTTAAATTATTGGTGCCGCAGAAAATCAGAATACTTTAAAACATTATTATATGACACAAAATAGATCATAGTCTCTGCCTTAAAATAAACTTAATATATAAATATTAATAGTGAAAGATTTTACAAACTATGCTAGTAATACTAATGTGAACACTATCTAGCATCATCTTAACATCACATTAAACATCCAACCATTAAATAAATCGAAAATGTATTTAATGATTAGATGTTTCTATAATTCACAGGAAGCGAATGTGTTTTGTCCAAATTATTTTCCATATACCTTTAAATAAGATCGTACACAGTTTGAAATTTCATACAGAAGTTCTAAGTTCTAAGTAAGGAGTGTTAATTGGATTATGGTTGCATTAGTAGTTCTAATTACATTTTTTGTCAATCCAATCAAGTAACCTGGCAACACTGAATAATTTTAACAGATAATCTATGTACCTTTCACGAAATTATACTTTCATAATTATACTTTTAAACGCGTAAATTATTGCATATCCAGAATACATTATACAATCATATAAAATCGTCATACGTTTCTAGTAATCTTTCTCCATTTTTAACTTGGATTTGTCTACCGAGGCTTTACTAATAATAAAACTTCAACAATTACTTTTATCGTTTTTTATCATACTCATAGTATTATTTTGAAGTAGAATATTTAGTATATATAGACATATTAGCAACTTACTTTGAAAAGTCAGTCAGTAAGTTTGAGGTATACGTTCGAGTTCACTTCTTGCCTATACTTTTACTAGTAAACCTAATAATGGTTTTAAAATTCGCAACGGTCCTCAAAATACAATTGTCATTGAACACGAGATGTTATAGAGTAGTGTAAGACGGTATCGGTAACAGTGTGTAACTCACTTTTATTTTTACTTTTCTACACCACCGATCACCGATTATACCAAAACAAATTATTTACTTTGGCCAACCCTATTTTAACTTTATAGAGGACAGTAGAAGAAGACCTTAAAGATTTCGTTTGCCGATTCTAAGTGGTTCTGCCCACGGAACATTGAGGGAAGGTACGTCTCATTTGCTCATTCTTCTTCGCATTATAATGTGTAAGAGAGAGACAAATGTCGCCAACTTGCCAAGCGCTTGGCAAGTTCTCTTTCTTTCTAGAAAGTTTCTCTTCAGAGTGCCCATAAGACCGTACTTCTATGTACGTCGGAATTCATTGGTACAATTAACTAACAAACAAGAATTGCTATAGTCCTGCTTGGTCTCTGGGACAGTTTCCACTAGTGTCATATAAGAGATTAGTTGTTAATGTTCGAACTAAGGTATTGAACTTCATTTGTGATGAAATTAACGTGTAAAGAATGAAAATACAGGTGATACAAAATAAAATCGCTTGTACAAAGTTACTTCATCGGTTTTTTACCCATTTGGCACGGAGATAAATTTACATTTTAAAGATTATAGCCATTATATTTAATACAGATAAAAATTTAATTAAAATGTGTGACAGTATTTATTGTAAAAATAGGTAATGAACAACTACTCAAAATAATATACTGTAAGTATTGACGCATACAATATATGAAATACCGAATACCGATAAGACTTCTGGCATACGGGAATATGATAAGAAGTTGGTAATTACCGGAGATAAAATATATAATAGCGTTACATATGCTTGTACTAAAAAAACCGGCAAATAATATACTTGTGTTAGTTAAGATATTTAATAATCTTAAATTAATTGTTAATGTAATAATTGTGAAAAGAATAATAAAAGCAAATTTTGAGCATTATAAATGTTACTTTTAAGGCAGTCAAGGTTACAATGGAATGTTACACATATTTAAGTACAATTTAAAAAAAAAAGAAATTTAATAAGACACCATAAAAATGGGAAATAGATGTATACTTCAGTCTTTATACTCGGTTATAGAAACCAGAATTAATTTAGCAGGGTACCGGTACCAGTTTAATGCCGGTATGTTTATTTTAATAGAAATTTAGAAGTAACTTATTATATTCTTTTAAGAAATATATTATACAATAAATATTTCCCATTTTCATTATAAAAACTACTTAATATATTCTATATGCTAACTCGCGATGGACATACAAATCTACAAGCTGACGCTTAAGGGATGTTGTAGTGACATTCGGTTGCGATATGAAGACATACAAGTTTAGAAATAATTTTACATTTTATGAACCGAACCTAAAACCGAACGTAAATTGTGATATTATCAGTAGTTTTCATAAGTTTTCATAGTAAAATGTAGTTTTCTACTTAAAATGAATTTCGATTATTGAGAAGGCAAAGCGGTTAGTGTAAGCCTATGTTCTCGTACTGAGTTTATAAGATGGAAATACTTTTATGCATAGAAATACAAATGTATGTTACTTATTAGAATTATTTCTTTAAAATATACAAATAAAACACACGTTTATGCGTGTGTTTTTCAAACATAATAACTTGTTAAATAATAGTAGTAGATAGTAGTGTTTAATGTAAAAAAATCTTTCATGACTGAGTTTGCAGTGAGGAAATTATAAAGTATTTATTTGTTAATCCTTTAAACTAAACTAAATATTATGTAGGTTACGATTGAGTTTGTAGAAAGTTACTAAACTAAACGAAAAAATATTTTGGTTAGTGTGAGTTTGTAGAGTTCGAAAACTACCGTTAGATTGCTAATTCAATGTTAATATGAAATAATGTTGTTTGGAAATAATGTTATAGTACACTGTTTCTTTTTTTAATTACTTACACATGTGACTTTTCAATCATATACAACGTCCCTGAAATGTCAAATTATACTTTTAACATATTTATAATAGATTTAAACATATCCTTTTAATTTACTTACTTGCTTCGGTGAGTAAACCTAGACAATTATTTGAAAAGTTAAATTTATTTCGCTTGCTAACGATTTCGAGTTTAAATAAACTTTAATCAACTATTCTAAAACTTATATTAATAATTATTTTGACTTGAATAATGTTAGTTTTAGTATTTTTCTTATAATCGATGAAGTTATTTTAAAGTTCAAATTCAAAATTCTTTATTCACTTAGGATGCAATACATCTCTTGTTACAGGTCAAGATTCTACATGTACATTTATGCCATGTTCGCAAACAATAGGTAGAGCCCGAGAAAAGAACATGGCAATAAAAACTCGCGGCCACTCCTTTCACTAAAGTAGTGGATAAATCTTGAAATATATTTTCTAAGTGATGGGAAAGATGAGTGTTAGAGTTTAAACTCACGTCGTGAAGGAGTTATAAGAGGTAATGGTCCATCAAGAATCACACTGATTCTCTATCAATCAATCAATCAACCACTCATAATGGTCCATTGCTCGGGTTTCGTCTCAGGAGAGGGTTAAGGCCATACGTCGGACGTCCCACGCTGGCTGAGTGTGGGTTTGTCTCCAACTAAGCTTCACGACTGTTATCTTATGATTACAACCGGGACTGACTGCTTAACGTGACCAACGAATGACGGATTCCCCTTCGATATCATTTAATGTTAGCTAATACTTTTTATTTCTGGTTTTCTGTCCTTTAGTGGGTAAGTTATTTTTTTTGTGTTTATTAAAGTCGTTACAAAATAAGAAGCCTGTTTTGACATTTGTCATCGTGTTTTTCAATCAACGATTTTTTTAATTATTAATAGGATTATGAATTTGATTTTTGACCAAAAATCAAATTCATAATCCTATTTAATTTAAGTTAAAACACGAATTAATCGTTGATTAAATAAAAAGCGGCCAAATGCGAGTCCAACTCGCCCATGAAGGGTTCCGTATCAGCAAGTAACATCATATAAAAGTTCTTGTTGTACGTTGTAACTTTCATCGATGTTTTAATAATAGTATTTTGATTGGATGAAAGGTAAATTGCGTGTTACGATTAAAAAAATTAATTGAACGACAACGACGTATTAAAAAAAAACTACTCACTAGATCTCGTTCAAACCAATTTTCGTTGGTAGTTTGCATGGTAATGTACAACATATATATTTTTTAGTTTTATCACTCTCTTATTTTAGAAGTTAGAGGGGACACACATTTTTCCACTTTGGAAGTGTCTCTCGCTCAAACTATTCAGTTTAGAAAAAAATGATATTAGAAACCTCAACATCATTTTTGAACACCTATCCATAGATACCCCACATGTATAGGTTTGATGAAAAAAAAAATTTTGAGTTTCAGTTTCAAGTATGGGGACCCCCAAAATGTATTGTTTTTTTTCTATTTTTATGTAAAAATCTTAATGTGGTTCACAGAATACATCGACTCACCAAATTTCAACAGTATAGTTCTTATACGAGTAGTTTCGGAAATAATTGGCTGTGACATACGGACGGACAGACAGACAGACTTGACGAATCTATAAGGGTTCCGTTTTTTGCCATTTGGCTACGGAACCCTAAAAACACGATGACAAATGTCAAAACGGGCTTCTTATTTTGTGACGACTATACGTAAAAAATTTAGGATTTCATTCTGTATTAAAGGAAATATTAAAAGATTTACATATACAAACGAAAGTTAAGATATTGTGCTAATTGAGGCAGATATTGACTTCAATAGCGGATCTATTCAGATCTTGTATAGAGGATCTTTCTGGGTTGATTATGGAGTTTTTTGCCGGACCTTCTCCATTGAAATGAGTTTTGGAACCGACCAATTAAAGTCATTAGGTTTCAGAAGTGGAAAAGCCTATTTGAAACAAAGGCTTTTTGATTTTGATCTTAGGACCTGAAGGACCATAAAAATAATTTGTACCGATATTCCTTGTATGAATACATGACTGGTGTTTTTTAAACCAATCTCTAAAAAAAAATACCATTCCACGTACGATTACTAGTAAAAAAAAATGCAATCAATATTTGTAAATTTTTTTCGAATACCGAAATTTTTCTGAAATTAAGGAATTGGACTGTAGAGAATGTCGTTTAAAAAATCTTTACAACTCTTAGAAAATTGAAAATACTTTTTCTAAGCTTTTAAATCTTCGAAGAATGGAACCATTTTTGTTCCGATTTTGACATCCGCATGACCAAACTTGTTTGTTCTGTGACGAATTTCGACATTTTTAACACACTTTTTTTTTTAAATTCCAGTAACATTCCAAGGTGATTATAGGCACAAGGGTAGATGCCAAAATATCGCAACCAATTTATTTAATTCTATAGTACTATCACTACGCTTTACTTGGCTCACCAATTGGGTTTCTTGTGCATTATGGTCCATTGTTGATAAGTATTATTGGGGTCGCAGGGTGCCAACCCTAACTGCTTCGAGTGGGGTTGCAACGTAAGACAGTACCCGTGGAGACGGTGGATTATATGGTTGTGACCATCATCAAAGCTGGAAAGAAAGATGGATTTTATATTGATGTATTTTCTAAAATATTTTGGTTTTATAAGATAGACGACGATGATGATATCTGGGTATAAAATTTGACTGTGTTGGTTTAGTGGTTAGCAAATGCGGCTGCTGATTAAGAGGTCTCGGGTTCGATTCCCGGGTCAGACCAAATATTTGTGTGATCCACAAATATTTGTTACGGAGTCTGGGTGTTTTCTGTGTATAATATGTATGTATTTACAAAAGAAAAACCCATAATACAAGCTCTGCTTAGTTTAGGACTAGATGGCGTTGTGTGTAAGATGTTCGATGTTGTTATTTTTTTTATTTAAATCAGTGCAGTGGTTTTTGAGTTTATCGCGAACAGACAGACAGACAGACGGGCGGAGGACTTTATTTTATAGTGAGTAGTTATAAGGATATGGTGTAAGTTAAATTCAGACTTATTGCGTGAACATTATAGGTGAAATTCAATATCTTCAGACTAGAATATGAGAACTTACCTCCAAGGGCCATCAACAGTCCCAAGTCTGCAGAAGGCCTGCTTCACGTTGTTGACGTCAGCCTCCACGCACCGTTCTCCTACGCCGAGCTGTCCAGCCTCGTTCAGACGGAACAGCTGGCTGTTTCCCGCGCCGTGACATGTTGATGTACCTGTTACAGGATTTGTCATAATAATATGTGGTCCTTACTTATTTTTTTTAATAAAAATAAATATTTAAGCATAAACATAATTGAATCTACTCTGCCTGATGGGAAGCATGAGTAGAATCCAGGAGTAGGAGTCAACATCCTCATTGTGAGGGTAAGCAATAAGCAATGCAGCACGGTGACTCATATCATGGCAGCCTGGTCAGATGTTTCGGCGTTATTTTTCATTTCATGCTGAATGATGTGGCAAATGCAGCGTCAGAAGTACATGTAGAAAAACTCATATAATAGATATAATTCATCCAGCAATATAAAATTCCAAATTGAATTAATCTGATCGCGAGCGATGTCGCAGGCAGACAACAGTTTACCGTTACTATACTTACAATACATACATATAAAAAAATAGAGGACAATTTGAGGACACATTGCTATCATAAACCATACGTCTCGGCAACTTACAATGACTATGAGAAAATTTATTCTCGTAAGCTACAGAAGACTGCAAAATTTTCTGGAACCTATTTCAGCTTTATTTATTCCAAATATCCTTTTGTTTCCGAAACTCAGATAGTTCGATGTTGGATAATAAAACATACTTACCAATATAAGCTGGAGCTGCTTTCCCCATAGTATCGAGACAAGCTCCTGTAGCCTTATTCTTCACCATACCCCAATGAACATTCTTCGGCAATTTCGGGAATTTATCATAAACATCGTAAGCAACGTTCTCCATGAACCAACTGAAGGGTTTACACTTCAAACGATCCCTTAAAGCCACTTGTTCACTTATATCTCCCATATCCAAGAACCTCGCCATAGGCTCTCTGGTATAAAAGTACTCTTTGTGTTCCTCGTCGAACCAAGTCTCTATAACTCTCTTGTAGTTTATGGTTATCAAGGATCCCTTTCGGTTCTTTGCTAGATTACCGAAAGAGTACGGCATGAATGCTCTATAAACATGTCCTACTCTCGAGCAAGGTACCCATTCAATACTGCCACCACACTGCCAAATCTTAAAACTCAATTCAAAGTTTTCACCACCCCATACAAGGAGACCTGGATCATAAGCGCCAATTTCCAGGAAATATTTTCGATTGATGGCGAAAAGACCTCCAGCGTGTGTTGGACTCTTGTAAGGTTCTGAGGGGTGTTTGTGGAGTGACGCTTCTCTTTCTGGGACTTCGTTTTCTTTGTAAAGCATACCCCATTCGAAGATTCCTCTGTAGTTTGTGCCATGTTGGTAAACTGGCCTGTACTCAAAGGTTCTGTGGTCCACGCCGTCTATGACCGGTACTGTCATGATCCTGTAGTCTCTGTATATCGGGGCAAGTAGAGGGGGTAACCAATTAAGGTTCACTTCGCAGTGAGCGTCCAGAAAGACGATGACGTCACCAGTGGCTTCTTGAGCGCCTCTCGATCGAGTTCGAATAAGCCCTTCGCGTTGTGCGTTTCTGATAAGACGCACTTTCCCCTTCCATCTCTTTATGTAATTATCTAGATTTGATTTTAAATTTTCTTTATCTGAGAAATCATCGACCTAAGGACAATAAGAAATTTAAATTAGTATTTTCAAGATAACTTTGAGACATTAAGAAGAATTATATATTTTTTTATTTAAAAGTCAACATAAAAAATTTTGAAACAAGATTTTTCACTTTATTATTAATAAATGGGTAACAGGTTATTAAAAGAAAATAATAATATGTCACTTCTTTCCTTTTTTAATGGTTTTGATAATGTTTTCGGAGTTTGGGTGTTTTCTATGTATAAGGTGTATATCATCTTCTTCCTAGCCTTATGCCCAAGTTTATTTGGGGTCGGCTACTAGTTCAACCGGTTTTACCTGAATTTCAGTTTTTCCACGGAGCGACTGGCATCGGACCTCCGCAACCCTAAGGGAGAACTGAAATTCGACGATTGAACTAGTTGTCAGTATATTTGAGGGCACTGACTTCCCAATAACGATTGCCATAGATGTTCATGACAACCGGGACCGACGGCTTTACGTGCTCTCCGTGTATATATTTACAAAAATAAAGTATATCTATTTATGTAGTACTACCACATCACACATATTATACTAATTATACTAACGCGTGGGTTGTTTCTGATAGGCATGACAATCACGGTGTACATAGCATTTACTATAATACATTATAGAATCTGAGAATATTTTTATATCAAGAATGTGACCTTTTTATCCACCCAATCCATCGAAATTTTATAACAAAAGCGATCCACTCAAAAATAAACAACTATTTACTACTAATACTTTTAAAATTTATATTCATATCCTATTCACTTAGTAATACTTATATTTAATTTTAAATTAAAGCTATAAATTTAGTTTAAATTTCTTTAGCCATGTGATACTTCGTAATTTCTTTAAATACATCAAACGATTGGCTAAAGATGTCAATATCTGGATCATAAGTTTATATATTATTACTAGATGACCCAGCGAACTTCGTACCGCCCAACTTTAAAATTCCATAACTTGATCGCAGCGCCACCTACCGGGTCCAATTGCGAATCTAAACCATTCCCAGATCCCCTTGAACACACACAAAAAATTTCATCAAAATCGGTCCAGTCGTTTGAGAGAAGTTCAGTGACATACACACTCACAGAAGAATTATATATTTAATAAAGATATTGATTAAGAAGTATATACCTGTATTTACTTAGATCAGTACCCATACAAGATCAGTTTAAATTGTGTGTTAGATATCCGAAACATTTCCGATTCTATTAAAATTACGTAAAAGCTAGTTTGCCATCGCAAACACTTTTATCAAATGACCGGTTTTCTAAATGCAGATTTAAACCCATTATTTGGTCAGTGATCTTTGATTTTATTGTTATATATCTATATATAATATTGCGATATTTTAGGCAACTTTTATCTCAATATAACTGAACTATTTATGTATGAAATTAGATGATTTAAAAATAATTATAATTGAAACTTCCGCAACATTGTACCTGTTTCGCCAACATGTCATTAAATAATAGTTAATTAATTAATTATTTGTCTAGTATCCATAATACAAACTCTGTTTAGTTTGGAACTAAATGATGTTGTCCGTCAGATATCAGAAATATTTATTTATTTAAATAAACGATATTGTACAAAAAGGGGCCAAGTGCGAGTCGGACTCGCCCATGAAGGGTTCCGTACCAGCAAGTAACATCATATAAAAGTTCTTGTAGTTCGTTGTAACTTTCATCGATGTTTTTATACTAGTGTATTGATTGGATGAAAGGTAAATTGCGTGTTACGATTTATGACGTATTAAAAAAAAACTACTAACTAGATCTCGTTCAAACCAATTTTCGTTGGTAGTTTACATAGTAATGTACAACATATATATTTTTTAGTTTTATCACTCTCTTATTTTAGAAGTTAGAGGGGGGGGGGGGATACACATTTTTCCACTTTGGAAGTGTCTCTCGCGCAAACTATTCAGTTTAGAAAAAAATGATATTAGAAACGTCAACATCATTTTTAAACACCTATCCATAGATACCCCACATGTATAGGTATGATGAAAAAAAATTTTTTGAGTTTCAGTTCCAAGTATGGGGACCCCCAAAATGTATTGTTTTTTTTCTATTTTTATGTAAAAATCTTAATGCGGACAGACAGACAGACTTGACGAATCTATAAGGGTTCCGGTTTTTTGCCATTTGGCTACGGAACCCTAAAAACCTGGGAATAAATTAAAACATATTATAGCTTCATATGAAAATATGCAAAACTTATGAAATTGTGAGTCGTTCTACTTTATACTTGAACAATGTTAGTACAAATGTTTATTGAAACGTGTAATGCCTTATCGAAATATTTCAATGTTATTGGAACATCTAGGTACTACTTGACGGTATGGTGTTGATATAAAACAGCATTACCTACATTTTAAACCTGCCATAGTGACTACTCTGCCTGATGGAAAGCATGAGTAGAATCTAAGAGTATTGTTATATCATCATCATCAACAACCCATAACGACCCACTGCTGGGCTCGTCTCAGGAGAGTTATTGTATAGTTCACGACTGTTATCTTATGGTAAAAACCGGGACCGACTGCTTAACGTGGCCTCCAAATCACGGAAACCCGCATTACATATCATACCACAAACGGTCACCCATCTAGATATTGACCGCGCCGTCGTTGCTTACCATCGGTGTTTGTTTCAAATCACCTAAGGCCCCTCATTTATGAGCGGTTTATTATAAATGCAGACAAAACAACATGGCGGATTAGTAAGGTGGATCATGTGGCCTCCGGTCTAGCAGTCGACAGACAGACAGACACCACGAATACTGTAATTTTAGGTTGATCTTCTGTGCAAGAGTTAGTTCCCCCCGACTCGAGCCGAACCGTTTGTGCTGAAATTAGCGTGGCTCTGGTACCTATACTGTCTTCCTAGCCTTTATTCCTAAGATTATTTTGTCGTCAGCTACTAGACAAACCGATTTTACGTGAATGTCTGTTTTTCCACGGAGCTACTGGCATTGGACCTTCACAACTCTGAGGAAGAACTGTAATTCGAAGGTTGAACTAGTTGTCAGTATATTTGAGGGCACTGACTTCCAAATAACGATTGCCATAGATGTTCATGACAACCTACTACCAGTGTTATTACCTCACTAATTAAACTCATCCTCCTAGCCTTATTCCCAAGTTTATTTGGGGTCGGCTACTTGTTCAACCGGTTTTACCTGAATTTCAGTTTTTCCACGGAGCGACTGGCATCGGACCTCCGCAACCCTAAGGGAGAACTAAAATTCGAAGATTGAACTAGTTGTCAGTATATTTGAGGGCACTGACTTCCCAATAACGATTGCCATAGGTGTTCATGACAACCGGGACCGACGGCTTTACGTGCTCTCCGAGGCACGGGCGTGAATCACCGCCTAACTTCCAAACTCCGGGCAGCTACATACTAGGAATTTCCTAAGAAAATCCCAAAAACACTTTTTGGCCCGACCCGGGATTTGAACCCGAGACCTCTTGATTAGCAGTCGCATACGCTAACCACTAGTACCTCACTAATTAAACTGCAGACTTTAAAGTTGTTCGTGATCACAAGCCCAAAAACAAGAACGAATAATACAGAAAATGAAAAACAGATGGTTGATCGCCAAGGTTATGTTACAATTTAAACAATACGTCGTTCTATAAATGTAGGTAAATAAAGCTGTAGTGTTGTATAAGGGGGGTGTCACTCCGCAGTTTAGGTATAGTCGGCCGGCTGCCTGCCGAGTCAGACACGCCGGTCGAACAGACATCGTCCGAACAGTTCAGAGTTACACGATAGAAAGAGACGCAATTGTAGGTAAATATAATCGTAGTGATTCGGCGCTGTGCGATCTAAATTGAACTTAATTTTTTGACACCGAGGGTATCTTTAACTTTAATTTACTTTTCGGAGTGAGTCTTCTGTGCTGGTACTATTATGTATTCTGTGGTTGTATGTCAGATCAACTGAACAGTTTTTTCTAAATGTATCAAAGTTTGGTACATATCTTGATAGCGTTACTTTCTGCATTTAAAATCAAGAAATGTAATAATTTATACATTACAGTTGAATGCTATCTCTATCATTGACACAATTATAATCTTTCAATGGAAACTGTATTATCGCTATAATATACACTATCGTCAAGGAATCAATAAATCACAGTCTATTTACGATTATCGATTGTAGTTGTATAATTGTAATTCAATTGACTAATTGATTATAAAATCTGTACAAAATAAATACGTTACATGTTAATAAATGTTTCGGACACTTTACGGACAACGTCATTTAGTCCCAAACTAAACAGAGCTTGTATAATGGGTACTAGACAACTGATAATATAATACATAAACATACTTTTATTTTGTAAATACATACATATTATACATAAAAAATATCCTAACTTCGAAACAAATATTTGTGGATTACACAAACATTTGGTCCAACCCGAGAACGAACCCGAGACCTATAGCACAGCAGTCGCATGAGGCAGTCAAATGTTGTAGGTAACGGATATATGTACTTTAACATGAATTTAGTAAAAAACTTTAAATTTGATATTGCACGTAGATTGTACTTTATTTTAATTTCTTTGAATGAATTTCCATTCCTACCTTCCTGAACCCTTCCTGCGCGAGTCCGACTCGCATTTGGAAGATTTTTATTCATAAAAACAATATGATAGAGTCACGGTCTATAACAATATCTGCATAGAAATCCGCCAATGAGCCGAATCGAATTCAGTGCAGTCGTAAAAGTATTGCGTTTACAAAACGAATTTTATTGTACATTACAATCGACATACATGCGGTAGTATACACAGCTGTTTTAGTGCTAATCTATATATATATATATATATATCTTAATATATTATCTAATAAGATATATAATATATATCTTATTATATATAATTCTTGTGTGAGTGTGTATGTCACTGAACTTCTCTCAAACGACTAAACCGATTTTGATGAAATTTTTTGTGTGTGTTCAAGGGGATCTGGGAATGGTTTAGATTCGCAATTGGACCCGGTAGGTGGCCCTGCGATCAAGTTCTGGAATTTTAAAGTCGGGCGGTACGAAGTTCGCTGGGTCAACTAGTATATATATATATTATTCTTGTTTCCTCCCCTCACCTCGCAGCTAAGCACGGTCAGAGTTCAGCTAGCGGGTTTTCCTATCACGACTTACTATACCTATCCTATCGTATCCGACCTCCTAAACCTAAATCTAAAATCATTTTGCAGCGGAATTTCAAGGCTATGAACATTGACGCCCTTACAGGAGATGCCAGCGACATTGACTGGACACCTCTCTACAATGCAGATAGCATTGACGATAAAGTTAGTTTTTTCAATGCTAAAATATTGTCTCTTTACGATAAACACGCGCCTATAAAGGAGATGAAAGTGAAACGTCTCCCGTCACCATGGCTAACTTCAGAAATCGAAGCGCTTATCCACAAGAAAGCGATAGCTAAGTCAAGGTTTAGAAAGAATCCAAGTGATCATAACCGGGTTAAATATGTATCCATCAGGAATCAATGCAGCAAGGTGTGTAGGAACGCTCAACGCCGATACATTCACAGCTCTGTTGAAAACGGAGATCCAGCTAAAGTCTGGAAATTCTTAAAGTCTTTGGGAATAGGCAAATCTGCTCATGACTCTTCTCCAAAAAATATAGACTTAGATCTACTTAACCAACATTTTTCTGCTCCAAATTTTTTTAATAAAGTTACAAAAGATGCTACCCTGAAACATCTTACTTCCGCCTCGACCCCTGACTGTTCTCCCTTTTTCTTTAGTCAATTTTCAGATTGTGATGTTAAAAAGAGCATAATATCCATTACTTCGAATGCAGTGGGCTCTGACTGTTTGAGCCGTAATATGATCCTCCCAATCCTTAACGAAATCCTACCTGCCATCTGCCATATTTTAAATTACTCGATCTCCTATAGCGTATTTCCAAAGGCTTGGAAGAACGCAGATATAATACCTATCCCGAAAAAGAAAAACCCTGGATCCTTTACCGATTACCGCCCTATCTCTATCCTGCCTTTCCTCTCCAAGGTCCTCGAACGTCTCATTCATACCCAATTTTCGAAATTCCTTTCCGTAAATCAGCTCTTAAATCCTCTCCAGTCTGGCTTTCGTCCCGGCCACAGCACTACCACTGCTCTAGTCAACATTACGGAGGACATCAGATCCGCTATGGAAAACGGTGAGCTGACAATCCTAACACTTTTGGACTTCAGCAATGCCTTTAATACTGTCGATTTTGACATATTGTTATGTATATTGCGCTCTCTTAACATATCTCCAACTGCAATTGAATGGTTTCATAATTACCTGTTTGGTCGCCGGCAACGCATTAGCCTGGAGAACAATGTCTCTTCTTGGTGTAGTACTAATGCTGGTGTACCTCAGGGCGGCGTGCTATCTCCCCTACTTTTTTCTGTTTTCATTAATACCATCACTCATGATCTTACTTCCTCCTACCACCTTTACGCGGATGATCTCCAGATATACACCAGAGCACCACTGGCTAATCTGGCCAGTGCAGTAAACACCATTAATGCTGATATGGAAAAAATATGTAAGTGGAGTATTTCCCACGGCTTGAAGATCAACCCGTCAAAAACTCAAGCCATTGTCGTTGGCAGTTCGAGAATGATTTCCAAAATCGAATGGTCGTCACTGCCTCAGGTCTCTTGCGACGGCACACTTATCTCGTATAGTGACAACGTAAAAAACCTGGGGATCTATGTCGACAGCACCTTTTCGTGGGGCCCTCAGCTGCGGGAGCTAAGTCGCAAAATGTTTGGCACTGCGGGATCTTTGCGTAGACTACGCAATTTCCTGCCCACCTCTACGAAGATTGCTCTTACACAATCCCTTCTTTTCCCTATCCTTGATTATGCAGATGCCAGCTATCTAGATCTTACTGAAGACCAATTAAATAAGCTCGAAAGACTCCAAAACCTCTGTATAAGATTCATATTTGGATTAAGGAAATATGATCATGTCTCCGATTATCGTGTAAAGCTTAAGTGGTTGCCCATCCGCCTTCGCCGGAATGCACACATTCTTTCTCTTCTTTATAACATTCTCTTTAATCCTCTTACCCCGCGTTACCTTAAAACTCGCTTCACCTTTTTACATGACTCACATAACAAATCACTGAGGTCGTCAGAGAACCTGAGGTTAAAAATGCCAGGGCATTCCACCAAATTTCTTGACCATTCCTTCACGGTCCAAGCTGTTCGGTTGTGGAATGCCCTACCAGTTACGATAAGACGTGCACAAACACCATCTACTTTCAAGAAACTTGTAAAGGAGCATTACCTGGGAGCCACCAAGGTCCCTTAACCTACTTTCTCTTCTCAAACAATTAAGTCGCATTCCTTCATTTAAGCATTTCATCCATGTTTGTATTTATGTAATAATCCACACTATATATCACTTTATAACCATATTATAGTCCCTTAATACTGTTTTCTTCGTTCACCTACATTTAACACACCGGAAACTACCCTATACTTTCTCCTATGTTTATTCTCCATCCCATGGTTGCCTGTAAGAGATTGCCTACGAGCGATAAGGCCGCCACTTGTACCAACATAATGTAACTAGTTCTAAGCCCTAACTGTATTTTTTGTTTTTTTCTGGTGTACAATAAAGACATTATTATTATTATTATATAGTAATCTAGTTAACTGTCATGAAAATATGAATATCTATATACTATATTATCTACACAAATAAATAAAAATGCCTTTTTGTAATATCAAATGAACCATTTTTTACTAAATTCACATGAAAGTATTTATCATACATCAAAAATTAATTTCTTTTTGACTGGCTTTTGGCTGCTGGTCAAGAGGTCTCGGGTTCGATTTCTGGGTCGGTCCAAATGTTTGTGTGATCCGCAAATATTTGTTTCGGAGTCTGGGTGAAAACGCCAATATGTATAATATGTATTTACAGAAGTTGAATATATACCTTTATCGAAAAATGGTTTTCAAAAGGTATCTATCTAATGATACCCTACACGATGGGGTAGACTCGTGAAAAAATACAGCCCCACTTTACGTGTAGGGGAGGTACCCCAAATAAAAAATATTTTTAGTAATTTCATATTCATGCAAAGTTTCATCTCTCCAGCACCAACCGTTTGGGCGGTAACCGATGACGAATCTATTAGGGTATTTGTATCATTTGTCCAGTGCCTATAGTACAAGTTTTAATTAGTTTGAGACTAAAGTGCGTTGTGTGTAAGATTTCTGTAATATTTATTAATTATTAAATAAGTACTCGTCCGTGTGGTGACGGATTAAGAATACAGAGTGTCACCACCCCTATTCATCTCGCGGGTGTCGTAAAAGGCGACTACAGGATAAACTACGCAAGACAACATCAATGCAAAGAGAAGGAAAACTTGAAACCAACCCTATCCCAAACCGGTTGGCCAGCGTGGTATAGTAGGCCAAAACCTCCTTTCAAAGGAGAGGCCTATGTCCAGCAGTGGACTGTTAAAGGCTGTTGATGATGATGAAATAAGTACTTACCAATACAATCTCGTGTAGAACGTTTGGTGGTGATCTGTCTATCACCGAGTGTACTGTTCGCATGAGGACAGAGAAACCCTCATTGTGAAATACGATAATGACAGAAGTGCTCGGCAACTCCTCAGGATAGTGCCAGTACTTGCACTCGTCGAGACGCGTGTCAGGGATTGACCTGGTATAGAAAAGAAGACGTATTTATCAACAAACAAATAAATATGAAGTGATTGTTTGTAATCAAACGAAGAAGGTAGTAGAGGCATCCACCCTCTCTCTCTACTGCCTTGTTCGTTTGATTACAAACAAACAAGGTAGTAGAGCGACGCTGATTTCAGCACGAATGGGCCGGCTCGACCGGGGTAGTACTACCCTCACACAGAAGACCAATCTAATAATGACAGCATTCGTGTCGCTACTTTGGTAGACTTAAATAATAAAAGAACAGGTCTTTAATAAATGCGTATAAAAGTATATACGGTACTTATTGTTTGTCTGTTTGGTCAGGATAATGTATGGAAAAGCTGGACCGATTTTGAGGGAAATTTCTTTTTCTTTACTCGCGCTTAACAACAATAATCGCTGGTGAGACTAAGCTAGTATTTATCATAGGTGATACGATGGTACTCGAAGTGTATGTTGACCTTTAACGGACAGGTCGCTTTACATCGTAATGAACTAGTCGTTTTCAAAACTAGTTATCCATTTTCGAAAGATTTTCTAATTTTATTATATATTAGTTTATTACTAGCTCAGACTGGCTGCGTTACCCGCGTTTGTTATTGTAAGCTTTATCAGCTGTCGGTCAGTGAAGGTTCCGCCAAAATTAGTGAGTTTCAGAGATTAACCGAAACATATAGACAGACGGACTAATTTTTAAATTTGTTATTTGGTGTAAGTATCGAATTAACTTTTAAAGAAATGATTTAAATTTAAAGAAACACACTTCAATTTTATCTATTTGTATGAATACAGGATGGACCAAAAGTTCGTTTAAATTTGAATCGGTAGCTGCGACGAGCAGCGACGGCTGGGTGGGGCGGAGGGGCTACGAAGCGCAAAAGCGGCCAATGGAAATTCAGTACCATGGCGTCGTTTAGTGATAAACAACGTGCGTTCTGTGTACGAGAGTACTACCGCAACAACTATTATTTTACTCTAGTGACTGCACTAGAGTAAAAGAGTGTTCATTATCACGTACGGCCCATTTGTGTACTTTAATAATAACTAGACAGTTTTGATACCACATAACTATTTTCTTTTAAATCATCATTTGAAATGTAAACGAACTTTTGGTCCATCTTTATATATATAATTCTTCTGTGAGTGTGTATGTCACTGAACTTCTCTCAAACGACTGGACCGATTTTGATGAAATATTTTGTGTGTATTCAAGGGGATCTGGGAATGGTTTAGATTCGCAATTGGACCCGGTAGGTGGCGCTGCTATCAAGTTCTGGAATTTTAAAGTTGGGCGGTACGAAGTTCGCTGGGTCAACTAGTTCTGTATATAATATAGATTTTCTTACCTGTTCATAGCAATATCATCGGAAGCTGCGATATTCATGCCGTACTCGCTCTCCGATTCAGCAACATCATTCGCCCTGTCCTGAGACATGTGATACGGCCGACCCTTTTCACCTGGCCCCGTTGTATCTTTGAGATTCCTAGGCTCAAAGTTTCCGAGCTCTGAAAAATATATATTTAAAAAAAAACTTTAAGCACTATGACTTCTATGAACTGAACTACTAATTCACAACGGCTTTTGCACCAACTTCCCCTAATTTTAAAGGGTCTCATAGGAAGGGTGATATTTTTATTTTCACCAATCTTTATACGACACCTACGTGCTTAGAAGTCTTTTAAAATTATGCGGCTATTTACGTTAGGCCTTCTGGTGCTCCTTGTTAGGAGACGGTTAAAGTCTAGTTGGTGAAATGAGTATTAGCCTACAAGCCTAATGTGAGTTTGGCTCGCACTGACATATTCACTATAGAGCATCACGCTAAGGAGTAGATACTAACTGAAGTTCTCCTCTGCCAAAGCATATGCCCAAATGGGTATTTTATAACAGTGCCTGTATGTGTGAAATATTGTTTTCATTGTTATGTGTGAGTTAATAGTGACAGGGGAAATTATTTTTGTATGTGAGTCTAAAATGTGTGTGTGAAGATTTCCCCCGCATAAAATGTCAGGCTGTTTTGTATCGAAAAAAGACGGTATGGCTATTCCGCCTGCGGTAGGTAGGCCTTTGCTGCTCTATGAAATTCAGCAATCACAACGCCAAACGCGATTGCTGACGAATAAACAAAATTGATGTGTATGTTTGTGAGATTTAATTAATAGCTTTTCACTAAAGTATTTACGGTACCGACTAATTTTGCCGGGACTTTAGCTAGCAGACAGCTAAAGTCCTAAGGAGTGACTTAGGCTATGTTTTTTAGATTAGCTTCGCTCCGCGGTTATTGTTATAAAGGTGCAACAAGAACTACGCGTAACACCGCAGGAGCAATTAGTACGAAATAAACTCTCACTAGGCCTTTTAAATATATTTAAACCAGTATAAGCCTATCCCTTCCTTATCATAATTTTGATATTTTCCCGACTAGCATCAAAAGGAGGGTCATGTTTTTTCAATGGAAACACTTTTCTAGATTTTTCTATAAACAGGCCTTTAAGGTCGGAAGTTTCTGGAATTTCGAGGACAGCATCTAGCTAAATCCTTTTACTAAAAATAGCTCTTAAGAATGTGTTCTTGAAACAAAACTGTTTTGGAATGACGCATCTGTTAGTAAACATCACCCTTTATTTATAAACGGTTATATCATCAGAAGATTCATTAAAGTTATAAATTCGAAAGTGACTTTGTCTGTTACGCTTTCGCGGGTAAACCATTGGTAAAATTTGATACATTCTTGATGAAGGACTTAGTTTTTACTGCTTGAATTAAGAAAAACCACAGACAAAAGTTATTCCTACTCTATAAAACCTATACATAAAAATTTAGCAACCTTTACCTTTTTTGGAGGAAGAAGTACTTATAATGAAATAAAAAAATAAATTACCAAAGACAAGATCAATTTTAAGTCAGTTTCCATTTTCAAATGACCACTTATCATAGTCACTAATGACAACATGGAAATACTTTTGAAATCTAATCAGAAATTATACCTAACAAGAATATTAACTTAATTAGTCCTATCTAGATAAAAACACATTTTGTTTCCTTCGATCCCCAATTTAAACAAATTAGTTTACAATAAACATCATACCAACACAATCACACTATCACATCAACAGTTTTTAATAATCCACTGCTGTATACAGGGTGAATTTTTGAGACGGGACAGTAAGGGCAGGTACCTTAACCGTTATAGTTACAGGAAAACGCTTTTAGGAGACTATCCATATTTTTTCAAGATATTCTGATCTGCATTTACAGATTTTGGAAAAAATGTACAGCCAGCAAGAAAATTGACATTTTATACAAAAACTTTTTTTGATGCCAATCGATTCTGTTTCTTATAAGGATCAAATGTCTCTATTGGACCGACTGAGGTTTGAGTACTAGAAATGTCAGAAATCGCAAAAAACTTATCCCATACATTTGTACGGAAATAAATCATTTTAATTTGTATTTTAGACACAGACAAACATAACTTACATCTACGAAATAAATTGCTCAAAATGACCGATGTTTTCACGAATACATAAGTTCACTCGTTCTTATACTGAGCTAGTAGCAGCCGATAAGTTTCTTGGATAGATGTCATTTAAAATCCTTGTCAATACATCTTTCAGCTCCTGAATACTGTTGTATTTTTTATAGACTTCGTTTTTTAGGTAGCCCCACAGAAAAATACCGAGAGGCGTTAGATCGGGGCTGCGAGGTGGCCACTTGGTTTGTGGCGGAGTGCCATCTTGCTGAAAAGAAATCTTTTCGCAATTCGTACAGGAGCCATTCATCCAACTGGTTTTAGAGATTCTCTAAAATGACTTCGTTATACACGGCAGAATTAAGAGTACCTTCATAAAATTCCACCATTACCACTCGGTACTTGTCGCAGTGGATACTTATTTGCGTACCACATCAATGCAGATTTCCTGTGTTGGGTTCCTATTATTTACAAAATACGCTTCAATTAAGTTCAAACAGAAAAGAAATACAACAGTATTCCGGAGCTGAAAGATGCATTAACAAGGATTTGAAATGATATCCATCCAAGAAAATTATCGGCTGCTACTAGCTCAGTACAAAAACGAGTGAACTTATGTATTCGTGAAAACATCGGTCATTTTGAGCAATTTATTTCGTAGATGTAAGTTATGTTTGTCTGTGTCTAAAATCCATATTCATCATCATCATCAGCCTTTCTCAGTCCACTGCTGGACATAGGCCTCTCCCATTGCACACCACTTTCATCGATTTTGGGATTCTCGCATCAAGCTCCTTCCGGCCATCTTGCGCAAATTGTCACTCAACCTGGCCTGTGAAAATCCATATTAAAATGATTTATTTCCGTATAAATGTATGGGAAAAGTTTTTTGCGATTTCTGACATTTCTAGTACTCAAACCTCAGTCGGTCCAATAGAGACTTTTGATCCTTATAAGAAACAGGATCGAATGGCATCAAAAAAAGTTTTTGTATAAAATGACCATTTTCTTGCTGGCGGTACATTTTTTCCAAAATCTGTAAATGCAGATCAGAATATCTTGAAAAAATATGGATAGTCTCCTAAGAGCGTTTTCCTGTAACTATAACGGTTAAGGTACCTGCCCTTACTGTCCCGTCTCAAAAATTCACCCTGTATACACCTTTTGTCAGAAAGGAAAAATGATTCATTGGTTTTCATTTTATAGTATGAACATGAAAGTTACCAAGATAATAGATCAAATCACTCAACACACATACACAAGTGGATTTTACCTTAAAAACACACACACATTAAAAAGTTAGAATCCCAATTTCAGGAATGACAGCATAAGAATTTTTATTTAGTATTCCAGTATATAATACAGGTTGGGACATAATAAATACATAACAATAATATAATTTATTATGTAAGTGAATCAAACAGACTCAAGTGGATTAAATGTATGTCTGATCTAAAAAGTAAATAAGAAAAACCGTTCAAATTGGTTGTTTTTATGTTGGAGACGAATTAACAATAGCATAAATTCAGTATATGTACTGGGATGTCACTATAATATGGCACACACAAAATAAGTTAAATTATGTACTTGAAATAGAACACCAAGATTACTTTAAATTTTTATTCTAGATGAACTCACAGTAATGCAATCAAAAGAGATAGGGCAGAATAATAAACCAATACTGCTCGTTAATTTCAACAGAACGACAGGAGAAAAAACTAGAAGAATATGGTAGCAATCTTTAAACACAATCAACTTTAAATGATTATGTGTAATATGAAGGGATTCAAAGTACTCACATTAATTATACACAGTAACTATTTTATATTACGAGATGCATATCATACTAGTCGATTGTGCGTTTTAATATTCACATAACTTCTACCAAAAATATAAAGTATGTTCTTTAGAATATGAATGAAGCATTATATAGACAAAAAAGCAAGCTGGACTAGTGTGAAAATATATATAGCACTCTCCAGGTATATATAGGACTTCGTCATCGCACATGAGAAGTAATATAAAAATTTAACGGTAATGAGATTCCAATAAGAATGTACGTCAATAATTAATGATCTAATAGTACTGTTATTTCTACTCCACGTAATAAATTAGTTACATATTATAGAATTATTTTATAAAATCAAACAATGAATTCTACAATTTTTATATCAGGTAATACCGTAAATACTCTTTGGTCCAACGAGTCCAGTTGAATTTAAATCTAAATCAGGTAGAAAGTTTTTGTACTGGTGCCCTAGAAAGGAATAAAAATGATTTCTTTTGAATCATGGTGTATTATGACGAATTTATATAAAACTGGAAACAACAATTAATTTAGGTTTACTTTTTTATACCTTATAAAATAAATTCAATAATTTAAGAAGAAAATTAAAACAAAATGTTTTTTTTTTATATCTACATGTAAAATATGTATAAAGTAGTTCAATAACTGTCACCAGAAAAACAAACCACTGCTCAGAAAATGAGTTTAAACAAGAACAAAAATAAATGTTGAACTACAATAAAAGTGTGGTAAAATTGGATATCTCAATAGTTTGCGATACAACTGTGAATATAGCGATACATAGGCAATTGTGCACTTTACAAACATGTATCGACGTAACAAAAACATTGCGAGATTATCAGATACGCCGGCTCACGAGGCCACATAACTGTACTTACTAAAACATCAATTTACGCCACTATATACCTTATTATAACTATAAATTCTTTTTACCTGATTTCAAAGTAGGGTATACATTCCGGTGAGACTTATAATAGGCCGGTTGAGAGTCAGAAATAAGAGCACTCATGGATTCTACACCAACGTTTTCACTGGACCATTTATGCAAGGCGATCAATAAAAGTAAAAGAATCACACATGCTCCACCCATACGAATAATCCTCCCTCTCCTTACGTTAGTGATCCTCATTTTTAAATTTAACACTTGTACATAACAAAGTTAAATTTTAAAATAATTTTTGAAAGACGAATATTCGTCTACGACTGACTCGCGGGTGACGTTAGTATGACAACGTCAACAAATACTACGTTTCGTTTCTGTGTTGCTGTCTACGCGCGATTGGTGTTACTAAGTTGACCAAAGTTACTGGAAACTTCACAGCTTCGGTTTGTAGAAGCGGAGTTGATAAATTTTAAAATACTAAATGTCACTCTATCATGGTAAATAATCCAGTATGAGCTAGCTAAAGCATTCCCATGCGTGGGCGTCTGATCACGAAGTAATCGTCGACTACATTGGATGAGACCTGTTCCCATGGTGAGGAGGGCTCAGGCGCAGTGTTTTTTTTCGGTGAAGATGTAATGCTCTAGAAAGAGACCACTGAAGGGAAGAGTGAGGGATGACATTCGCAAACAACAACTACAGTGATTACTAATTCTGGAGACAGATTAGTTACAGCGGTAGGAAGTGAAATGGTGGCCTGACTGAATTACTACTGACACTATTTTTACTGACACTAAAATATTTTCTTTAATTGTAAATGTAGCTTTGCATTTCCTGTCTTTCATCAGTTAAAAACCTGAGAAAGATAACAATCATTTGCACCGCAGCGCATGTAAATTGTTAATTATTTTAGTAGGGAACGTAAGGCAGACACGATATTAGACTTGCGAAGATTGAAAATGAACCAAATGCAGTTATTAAGTTTATTAAGGAGGTCTGTGTTCAGCTTGAAGTCATACTACAATGGTAATGTTAATATGACTGTGTGAGCATAGTTTTGGTTTGGAAATTCCAGAGGCGATATAGTGTTCGCATGTTTCAAGTTACCTGTTTATTCCCGTGAGTAAGCTCACCACTCGAGAGTTGAGTCAAACTGTAGACCTTTGACCGGGGCCAAAAGGTAAAAATGTTTTAGGGCTTTATCTGTCTGTCTGTCTGTCCATCCGTCTGTCTGCCTATCTGTTTGTTCCAACTAATCGCTGGAATGGTTGAATCGATTTTAACGGGACTTTCACTGGCAGAATGACCTAAGGAGTAACTTCGGCTATTTTTTAGACTAGCTTTGATGTGCGGCGTTACCCGCAATTTACAACAATAACCGTGGGTATCACCGCGGTATTCAGCTGGTACAATAATAAAATACATAGCTAATTTTTAATTAGACTTAATTCTTTATTCAACTTCTTTTTAATAACCGACTTCAAAAAAAGGAGGAGGTTCTCTATTCGTCGGTTTTTTTTTATGTATGTTCAGCGATAATTTCGTCGTTTATGAACCGATTTCAAAAATTATTTTTGCATTGGAATGGGTGTAGCTTACAGGTAGTCCCATCTTAGCCATATTGGGATCTGATGATTTGATCCCAAGGAAATCGAGGGAACTCCTCAAATATCATAGGCACAATTGTCGCGATTTGGGTACTCGGAATAATTTTTCTTTGAAGTCGGTTCCTTTTTGTTAAAATTAATACATTACAATACAAGTTGTTCAAATGGAGTACACATTTCACAGAAGACATTATGAAGATATAAACATGACAACAGTAATATTAACAGTTGCTAATGTCAGGCATTGTATGGCCGAGACAGTCATTCCGCCAGCCGTACCATGCCAGGAAATTATGTCGCTCGAAGATCAGCTTAGCGCATGCTGCTGCCTTTGTTATATCGTCTGACAGTAAATCTGAAATTATAAAGACATAAAATATTATTATTATAATACATGTGACGGATTAAGAATTACGGAGTCTTACTATCTATTTTACATCTTGCGGGTGTTGAAGAATCGAATAAGGGACTAAACTGCGCCGAACAATACTGAGCAACAGCTTGGGCCAGATTGACCTCGATTACCTATAAGGAGATGCCTACATACGCCAGAAGTGAACTGATAATCGAAAATGGTGTTCATGATGATTAAATGAAAAAGAAAACAATGTATAGTACTTGTTTTTACCCGCTTTATATTAGCTTCACCTGTATGTTTGTTTGTAACCAACTCCTTTGGGTGCGATTTTGACCCACTTTAAACGGCCAGATTTCGTCCAAACTTTGTAGATTTATCGAGGACCGATGAAAATACACTAATTTGAAAAAAAAACTAAAAAAAGTGTTTAAAAATTAGTTTTTTTAGTCTAGAAAAAAAAATAGTTTTAAATATTTTCTCCTTTTTAATTTAAAAGCGTGTTTGTTTAATTTTTTAAAACTATTATTTTTTTCATTCAATTTAAACGACTATTAAATTCGTATTAATATAATGCTTTGTTTTTCTATATCGAGTGTTTAATTCGCTCGTTGGTCTAGTGGTTAGCGTATGTGATTGCTGTTCAAGAAGTCTCGTGTTCAAATCCCGAGTCGAGCCAAAAAGTGTTGTTGGAATTTTCTTACAGGAAATTATTAATAACAGCCCGTGCCTGAAGAGTACGCTAAGCCGTCGGTCCCGGTCGTCATGAACATCCATGACAATAATTATTGTGAAGTCAGTGCCCTAATATACTTCACCCTTCGAATTTCAGTTCCCCTCAGAGTTGTGGAGGTCCGATGCGAGTCACTACGTGGAAAAGCTGAAATTCTGGTAAAACCGGCTGAATTACTGGACGACCCCAAATAATCTTGAGATTAAGAGTAGGAAGATGGAAGTGTCGAAGAGTCGATTAAAGGAGTAAACCGAATAACAGACCTGGCCAGCGTGCTCTCCATTATTTGCAGAGTCCAGCAGTAAACTGATAATTATAAAGACATTGGATGATGATTTTAAACGATCGCGATGATTTAATTCATATTAATATAATATTTTGTTTTCTATCTCGAATATATAATTTAGTTGATTTTTAAATTAATTAAGACCTTTAATTTATTGAACTGCCTCGTTGGTCTAGTGGTTAGCGTATGCGACTGCTAATCAAGAGGTCTCGGGTTCAAATCCCGGGTCGGGCCAAAAAGTGTTTTTGGGATTTTCTTAGGAAATTCCTAATAGCTGCCCGGAGTTTGGAAGTTTGGCGGTGATTCATGCCCGTGCCTCGGAGAGCACGAAAAGCCGTCGGTCCCGGCTGTCATAAACATCTATGGCAATCGTTATTGGGAAGTCAGTGCCCTCAAATATACTGACAACTAGTTCAATCTTCGAATTTCAGTTCTCCCTTAGGGTTACGGAGGTCCGATGCCAGTTGCTCCGTGGAAAAACTGAAATTCAGGTAAAACCGATTGAACTAGTAGTCGACCCCAAATAAACTTGGGAATAAGGCTAGGAGGGTAATTTATTGATTTGATAAGTGTGTCGTGCTAGTTTTACCTCGTATTCGGTGTTACACTTCAGTCAGAAAACACTCTTTCGCGGCTTAAATGGAGACCATAGAGCACCATAGACCGCGGACCGGAAGGGAGTAGCTAAAGCGTCTTTTCCCATACAAAGCAGTCTGTCATTTTTAGCGGGAGAATATCTTCACACATACACGTTAATCTCACATACAAAAAAATTAACAATGAAAATACTAAAACAAAAATTTGAAATTTCACACGTACATAAACACATTCGGAGTCATAAGCCATAACAATGTAACAATGTAATGCATATGTCTATTTGGGCTAATGCTGTGACAGAAGGGAACGACTGCGTATAGCTACTCCCTACCGTGTTGCTCTCTGAATGGAGACGCGATTATTTATGCCTACCAAAGTGACTCTACTCGGCCTGATGGAATACATGAGTAGAATTCAGGAGTAGGGGTCACCATCCTCATTGTGCAGGCATTGCGGCATGCTGACCCATACCTCCGGAGACCAGGATAATGATGGGCCTCTGGTCTCACAGTCACCAACGAAATACGATAGCAAGAATTATGTATATGCTGTCATTATTAGGATGGTCTTCTGAGTGAGGGTAGTAAAAGTCTGGAACAAAAGCTAGAAAAAATTATAATATCTGTGATACTGACCAACACAGGTGACATTGCAGCCTTTTCCAGGTATACCGGTGTTGTTACACCAGTAATTTTCGTTGATCTGGAACAGGCCAAAGTCCTTGGAGCCATCCTTGCCTACTGAACCTATCTTGTGTGTCTTTCTTTCGCTCTGCTTTTCAATCAAACAAACCCCTGTAAGGACACCAACATTCTTTGGTTATCTATCTTTATGTAAATATATGTATTAAATATACAGTATTTTTTTTCAAAAATTCATAAGTTCAGTACTGATTGAGCTGAATTTTTTACATAATCAACAAATAGATTGAAATATTGTTTTATCTATTTTTCGTGCCAGAGAGCCATCCGTTAATTTTCATTAACATAACCAGAATATGCTACGGTGAAACTTGGCAGTGTACGTTATATGAAACAGTTGTTACGTATGTGTTATCAGTTTATTAATATATATTCTTATTAACAATTGCTTCATCAAGCCAAGAAGTATGTAATAAACACAAAATGAAGCCATAATTTAGTAACTGTATACTGTATAATTTTTGGTTGAAAATATTCGTATTTAAGCTAATGGAATAGTAAGAAAATGTTCTATGTTTTTGAATAGCAGTTAATCAAAAAGTTAACTTAAAAATTAAGATACAAATCTCACAATGCTCATCAATGTGTAATATGTAATAAACACATTTTTAAGTGTAATTGTAAACTGATTTGCTGTCTAAAATTTTCAAAGTAATACTTACAATCTGCCATTTTATCTTCTGGGAAATCCTGCCTTCTCAATTCTTCGACAAGATCACACCTTGTCTCAAAATATTTGCTCTCGCAATAGAACGCTGCAAGAGCGAACAGGAAAATCGTAATTTTCTGCATCGCTGTAAGAGCTGTAACGAATATTAAGCGCAAAACACACGTTTATTATTGGTGTTTGTGTCGCGTTTTCATGCGGTGATTCCACATTATCGTTTACACAGGTCAAAAGTCAGATTAAACTTATTGCAAAGTTATTCCCCTGTACCTACACTGGTGTGCGCAGTGGCTCACACATTTAAATACTGGACATTGTTGATAGACAACATAATACCTGGCAACACCAAACCTTTTGTTTTCTCTAAACACTGGTTGTATCTATGTCTATGTGTAACTGTGTGTGCAAAGAAATTTATGGGCGTTTGAGATTTTATGCACTCTTTTTTTAATTAATATTTCCATCATACATAATACTTATATTGTCTGTTGATCGTATTACCAGTTTGCAGCCAGCATCTGACAGTTTTGTGTTGTTTATATGTCGTTGTTGTGTTATTACGAGTATTATGGTTTTATTAGGCAAAAATTAAAAAAGATATATTTTTTATAGAATAGGAATCGAGGAGTCGAGTCATCTGATGGTGGTTTACTGCTCACACTGCCAATATATTTGTGAGTTGAAAGTCATAAGCACATGACAATCCTTTGAGTTCCTCCTTCTGGAATCGAGAAGGAGGTAGAAAGGGAAAGGGAGTTTTCGTCTCGGTAGCTGGGTAGGTAACTGCACTCATTCAGTGAAAAAAGTAACAAACTTAAATTGACACCGGTTTTTTGTGTGACTGGCGTATCACACCAGTGAGGTCATAGCCCTCACACAGATCGATATTTTAGTTGAAAACAATTATATTTTAATGAGTTCGGTTGACAAGTCGACAAGTACTTGTACCTCGTTATACCTTCCATATTTTAATCTGTTTAAGGCCACCTGTAGGACAAACTCACTGGAGAATTACTGGAGCTCTCACTACTTGTAGCTGCTGTTTCAGCAACACAGGTCTTGATGCACTTCTAAATTTGTTTAGATTAATTTGATAGTTAATTTGCTTCGATTAGTTAGTTTAGTTTCACTTACTGACTTATAAATTTAGTTTTTTTTTTATATATTTCAATAGAAATTACAAACCTAATTGACAAATTCGTGTTGATTTTCAATCGTAGCACATATAAACAAATTCACGCCTATATCTCATAAAGAGCAAGAACAGGCATCTTAAATTATTAGCCGCATTACTATCTTCCTAGCCTGTAATATACCCAAGATTATTTCGTCAGCTATATGTGGCATTATGTCTACAATAATTATAATCTTACTTACAAGTTATTTCTGGGGCGAATTCATTGGAAAATCCTACTGGAAGTTCATGTAAAAAAATTGGTAAAATGAGAATATAATAAGTGGGAAGGAATATTTATTTTGTGTATGGAAAAGACGGGTTAAGTCGGTAAACTACAGACCATCATGCTACAAAACTACTTAGGACGAGAATCTGCCACTGTACCACAGCAACATAAATAATAATACAACGCCATCTAGCCTCAAACTAAGCAGAGCTTGAAATATGTCATAATCAAACCCGAGACCTCAAGCCCAGTAGTCGCATATGCTACGACTGTGCCACCGAGGCGTAGATTACAACTATGTTGCTCTTTTATTAGAGGTTGTTGTAGTGAGATTATGTTACCATCGGAGATTACAGCTATCATTGGCCGAATATTAGTTATTTATTACCAGTACAGTTACAAATAGTGTCCAAAAAAGTAAATAAGCGTAGCAAAACTGTTACAGTTTTGAGCAAAGTACAAACGCAAGTTACTCTACGGAACGTTATTTATAGATGTGTATTGTCATATGAAGCACGTAATATTCTTCGAGATTTTATTAACACTTAACTTTATCAAGAACTTTTTTGCTGGCTATGCGGAGGTCAGATTATTCGAATTTCGTTCAAGCATAGGTAAAGTTGAGTGACTCCAAAACTTTGGATAAGTTTTCAATATTGGTTAGGAAAGAAAGGATTGAGTTTCAGAATGCCGATTGAAGTTCAAGCGGTTTTTCGTTCAATTGTAAAAGTACGGTGAACAAAAAGGGCACTTGATATTGAGAAATCGTTGAAGTAAAGTATTATATATGCTAAGTACTATTCTAAATATACCAACTAGCTTTCACCAGCTCTAGACTGTGTACCAAAATAAAAAAAAAATGGTGTAGTAGTTTTGGCGTGAAAACGCGACAGACAGACCTTACGCATTTATAATATAAAGTAAGAATTGAGAACGAGAACTTTCGTAGCGCGATGCAGAATTACTAGTTCCTTCGCAGTTAGTGTATGTTTATTAGATGATATTTCGATGATATATGTATTTAGATTATTTGGCTGATTTTACACCACACATTTTACCGAACTTTATCTACTTATTCATGAAAATCAATGATTAAACACGACATGATTAAATTTTAAGCTAGCCTTTAAGAGGAAGAACTATATAGGTTCACAGGTAAGTGTAATTTAGCTAAAATTATGAGACTACTGCTTGTTTTCACCAACTATTCTTGAACCGTCTCCTTATTAGGAGCCCTTAATTTAGCTACCTAATTTTTAATAGAAATCCAAGCACTACTACACTACCACCGCAGAATACATAATAGTTGCTACCACTACACGACTGCACGGTTGGCTTAGTGGTTTGCGTTAAGTGTTGGGATCAAATCCTACATAGAACAACACTTTATGTGATCCATAAATTGTAATCCATAAATATACAAAGAATATCCAGACTCAGAACAACACTTTATGTGATCCATAAATTGTTGTTCTGAGTCTGGATATTCTTTGTATCCGTTTCATGTTTGTTTATAGAGTCCTCTGCGACACAGTATATATATTCATAATGAGCACGTTGTCTTTAAAAAAAATACGCTTCAACTTTAGGGGACCGTGATTAAAAATGATGGTCATACAATTTCTAACAATAATCGTTTCAAAAAATTAAACGAAATCAATAATTAATACTGCTAGTAAAGAAACGTTCGGTTTGGCTTTTGATGCTTCATGTAATGTTTTATTTAGTTTAATTGGTAGTGTATCGCCACACCGCTTTTACTGCACCAAGTGTTGTGGGTTCTAATCCCACATTTTGTGTGATCTACAAATTGGTGTTCTAAATCTTGGTGTGCACTTTATGCACCTTATGCACCTTTAATGCATGTTTGTATATGATATGTATATTCGTAATGCAGAAGCAATCTTAAAAAAAGTCCTCCAGCTTAAAAAGAAAAACAGTAAGCAAAGGGCTTTATATGTGGTTTAGAAAGAAGTTATCAGTAAATGGGAATGACACTAAATTTATTTATTATACTTACTGTGTCATTGGTTATAGAGAAAAAAAAACAACTACATTTTCCTATCTATATTTATATATTTTTAACTTATAGATATAATGCGTTAATCAGTCAAAGCACGATATATATGTGATGGTTCACTATTATATAGGTTATATAATGCTGATATAGGATGAGTTTTTAACAGCTGCTGATATCAGGCAGAGGCTTGCCATCGCAATGGTTTCGCCATCCGTACCACGCCCTGAAGTTGTGGCGTTTGAAGATCTTCTTGGCACAAGTTGAGGCTTTGGTTATGTTATCTAACAACATATCTGAAAGGAAAATAAAATAATATTTAAAAAAAAAAAAAGTATAAGATGTCAGCCACTCGAAGGTAACGTTAGAGGGCAAGGGGGCGACTGGATGCAAAAAGCATAAGACAGGGCTCTGTAGTGTGCCTTGGGAGAGGCTTATGTCCAGCAGTCGACTGCTACGGGTGATGATGATGATGATAAAGATGGATTAGAATAAGGAGTATATCACACAGAAGACCAACCTAAATATGACAGCATTCGTGATGTCGTGATGTCGTCTCCTGGTCATCGGAGGCCGGAAAAATTATGTAGAAATATCTGACTAGACCACCGTTGTGTGGGTCACCATGCTGCATTGTCTGCACTCACAATCAGGGTGGTGACCTCTTTTCCTGGATTCTACTCATGCTTTCCATCAGGCAGAGTAGAGTCACTTTTGTAGTCATAAAAAAAACAGTGAATAGATACGTAATATTTTATGTGATCTCTAGTACTCACCAGCACAAGTGACATTGCAGTCCTTTCCTGGAGTGCTGGTTTTGCTGCACCAGTATTTGTCGTTGATCTGGAATAGTCCGTAGTCCCTGGAGCCGTTCTTGTTTACTGTTCCCATCTTGTCAGTTTTTCTCCCGCTCTCATTCTCAATCAAACATACCCCTGTAATAAATTCACATTTTACAATATCTTAAAGGCGAAATTTTGTATTGTTTGTTTAATAAATACTCTTTTTTACACAGATTTGGATAGAGTTTGGAATAGAGATAGATCATAATCATCATCATCATCAGCCCATCTTAGTCCACTGCTGGATATAGGCCTCTCCTTAGAAAGGAGGTTTTGGCCTACTATACCACGCTGACCAGACGGGTTGGTATAGGGTTGGTTTCAAGTTTTCCTTCTTTTTGCATTGATGTTGTCTTGCGTAGTTTATCCCTTAGTCGCCTTTTACGACACCCGCGGGATGAATACATAGTGACACTCTGTATTCTTTATCCGTCACGTCAGGGAACAGCTAGTGTAACATAAATAAAAAACTAATGCAAAACAAGCGATATAATTTGACATCAATTAATATTTAGTTGATTTAGATTTTTGTACACTCGTTATAAAAAACAATGTTTGAAATATGTGTGTGTAGATAATTTATACCATGAACCTTGACCGATTGATTGAATAGGTATGAAATGCTTATTATAGGTAAACAATAATATGACTTCTTTAAAAGAAAATATCATAATCTATATCATAATTTATTTATTGGGAAGTCAGTGCCCTCAAATATACTGACAACTAGTTCAATCTTCGAATTTCAGTTCTCCCTTAGGGTTGCGGAGGTCCGATGCCAGTCGCTCCGTGTAAAAACTGAAATTCAGGTAAAACCGGTTGAACTAGTAGCCGACCCCAATAAAACTTGGGAATAATGGCTAGGAGGATTTATCATAATCTATACAAATAAATAAACCTATATACTTTGATATGCATTTTTACTAATTGCATATCAAAGTATATAAGTTACTCCTCATATCATCAGCTTCCTGTCACTGAAAGTCCCGTAAAAATGGGTAAAGCCGTTGCAGAGATTACCCGAACAAAGAGTAGGTTTTTTGTTTAAATTATTTTTTGCATTTAAGTACCGAATTTACTTTCCTAATGTGTATTTAGTAAGAAAAGATTCATTTGATATTGTCACGACAGTAAGAAAGAAAGAAAAAAAAAAAGTTTATTAGTCACAATCAGAAAATATAAATAAAAAAGAAATATAACATTTAACAAGATTTAAAAGTAAATGCAAACAATAAAAAAAAAAAAAAAAATTCAACGTATTTTTTTTTTTAAATTCATACTTACAATCTCTCATTTTGTTTTCAGGGAACCCCTGATTTCTTAACTCTCGAACGAGTTCACATCGTGTCGCGAAATATTTTGCTTCGCAATGAATGCAAACCGCTGCTAAAGCGAACAGGAAAACCGATAACTTCTGCATTGTATACAAAAATAGAAAATTACTTGCTGTAATCACTAGTGAAGGTGCAGTGAGTATCTGAGCTCAGTGCCACAAACTCCCGTTATATATAGCAGCCGACAACAACTTATTATTGTTTTGTATCTGTCTTGGGATGCGGGGACTTTTTTTTATCGCGGTGCCCGGGTCATCTGCGAAACTATGTAATTACGGTAAATTGTTATAGCTTTATTTATTTATTAATTTTGTAATTAGTGGTCACACTTATTCGAGATAACAGGTTATTACCTACTTACTATGTGATTTGAATTTAGAATATTTAGATACAATATTTATAATTCGATTCGATTTATAGATAGACTTTTTTTTATTTATAACCATATCGTTTGTCTATATAAATTAAAATAAGAACTATGGATACTAAAATAAGAACAAAAAAAAATTCAAAAATCTTGAAATGAGGTTATGATTTAGAGCCTTTTTGTTAGTTGTCAGTATATTTGAGGACACTGACTTCACAATAACATTCGGTTCATGACAACCGGGACCGCCGTACGAGTATATTCTTACATTTTTTAAATAATCCTGACCCGGTTGTATTGGTTATTTATCACTTTTTTTTTATTATTAGATGGCGTCACCTATGGATTATGGATAACCTTAATCAAACGCAAATTATTGCAGTTCCCAACGGTACCTAATCTATACGGATGTAATTCCAAAGTCGCGCGTCAAAAAAAAAAAAGAAAGTGGCTGGTGATCAAGAGGTCTCGGGTTCAATTCCCGGGTCGGACCAAATGTTTGTATGATCTGTAAATATCTGTTTCGGAGTTTGAGTGTTTTCTATGTATAATATGTATGTATTTACAAAAAAAGTATGTTTACGTTTTTATATCAGTTATCTAGTACCCATATTAAAAGCTCTGCTTACTCCCAAACTAAGCTTTTAATATGGGTACTAGACAACTGATAGATATAGATAGATATTTAATATAGATTACCGTATATATAGATAGATTACCTTATAGATTACCGTTATCCGTATAGTCCAAAATATTAATTTATTATATTTTTTAGAAATATTAATTTTCTCAAAGTGAATATGGGCTATTTCTGAAATTCTGCTTTTATTTTACTGTATACTGTATTCGTTCTGTATTATTGGCCGTTGGAGTAGAAGAGTTCTGAAGTGGAGACCGTCTCGGTAAACGTAGTGTAGGACGCCCACAGTCGAGGTGGAATGACGACCTGCGTAAGATGGCTGGCAGGAGCTGGATGCAAGAAGCAGAAAATCGATCAGAGTGGTGTGCAATGGGAGAGGCCTATGTCCAGCAGTGGACTGCGATAGGCTGATGATGATTTCTTCTTGGTTGTTTTATAGCAGTGTTGGGTATAAATCAATAAATAATCAACATAACAAATTAATTGATTAAAAAAAAACACACCAAACCACTTTTTGGAAACACATGTACAACGGCATCTTCTTAGAAAAAAGTTTTCTTTCTCTTTGCAGTGATGTTGTACTGCGTGGTTTGCACCTTATTTCCATGGGTGCTGGTAAGAAAGGTGCCGCTTTCTTACCGGCACCCATGGAAAGACTAGTAGTGGCAACACTGTATTTTCATACATCTAAATTAATATCTCAGATTCTTTAAGTGATGCAAAGCCTTTTTATCGAGTAAACTATAGGTAATACATATAACATGCTAAAACTGTTGTGAAAACGGGGAAAATATATTCTCTTTGAGAGGTTCAGACACATGAGCTAATGGGACAGTAATAGTTTATTGGTTTTAGTCAGAGTCAATGTTAATGTATAATTATAATTTCCACAAACCACTGAACTCAGTACATTTCTACAAATAAATAAAATTAGAGTATATGCATTGATGTATTAAAAAACCCTAGATACACACTCAGCGTCGCAAAACCGTCCTCATAAAATAAGCGCACTATTGAAAATGGTGCTCATATTTCAAATAGTCTCGCGTCGCTCGCGTCTCTGTGCGCTCGTTAAAAATGCCTAAGTGTTCGATGCGGAATTGTTTAAAGTTTTAATTATAAGTTTATTTAATTTGAACTTTTTTGTATTTAGTTTTTAATAAGTTTTTATTCGTTACAAAATATATAATAATAATAATATAGTTATTAATCGAATTGCAAAAGGAAAGGGGGTCGTCCAAACGACGTTATTATTATAGTTCGTAAATATTATATTACCTATTATATCGATTAATTAGGGGACAACTTATGGGTTCGCGACATACTGCATGCTAACTTTCACATGGATTAGAAGATCGAGGTTTGTGATTAGAAGCCATTGTGGGTCGAAAAGTATAACGGCGGCTCCACATTAGTGCCGTGAATTCAGAGTGACACCCCCCTGGTAATAATATGTTCTACTAGGAAAAATTGAAATAATTGATTTTAAGAGTTAATATTTGTTTCATTGATGTACGCATGTCCTACCCAAAAACATATTTACGCTCGGATAAAAGTATAATTATGGGCTTAGAACACAATTTAACTAACTCTTAAAATACTAACTCAATGTATTTAAATAATTTTTTTTTACAAATATTCGTCTTCACTCCATGTTCTGTCCTGCCAGCTAGCTTCGGTCGTAAAATTTGATTGGTCATTGTACACTGCTTTGTAATAAAAACTTTAAGCAATGCGCGTAAGGTTGAATTTGCAAAAGATATGTTTATAGCATAACTGAAACTACCCACATTGATATTTTTATACATCAATGATTAAGTAGGATAGTTTCGTATGCCGCTTTTGTTTGAGCCCTTCGTACCGCCCAACTTTAAAATTCCAAAATTTGATCGCAGCGCCACCTACCGGGTCCAATTGCGAATCTAAACCATTCCCAGATCCCCTTGAACACACACAAAAAATTTCATCAAAATCGGTCCAGTCGTTTGAGAGAAGTTCAGTGACATACACACTCACAGAAGAATTATATATATAAAGATGGGGCCATGTTTATATATAAGATTATACCCTGTATTCTAGAAAATAAATGATTATGATTAATTCATTTGTAGTCTAAGAAAAATAACTAGTCATAATGTTTATGCGCTTTTAATACAATAGATAAATTATTCCATGTATTTGGATAACACTTTTTATTAACTGATAAGTTAATCTAAACAATAACACAGACATTTAATATTTTCCGTGGTGAAATATAAACACGTCATGTCTTCGTAATAGAGAATTGCTTTTGAGCTATAAAGAGTTTTTTTTTGTTTTAAGGTAAATCAAACAAATATATCGATAGATACCATATTACACATTGAAAACACTCAAATTCCGAAATCAATATTTGCAGAGCTTAGGAACGGGTATCGTGTCCCTCCATCACAAAGGCAGGATCCTCCGACCAGGCGAGGTTATCATGCCTGGTGGGCCACGCCCAAACAGTCGATGTTGGGATGTTGTATATGCTAATCGCGTGCGAGAATTTCTCTATCGCGATTCAGGATTAGTAGTAACTCCGTATAGTACATTACTTTTTTTCTTCGTGGTTCAGTGTTCCTTCGGCAGATGGCGCCGTTATATGTTTTTCGCTTGCTCTGTATGTAGAAGTCATCACATGCAGATCATATAAACATTTTGTTCGACCCCGATATCAACCTCAAGAACAGCAGTTGCATACGCTGCCAAAGTACCATAGAGGCAGTCTGTCTTGCAGAACTACTTATTGAAAACATGACACATTTACTACCTCAATACGCTGGCAAGACTACAGCGATCCGAAGACTGAAATGTATTCTGATTTTCAAACTTTCAGCTTAATAAGAAAAAGATGAAAAATAGAGTAATCAATCATCATATGTCTGTCCTGCCAATCTATCACAATAGTAATCTCATGACAGCTAACAAAATACAATAATGATGGTTTTTGATAGACAATTTAGAAATTGTAAGTTATTTAAAAACTATGCTATAGTCGTCACAAAATAAGAAGCCCGGTTTGAAATTTGTCATCGTGGCGTAACTAATACGATTAATTCGTGTTTTTGAGTGCAATTTTTCAATATAAACTTAAACTTGATGCTTATTTATAATATGCGTTGTGATAGTGTATGGGTAACATAGTAATTAAATAGGATTATGAATTTGATTTTTCAATTTCTTACATGCGGCATGTCAAATGACAAATGTCAAAACGGGCTTCTTATTTTGTGACGACTATAGTATAGGGTTAATTTCAAATTGTTTTTCGTTTGTTTGTTTTAAACAGACTATTAGAATGAGTTAAATAAAAAAACATCAACCTAGTGCTACTCTGACTCGCGAAAAAAAGATTCCGTACTATTATCTATATATATTACTTACTATACGTGATTTATATCGAGGCTAAATTCCTTTGTTGTATGGTAGCACACCTTAAATATTGCTTGTTATCGTGGCAATAGTAATGTTTTATCTGCGAAAATTTTTTTTGTCGAGCTATCATGGTTCATGAGATATAGCCTCGTGACAGACCGCCCGACAGCGGAGTCTTAATAAAGGGTCCCGTTTTTTCTTTTGTGTACGGAACCCTAAAAACCACCAAAACTCATCTTTGGGTAGGCAAATATTTTTGCGATTCGCAAAAATTTCGATAAGGCCGCAACATATAATGATTAGGCCAATGGACAGACGGCGTCGTACGATCGATCCTGGGGGGAGCTGAATTAACAAGGTCCTGGTCCTTTTCAAAGGGCGGTTTAACCGGCCGTCGGGGTGATTTTTAGTAGAAACACCACACTGTTATTGATAATTAAAAATGATAGTTTAAAAAAACTAAACAAACACGTTTTTAAACTAAAAAGTAGATAATAAATTTAATGTAACAATGCGTGGGGCGACGTTATTGAAATATTTTCAGAAAGCACCCCACCATTTGTTACATTAAAATTATTTTCTACTTTTTAGTTTTAAAACTTTTTTTTTTCTAGACTAAAAGAGACCAATTTGCTTAAACTTTTTTTTTTAGTATTTTTTTTTCAAATTAGTGTATTGTCACCGGTCCTCGATAAATTTACAAAGTTTAAATGAAATCTGGCCGTATAAGTGGGTCAAAATCGCACCCAAAGGAGTCGGTTACAAACATACAGGTGAAGCTAATATAAAGCGTTTAAAAAGAGTACTATTAATGCATTTGAGTAGTAATTTACCAACAAATGAGGAGGTCTGTTTACATAAGTATTTTAAACTATACTCTTATCTATTCTTTAACTGCCTCGTTGGTCTAGTGGTTAGCGTATGCGACTGCTAATCAAGAGGTCTCGGGTTCAAATCCCGGGTCGGGCCAAAATGTGTTTTGGGGTTTTTCTTATCAAATTCCTAATAGCATCCCGGAGTTTGGAACTTTGGCGGTGATTCACGCCCGTGCCTCGGAGAGCACGTAAAACCGTCGGTCCCGGTTGCCATGAACATCTATGGCAATCGTTATTGGGAAGTCCGTGCCCTCAAATATACTGACAACTAGTTCAATCTTCGAATTTCAGTTCTCCCTTAGGGTTGCGGAGGTCCGATGCCAGTCGCTCCGTAGAAAAACTGAAATTCAGGTAAAACTGGTTGAACTAGTAGCCGGCCTCAAATAAACTTGGAAATAAAGGCTCGGAAGACTCTTCTCTATTCTTTATTTTTCTTTCATTCAATGCCCCTCATCATTATTCATCACTGCCATACAGCACATATTTAGACAATAGAGACATAACATCGTATCACGTACATAAGGGGATGCCCCTGAAGACTGAATAATTATCACAAGCGGATTAGTCATCACATGAGTCAAAAAATATTTAACACTAACTTAGTCCCGCGGTGTTACACGCGGTTATTATTGTAAATTAGGAGTAACGCCGCGGAAACTAAAAAAGCACCCTAAGTTACTCGTTGGATCATCAGCTTGCTGCCAGTGAAGGTCCCATTACAACCGGTCGAGCTGTTCCAGAGATTACCCGGAACAATCAGACACACATACAGACGGACAGACATACAAAAAATTTGAAGAAAACATTTTCTGTGTAAGTACGGTATATGCTTTCATATGTATTTAATAAATTTATTTAATACTAATATTTATTTAATAAAAAACTAATAATATGATATGACATACAGACACTTCGATTTCAATTATTTGTATATATGTAGATGTGTATATACTAGCAGGAACAGCCTTGTCCATGGGCTAATGTGCTAATAGCATCCTAAAACAATGTTAACATGGCAATGTATATGTAAAATAGCATTTGTTTTTGGCATAAAGTCATAAACTACTTAACACCTAATCACAAATATATGAAACTAGTTTCACCCGCGGCTCCGCCTACGTGTTTGTTGGTTATCGCGATAAAAAGTAGTCTAAGTCCTTTCTCAGACCCCAAATTAACTGTGTACCAATTTCAGTAGTTGTGGCGTGTAAGCTGCACAGACAGACAGAGTTACTTTGTCATTTATGATATTAAGTAAGGATTTTGCACGTTTATCAGGATCCTGGTAAATGATGTGCTCTGGCAAGAGGGATTCGAATACTTTCTTTTTAATTTCTTATTTTTTTAACCAGCGAAAAAATGATTCCGTGTGCGCGCGCGCGCGCTTTTGTGTGTGTGTGTGTGTGTGTGTTTTTTCTTGTAACTATTTGAATATTCTGGGTAATGATTTTTTTAGAAAATGTTTTTCATACTTCCCTTCTCAAGTTTTATTGAAACGATTAGCGCTTAAAGATTTTTTATGTTTTTTTAACTTGACGCGACGACTTCATACTTACATACGGCAAACTTCATAATTATAATTTGCACTAGGCGTCAGAGATGCCCGATGAAACGACAACGACACGTCTTGTTGCGGCGACTAGTCGCGGCGACAAGTCACCCAGTTTGCGATGGCCGTTATACCGTAACTAGTCTACTAGTCTATAAAGGCTACTTCCCGTTGACATAGAATCTCGAAACTTCGCAAGAAGCAATAGCTTACAGCATTGGTTATATAAAACATTCAGTAAACCTTAAAATTATAAGAGTGGAGGTCAAAATGTTCCCGGAATGAAATGGTTGGTGGGGGTACGTTTGCTCTTCGAGGTAGTTACTAGTTTAGCATCTCATTAAAAGTAAATCATTAACAGTAACATCCGGAAATCGTCGAAAAGTTGACTCTTGTATTGGAAGATGCCCGGCTGAAGAAGAAGCAGCTCGCAGCAATAGTTTTAAGTATCCGAAACAAGTATTTTAAATGTTCTACATCATCATCTTGGGATGACTCTCACACAGAGAGAATGCTCACGGCACTGCAGAAACGCGAACGCGTCGAGTGTTCTCGTTTGTTATTGGAGTGTCACAATCGGCCGGAAAGATCATGGCGACTGTCTTTTGGGATACAGAAGGTATTTTACTGAACGATTACAAGGATCGTGTTGTTAATATAACAGGACAATACTAAGCTTCTTTATAAAACAGATTGAAAGAAGCCAACAAGGAGAAAAGAAGAGGAAAGCTGTCAAAAGGTGTGCTCCTTTTGCACGACAACGCTCCCGTACACACGTGCCATGCTGCGACGGCTGCCATTCACCGATGCGCCTTCGAACAGCTAAACCATCCATCCTACATTCTAGACTTAGCCTCTAGTGACTATTATTTATTTCCAAAAATGAAGAAAGAGATGCGTGGAAGGAAATTTGACGACAATGAAGAAGTCAACTCGGCAATTTCGGCCTATTTTGACACCAAAAAAAAATCATTTTTATTTGATGTCATAAACAAATTATTTGAAAGATCTGAAGAATGTATTAGGGTTAGGGAGAATATATTGAAAAGAAAAAATAGTTTGGTGTTTAATTTTAACCCCTCCACTTTCATTCCGCGAACTTTTTGACTTCCCCTCGTAGTAAGATATACCAGCAAAAAAATGTGATTCTAAAAATAAAGACTTACTTATCGTCGTTAAATCCGGTTATTTTGGCAAATGGAGCTGTGTAACCTAAATGCTTATTATATTTATTATTTTTGGTTTTGGTTATTATCAGACAGCTTGCTTGTATTGTAATAGGTTCGATTCCCGGGTCCGACCAAATATTTGTGTTGCACAAATATTTGTCTCGAAGTTTGCCTAGTTTTCTATGTAAGTATGATATGTATGTATTTACAAAAAAAGTATGTTTATGTATCTATATCAGTTGTCTAGTACCCATAATACAAGCTCTGATTATTTGAGACTAGATGATAATGATTTTGTGTAAGATATCCAAAATATTAATTTATTTATATTTATTTACTGGCGAAGTATGTTAATTATTCGGTGATCGGGGATTCACTTCGAATTAATTGCTTGAGAAACTGGTTTGTGAATTTGAGTTAGAAGGATTTTCCTTAATTTTTTGAAATAAATCCGGAAATAATTGACATGACTAATGGACGCGAAATGTGCCGGCTATGGAAGGCAGTAGTAAAATCAATATGAAATTGGAAACACTAATTTGAAGCAATTTATTTTGCATAAATTGCTTTTTACGAGAAAAAATAATAGTATTTTTGTTAAAATTAAGATCAGAGAGAAGCAATAAGTGTAAATGATTAATGTCGGTATTAAATGTAAATAATGCATTGAACTTATTATATCTTTTTAAATATCTTTAAGGCTTATATTTTACTTAACAAAGGTATCTAAGGTAAGGTATAAAATTGTGTTTATACTACACCTGATCGGAACAGTAGTCAATATTCCCTGAAAATGAAAAGAGAAAGTTAGTCTTTTCCTTGACCTGAATAAGCGGGAGGAAAAAGTGTATGAAAATCCATTTCTAACGTGTTTTAGCGGGAGAGAAAGTTGTATGAATTTTCATTTCTCATGTGTTATCTTATCTATGGCGCGCGCCTGTCAAGGAGTTTTCATATAATTTAAATATGGAATCTCCGTGCCACTGACATCCTTTTGTGAAGAATAAAAAAAAACATAAGAAGCGCGAAATATTTATAAATATTGGTCAAATTCTAAGCTAAATTGTGTTTTACATGGTGTCTTACGTTTTGATTTTATTTTATAAATACTTTAAATGTTCCTCACAGGTGTAGTATAAAGCACTGTGTAGCACTCGGGTGAAAGTCCCATTCCTACCTCGGGAGTATTGTGGCCCTAGGCTGCGCCTTCGGGCCACAAACTGCTCCCTCGCTAGTAATCGGTCCCTTTCCTCCCTCGGTGAACAATGTACTAATCTATTTGTAACTTCAAATTAAAAGCTTTTTACTGAATTCATATGAAAGTAAAGACGTTACCTACAATAAAAAAAATAAGTTTTAAAGTCTTTGTTTCTCTGTCTGTTTGTTCCAGCTAATCTCTGGAACGGCTGCATTAATTTTGACGAAACTTTTACTATCAGATAGCTGATATAATGAGGAACTTAGGCTCCTTTTTAGACTATCTTCGGTCTGCAGCGTCAAAAGTATTGTAAGAGAAAATTGATTTTAGATTTGTGTGAAACAAATTAACCTAGATTACTTCATAGATACTTCAAATCCGCATATAGGCTGTCTGTTATAAATCCCCGTGAGCGATAAGAGGGCCGATTTTTATGTATTTACCTTCAATTTAAGATACTTTAATTGTAAATGACTGCGAAAACCGACAAAACTAGTCGACGATATATGTTCGTGTATTTAGATGTGTTAATATAAAACCGTGTTTCAAGTTATTGAAAGCACCTTCCTATAACATAATAACATATTAGATGCACCTGGCTGACTTAAAAAAAAAGTGATTTCGGTTTTAGTATGGCGACACAATTTGTGACCTGAAATGAGTCAATATTAAAATAAATATTTTCTCTTTCCAAAATGTATTGACTATTTCTTTTATATGAACGTGCCTTTATTCTGCCTTAATGAAAGCATGAGCAGATTCCAAGAGTGGTGGTCACCATCCTAATTGTGAATGTACACAATGGTGACTCATACTATGCTGACCTAATAGCAAGCCTCCGGTTTCGCGCTCACCAACAACATAGGAATGCTGTCATTAAGTTGGTCTTCTATGCTAAGGTAGTACTGCTCCGTTCGAGCTGGCCGTGCTGAGATCGGCGTGGCTCTACTACTTTGAAAAGTCACTCAGACTAGAAATGATTTTAATCTCTTTATTTTTATAAGGTTTGAAAACAGACCGTATTAGCATGGCAACTATTTGCGCTATAAAAATTTACAGGCGCCAGTGGTGTTTAGCCAGACAAGGATGGGAAAAACATTCAAGAACATTTATGTTATACAAATTGAAACTGCTTTAGATGTACACAAGCCCAGGTAAAGATATCATCAACAATCCACAATGTCTCACTGCTGAATTTGAGTCTACTCTCAAGAGAGAATTAAGGCCTTATGACCGAATTCGGTTTAAGGACTGGCAAGACAACAGAATGTCTATGTAATCTTGTCGTCTAATGTTGTTAAGTTTCACGAGGGCCTCCACCTAAGCTGTGATAACAACGTGGACCAACTGCTTAACGAGATGCTCATGGTATCACCAACGATCACCCAGCCAGCCCTCCTTGATTGTTTCTGCACCTAGTGCAAGTTCGCTATGAGCGCCTCTGTTGTAGAGCCATACTTCGTCGTAAATGACTCTTGAGTAGCAGATGCTCATGAGTGGCGGTAGTTTTTTACCATCAGACGAACCAACTTTTTGTACGCTCATGCTCATATTACGAATGAATACGATCCGTTACGTGTTCTAAAATCAAATTCAGACAAACAAAATCGCACACAATTAATTGACACACAGCACAAAATCCGAGGGATTCTTTTTTTTAATGTTTAATCCTACCAAAGTGACTCTACTCTGCCTAATGGAAAACATGAGTAGAATCCAGGAGTCAACATCTTCCATCCTTCATCCATTATCTTCCATTGATCCAGTCTTTGTACAAAATTTCATATAAATCGGTTTAGTAGTTTTTACGTGAAAGCGCGACAGACAGACAGACAAACTTTCGCTTTCATAATATTAGTAAGGACTAATTATAAGATCTATCTTTATTTCATCATCATCCATTTGTCCAACAGTCCACTGCTGGACATAGGGCTCTCCGTAGAAAGGAGGTTTCGGCCTACTATACCACGTTGGCCAGACGGGTTGGTTTCAAGTTTTCCTTCTCTTTGCATTGATGTTGTCTTGCGTAGTTTATCCCTTAGTCGTCTTTTACGACACCCGTGGGATGAATAGGGGTGGTGACACTCTGTATTCATAATCCGTCACAACACGGTCTTTATTTAAACTATAACATTACTCTACGTATATTATTTCCTACAAGACGTAGATTCAATCTATCTTCAAGATGGGTATCTCTATTCCCATAGGAAATATGATGTCAGCGCGAAACCGAAGTAGGTAGGTACAATCTTATTAAAACCTGAGCCTATCTTGAAGAATATAATTCAAGACCCAAGGAGCTTATTACTTGAGTTTAACAAAATGATGAGAATTTTTATTAAAATGCTGATTTTCTAGAATGATCCATTTAGACGGTAGCAATTTGGTTAAAATATTAAAAGAGAAACTAAATTGTTATGTTTTGCATTAAATACGAAAAAAGTTTTATAAACTAGTTGTAACATGACTACGTAAGAACTTTTTATGTTAATTTAGATGGCTTATGTTACTATGAGTGTATTGACATCTCATTAATTAAAATCCGGTCAGTAGTATAAGTGGTGGAACATTTAAATAAACGTAGACTGCCAAAGCTATGATGCTTCCTTTTGGCTTCGATGTAATCGGGTAAAAGTATTTCTTAAGACTTTAGGTAGGTATAATGAGTTTTTTAACCGACTTCAAAAAGGAAGAGGTTCTCAAATTGATTGGTGAACTGTTATATTTTTTCCACTTTTAGGTTCGGAATTTTTTAAGAGTTTGCCGAATTTTTTTCATAAATCAAGAAGTTCTTATAGTCTAATCTAGAGCTGTTCCTTTTTTTGAGTCAGTTTTAAATGAAAATTTCTCAAGCTTCTAATTTCTAACTTCAAGAACACTCGGAATGAGTAGAGAGTCATTGGGGTTTTCTTTGTTCTTTGTTATTAAATTAACTACATGTTAAAAAAGGTTCGTTCTCTCTATCCAGTGTTTTCAGCTCAACAAGTTTACATTTTTACTTAAAAAGAACTTTACCGAATAGATAAAAACCAATGTGCTGTATTGGCTGAATTTACACGACAGGAAAGAAAGCCAATTGCCAGCAATCAAAATTAAAAAAGGTAGTAAAATTAAAATGGCGAGGGAGCGTTCTGCGCATGTGCGTGGAATCGACTAGCGTTGTCTCGAAGTGGCGGGCAGTCAGTTTACCGTGTGCATCGCGGTGTGATGTTCGCGCTCGAATGGGAGGCGCGGGATGGACGCGCGGCGAAGCGCGCGTAGCCGATGATTCTGACTTTGAAGCACTAAAAAGTCTTCTGGCTTCCGAAGTTGGCTGGAATTTAGAGTACGAAAAGGACGGAGTAAAGGTTTGGGCTGAAGATGCCGCTCATGGCGCGCTACGAACTGTCAAGGTATGTTATTGTCTTCCGTTTTGAAAACAAATAGAAAAAACTGAGACTACGATTGTACGTTGAAGAATTTTTTGGTTTATCAATTCCATTGTGTGTCATTGGATCAATTATTGTCATTTAATACGTTATTTAAGCTGCAGGTGTTAGTAGGAGTAGTTAGTTATATAGTAATACCAAGGAAACGGAAACATATGACAACAAATGTGGTTCAGTAAGTACTCAAAGATAGTACAGATATATTCGACATTAATTGACTCTGGCTAGTTACTAGGTAGTAAATACTACTGTTGGGTAGACACTTAGAACATAAATTATGATTACATGTTATTGATGACCACTAGAAATAATCCGAAGGCCAAAATTTAAAGGTCTTCTTGGCACATTCAGCTGTTAAACTTACAGAAGTATGCCAGAAGCGATCCCGCTGCACGCGACTCTTACGATTTTCCATAGTACACGTGGATCTAAGTTATCTAGTATCTTTAAACGAGCAATTCTTCTATATTTAGTTATATACATATATACATTTACCCACATATATTTGTGATCCTGGAAATGGCTCTAACAATTTCACTTAAATTTTGTATTTGGGGTACTTTCGGGGATGAAAAATCGTTCTAGATTAGTCTTATATTTGAGAAAACGAGTTTTCCTGCAGTTTTAGGGTTCCGTAGTTCATGACTCCTCCTGTGAATGAATGAACCCTTATAGATTCGTCATGTCCATCCGTCCTATACCTACCGCCCCAACGGTTGGTGCTAGAAATGTGCTAGGAATATGTGTTGTAATTACATCGACAAAGAATGCTAGAATAAAATTACAAAAAAGAAAATTTGGGGTACCTCCCCTACACGTAAAATGAGGATGGTTTTTTTTCTCTAGACCCCGTCGTGTGGGGTATCATTATGATAGATAGACTTGGCGACCATTAGTTTATATTAATATCTGAAGGTTAAACATACGAAAACCAATCAAGACGAATCTATTGTACTGAAGCATTTATACCTATTGCTTCGTATTATTTCTGTTGTTAGAATGCGCGTTAGTCATTATTAAATTTATCTAAGAATTCCTTTCCTATTCCGAAGACAGCCTAATATTTGCCGGCCCGACGGGAACCATTTATCAAGGACTCGACCACACAAAAGGGCTCTTGGGAGTACTTGGGACGTATATTTGGTGGGCATTCAAGAAGTACACTAGCAAGTAAAACCTATATTTCTTACTTCTATCTTTACTGAAATCATAAATGTGCAAGTTTGGATATTTCAGAATTCGATAAAATTTGGTATATAGATGAAGCCTGGAATTGAGAATAGGATACCTTTGTTACTATAAATATTGATAATCATGACCAACTGCACTTTCATTGGATTGACTGCACTGTTGGCCTAGTGGTTTCAGCGGTCGCCATGTCGTTTACTTCATCAAGTGTCGTGGGTTCAAATCCCACGTGGGAAACTAAAGAAAAACTTTGCGTGATTCTGGGTGTTCTTTGTGTACGTTTCATGTATGTTTGTAAAGTCCACACAGGATTTATATTCCTAATGCGGGAGTTGTCTTTTAAAAACAACAGGTAAAGAGTAGTTACAGTTATGGGTGTTTGTTAGATACATCATCATCATCAGCCTATCGCAGTTCACTCCTGGACATAGGCCTCTCCCATTGCACACCACTGTGATCGATTTTGGGCTTCTCGCATCCAGCTCCTGCCAGCCATCTTATCATCTTTGTTAGATACGTATTACAATATTACTCCAAAACTGCTGGTGAACTTTATCACAGATATAGATTATTTTATAGTATTTCTCTCTCTCTTAAACTGCCTTGTTGGTCTAGTGGTTAGCGTATGCGGCTGCTGATCAAGAGGTCTCGGGTTCGATTCTCATGTCGACCAAATATTTGTGTAATTCACAAATAGTTGTTTCGGAGTCTGGGTGTTTTTCTATGTATAATATGTATGTATGTATTTACAAAAAAAAGTATGTTTATGTATTTATGTATGTATATCAATGTATATTTCAGTTGTTTAGTACCCATATTACAAGCTCTGCTTAGTTTGGGACTAGATGACGGTGTGTGTAAGATGTCCGAAATATTTATTTGTACGGGCAAAATTATGTAATGCAAGCAAAGCCACAGGCACAAATAGTAGGACAGTATGAAAAGATTTCTGTTACTTAATCAAGTAAGAACGAGTGGGACGATCTGAATTACTAAGTAAAATTTGGCCCAAATTCGGAATGAATTCGGAGTAAGATTACAGACTGCCTCTTTGCTAAGTGCTGTACATAGTCTGCTTCTTACTGTCTCGGTGGCGCAGTAGTAGCGTATGCTACTGCTGTGCTTTAGCGGTTCGATTCCCAAACGTGTGATTCACAAACATTTGTTTCGGAGTTTGGGTGTTTTCTATGTATAATATGTATATATTTACGAAAAAATATGCTGATGTAATTTTATCAGTTGTCTAGTACCCATAATACAAGCTCTGCTTAGTTTGGGACTAGATGGTGTTGTGTATAAGATGTTCGAAATCTTGTTCATTTATTCATTACCCATCCCTCAATTTTTTATCAAAGTTCCGTGTGGTGACGGATTAAGAATACAGAGTGTCACCACCCCTTATTAATCCCGCGGGTGTTAAGGCGACTAAGGAATAAACTACGCAAGACAACATTGATGCAAAGAGAAGGAAAACTTGAAACCAACCCTTTACCAACCCGTCTGGCCAGCGTGGTATAGTAGGCCAAAACCTCCTTTCAAAGGAGAGGCCTATGTCCAGCAGTGGACTGTTGAAGGCTGTTGATGAAGATGATATCCCTCAAAATTGAATATAACGCGAATAAAGCCGCGTGAAAGAATTCTATTTTATTTAGAAAGGATGGAAGTTTTTATTCCCCCAAGGTCACAAAACTCGACTACACTTGACCTGCTTGTTAGCAAGGATTCGAATTCCGAGGATGAATAACTTTGAATCAATTTCGGCCCAAACGTTTGCTTAGGACTAAAACTTTTCGACCGCTGGATTGAGGCTTCACAATCTTTTTATCGGCTTCTTTATGGCAAAAGAGTGTATCCAAAATATTATTACTATTTACTCAAATAATACTAAAAATATTATTAGTTTTTATTTATTCATTCAACTGCTCACTGCACTTACAGTTTGCCCAACACGTACAGAAAGCCATTACAACGTAATATAGTGTTACAAATTAAATAATATAACAAAAATAAAAAATCATGTTCATGTATACATATCAATATAATACCTTACCATTTAGGAAAAGTATACAAAATGTAACAAAAGCACTCAGATTGGTGAAAAATAAGTCAACATCCGGATACTGAGCAATCAGAGAGTTGAGCAGACTGACTGCCTGGTTTTAAGATAGTGTTTGGAGGTACCCTGTGAAGTTTTTATTTGTTACTAGCTACGTCTAGCGGTTATTGTTTTAAATCGCGAGTAACACCGCGGACCGGAGCTAGTCTATAAGAAAATAGCACAAGTTACTCCTCAGGTCTTCAGCTTCTTCAGCTTCTGCTAGTGAAAGTCACGTCAAAATCGGTCCATACGTTCCAGAGATTACTCGGAACAAAGAGAGAAACAGACTGACAGAGAGAAAAAAAATTCGTTTTTGATGGTAGTACCAGTTGATAGTAGATATTTATTTATTTTATTTAAACTTGCTGCACATGTTCTACAAAGGCGGACTTAATACCATAAGGCATTCTGTGCCAGTCAACCTGCAGGCGATGTAGAAATACGATGCTGTAGGTGCAAGGACTGAATATTTTCACATGAATAAAGTTTACAATATTAAAGAATTACGAGATAAACCTAAATTAAGTAATACTAGTATACACAAATAATAATAATAAATTTACTTAGTACTTTGTATATTAATAGATACACATAAATGTAATACATTACCAATATAACACATAACATAAATATAATATAAGTATGATATGCATTTAGTAAAAAAACCGTTCATTTGATATTACAAACCGACACTCGAATTTTATTTATTTGTATAGATTATAAGCAGAAGTTTCTGTGTGAGGTTGTCTTCCACTTTTCTTTTCAGTCTTTTTTCTTTCCTTACTGCACTTCTTTTCTTTTTTATCCGTTTTCCTTCAAATTCACGTTGAATTGCGTCACTTTATTGACTTGTTAATTAATGCATCCCTTTTTTCTCGCTTTATAATTCGAAAGATTGCTTTTCTGATCCTGAGTACAAAATCAACTCTATTGACATACTTACCTAAGTGTTTAAATTATCATAAAGCGTTCCCGAAATGTTTTGTTAGATACCTAGATATACAGCGTGTTACAGAAACTTGTCGTCATAATTTTGGAGTCGTATAACTTCTTTGAAACGTCACTATTTTTCAAAATTATGTAGAAAATGAATAGTGAGTTATTAATGTTTTCTATATTCATATTTTTTAAGAGATAAGTTGTACTTCAACATTACTGATAAATCTAATACTTTGATAAGGATAACTTATATATGATCTAAAAAACAATTTTACGCAGATATTCTGGTGTAGTCAAAACAAATAACAGCAAGTAATCCTTACTATATTACTAATATAAATGCGAAATTAACTCTATCTGTCTGTCGCGTTTTTTAATTGAAATTTGGTAAACAGATACAGAAATTGAGAAATTTTAGACATAGGCCAGGAAATAGAATTTTTTTTACCGGGATAACCGACATACACGCGGGCAGATAAATATTTAAAAACACACATAATGCACAACGACGATCGCAAGAAACGATTTCTTGTCTGCAGGGATGACGTGGTGGTGTTAAGTGTTTACCTCACCCCTTTCTACTTGACTGAGTGTTGTGGGTTCGAACCCCACATGAGGTAACACTTGGTATTCTTTATATCCGTTTTAGTTTTAGCTCCCCGTGACACAGGAATATGCCGAGTACGGACGGTGCAAAAATAATGTACTGGTATCTAAAAATACTAAAAAACACAAATATTAAAATTTACTTAAAAATTCATGATGAAAATGATGAAACCTGTTCGTAAATGAGTCAGATTTTTTAAAACTCATTATCAGCTACCGGAACGTTCCCGAAATTTTATCGCACCTTTTCCGTACCATCCTGTATAATACCACACATTCTCCGTTTCGAATAATTTACGATCCTAATGACTTACCGAGGGCGCTTGTGGCGTAAAAGGCGATTAATGGATTTTGTCATGAAGTTGGGTGGCAAAAGTCATTCATAGTAAATTGCCCGGCGTCTTTTAGATAGATAAACAGCATTAGTGGCGGTAACGACGATTAAATATTCGCAAATTTTATGTGGATTTAACATTATCTCGACGTTTAGAAATTGAATTTGCCTGTTTGATATTTTACCATATTTAAATAATACTTGATAGAAAACGTGTTTGTTGTGAGAAATAGGTTCATAAAAATAAATTGATACTGACATTTAAAACGTCATACACTTGAAATAGTATATAACTATACTTAAATAAGTGAGGAGGAACTAAGCCCCGTGCAATTGGAGAAGCCTATGTCCAGCAGTGGACTACTATAGGCTGATGATGATGATGAAATATAAATTATAATATTTATTAATTTGACTATCTAACTCGCTCAACATTGTCAGGTTTTTTCGAAAAAGTATTGTATTTGTTTCTAAACCTATTAAACGTAGTGTGATGTTATACATATAACATACTAGCTGACCCGACGAACTTCGTACCGTCTTAGAATACTAATTCATAATAAAGTATTGTGTTTAGATATTAACTGATAGTGACAAATCGACAGCAGCGTCAACTAACGGGCCCCGGCCGGTACCGCCACAATCGCTTTGTTTCTGCATTTTAAATCTGTAATATCTTCAAAAGTATTAATTTAAATTTCATACTGTAAAGGGCGATATTAATCTATATGAAATACACAATGTATTTAAGGTACTTAATTGGATAAGGATTAATACTGTTTTGCTTAAAATCGCTTCGTAAATAAGCCATTATTTCTCGTAAAAATAAAAAATTAAAAAATGGTTATTGTGGGTTATTCCTAAGAGATAGACATATACCATCGCGGACTTTTTTGTAGACCTTTTTAAGATGTACAATACTTTAGTACATTATTTTGATCTATCTCGTAGGGTACAGCCAGCGTTTGCAATGTAAGCGTAAAAAAATGGGTTTATTTACGACATTAAAATTATTATCTACTATATTATGCATTTATTATACATAAAAACCTTCCTCTTGAATCACTCTATCTATTAAAGAAAATAGCATCAAAATCCGTTGCGTAGCTTTAAAGATTTGAGCATACATAGGGACAGAGAAAGCGACTTTGTTTTATACTATGTAGTATCACTACATATGATGATGACCTTCCTCAATTAATCGGCTGTTAACTTAAATTTTCTGAGAAAATTACGGAGAAATGTGATATGTGAAATATCTTCAAGGTAGTAGAGCCCCGCTAATTTCAGCATGAAGGGCTTGGCTCGACCCGGGTGGTACTATTTTCTCACAGAAGACTTAAAATGGCAGACGTCATGATATCGTGTTTCATTGGTAAGTGAGAGCGGCTCAATGATGCTGTAGAATTTCAATATGACGTCATAGTGTGCGGCACCATACTGCACTGGCTGCATTCGCATTGAGTGTGGTGACTCTACTCTCGGGTTTTACTGGACAGCAGGTAGGGTGGAGTCACTTTCCCTTTTATTACATAAAAAAATAATAAAGTAAAAACCTATTATAGTAAATAACAATAAAATTTATAAGGTTGATCTGTTGTAATACCTAACTACGGTAATTGAAACAGATTTAAAGGAAATATCAAAACAAAAAAAATAAAAAAAAACAAAAAAATCTTCAATGCTCTTTTCAATTATGGGCCGCAGGACAAGGATTTCTTCTTTATTCTGTGGCCTCGGCTCAATTCAAATAACCAAAGTGTTGATTTTTGCTAAGCTTTGGATCGTATTACAAGTAGGTAAATAGTACCCCGGCCTGCCCTGATTAGGCGCTCTTCAGACGAACGTCTTTGATTACCTAAATCAAGTGGCTATGGGGCGCCTTCAATGTTAGCTTTACTTAAAATTAAGTAATCAGCTTTAGATATTTACTTCCGCTTTCATTATATATTACTAGCTTTCGCCCGTGGTTCCGCCCGCGTGTACGTCGGTTATCGCGATAAAAAGTAGCCTTTGTCCTTTCTCAGGCTTTAGACTATCGGGGTTCAAAATTTCACTTAAATTGATGCAGTGGTTTTTAGGGTTCCGTAGCCAAATGGCAAAAAACGGAACCCTTATAGATTCGTCATGTCTGTCTGTCTGTCCGTCCGTATGTCACAGCCACTTTTTTCCGAAACCATAAGAGCTATACTGTTGAAACTTGGTAAGTAAATGTAATCTGTGAACCGCATTAAGATTTTCACATAAAAATAAAAAAAAAACAATACATTTTAGGTGTCCCCATACTTGGAACTGACACTCAAAAAATTTTTTTTCATCAAACCCATACGTGTGGGGTATCTATGGATAGCTGTTCAAAAATGATGTTGAGGTTTCTGATATCATTTTTTTCTAAACTGAATAGTTTGCGCGAGAGACAATTTCAAAGTGGAAAAATGTGTGTCCCCCCCCCTCTAACTTCTAAAATAAGAGAGTGATAAAACTAAAAAAAAAATATGTTGTACATTACCATGCAAACGAAAATTGGTTTGAACGAGATCTAGAAGTAGTTTTTTTGTAATACGTCATAAACCGTAAACCGCAATTTACCTTTCATTCAATCAATACACTATTATAAAAACATCGATCAAAGTGACAACGAACTACAAGAACTTTTATATGATGTTACTTGCTGATACGGAACCCTTCATGGGCGAGTCCGACTCGCACTTGGCCGCTTTTGAGTTTATCGTGAACAGACAGGAAGACAGACGCGGCAGAGAACTTCATTTTAGAATATGTAGAGATTACATTTTGCTTAAGATGAAGTCTTTACAATAATTTAAAGGCCTAAGAAAAGAGGTTTTGACTTGTTATCATCCTTTCCACTTTCTCCTCTTTCTTCTTCTTTACGACCCCCATGGAAGAACGGCATTCACAATGAGGACGGTGACAACTAATTTCGAATTCTACTGATGCTTCCCGTTAGGGAAGGTAGAGTAATTTTGCCAGTATTAATTTTCAAAAAAACTAATATGGGTGGTGAAAAGGTGGTCTTAAGTCCACGGATAACTTTTATATCTTTTGCAACAACCGGATTCTGCTCCTTTACAACCATTATAAGTCTGTAGTGATCTAGTAAAGGAGTAGATACAAATCATTATCGTAGCAGAACTGGCATCGTGCCAGTTTCTTTGTCATTATCAAGCTGTGACCCACGCCAGGTAATAGCTAACGGGTATATGCATTAATTGAGTATATGAGTATGAGATGAGGCAAAGAAATTTTAAGAGTCTTATTGTGTAACACTAATGTTGTAAGTCAAGTGCGGTATGATGTAGTTTGTTTTGTACCATCATCATCACCATCACCAGCCTTTAACAGTCCACTGCTGGACGTAGGCCTCTCCTTAGAAAGGAGGTTTTGGCCTACTATACCACGCTGGCCAGACGGATTTGTATAGGGTTGGTTTCAAGTTTTCCTTCTCTTTGCATTGATGTTGTCTTGCGTAGTTTCCTTAATCGCATTTTACGACACCTGCGGAATGAATAGGGGTGGTGACACTCTGTATTCTCAATCCGTCACCACACGGACTGTGTGTTGTACAACGAATTGTTACAAGTTTAACATAATATCTATTCCTGTGTCATGTATTGTTTAAAGTAATTGATGGAATTTATACAGAGATATGCTTGGTCAGCATATTTCAGATACGTGTCTATTATCGAGAAAGTAGAATTCGGACAGTCATTTCCTCGTTGAGATCAAGACGTGATTATATGCATTGTAGCGATTGGTTTTAGAATATATAATGTACCTGTTAGAGTAATACAGAGGCATACCTAATATATACCTTAGTGAGTAATGTGGTGAGTAATATATACCGTGTGGTGACGGATTAAGAATACAGAGTGTCACCACCCCCTATTCATCCCACGTGGGTGTCGGAAAAGGCGACTAAGGGTTTAAACTACGCAAGACAACATCAATGCAAAGAGAAGGAAAACTTGAAACCAACTCTATACCAACCCGTCTGGCCAGCGTGGTATAGTAGGCCAATACCTCCTTTTCAATGAGAGGCCTATGTCCAGCAGTGGACTGTTAAAGGCTGTTGATGAGTTATGTTAGAGTAGTAAACCAGTACTTAAATAATAAACATGGCTGCAGTTGTGTACACTGTAATTGTTATTAGCTATCCACACATAAGTTCGCCATAATTAGTGACTCCGACAACTGAACAAACCTGAAGATTTAAGTTCGCTATAATATGCTCATAGCTCATAGGCGCTACTAGCGAGTGGCCTTGGGTAATAAGAAACAATCACCGAGGGTCAGACCTAGATGGGTGACCCTTTGTGGCATGATATATTAGGAGCGTTTCCGTGATTCGGAGGTCACGTTAAGCACTCGGTCCCGATTGTTATCTTAAGATAGCAGTTGTGAAGCTTAGTTGGAGACATTCAGGCAGCTTAAAAATATCGAATGGCAAGATTATGTAGCTACTACGTGTCTTGCCAGTCCCCAACCCGCACTCGGCCAGTGTGGGGACGCATGGCCTTAGACCTCTCCTGAGAGGAGATTTAAGCCCAGTAGTGGGACATCATGGATTGTTCATTGATTTATTGAAACATAATACATGTATTTACTAACTAGTTTTGTTCGCAGCTACGCACATACGTATGTATGTCGGATATCGCAGTAAAGAATAGCCCTTATACAAGAAATAAAGTATTTCCATGCCAAAATTTATTGGTATCGGTGTAGCAACGGTATAGCAATTTAGACGTGCTATCGTAACTGACAAACAGTTCTTTTCATCTTATAATTTTAGTAATTGAGAATGAGTCAAACGGTTTTCCTTTTCCATATATAATAAAAAAGATTTCTAATGTTTTAATTCGGATTGCTATTAAACTTTATTTAACTAACAAAACTTTATCAAAGAAATAGGTACTTTTTTACGCGGGTAGAGAGTTCTGCAATGTTTTGTTTGTTTTGAGGTCGTTTGAAATTCTTTATTAAAGTGTGTGGTATTGGTTTCATCTCGGTATAAGATGCGACACATATAATAAACGTGGCAATACCAAGTTTTGAAAAAAACCTATTTCTATTAAGTTCATTTAAATATTTTAATAGAATGACTGTCGCATAATTTTTAGTAAGGCCTATCTTTAAATCATTTTCAAAAATTTGAATGATACATTTTAATATTTTCCAACATTACCACTACATAGATCAATGTCGAACAAAATACTATTGCAATTTCAATGCGTCTCTGTAGCTGAATAATGGATGGTGACCTCGCAAAATTGAAAATTCAATCAATAAATCATCCATATTGAACGATAGCTTTTTGTGTCTAGAAACGTTATTTAAAGTAATGGTGCAGTTAAAAACATATGGTATTAATAAATGAATGTGATTTAACGTTATTCTAATGTTATGTGTTTTGTATTAATAACTAATTAAATAGGTAGGTATCTACATATTTATTTACTTCTAGCCGGTTAAGGAACGGGACTCCTAAACTATGGGTTGTTATTAGGTATTTCTTTAATCTAAATAACTCAATGACGCTTTTTAACTCGACCTGAGAACCTGATACCTCTTGATCGGCAGTCACATACTCTAACCACTAGACCGTTGAGGCAGTTAGTCTCAACCGAAATACTATTATTATCAAGATAACATATTCTTCCTGGTCAATGTTTATACTCTTTGATTTAAGCTTTTTGAATGAAAAAATAATGAAATATTAGTAGTTGGTCTTTATTTAGAAAGCTTGAAGTAACGATACGGGGTGGTATCTTAACTTACTTAAGGGTCCTATGTCCTGTAGAAGGGGCATGGGAAGTCCACATTACATCCCCATCTCGATCGATTTTGCTCCAGGTTTTCCAATACGAAAGAAGCGAAAGCCGCTTCTTTGCTGGTAGTCCACCACCAGGTCTATTTCGATGGCCACGCTTGCGTTTTCCTTGAGGATTTTAGTCCAGGACTTGCCTCGGGATGTGATAGGAAACTCTTCGAACGGCGTGGTCAATCCACCTACATTTGCCGTTTGATCGGGACAACCGTTGGATATTGTAGGGCCAGAATATACCGAGTATATGGCGAAGGTATCGGTTCACGAAGACCTGATGAGACATAACTTTTGAAACCTTCCACGTTTCGCAGGCGTGTATGGGTGATGTAATACCATCTAATAATCTATACACACAAATTTACCCCATCTGTGTGATGACGAATTAAAAATACAAAGTCACCATCCTTATTCATACCATGGTTGTCATAAGAAACGAATAAGTGAGTAAAGTTCACGAGGCGGAATATTTGTCAAAATCCCTATATTACCTAATCCTTTTTCCACCCCACCAGGATTTGCGGCAGATGGTTTAACAGAATCGGATCGACTAAAATCGCACTGGGCCACTATGCGTCGGAAGTAGGAGTTCGGGAATTATTGTTATAAAGACATCGGGAACCCCTATACTAATCCTGACCTAACTCTAATCAACTAATTTGTTTATGTGCCCTTCCTATTTCACAAAAACAACAGTAAATCAGGTTTAACCTATAGTTTGCAATAAAGTGATCAAATTTTCCCACGTATGTCGCTACGGCATGGATAGAAATTGTCGATTGATGAACTTCCTGTTTATTGCAGGCAGTTAAACGACTATCTAGCATTCAGAGCGATGCACATGATAAGCTATTACTCTGATAACGATACACAAATAGAAAATCGAGATATGAGTTGAGAAAGATCATTTATTTTTAGGTTTATAAGTGTATTTTAATGCATTCAACTTAATGAATTACTAATATTATAACTCTATCTATCGGACATCTTACGCACAACGTCATCTAGTCCCAAACTAAGCAGAGCTTCTATTAAGGGTACTAAACAACTGATATAAATACATACACATACTTTTTTTTTGTAAATACATACATATTATACATGGACAAATATTTGTGGACCACTCAAATATGTGGCAACCCGTGAATGGAACCCGAGACCTCTTGATCAACGGCCGCATACGCAAACCACTAGACCAACAGTACATTATAACCGAAAGTAGAACAGTTACTTCTATGAATATATTCTACTCGATTTTGCCCGCTGTTAGACCCTTATTTACATTGGTTTTCGCAGTAAGGAGTAGCCTATGTTCTTATGTAAAAGTTCAATGAAATCGGAGCAGCGATTTAGTCGTGAAAGCGTAATAGGCAGACAGGTAGACAGTATTTGACGTGGATATACTTTGATTCTTAAAAAAACGTGATCGACACTGTGGCGGCCTATTGAGGTGTTTCTACCTCTTTGGGTCTCCGGTCTCGCACAAACCAACGCAATATGACAGTACATAATTAAATGTTGTCATTTTAGATTGGTCTTCTCTGAGAGCGTAGATTCCTCCACATTCTAGCCAACTCGTGCATGTCGACTTCAGCGTGACTTTACTACTTTGAAAATAAAATTCGACGTCCATGCTTGCAAGTTAAGACTTGCAAGCATGGACGTCGAATTTTATTTAAGCTTGTATTGCTCCAGAAAGTCGATAAGTTAAACAATTCTTACACCTTATAACCACCCAGTTTTAACAAAATCATTTCATAATTTACTAACCCTTATATTTTAATAATTATATTCAAATTTCAGTTACAAATTCTCACGTAGGAAAGTACTCAATTTGCCGCAAATTTACTGTAAATCCTTGTGCTAAAGCCACGTCTTAAGGCGCAAAAGATTTAAACAAGCCAGAAGAGTTTCTCTTTATTAAACGTCAAAACGTCAAGCTTTGCAAAAGTTGTATAATAACTTCTAAAGCTACACTTGTGCTATAAAATTATTTACTATAATTGTATGGTTAATCGATTTAAAACAATATCCATAACAAACTGAAAATTATAAACGTATTTTGTCCGCAAATCGGCCTGCGTGTATATCAGATTTGATTCCTATGACACTCACTCAGGCTTTCTATTGGTAAAAGAATATTTAAAATCGATTCAATAGAACCAGAGTCAATCAACGTCACAAACTATACCTCTTTGTTATCTTAGTACACACTAGCTTATGCTGCTCCATCCACCTATATGTCGGTAATTGCGGTAGAGTCTAGAATAGAGTGATCCACCTGAATCGTTTCCTTAGTCGCCTCTTACGACACACATGGGATGAATAGGGCTAGTAACACTCCGTATTCTTCTTCCATCACTATACGGAATACACAAATCATAATAATAACTTGGCTCTAAATATGTTTCCTGTACCCATAGTAAAAACGAAGTCTTAAAACTTAATCTTTATCACCAAAAGTCTTATTACACGTCATCGACTCATATATTGTCAATGCCACGTCATTTGGTATTGACATTAGCAAATGTTACAAGCCTCAAAAATATTGTCATCTGTTATTTCTTTATACTGTGTTTGGAAAATTGCTTTTTTATCTATCTGCTGTATGTTGTGTTTATCAAATAAAGTTATTTTATTATTTTATTATTACTATTATATAAAAGATGTAGCTGTCTACGGATTTATTTTACATACCAACCGGAATAAAAGTACAAAGCTTTTATGGGAACTCGTACCCCTGGAGTATAAGGGATGGGGTAAGGCATTAGTTAACTTTGTTTTACTTCTCTCAGTTCACTAGTCAAAGCCATGAAGGGTTTGTGAGAGGCGCCTTTCATCTGAAAGGTAGGGTTTTATTACGAAATATCTTACGAATATTATAATAGAATGGGTTGTTATCGCATGATCGGTTTAAAAGAGCTTGGTAATGTTATGCAAATACATAAAAAGGTGATAAGTTGTGTAGGTTTTACTTCAAAAATACCACTGAAATATTTCTATATCTGCAAAAAAAAAAATTACTAATAGACTAATTTTTTGACTGATAGGTCAATTTAAAACTGCCTTTAAAAAGAGGTGTAAGGTTATATAGTGTACTTTTTAAAAGTAACGATTATTGTGCGGATGAAGTTGCGGCTTAGTGCTAGAATAGCAGTTTAGGGTTCGATACTTTTAGTCTGTGTTTCTAAGAACATTGAAACTTTGTTTTTACTTGTGTACAACTTTCTTTTAAGGCTTGTCTGTTCTTTTACGTGCAAAGAATATTTCAATAAACATAGGTATCAGACTCAAAATTTACCACATATTGTGATAATTTTAGGGTTCTGTTTGTCGAATGAAAAACTGGTACAATGTCATTCATTCATGCGTATATGTGCTCTATTTTTTGCACCTCTGCATTGCAAACTGTATCTACTTTCTGTTTCATATTAAATAAAGGGGTTTGTTGGAGTGCCTCGCTTTTATGCTTTTTAGATTCATTTATATATAATTAAGTTTAAAGATTATCGTTTCGGGTAACAGTGTTATTTGGTTTTTCTTACAAGAAGTTCTTTATTAACAGGCCGGAGTATGGAAGTTTATAGGTATTTCACGTTCGTGTCTTGGAGAGCATGTTAAGAGTCAGTCCCACTTGTTTTGAAAATCCATGGCAATTGTTATTAGTAAGTCAAATATACTTACCATTAGATCAATCTTCAAATTCAATTCATACTCAGGTTTGTGAAGGTCCAATGCTTCTCGCTCCGTGGAAAAACTGATATTCAGATAAAACTGGTTGAACTAGTACCCCAAACGATTCTGGGAATGTAATAAACGCTAGAAAGAAGAATTTTATTTAACGATGTATCTAGTTCCTTTGTTAAAAAGGAACTCACTCTTCACAAGCTCTGTTCACACTTGACCGTGTTATTATTCATATTTCAAATCAGGTTTTATATTTTTTCAGAAATGTGTATAAAAATTGGTAGAATTTTCTCCAAATTGAATATATTTTTCCTATTCAAACAAAATTGGGTGATAGTCGTGCCTTTGGAAAAATAAATTCTTTTTATGCTTGTACTTTTGTCTCACATTCGAATTTCTTCAGTCTAGTTGGCTAATATCAGATTCCTTTACATATATTGCCCGCGGCTTCGCTCGCGTGTATGTATGGTTACCGCGGTAAAAGTAGCCTTTGTTCTTTGTAAGGCTTTAGACTATCTGTGCACCAAATTTCAATTAAAATGGGTTCAGTAGTTTTGCCGTGATACCCGCAACACACACACACACACACAGTGTTACTTGCGTACTTATTAGTAAGGATTTTTAATAGAAAGCAAAATAATTATTATAGAGGTTGAGTTACAATAATTAAAAAAGGTCAATGTTATACCTATCTGTTTCTTTTTTAATGTTAATATTATTTTATGTATCCTTCAACGTAATATAAATGATAAAAGTTGAATCTATGTATCACATTTAGTATTATAGGTTATATTCCACTGGGCTCATTACCGCATTATCAATTTAAATACACAAAGGTTTTGGATAAAAGTTTGTAATAATTTTAGGATTCTCTTTGGCGAATGAAAAACTAGAACAATTTCATTCATTATTTCATTCATCATTCCATTTTACAGAAAGCGATAACATTGTTGAATGAAGAGTTTTTCATAAAAAGAATTTTGTAAAATATTTCTTAGATATTTGCTTATCTATTGTCAATCAACCGGTAGTAAATATCGAAACTCTGAGTTAGAATGTAATTTTCGTCATCAAAGAGTTGGTAGGTAGAATTATGCGTTGCTTTTACTTTAAATCTTTTTTCCAAAATTGAGTTCTAAATTTTTAACAGAGCTCCTCTCGTTATGGATTGCATATCTATATTAGATTATTCGTGTTAATAATAATACAGGGTGGACCAAAAGTTCGTTTAAATTTGAATCAGTATTCGAGGAGACAGGTTCAACAATAAATCAACCACGATAACGTCGAGCGTGTAAGAGCGTATTCGAGAAAATTCTGGACTCTCTACTTGGAAGCGGTCTAATGCCTTAGGCGTGCCCAGAACATATTTGGTACGTATTCTTCACAAAGATTTAAATAAATTGTCGTACAAAATTAAAACGGTACAGGGATTAAAGCCTCAAGATCGCGGTCATAGGCTCCAATTTGCAAATGAAATGTCAGAGAGGTTCACCAGCTTTACCAAAAATTTTATGATTTAAATAAATCTGAACATTTTAATCAATCATGCCGTATAATTCAATGATATTCCAAATACCTTCTACAAATGGCATAAAAAGTTACAATATATGCACAGTTAAAAGCAAAAGTTGCGAGATAGTCAATCTACTTGATATGCTTTTCCATGAGATTCCGCAAACATTTGCGATAGAAGCTTCTCGAACTAGTTCAACGTAGGTTGAAATAAGCCACCTCAATTCACCTGCCGGTGAGATAGCTTGTGAAAGTTGCACGGCTCGTTTCAAGCCGCTTACTTCACTGAGAATTGTGTAGTACGTTCAATGGAGGGTGAATAATGTACGGGTGCTTTAAAGTAGTATTCAAATGTATAAAGTAGGATTTTATATGTGTATAAAGTGTATTAATGTATAGAAAAATAGGGTTTTCAGTGAACAGTGAAATCAATGTAGTTTTATAAGAGTGTGTAGGTATCAAGACGATTTTTGTATATAAATAAATATTTCGGACATCTTACACACAACACCATGTAGTACCAAACTAAGGAGAGCTTGTATTATGGTTACTAGACAACTGATATAAAAACATAAATATAAGTTTTTTTTGTAAATGCCTACATATTATATGTATATAGAAAACACCCAAACTCCGAAGCAAATAGTGGCGGATCACACATACATTTGGTTCGACCCGGGAATCGAACTCGAGACCTTTCGATCAGCGGCCGCATACGCTAACCACTAGACCAACAAGGCAGTCAAATATGTTTATGTTTAAGGGAGTAGAATAGTTTTAAGACCTGGGAGGAGTTAGAAAAATGCCGTAAGAGACTGGATCAACTTATCTTTTTCTTCTATTTAATTATTACCCATCAAATTTTGACTTGAAATATATTACTTTATTACAAAAAGAGTCTGCCTATATTCAATACACATAAATCTGGCTCACAGTTTTTAGTAATCTGCCTAGAAATTGGTTCGCTAAGGATGGATCTTAATCGTAATTATATTGTTATCTCTGCATACTCTTCTGGATAGTTTTCATAAAAGTATCCCCAAAATTCTATTCGGGTACACAGTTTTATATACAAAAATTTAATTGCTGCTACAGATTTTTTCCTAACAAACTTCTACAGATCTCCGTATATCTGGGGTATCTGTTTCTGAATACGAGTAATATTTTTTCAAACGAGAAAAAATATCCCCCTTGGGAAATATACGCAGATAGTTGAAGACTAACCAAATTCTATTATATTAAAAAGCAGCCATGTGCGAGTCGGACTCACCATTGAAGGGTTCCGCAGAAGCAGGTAACATCATATAAAAATTCTTGTAGTTCGTTGTAACTTTGATCGATGTTTTAATAATAGTGTATTGATTGAATGAAAGGTAAATTGCGGTTTAATCGATTTCGTTCAAACCAATTTTCGGTGGAAGTTTGCATGGTTATGTAAATCATATATTTTTTTAGTTTTATCACTCTCTTATTTTAGAAGTTACAGGAGGGAGACACACATATTTTACCACTTTGGAAGTTACTCTCGCACAAACTTTTCAGTATAGGAAAAAAATTATATTAGAAACTACAAAATCATTTTTAAAGACCTATCCATAAATATCCCACACGCATGGATTTAATGAAAAAAAAAATCTTGACTTTTCGTTCCAAGTATGGGGAGACCCCAATTTATTTATTTTTTCTATTTGTATGTGAAAATCTTAATGCGGTTCACAGAATACATCTACTTGCCAAGTTTCAACAGTATAGTTCTCATAGTTTCGGAAAAAAGTGGCTGTGACATACGGATAGACTGACAGACCGATGTGACGAATCTATAAGGGTTCTGTTTTTTGCCATTTGGCTACGGAACCCTAAAAAGGTACTTGTACACACATTGAACTGAAGTGATTTCTACTGTTGAAAGTTTTACAACTTTTTATTAATAGGAATTCAAACGAACTGATGATTGTTAAGAATCACTACTATATATGGAATACGTTGGTCTGCAGCTGCATAGGGATCTGTAATAGGGGAGATAGATAATTTCATAACAAGTAACTATGGGGGCCTAGTGACATTTCTATATAAAAAAAAAAAATAATCGATTATATCGATAGAGTTATGACTCGACTATATGTTAAAGGGGGTCTGAAAGGATGAAGCAAGAATATAATTCAAATAAAAACTAATCAACAAAAACACGGAAAGTTTAGAAATGTTAAGGTACAAAAATGAGCCAAGTGCGTTTCATGCCACGCATAAAATTCCACAATGGCACGTGAATTTTAAATCGTGTCCAACAGATTTTTGTTATTTACTTTTTATGTCGTTACTTTTGTACGAAGTTTTCCAACTAATCGTATTTTACATTTGAGACCTTTATAACTTCCAAACTACCAAAATTATCTGAGCCGTTATAGTTTTCCTTTAAATTTTTCGAGGCAGTCGTTTAGCTTTCAGAAGGGGGGAGAGACAAGCTGTTTTAACAAAAAATGCCCTTTAAAGTTGAAGAACTCGCTAACAACCGCTTAATGTTTCTAAAAGACCTATATGATGGTACTCCAAAAAAAAAAAATGTTTCGTGATTTTACTTTAGCACTTTGTCGACTTGTTGTAGCTACGTTCCTGGGCCAATATTACACATGATACATTAAGATATGTTTAGTAGTTTATCCACAATGGTAATACATAGACTGCCAAAAATATTACCTTCATTTATTCTATTACGAATATCGTAATTGAATGCTTGGTCGTCCTAAGTATATGGTAGTTAGTCACATCACTACACTTAGTATATTTATATATGTAAGTTATAAATGATATGAGTCCTATGTCATTACGTTCGTATCTGTCAAGCTATTTTGGAGGGTGTTGGTGTAATGTCACCCTATCAATTTTGGCTGTGCAGGAAATTTAAATAACTCGCACAGGGAGAAATAACTTCATTACCGCTTTGTTGTTTATTAATAACTGACATTTCGAAGTACATCAAAAGGAAGGCATACAAATTTAACTCTTGACATTTCGTAAAATTGGTGTTACGTATTTAGAAGAACGTACGTAACCTCTTTGAGCAATTTATATTTTTTATCGTTTGTTATCCGTTGTCCATATTTAATTGTTGTGAAAAATGTTCTAGCCATGATCTAAGCGGTCAACTAATCTAAAGCTTGTTTGTGGCCCATTATTACGTTACTTGACAAGTTGCCACATCTCAAAATGAGAATGAGAATCAATGAGGTTAGTGATCCCTACTCCTGGATTCTACTCATGCTTTCCATTAAGCAGAGTAGAGTCACTTTAGTAGGCTTAAGTGTATAAAAAAAAGTCGTGTGGCACTCAAGGACTGCCGCGGTAAAGCTCTTGCATTGTATTTTTTATCAACTTATGCAATTATATTTTTATTTTTATTTATGCAGTATTTTTTTTTCTTTGATATTACTTCAAGTTTACAAAACAATATACACTGTCTTTTACCAACATGCATTCTAACAATATTATTGCCAAACAATATAATCGTCCTATTAACCGAAAAACAATGACAACTAAGCAGAGAACATAATAGTAATATGAGCATATCTATGGAATAAAAAAACACTTAGATTCAACGGTGGCACGCATGCGCTTATCTGCCTTTAGAGTACGGAGTCGCCACATCCTTGTTGTACTGAAGTTACAATCATATTCTCTATCCTTTTTTAGGGTGTTAGGTTTTTTCGTTACGGAATTTCTTGATTCGGTCGCCGCGCTCAAAGCCCGCGATAAAAGCTATACGATAGCTTAAAAAAACAGAAGTCTCTGATTAGAAACAAGGCAGAACATTGTATGTATACTCATAAATATACCAATCTGTGTAAAAATATGTTCTACATTATATGGTTTGCATGAGCAGAATTCAAAACTAGTGTTTTGAATTCTGCTCATGCTTTCTATCAGGCAGAATAGAGTCAGTTTGGCAGGTTTATGTTTTTGAATAAAAAGTATATCCAAACTAAGATTTCTTCTTATATACATCTTTCTATAAAACTATTTAAAACAGTGTTTTAATGCAATTTTTTTAAGACCACTCCTGCGTTAGGAAGATACATTCCGTGTCACGAGGGATTTCAAAAATATACATGAAACGGACACAAAGAACACGCAGACTCAGAACAACAAAGTGTTATCCCATGTGGAGTTTGCACCCACAACACTTGGCGCAGTAGAAAAGAAACCACTAGGCCAACTATGCAGTACGAGTTTTTTACATCAAGCTACTACAGTTTACTACGAGATTGTGTACTATGTCTCGACTGCCTTGTTGGTCTAGTGGTTAGCGTATGCGGCTGCTGATCTTGAGGTCTCGGGTTCAATTTCAAGGTCGGTCCAAATGTTTGTGTGATCCGCAAATATTTGTCTCGGAGCCTGGGTGTTTTCTATGTATAATATGTATGTATTTACAAAAAAAAAAGTATGTTTATGTATTTATATCAATTGTCTAGTACCCATAATATAAGCTCTGCTTAGTTTGGGATTAGATGACGTTGTTTGTAAGACGCCCTCAATATTTATATAATAGTAAGTGTCCGTGATGTCTCATTTTACTCTATTATTAATACGTTATTTTGGAATTGTTGCCTCTTGAATTGCTAAAGAGCCAAACGAAGTCCAATTAATCTCTATTCCTCCAATTCACCTCTAATTAAATTCCTTCCCATTGCGGGTTTTAAGACAGATTAGCGAAAGCACTTGATGAGTGTAATACTCGTTTATGTAAGCCACTAATGGTATACATAACGACTGATGGAAGTGTGAGTGTTCAATTGGGATAAAATAAAAATAAAAGTATGTTTATGTTTTTATATTAGTTGTTTAGTACCCATAATACAAGCTCTGCTTAGTTTGGGACTAGATGACGTTGTGTGTAAGTGTCCGAAATATTTCTTGTTTTTTTTTTATTATTTTATTTATATCTTTTTATTTTTAAAAAAAAAACACCTATTTCCGTGCATAGGCAGGTTTTTTTATATATATTTAAGCCTACCAAATTGCTTCTACTTTGCCTGTTGGAAAGCATGATTAGAATCTAGGAGTAGGGGCCATTACCTCATTGTAAGTGCATACAATGCATCATGGTGACCCACACCATGGCGGCTTAGTGAGATTTTTCTGCAGCATTCTCCCGGCCTTCGCAGGCATACTTATTCCGGTCTTACACTCACCAACGAAAGCCGACAGCATGACTGCTGTCATTTTAGTTTGGTCTTCTGTGTGAGGGTAGTACTGGCCTGATCGAGCCTGAAATCAGTATCACTACCTATGAAGGTTTATCAAAAGAGCCACGGCCAGCGTTGCAGTACCTACCTCTAAACAGCGCTGAACCCATTTCTACCCTGCACTGTAGGTAAAGTGTATCCGTGGTCAGATGCAATCTGACCACGGATACACTTTACCTCGATCAATCTAACGTCTTTTTCTGGCCTTGGTGAGGCCGATAAAATTATTTATTCATTACTAGCTTTTGCCCGCGGCTCCGTCCGCGTGTATATCGGTTATCGCAGTAAAAGTAGCCTATGTCCTTTTCCAAGGTTCCGTCTATATCTATGCCAAAATTCATCAAAATAGGTTCAGCGATTTAGGCGTGAAAACGTAACAGACAGACAGACATACAGACAGAGTTACTTTCGCATTTATAATATTAATAGTACGGATTTTTATTCCACAAATTACCAAACCAGAAATGACAGTATTCGTGTTGTTGTATTTCGTTGATGAGTTAAAAACCAGAGGCCCAATGATGTAGAAGTATCACTCCAAGCCGAGATAGTGTGAATCACCGTTCTACATTGTCTATACTCACAATGAGAATGGTGACCCCTACTCCTGGAATTTAGTCAAGTTTTCCAAGAGGCAGGCAGTAGAAGCACTTTGGTTGGTTGAAATATATAAATATAATACGGCTTCAGACGTACACGTGGCGTTAGACAGTTCTTAGCAAAAAAAAATGTTATGTTTAACCAGCTGAAGTTCGCTACGTTATCCGAAGTGTTGTTGTAAGTACCTTTACAACGCCGCGGCACGAAGTTAGTCTAAAAAGGTAGCCTACGTTACTGTTTATATTACCAGCTATCTGTAATGCCTTGATTTTATTTATTTTTATTTATTTTAAACTTATTGCACATGTTGTACAAAGGCGGACTTAATGCCATGAGGCATTCTCTGCCAGTCGACCTTCAGGTGTTGCAGAAATGTGATGCGGTAGGTGCAGAGAGAAAAAAATACCATTACTAGGCAATAGGTATATAAATAAGATTAGCCTACTTAAATATATTTTTAAATACACATACATTTATACATATATACACATGGGCGTACCCAGCTTCTGGCCTAGGGGGGGGCAAGTAAATTTTTTTAGGTCAGATCGTCCGCGGCTGTTTCGTCATACATACTACACAAACACACCTACATGAAACATTTGGTATCTGTAGTGTTCGGGTGATTAGTCCCCCGAGTACAAAGGATAGCAGGAGCACTACATCACCTCCTGCCCAATCTTGGGGGACCACGGGAAGGGGGCGCCCGTCTGGTCTGACGACGTGGCGCGCTCCTCCCGCTGCCAGGCTCAACTCAGAAGTTTGCAGCAGCTGTTGTCCATACGGATTGTACGGGGCTACCGTACGATTTCATACGAGGCAGCGACGGTCCTGGCGCGATCTCCACCCTCCGACATTCTGGCCGACATGGATGCTACTGTCTACGACCAAATTCGTTCAGTCGGTCAGAGTGCTGGGGAGGCCGCGCCAGACTATGAGCCTGGAATGCTACGGTGGAACGCGCATAAGCGAGCTCTGGAGACTTGGCAGGTATGGCTTGAAATTCAGGGCTGTTCTAGCCAACGGGCTATCAGAGCCGTTCTGCCGAACTTTGAAGAGAGGACCGACTGTGTCACCTCCTATCGATTGACTCAGATATTCACCGGGCATGGTTGCTTCGGTGAGTATCTGAATCGAATACGACGGGAGGCTACAGCACACGCTAGTGGATTGCCCTGCTTGGGCGTCCGAACGTCGAGTCCTGGTCGGACAGAACCTGTCACCGCCAGTATTAATTGCGGCAATGCTGGCGAGTTGCGAGGGATGGGAATCCGCGGTCCCCTTCTGTGAGAACATTATGCTCCATAAGGAGTCTGCAGATCCGTCCGCGGGAAAGGACCGCTCGAAGGACGCGGCAATGACACCTAGCATCCCAATCGTCGTCTAAGGGTCGTTGCGGTCACATCCCGGGGAGATGTGACCGCTGCAAATGTCCCGAGACAGGTGACATCCCGGTGCGGCCGGGGGTGCCGACTAAGGCGAGTTGATGACGACTTAAATAATGTTCCTAAGATCCGAAACTGTAAAAATATTTGATTAAAAAATTTCAGGGAATCAGTTTTGCGTCGAAAATGTGCACCAAAAAATACCACTGCTTTGTGAAACAAGAAGGTCGCATAAATACAAAAATATTTCGACGTTTGAAAACCATATTGTGGAAATGGTGGAAGGTTTGGAAAAGCTTTCACAGGAAGGTAATTCTGGGACAAGAAAAGTAGCTTCCCAATTATTATCCGCAGTTGGACAAACCAACCATATTCATATTGTTTTTAAGCATCATAGACAAATACAATTCGCTGTTGCAACCCGTCACAAACACATTGCAGTCTAAAACCTAATGCAGGCACCACACTTCGTTATGCGCTATTCGTTATGTGTCTGCGCCGTATTCGCCCAAATATTAGTTATGCACGCAAACAACAAACATGCCATCCACACTTCGAACTGGTATGTCAAATAAGCATCAAATAAGGCAAATATGTGTTTTGTAGAGATGTGTAATTGTCATTTTTATGGTGAACGAAACGAATATACTCTCCACACTTCGCCGTATGCGCGTGAATAACCCGCATAACGAATAGCGCATAGCGAAGTGTGGTGCCTGCTTTAGACGTAAGTAAGTGTGCAGAGCACATTCAAACCATAAAACAGCAATTAAGAAACATAGGCTTTCTGCCCAAGAAGGCACTGAAGAGTTATTAATATCAGCTAATGAAATTGATAAGGTTTCGAATCTTAAACTGCGTCTTCCAAGGACAGCAAGCCGCCAACAATATAGGGCAAATCATCCAGCTGGTTCGTTAACCTATCGTTGTATGTGCTACTTAGATTTGGAATCATTTTCATCCTCATTAGAGGTTAAAATTACAGCTTCAAAATTAACCATAACTGTGCGTCTCGTATATAATATGTTATTGTCCTTTTGTCACATCCACTTTTTTCGGAAACTATAAAAACTATACTTTTGAAACTTGGTAAGTAGATGTATTGTGTGAATCGCATTTATATTTTCACACAAAAATAGAAAAAAAACAATACATTTTGGGGGTTCTAACTTATAACTGAAACTCGAATAATTTTTTTCATTAAACCCATACCTGTATCTATGGATAGGTCTTCAAAAATGATGTTGAGGTTTCTAATATCATTTTTTTTCTAAACTAAATAGTGTGCGTGAGAGACACTTCCAAAGTAGAAAAATGTGTGCCCCCCTGTAACTTCTAAAATAAGAGTGATAAAACTAAAAAAAAAATATGTTGTACATTACTATGCAAACTACCAACGAAAATTGGTTTGAACGAGATCTAGTAAGTAGTTTTCTTTTAATACGTCATAAGTCGTAAACCGCAATTTACCTTTCATTCAATCAATGGGCGGTTTTCAAAATTTTGCTCAGGACTATTTTGCCGTGACCTACGAGTTTGACCATTGATTAAAAGGCAAAAATGTAGGAAGTGAGTATCAAATTATTTTACGTTAGGGTAAAATGTTTAACTTACTGTAAAAAAAAAGATAAACATAAGACTTAAACGGAAAACATATTTTAATATTTATTAAAATACCAAATATTATCCTACTTTTTTATGTGTCCTTCATCATATCCTGGATTTTGATTACGTATTTTGGAGAATTTTTAAGCTATATTTGGATATCTTTAGTATTACTCGAATGAAATAACTCATTTTATTTGTTTTTAAATAAAATATAATAAGGTTGTAGTATATTTTTCTAATATAAATACTGACATTATCGGATTTAAAAAACTGGCCACAGCGGACAGTCCTGTACGTAACGGTATGATTTTATAAAGAATAACAATAATAGTGTCTTTGGCTCTAACTATTTTTAAGCAATGCCATATTGACGATGTTTTTATCATGCCTTCGTTCTTTTCCTTTGAATTAAAACTGAAGAAATTCAATCGTCAACACTTGCGGTCCGTGACGTGCGTGACGGGTCTGTTTTGTTTGTCCGGTACGAACATTGATTTTGAAAGGTAAGACCCACAAATTTTATATACTACTCGTGTTAAATTATAAGTAAATATGTTGTAGATAATGAATGTGTACTAGTAAACTACTATAATCAACTTTTTTTATACCAAAAAAACATATGATGACAAGTCCGCGTTATACGTAACGTCCAGGACGTGACGTGATGTATTATGTGGACTAAAAACGTTACGTACTGGACTCGTAAAGATGCGTTCATACTGTCTTGTGCAATTTAATATAAATTAAAAATATAATTCACCCAGAGAGGTGAACTCATTACCTTTATAGGATCTAGTCACCTCATGGTGAGCAGGTTTCCTTAATATGTTATAAATATCCTATTTAGACTAGCGATAAAGAGGGTGAACCCTAACATTCCTCACATCCTCGGCACTTCCTTACAAATTAATTTATTCCTACTCAGGTAAATTATGCCGTTGACTGGTGCCGAGAGAGACAAAAACAACGCCGATATGGACAAAAACAAAGAAAATGAAGAAAAATACAACAAACATAAAAAGAAAGAAGTCGAAAGACTGAAGAACATAAACTCAAGGTAAGTGAACTAAATAAGGAAGAAAAGGAAAAAAGACGGAAAATTTGGAGATAACAAAAAAGGAATAAAAGGGAAAATAAAAAAGTAAATAATACTAAGCCAGCTGTTCAAGTGACAGTGCCAGAGATCAAAAACTAGTGAAAGGTTAAAGAAAGTTATTAGTAGACTCCATTTCACGAAAGAAGTCCCGCAGACGCAGCGCTGTAGTCGCGCGACGTAATATTGCCAGAGTTAAATGTGGGGAAATCAAGGGAAATAATTTATCGTTCATTTACTTTCTTTTATTAACCACTACTACTACTAAATTGTTTCTAATATAATGTATCTTTAAGGTACCTATTTGATGTTCATACTACTAAGGTCTGATTAGTGAAAAATAAATCTTCCTGTAATTTCTAAAATATAAAATGGAGATGTTCGACTTACTTTAAATTAGAAAAATAAAATAATATTAAAAAGTTTTATTCAAAGTTTTATTGAATAATATTATGATCGGTCATACTATGATCACTGTCAGAAGAGTAAATAAAAAACAGTGAGACAGAATCTGATTCTATCACGAAATAAATGGATCCATTTCTTCATAAGACCATCATTTTTTAAATATTCTTCCTGTAGTTGTTTAAATAGTCTTCCGCTGTAACAATCTCAAAAAACTGATAGACGCAAAATATTTTTTGGATCTTCGCCCACGTTTTTCTCCGCTACCCGTCTCTTTATAAGGCTCCACATTTTTTCTATCGAATTGAGATCGCAGTGGTAAAGCGGCAATTACTCGCCTCTGTTGCGCCTTCTTTTGTAACTCTCGTTACAGTTTTCTCTGACACACCTGCAATAAAATGAACAAGTATGAATGATTATTTTCGTATTTAATTACATTAATGTTGAATATAACTTTACAATTTTTTAATGTTTTAATTCCTTTAAAAATTTAATTCTTAATTCTGTTACATTTCTTACATTCATTGTCTTACAGATTGGAATTAAATGGAACTTAATTCCAATCTGTAAGAAATCAATCGGGAAAAAATCTGTATATATGGCAGCCCAAAATTTACCTGTCATGGCGGCGACTCTCTTGTGAACATTGTTTATTGGTATTAAAACACCGTGATCCTTGTGTTCCGCTTCACAGATCTCCTTATCCTTTAATATGATTTCTTGACCAGTACTTTTTACAACTTCTGGCATCGTAAATAAACCTTATAACGCACTAATCCATTAATAAACTCACAAAATATGTACCAAAACAAACACACCTTGATAACATTGACAAATGACAACATGACCGAACTCCCCATTTGTCAAATTTAGTTCCACAATATTCCGCGGGACTTCTTTCATGAAATGGAGTATAGTTTAAGTAAAAATAGATTTCGCCTAGAGACTAAACACAAAAAGATGATTGAGCTATTGGAAAATGAAAAAGTTACTCTAAAAGAAGACCAAACAATCACGCAGAATTACCTACTTATTGGTTCCCTATTTTATTTTTGTTACTACTTATTTAACATTTTTTTGTATCTGTTGGATTTTTTTGTAAGTTAAGAAGTATTGTTACCTACTTAATGTGAAAATGAAACTGAGATAGACTTGAATCCCTAAGTTTTTTGTAAAATATATTTTTAAAATGCTCAAATCAAAACAGTCTGTGATATTGACTAATTTTATAGAAATAAGTACAGTAAGTGATGTGACTTATATAATATGTCACATCACGACGTTTTTGAAATGTTGAATAATATTGTGTTGTTTCTAAAATGACTAGAAATTGTGCTCGTTGTAAACATAGCTTGAGAGTTCCTAAACGTAACGACTGTTGTCCACATACGTAACTGTCCTGTTTTGGCTGTTATAGTTTTTATTTTTTTATGAAAAAACCTTTGGGAGTTATGTTTTTGTTAATATATATTAAATGACTTTTTGTTATTTTTTGTATTTAAAAAAACTTACCTATAATGTTAGTCTTTCAGAATAGTTATTTATTCACAAAGTTTGATAGTCCAGAGTGCCATTTAGTTACGTACAAGACATATTTTATATTTTAAACAGCACTAAGAGGCAAGATATCACAAAGTGGTATTAAATTTTAGAAGATTTTTATGTTGTTGATTAATTATAAATAAAGCTGATTAACTTTGATATGATTGAGTTATTATTTACTTTGAATGAAAATGTGACGTACAAGACCCCTGTATTGGTAACCCTCACTATAATAATACATTAAATAGAAATTATACTCATTTAGCATTGTTTGATTATGGTTTTTCTTAAACCTTAGTTCATTGTAAATGTCTACATTTCATCGTTTATTTAAAATTTTGTTATGAAAATAAATGGACATCCTGTACGTAACGGAGCAAAATTTTGAAAAACGCCCCAATACACTATTATTAAAACATCGATCAAAGCTACAACGAACTACAAGAACTTTTATCTGATGTTACTTGCTGATACGGAACCCTTCATGGGCGAGTCCGACTCGCACTTGGCCGCTTTTTTAAATACGTCATAAATCGTCAACCGCAATTTAGTCAACCCAGCTAGTGTCAAATAAAATGCAACCTCAACTCGCATCTCCCTTTAGGCCATCAGGTTTTTGCTTATAAGCGTTCTAACGCTCGACTAAGTTCGGTATTCTTCGTCCGCCATCGTCGCGCGCGGTTTTTTGGCAATTGCACCGTGCATTTTGCCAGTACTTTCAACTATATATCTCAATGAGTACTTTCTGCGCGGTTTATTTAAAAGTTAAGGCATAAAGCCCCTTTACATTTTGATTAGTAATTAGGCAAGTTCATACATGTTATGCGAGATTTCCAGGGGGGGGCAGCTGCCCCTACCTGCCCCCCCCTGGGTACGCCCATGTATATACATATACGAGATATTCCTAAATACACATACATATACACTACTACTCTATATACATAAAACTACATATACATACGTACATACAATATAATAAAAATATACACAGGTGCTATCGTTGTAGCTGTACTGCCAATTCGCTTTGAAGCAATTCGCGCACTTTCATTTTAAAACTAATGCGATTTGTGGACATTCTGATTTCGGTAGAGAGCGCATTCCATAGTAGGACCGACTGCGCAAAAAAAGAGGAGTTGATAAAGTTGGAGGTGTGAGAGGGGCACAGAAGAAGTAAGTTGTTTGATGACCGGAGACTTCGGTCGTGATTGGAGCATAAGAAACGGAAATGAGGTTCAAGGTATTCAGGTAATGATGGGGAGTTGAGGAGAGAAAAGAGTGTAGTCAGGGCACGTAAACTGCGGCGCTGACGAATAGGGAGCCATTGCAGCTGGGAACGTAAAGTAGACACATGATCATACTTGCGAAGATTGAAAACGAATCGAATGCAGTTATTGAGAAGGCGGTCTAGTTTATTGAGGAGGTCTGCATTCAGGTCAAAATAACACACATCACCATAATCGATCATAGGAATTATCAAGGACTGCACGAGCGTGGCCTTGGTTTTAACGGGAAGAAAGTTCTTAAGTCGATATAGAGCACGGAGACATGATGTAACCTTTTGACTGACGTGGGTAACTTGTGCCCGCCAATCAAGTGTCGAGTCAATATGTAGTCCCAGGTTCTTCACAACTGTGCTCAGGGGTATATTGACGCTGTTATAGACGACTGGTGGGATGGCAGCCATTTCCAACCTACCCACCATTTGCTTACTCCCCACTACAATCACTTGGCATTTGGTTGGATTTACTGACAACCCAAAGCTTGTTGACCAGCTCTTAATTATGTCTAAATCTTTGTTGATTTTGTTGACTGCGTTGGCGATGTCTTCTACCCTTGACTGCGCGTACAATTGTAAATCGTCGGCATACAGGTGATACGAACACTGAAGGTGTTGGGTTACGAGATTAATAAATATTGAGAATAATAAGGGAGATAATATACCGCCTTGAGGGACGCCACTGCGAAGACCACTCCAACTCGATGACCGGTCGTCAATGTGAACACACTGTTGACGTCCCTGAAGATAGGAGGAGAACCATTCCAGAGCTTCTGAGGAGACCATGAGATAGGAGAGGATAGCTAATAGGACGTCGTGACAAACGGTATTAAAAGCATTCGAGAAGTCAATCAAAGCCAGGACTGTGACTTTGGTGTCCTCCATACCCTGCCTCATATCGCCAGTCACTTTGAGGAGTGCGGTGGTTGTGCTGTGACCGGGTCTAAACCCAGATTGTAAGGGACTGAGGAGATTCTGCTGATAAACATACTGCGAGAGCTGCCTGTGAACACAAAGCTCGAGTACTTTTGAAAGAAAAGGAAGTATAGAGATAGGGCGAAAGTGTTCAGGAAGGGAAGGGTTGGGTATTTTGGGTAATGGGATGATAAAAGCCTTACGCCAGAGTGAGGGAAAGGTTCCGGAATCGAGTGAAAAGTTAATGATATGGCATATAGCTGGAAGAATTTGATCAAGGATAGCAACAATCATGCGGCGGCTAATGCCGTCGCATCCCACAGCATTGGAACGAATGGTAAGGATAATCTTTTTGGTGTCCTCAGGAGACACCGGAGAAAAGTTGAAGGATACCATATTAGCATGGGTTAGGCTAGCTAAGTAACTCAAGGTTTGAGTCTTTATTTGAAGATCCATCTGTGGTGTAGTTGTGAAATTACGGTTTAAGTCATCTAAGCCAACCGTCGTCTTTACCACAGGGTGTTGTTTATTGCCAATGCCTAGTGTTCTAAGAAATTTCCACATGCTAGAAGTTGGACAGGATTCTATACTTTGAATTATATGGCGGCGCTTGGCGTTACGTATCACCTGATTACACCGATTCCTAGCACTCTTGAAAAGATTCCATTTCTCCTCAGAGCGATCGTTCTTGTATTTATTAAAACAACGGTCTCTCCGTCGCATAGCGGTTCGAATTTCTTCCGTCATCCAAGGAGCAGGGTCGCGCTTTACTTAAATATTTATCACAGGTGCGTATATCATATAAATTATTAACTGTGTCATTAAAAATGCTGACTTTATGGTTGATGTCAGTAGTTGCTCTTAAGCTAGACCAATCCAGTGCAGAAGCATCCGCACACAGTTTATTTACATCCATTCGTCTAAAGCCACGCACGTGCAGAAATTTGGGAGGGGGTTTAGGAGGTTTTAGGATGTAGGTAAGGTAGATCAGGTCATGATGGGAAAATCCAGGAGCAGGGTGTTGACCATGTGAATGAATAAAACTTGGAGTAGAGGTGAGCATTAGGTCAAGCCAAGTATCCTGGTGCTCGGTGTTGTGATGAGTTGCTTGTAGGGGGAGAACATGGAGGCTAGAGGATTGGATAATGTGGACGAGATTACGGGTACGGGGGGAGTTAGAGGCCAAAAGGTCGGTGTTGAAATCGCCCATTATGATGTGATGTGCGTATTCAGACCCTAAAGATTCCAGAACTGTTTCCAGACTGGAGAAGTAGTTGACAGCGGGGGGACAATATACTACCCCTAGTAAAACCTTGGATTCCTTAACACCAACTTCGAGAAAAAGGTATTCAGCAGTAGTAGATCACACGTACCGAACAGACGGGCGAGACAGTAAAATGTTGCTCGGCCGAGACAGTGATGTAAGCGAATAGCTGTTCACACGTGTTTTGAAATTAGCACCACAGTTCAGTTGTATAGAGACTTTATTGCCTTGATCACACGTACCGAACAAACGGGCGAGACAGTAAAATGTTGCTCGGCCGAGACAGTGATGTAAGCGAGTAGCTGTTCACACGTGTTTTGAAATTAGCACCACAGTTCAGTTGTATAGAGACTTTATTGCCTTGATCACACGTACCGAACAAACGGGCGAGACAGTAAAATGTTGCTCGGCCGAGACAGTGATGTAAGCGAGTAGCTGTTCACACGTGTTTTGAAATTAGCACCACAGTTCAGTTGTATAGAGACTTTATTGCCACTTATTGCCACTTTATGATCACACGTACCGAACAAACGGGCGAGACAGTAAAATGTTGCTCGGCCGAGACAGTGATGTAAGCGAGTAGCTGTTCACACGTGTTTTGAATTTAGCACAGTCAGTTCAGTTGAGACTTTATTTCGGACATAGATCGTAAAAAGATAATTAGAAAATATACAAAGATACTCATTCCACTATTTAATAGTGGAATGAGTATCTTTGTATATTATATATATTATAATATCATACTATACTATATATATATATATTATAATATATATAAAAACAATAATATATATAATTATAAAATTAAAGTAATTGTTAGAAAAAGAGCAACGCCGGATTTGGACAAGATCATGGATGTTGAGATCTGATTTTGGTGCTACACACGATGATGATTTGGTGGACACTCGGCCGAGTAAGTAGAACGGACGCCGAGCTACTGTCTCGCCACTTCATTCGGCCGAGCGCTCGGCCGAGCACTCGAGGCTATGTTTATATGTACCGAGTACTCGGCCGAGAGCACTGTCTCGCCCGTTTGCTCGGTACGTGTGATCAAGAAATATGTTTATACGCATCGAGTACTCGGCCGAGGGCACTGTCTCGCCCGTTTACTCGGTACGTGCGATCAAGGCATAAATGTATCTGTCAGAGAAAGTCAAGTGAATCGGTCCAGTCGCTTCAGAGTTTAGCCGCAACAAACAAACAGTAATGACAGATTTGTTATGTATCTAGTAACCTTAATAAATACTCTAGTAAAGTAACTATAATATAGACAGACGTATATTTGTTGTCTTTATTCGAGTTTATTACATTAGTACGTATTTTTATATCTCTGCGACTGTTTCAGAGATTAACGCGTATAAAGAAACAATGTAAAAAATTGTAATCACAAAACCGTACATTCGAAATACAAAGTCAGTATCTTTTATCTTTTTTAATACTGGCAATGAAAATACAACAGTGTTGCTTTTAAAAAAAACAATGTTGTTATAACTTGTACATAATTGCTGTTAGTCATAATTTATTCAGTACGTTACTTGAGTTATGGTTACATTACCATGGAATCACCCTGTCAGCTATTATTTTATGCTCAACGCAATGTTAAAAACGCGGTCGATTGTATGATTATTATAATTTACAGTTTGAAATCAAAGAATTCACTTCAAAAACTTACGCATTCACAATAGCATTTCTTATGTTAATCGAGAAATTGTGTTACAACTCTAATGAACAACAAACCCAGCGAGGCACACCCTTCGGTGTCTACACCTGGGACTACTGCCAGTCCCTGTAATATCTATTAATAGAGTTAGTTCTTGTTCATTAATAATCAATAATAAAGTTTTGTTGCTTTTGAATTGACCCGATGGGTTCTATTGCCACCCCTTAACCGAGACTCGGACATCAGGATGGTGGGCAGCGTAGAAGTCTAACTATACAACTGTGCCAAACACACCGAACAGAGTAAAATAAATATTTCAGACATCTTAAACACAACAGCATCTAGTCATCAAACTAAGCAGAGCTTGTATTATGGGTACTTAACATTTGATATAAATACATAATCATACTTTTTTTTGTAAATACATACATATTATACATAGAAAACACCCAGACTCTGAAACAAATATTTGTGGATTACACAAATAATTGGTCCGACCCGGGAATCAAACCCGAGACCTCTTGATCAGCAGCCGCTTACGCTAGACCAACAAGGTAGTCAAGAGTGCAGTGGTAGAGCAAGCCGCTGGATTTTATTTGACCTGCCCTCACAAATATCGATCAAATACTGACTGCCTCGTTGGTTTAGTGATTAGCGTATGCGGCTGCTGATCAAGAGTTCTCGGGTTCGATTCCCGGGTCGGACCAAATATTATTTGTGTGATTCACAAATATTTGTTTCGGAGTCTGGGTGTTTTCTATGTATAATACGTATGTATTTACAAAAAAAAGTATGTTTATGTATGTATATCAGTTGTCTAGTACCCATAATACAAGCTCTGCTTAGCTTGGGACTAGATGATGTTGTGTGTCAGATGTCCAAATGTCCAAAAAAATTACGGAATGACACCATTCATCCCGTGTTATAAAAAAACGGATTATGAATCATATTATGTTGCACAACATTACTGCAAAAGGAGTACGCAGTTTTTAGCCTACTCGACTCTACTCTGCCTGATGGAAAGCATGAGTAGAATCCAGAAGTAGGGGTCACCATTCTCATTGAGGGGGTAGGTTGGCGGCCTGGTCAGATACTTACATCATTCTCCCGGTCTCCGGAGGTCGCCTAACCAGTTTCAGACACCAGCTGTTTTACGAAGCGTCCTGTAAGACAGTATGTGTTTGGTGCAGTCGGGATTGCTAGATAAATAAAGCTTATTCATCAATAATCACATTATTATATTAACTGAACCACGTAACTTTGTCAGTGTTCTGTGTTCATGTACGTAAAGGATAATTTTTGACCGTTTTTCAAAATTTTCGTAAAATGTCGGTCGTAGCGGAATGCTCCAATATTTTTTTCGAACACTAAAATATTTTTTCCAGTCAAACAAGTACGTCTGATATTAATTCGTTCAACCAAATATACAATTTGTTTAACTTTATAAAACTGATAGGTGAGCTGCAGAGAGTTTTACTATACTCGAGTATACGTGCGTTACCAGTCCTAATCATGCAGTTTTACAAATTCAATGAGCTTCAAGAGATAAATTTCTAACATAATAGAATGAACATGAAAAAGCTTTTTAAGTATACTGTGCCATGACAGCAAAGATTTTCATCTAGATAAAAGTTACAGTGAATTAAATTATTGTTTCAATGGTGTCTAAAATGTAATTCATTTTATTGTAGAGAAAATTTTAAACTAAATTATGTTGTTAATAAAACTTTTTAGCAATAAATAAACAATCGACTGAACTGAAAAGCAGAAAATAATAAACTGTCATTACTTAACCTTTATAACTAACTACTTGTGTGGGTAAACTAGTGAGGGTCTAAGTAATACCTAAGTAATTAAGAGGGTCCAAGTAAGTTTGGCGGCAAACAACCAATGAGCAAAGATGATTAAATTACCTTAATTTTAAAGGAATAACTAAATCAAATACAAGGCCGTGTCCATCACGATTTACGTATTTTTTTTGTGTTAAGTATGCTTACACTAGTTTATGAAGTTTGTTAAGTTAAGGTTAAGAAATAAATGCTTTTTTTTACATTTTAGTAAAAAAAAAAAATAAAATTTAATTTTATAATTTTTTGTAGTACTAATTGTTACATTTACATTTTTTTTTATTAACCTTCCCTTGTAAAAGAGGATAAACTGAATAGTGAAAGAAGAGTTGACACACGCATCGTATACAACAATAAAAATACCAAGAGAAAGAACTCCTAATATCTAAGTAGGTATAACAGATTATTCGTGGAATAAAAATCATAGAGGTCACCTTCCTCTGTAATTCAAAACAAGACACAAGAAGCAGGAATACACAAATTCACAATTGTTTTTCATAAATGACGGCGGGTGATTATGTACCATTAATTACATTACCTACTGTTAATAATGATTTATTGTAACCATAGCTCAATGTACTAGTTTTGTTTGTTTTAGTTTGATTCTGTAATCGATATTGAATGATGTTGAGAGTGTTTTTAAATAAGTAGTCAGAAGACTTCTACCGCATGAGGTGCACATGTGCTAACTTATTGGTTCTTAACTCTTTTCAATCTTCTTAATCGTTTATGATTTTGTGTTAATATGTAAGATGTTACACTTATTTTGAAATTCTTGCCGTTGCACCGCCAACGATGGATAGCCACAACTAAGACCGCTGTGAGGCCTCGTCTGACGCCCCGACATATATTTATTTAGGCCTATCAAAGTGACTCTACTCCGCCAGAGTAGAATCCAGGATTAGTTATCATCCTCATTGTGAATGAGGCAATGCAGCATGGTGACCCTTACTATTGCAGCCTAGTGAGATACTACATCTCTGGGTCATAACACTTGTGACCAGAACTGTAAAGTCAAGTGATCTGAAATCATGTCGAAATCCTACAAAGATTTAGGCTAAATATTAAATGCGGCAGGCCGCCAGACGTCTGTAAACGGTGAAATTTTATGGCGATGCGGAGTTTTTGACGCATATTCTTACTCGGATTTTTTTTTCTCTAATTGTTGAATAAAAATTAGCATAGGTTACGTTTTTTTTAGTAGCGTACGTATTTAAATTGTGTTCTTTAGTAATTTGTAAAGTTATAAATTACTATACACTTTGTAAAATATAATTTAGTATCCAAAGTTTTTATACAATGGGATGGGAAACACATATACTAAAATATTTTCTAAAACCAAAGTTTTGAATTTAAAACCATACTCTTATAAAATAATCATTTGTGGTAAAATCCGTACTGATGCTTAAGGGGCCCCCGGAGGCTGAATTGTCCATACAAACGGTATACCAAGATCATTTGCAGTATAAACATATTTCCACGATGATATGTTGATATTCGGACTTAGACTGTGTTTATTTAGGTTATAACGTCTTTATTTTTAGAAATAAACTAATCTAGAATAAAATATAATTAAATTAAATTTTACATATTTTACATTGTAAATGTCATGTTTTCATTTTGTTTTTTTCTGTCTTAAAAACAAAAATATTTCTAATATTGTTTCATCAATAACATATCTCATATTATTATGCTACTACTTACACAAAATAAATCGAAAAAATATTGAGTTTTCATTCATGATTTTCGATATTACGAAACACATCCATATTTTCACAAATTTCAAGCAATTAGTAGTGCTATCACATCAAAAAATTTTTCAATGTGTGTGTGATTCGTGTCAGTCAAATAATGATAGCCGAACCTTCTACGAGAGAGTCCGAATTACTACGAATGAATGTCAATCCACATACACACATATAGCGGTGCACTCGTATCTACGTTGTATTTTGTCAAACAGAGACAGCAATATTTTACGAAAAAATTTCAACTTGCAGTTTCAAGTGTCGTACGCCGGCCTCTTAAAGCTTGAAAGAACAATACATCAAAAGAAAGAATGAAAAAAAAAATGTTCACACATGCAAATTCCTTAGAAGTGTGCCAAATGGTCTGCAACTCAGCTTAATGCTGAATCTTCGAAGGTGCCTCTGCGTCTTTGATCTAGCTGTTAGCGTATGCGACTGACGATCAAAAGTTTGTGGGTTCGAATTCCGGAAGTTTGGGTTTTACGCGGAGCCACTGGCATCGGACTTCCACAACCCTGAGGGCGAACTAGAAATATAAAATAATGAAATGTGTAAGAATGAGAATGTAATAACTTCAGATAAACTAAAATACATTTTAAGGCAATGTTTAAATGGAAGACTCGACTGCAATTATTTCATTTATTTATTTATCGTATACAAAATATTACAAAACAAAGATTATGCATGAACATATAAGTTGACTTAAATTTAAGTTTATACGAATTTAAGATAAGTTTTGCTATTTTAAAATACGAACTTTATAAAGTTATAGAATGAGTAATAGGCACTGCTTTAGCATGACTTGTTAAACACAATCCCCAAAACACCTTTTCAAAGGGCGTAGATGTTTCATTAATATTCATTCTTGACGTGAACCTTATTTTTCGTAGTGGGGTGCTCAATCACCCCCGTCCCTATGTAACTACACATTAATGGTTGTAACGAAATTGCCACGCCATGGCATTCCGCCATTAATATGTATAATGGGAATACAGTCATTTCCGTACAGTGAATTGTGTACGTAAAACTTAAAACCAGAAAATGTTTTTTATTGATTTACACACGTTTGTTTAAAATAGCCTGTATTGTTGGTCTAGTGGTTAGCGTATGCGGCTGCTAACGTAACGTATGCTTCTGGATAGAGAATACGGAGTGTCCCCATCCTTATACATCCCATGTGTATTGTAAGAGGCGACTAAGGAATCTCAATCTGTCGGAATCATTCTGACTGCTTCGGTTAGTGGAAGCGTATGCGACTACTTAGCTTTGGGCTTCGGGTTCGATTTCCGAGTCGGATCAAATGTTCGTGTACCTTTCTTTCGAGTCGATTTCAAACTTGACAAAAGTAATCTATAGATACTTTTATATTATGATGAGGTAGTATGTGTGTTTGTGACTAAGGAGTAATCTCTAAATCTAATGAACCGATTTTGAAAATTCTTTCACCAATAGAAAGTAATACCATACCATGATACCATGATACGTTACAATTCTGCCATTATTTTTGTTTGTAATCATTAGCATGCAAAAAAATTGGCGTAAAACAAGGTTTAGCTTTTATCAGTGGTTACAGATATGAGTGATAAGCTGATAAGACGAATGATATGGTGTTTATAAATATTTGAGACACGTTATACAACAAAATAGCGATGATGATCTAATCTCAAAGAGTTAAATAGGATGAATATCATAACTTCTTAAGATATCGCTGCTTTTGTTTGATAACGACAGATCTCAAAAGTGATGAAAGTGATGTTATTAAAGGAGAGCAGTGCTTATATGTTCGATAACGACATTTAGTCGTGCCACGCAGCCAATTTTTAACCGACTTCAAAAAAAAGGAGGAGGTTCTCAATTCGTCGGAATCTTTTTTTTTTTTTTTTTTATGTATGTTCAGCGATAATTTCGTCGTTTATGAACCGATTTCAAAAATTCTTTTTGCATTGCAATGAGCGTAGCTCACAGGTGGTCCCATCGTCACCATGTCGAGATCTGATGCTGGGATCCCAAGGAAATCGAGGGAATGCCTCAAATATAGGCACAATTGTCGCGATTTTGGGTACTCGGAATAGTTTTTCATTGAAGTCGGTTCCTTTTTGTTAAAATTATATAGATAGAAATAGGAGTTTTATCCAGATGAAACTATAGATTGGTTTGCGTTACACATTTTGTAATGTCATCCTCCTAGCCATTATTCCCAAGTTTATTTAGGGTTGGCTACTAGTTCATCCGATTTTACCTGAATTTCAGTTTTTCCACGAAGCGACTGACATCGGACCTCCGCAACCCTAAGGGAGAACTGAAATTCGAAGATTGAACTAGTTGTCAGTATATTTGAGGGCACTGACTTCCCAATAACGATTGCCATAGATGTTCATGACAACCGGGACCGCCGGCTTTACGTGCTCTCCGAGGCACGGGCGTGAATCACCGCCAAATTTCCAAACTCCGGGCAGCTATTAGGAATTTCCTAAGAAAATCCCAAAAATACTTTTGGCCCGACCCGGGACCTCTTGATTAGCAGTCGTGCTAACCACTAGACCAACGAGGCAATACCAATTTTATAATGTGTCACTATCAAATTAAATCAGCTATTTAAGTCTCTTTACATCCACGGTTGGGGTGGTGACACTCCCAATTTCTTAATCAGTCATCACACATTCGTGTTAAATCTATCCAGATTCAAAATCAATTGTCTCTATAATTTCATCCTTAATTCTACTCAATTCGATTTCCAGATAAATCTCGGAATAACGAATTTAGTAGACTTATGAGACAAATAATAATATTACATATAATCATTATACATAATTATATTAGTGTTTGTTTCTCAAGAAAAATGTGAACACCACTCACTCAAGTTACTTAAGTTACTTTGAAAATGCTTTGTTTGATAATTATTAGCATATACTATCTCTACAAGTTCTTTGTGTTCGTTTCATGTGAGTATGTCTGTAAAGTCCCAGTGACACAGGGTTTATTTCTAGTACAGTAATTATCGTTATTAAAATAAAATTCATTTAGGGCCACCGCAGACTAGCTACTTTTAGCATCGGCGATCGGCGATTTGACGACTGCATCGATGCTGCATCGCGTTTTAGGGCCACCGCAGACTAGCTACTTTTAGCATCGGCGATCGGCAACTAGTCGCTTTTTAGAAGCTAAATACGGCGACCGAACGCTCCACACCGCACACTTAAAAACGCCAAACGCGGCGATCGAGGTGCTTTTTAGAAGCGCGACACAGCAGCTTACCCTGATTGATTGATTTTTTTTGCCTTGCGACTCGCGTTACTGTTTGCGCCCTTGCGCAGCATTCACTTAACTATACGTTAAATTTATTCAAACTATTTATATTTATTTAATAATTAAGGAAAGTAGAGCGTGTGAGAACTCTACTTGAGCAATTACAAATGCAACTTGAGCAGTATTTTAGAACTATGAGCAATTTGAAATATTGTATACATCACAAGATATAGGAGTCTGAATATACAGATAAATTAATTTTTTTTCAAGGACTTTATTTATTTTTAATTAAATAATTAAAGGTGAGCAATTTGAAAGGGCTACGTAGTTGAATTGAGCTATTAAAAATCCTAGCCCTTACTACTACGATACATAGTACATCTACATAATCAAAGTACACACATCAAAAGTGTCTAGGGATCAAGCATTTTTATGCGGATTTCTTGAGATTGAGATGTGGCTTTGTAATAAATTTATGATTTTATAAATTTATATGGATCCTTTTTGGTGCATTTCATAATTTGAATCAGGAACTGTCAATCAAATTCGAGTAAAAGATGAAAATCAGCTGCCAATATTTTCCCTATAAAAACATACAACGCATTGAAGAAATTATTAGTGCTACTGTTTCCCTACTACTGATTAAAACCAACGTTATTATGGAGCGGCGACGTCATTTAAGCAGGGAAGAAATGCTCAGAGCCGTGGGAATGATAGAAGCTGGTTCCCGGCAACGTACTGTGGCTTTAGCTCTGAATACAAGTCAGAGTGTTATCAGTCGACTTTGGACACGTTACCGAAGCACTGGTACCGTGGCTGAGCGCCATGGAGGACGGTATCGCTGCACCACACGGAGACAAGACCGATACATTCAAATCTTAACTCGAAGAGCTCCAACAATAACCGCCATGATGTTAGCCGTGAGGCTTCATCACTCTTCAGGGAACTTAATTAGCGACCAAACAGTCAGAAACCGCTTGCATGAAGTGAACCTTCATTCCCGAAGACCGCTACGGGTACCACCTATAGCAATGCACAATCGTAGGATTCGATATCAATGGGCTCTTGAACACAGAAATTGGGCAGAAGAACAATGGCGTTTCGTGTGCTTTTCTGATGAGTCTCGTTTTGGTATGAGACCGGATACAAGACGTATACGACACTGGAGAACCCCTGGACGCCAACAGCGATTAAAATCCTGCCAGGAAGTCCATCCTTATAGTGGTGGAACCATCATGGTATGGGCGGGTATTTGGATCGGCGGAAGAACTGAGTTGATTTGGATCAGAGGCAACCTCAACGCTCAAATTTATGCTGAGAAGATTGTATCAGACGTCATCGTTCCTCTACAAGTGCAAATCGGTCCCTTATTTCAGTTAATGCATGATAATGCACGACCGCACACCGCAAGAGTTGTAAGACAGACTCTCGCCGCAGCTAACATCAATGTCCTGCCCTGGCCTGCTCAGTCGCCAGACTTGAACCCGATTGAGCATGCATGGGATATGCTACAGAGAAGAGCTCTGCCGAATATGGAGGGTATCCAGTCGCAAGAAGACCTTTTTTTGTTGTTGCAACGAACATGGGCGGCCATTCCACAGCGTGATTTGGATGAACTCATTTTGAGTATGCCAAACCGATGTTCTTGTGTTGTTAGTGTTCGCGGTAGAAACACGGATTATTAATTGTTTAAGTTACCTAATAAAATTTTAAAGAAAACTGTTATTTCAGTCTTTTTTTCGAACTTTAATGTTAGTGGTTCAAATGTCAAAAATCCCTTTATTAGGAAAATGGCAAATTTCTTTACTAATGCAAAGGTGACTTGGTTTATCGTTACTGTGACAAACGAAAACACTTTATTTGATGAATCCTTAAAGAAATTTTTAATTAATATCAATCAGGAGAAAAGTTATTGCAAAAATATATGTTGATCCCTAGACACTTTTGATGTGTGTACATTTGAAAGTAAACTTTATAATTTACAAATTACAAGTTATAAACAATCTTTAATTTCATAATAGGTAATCTAGTAGGGCATTAGTAAGGTAAGTAAAGTAATCTAGTAGCACAAAATCTCGTAATAAGCCCATGTGAATTCGCTCAGTGAATGTGTAAACAGATTGGTATAACTTTGAATTGTGATAAGCTTCAGGAGAGCTTTTACGGCGCATGGTGCACAAAAGCAAGTTTACAAATTCTTCTCAATAATTAAAACAATCGAAATATGGTGATTATGTTATAAATCCATGGATACGTATGTCAAATTTGAATGATACATGCAAGATATAGTATATCAAATTTAATATGACCATATACAACTGTTGATATGCTAGAATGTACTATACGAGTATACTACATAATATAAGCGTAGACAATTTAATCTAGCAGTTGTATTTTTAAAAGAGAAATCTTGACCAGCTTCATAACCTGTACTAGAATTATATTTTCAAAGCGAATTTTGTAATCTGGAGGAGACATTTCATATTTCTTGAGGTACTCGTATAAAATATTGTTTCATTTCCTTTCACAGACGGAAAACGGGCCTTACTACAATTATTTCCTTTTCTGCTTTATGTCATTATAAGTTTTATGTAACAATTTGAACTTAAGGAAATAAAATGTCTTGTTTCCTTAAACAAATGACGAGAAAAAGTATTTATATTTTAAATGTAATTTCGTGTACTTAGTCTGGCCATAGGTAAATGCTGTTACAATTAAAAATAAACAAAATACTCGTTTAATATTTGAATTTCGAAACTTTCCTTCTGTTATGATCAGTCATTGTTTTCTCAATTTCGCGCCAACCGGTTGTCAATAGTACATTGTTCACCGAGGGAGGAACGGGACCGATTACTAGCGAGGGAGCAGTTTGTGGCCCGAAGGCGCAGCCTAGGGCCACAATACTCCCGAGGAGGAGGAGGAGGAATGGGACTTTCACCCGAGTGCTACAGTGCTACAGTGCTTAATACTACACCTGTGAGGAACATTTAAAGTATTTTTAAAATAAAATCAAAACGTAAGACACCATGTAAGACACAATTTAGCTTAGAATCTGACATACATTTCGCGTTTCTTTTGTTTTTTTTTTATTCTTCACAAAAGGATGTCAGTGGCACGGAGTTTCCATATTTAAATTATATGAAAACTCCTTGGGCAGGCGCGCGCCATAGATAAGATAACACATGAGCAATGAAAATTCATACAACTTTCTCTCCCGCTAAAACACGTTAGAAATGGATTTTCATACATTTTTTCCTCCCGCTTATTTAGGTCAAGGAAAAGACTAACTTTCTGTTTTCATTTTCAGGGAATATTGACTACTGTTCCGATCAGGTGTAGTATAAATATTTTTATGACATTAAAAAGAGTGGATTTATCTCGGGAGATAGTTATGGGTTTTTGATTCTTGAGGACGGACATAGGTTACTTTTTGCCGCGATAACCTACATATACGCGGGGGGCAAACATATTTATTTTATGAAATATATTTTTTTTTTACAGGTGGTGGCCGAATTTGACGACGTGGATCCGGATGCCCTTTACGATGTGCTTCATGACCCCGAGTATCGGTCCGTTTGGGACACGCACATGCTTGCAGCTGAAGACGCTGGGCACATCAATGTCAACAATGATGTTGGATACTATGCTAGTGAGTATAACTTTATTATGTATACATCCTTACAAGTAAACAAAATTGGAAGATCTGTTTGTTATATGAAATGAAGTTTTTTACGTAAATAAATACGGTACTTACAAAAAAAAAAGCAATTATAAAACTTTTGTCAGCCTGCCTTTCTATCTGTCTTGTTTGTCCTGTTAATCTATGGAACGGCTATTCCGATTTTGATGAGACTTTCATTGGCGGGTAGTTGATGACGTAAGAAGTCACTTAGGTTATTTTTTAGACTCGCTTAGGTCCGCGGCGTTACATCTTCTACCTTATTTACTGATCTACTTTCGTGAATATTTTTTGCCTTTTTTACTTAAGCTTAGCTGAAATTTTCTTTCACATGTAACTTTAATTGATAAATTGAAACGTACAAACCAAAAGATATAATTAGATTTATACTTATTGGAGTAGGGTTCCATAAAGATTTTTATTCATTTTTAAAATAGCATTTCGTTTGGTCATTAGCTAAAAATCCGCCAAGTATGTCGAACTCGCTCAGAAGGGTTCCCAATAATTTATCTACTTTTTCTTTTTAAGTATCTACCTGTTGTTGGTATACGTTTATAGTATAAGAGTCCCCAAAGATATTTATTTTATTCTGTTTTAGGGCTCCGTAGCCAAATGGTAAAAAACGGAACCCTTATAGATTCGTCATGTCTGTCTGTCTGTCTGTCCGTCCGTATGTCACAGCCACTTTTTCCGAAACCATAAGAGCTATACTTTTGAAACTTGGAAAGTAGATGTAATCTGTGAACCGCATCAAGATTTTTGCATAAAAACAGAAAAAAACAATACATTTTGGGGGTCCCCATACTTGGAACTGAAACTCAAAAAATTTTTTTTTATCAAACCCAAACGTCTATGGATAGGTGTTCAAAAATGATGTTGAGCTTTCTAACATCATTTTTTTATAAACTGAATAGTTTGCGCGAGAGACACTTCTAAAGTGGAAAAATGTGTGTGTCCCCCCCCTGTAACTTCCAAAATAAGAGAGTGATAAAACTAAAAAAAATATATGTCGTATATTACCTTGCAAACTACCAACGAAAATTGGTTTGAACGAGATCTAGTAAGTAGTTTTTTTTTAATACGTCATAAATCGTAAACCGCAATTTACCTTTCATTCAATCAATACACTATTATAAAAAAATCGATCAAAGTTACAACGAACTACAAGAACTTTTATATGATGTTACTTGCTGATACGGAACCCTTCATGGGCGAGTCCGACTCGCACTTGGCCGCTTTTTTTTAGTATTTGTTGTTACGAGTATAGGCGACAACAGAAATACATCTCATCTGTGAAAATTTAAACTGTCCGACTATCACGATTTTCGCGCGTAATTTTGCTAGTCCCGGCAGTACAGTAGGTAATCACTACTGTTTCAAGGTAAACAAACTCCCAACAGAGGCTTAAATGCTCATGTCGTTTTAGAAGAATTTGGGTCAAGTAGATCGTGTGTGTTTACCCCAGTGCTGGCCTTCACTAGTATCTGTTAAACCTGTGAAGTAAGCCTCTATGTGTGCTATTTTCGTAAATAGTGTTGTATCATGCTTTACAGAGGGTCCTAAAGCTTTGAAGCATGAATGTAATGCATGGTTTGTAGGTTAAATAGGGATGTTGCATTCCTATGTACCGAGTGACGACTAAAATCTAACGTACCGTAAATTACGTAATGTACGTAACCCTTTCCTTCTTCCTAGCTTATATTTTACCCAAGATTGTTTGAGGTCGACTACTAGTTCAACCAGCTTTACCTGAATATCAGTTTTTCCATGGAGCGACTGTCACCTTACCTCTGCAAGCCTAAGGGCGAATGAAACGAAAGACAAAATATTTGTTTCTTTTAAGTAATCTAATATTTAATTGTTTTATTTTAATAAAACATACTTAACTTTATTTTATTTTAATGTGAAGATCTTCACTTATTATTCAGATTGAAATAAAAAAAGTTTTTCAAAATAAATTTAAAACGCGTCAGTAACATATCGATTAGAATACGAACTGAGTCAGAAAAAGTATGTATGTTAGTGGATTTCGATAAATAATACTACTTTACAAAAGACATTGTTACATTTTACCGTCATCATCATCATCAGTCTATCGCAGTCCATTGCTGAACGTAGGCCTCTCCAATTGCACGCCACTTGGTACGATACTCGGCTTCTTGCATCCAGGTCCTAGCAGTATTTGCGCAAATTATCACTCCATCTGGCTTGTGAACGTCCTACACTACATTTACGAACCCGTTTTACAAAATGGTTATCGGTTCTACGGTTAATATGGACAGCACACTGCCTCCTTAGATTGCTAATCCTGTGGGCTATGCCTTTGACCTTTTCACGATAGTTAAACTACTGTCTGACTACAATAATATAAACTGTATCGTAGCCTCTAATTTCAATACATGACTTGGGTAATCAAATTTGCAGCAATGGAATAGATTGGTGATGAATTTTCGACAAAGAATATTGTGTCAATAAAAATACGACAATGAACTACTCACCATAATAAAACCGACTTTCAAATTCTATTCACAACGTCGTATACTCGACACTCCATGTAATAGACAACCCTATTGAATATGATAAGAAACTACTCGGCACTTTCTTACAAGCGTTTGAATATGTTATGTACAGTTGACTTTGAGAGAAATTGTTACTTTGAACAAAACATTTTCGATTTAATCGATTATTGATTATTTCGATTTGTCAGTAATAGTATTTACTCCAAAATATTTAACTTATTATAAAAGTTGCGTTGTGTCACGCATTAATGCTACAATTGGGACACTCACTTTGTTTTCAGCAATATTCTCTAAGTAACCTTAAAATTTAGGGGCTAAGTGTCGCACCAGAGTACTCCAGCCAGCTGCAGAGGGCGACTTACGCGTACCTTGTATGCGCACAATACTGTAGCTGATGTTGTTGACTTAATTACTTGCTCACTGAGCGAATTTACTAGGGTCACCTACTGTGAACTTGGAAACATTTAATTTATTTAAAACAAATTGTCTACGTAATTGTCTAGCTGTAATGGTGGACGTAAGTGTGCTATAAATAAATAAATATAGTTGGTGGAAATGAGCACAAGTAGACTAAATTGCTCACAATATGTAACAATACGTGTTTAAAACTATTAGGAGGTTGCTAAGACGATTTTTACACGCTTTATATTAGCTTCACCTGTATGTTTGTTTGTAACTGACTCCTTTGGGTGCAATTTTGACCCACTTTAAATGGCCAGATTTCGTTCAAACAGATTTATCGTGGACCGATGACACGCTAAAATGAAAAACTAAAAAAAAAGTTTAATGAAATTAGTCTTTTATAGTCTAGAAAAAAAAAGTTTTAAAACTAAACAAACACACTAACAAAGCATGGGTTGCTTTCTGAAAATAGTTCATTAGCGTCGCCCCACGCTTTGGTACATACACTAAAATTATTTTCTACTTTTTATTTTAAAAGCGTGTTTGTTGAGTTTTTTAAAACTATTATTTTAAACTCGAAAAAGTGGTACCGAAATAAAAAAGGGCATTTTTTTGTTAAAACGGGGTGTCCCCACCCTCTAAAAGCTACAAAAAATATGAAAAAAATATGATGCTAGTCCATATGATTAGAGACATCATGTCATGTTTTTTTCCTGTAAATTTGTAGCTACTACCACAGAAAACATAATAGTATTAGTACAGAAGACTCACTCCGAAAATTAAATTAAAGAAATAGGAGCTCTTGGTGTCAAATGATTAAGTTCAATTCAGATCGCACAGCGCCGAATCACCTACGATTATATTTACCTACAATTGCATCTCTTTCTATCGTGTAACTCTTATCTATTCTGACGATGTCTAGGCGACCGGCATGCATGCCAGGGCGGGCAGCCGGCCGACTATATCTAAACCGCGGAGTGACATCCCCCTGCTACTACTAGGTACCTATTTATTTTATGAAAGTAGGATATAGTTTCTAACTAATAGGAAATAATGTAATGGGATTGGGATGCTTCTTTCTATTAAAACAATAATAAAAACTTCGGACATCTAGCTTCAAACTAAACAGCGCTTGTACTGTGATAGCTATATTGTCTGATGAAATACTTTTTTACTGATTTTGTAAATACATATTATACATAGAAAACAACCAAACTTTGAAACAAAAATCTGTAGATCATACAAACTTTTGACCCTACCCAAAATTTAAACCAAAGATGTCAAGCACAGAAATCGCATACATAACCACTGCAACAATGAGGCAATCAATAAAAACAATAAGTGTTGAAGACACGAATTGTATTGCAATTTTAGTCATATTTTAGAACAGAATTAATCATAAAAAAAAACAAACAACTGATTGTAGGCTACTAAAAACTACACTTACACACTGGAACTTTTTAGCCAACAGAAATACTAAAACTAAATTGTTAATCAACACGATAGATGTACAGAATACCTAAACTAAGTCGACAAAGCATATTAGGGCTTCTAATATATTACATCAAAAACCAACCCTAGTATTTATGACGGTAGTCTCCGTTTCCAATAAAGTGATATAGAACGCCATGAAGAAGGCTTGGGCTGCAAGTTTAATGGGCAATCATTAAAGGCTCTTAACACGCAGCAGTGAGTATACAACCATTTATTGGTAACTAATAAGTAGTAAAATAGGTAGGTTATTACCTGCTGACCTTTCTGTTAAAGGTTTTTACATTTAATCACTGTAATAAATTGACTTAGAACTTCCATTTCATAGCTTTTGTGTTTTATAGCAGTTAGTTAAATGGAAGACGATTCAAAGGTGCTTCTCAATATTTTATATAGCACTGTATGCATTTGTTGATTTGGCGTAAAAAGGAATGAATAAATAAATATTTCGGACATCTTACACACAACGCCATCTAGTCCCAAACTAAGCACAGCTTGCAATAATATACCATAAGGGTACAAGACAACTGATATAAGTACAAAACATTTTTTTTTTTGTAAATATTATCCATAGAAAACACTCAAACTCCGAAACAAATATTTGTAGATATACCTCTTTCAAACATTTCAAATCAAATTGAGCCCTAGATCTGAGGCCATCGAGACAGTCTATAAAACTCTTATTGCTATAATTCTGAGGAAGGGAGGTCTGAAAGAGTGGCAATACACTAGTGACTCCCTGAATGTACGGATTGCAGGTATCTATAGACTGCAGTAGTTACTTAGGACAGTTTGGAAGCCATATAGCAAAAAAAACGAATAGCCAACAAGAAGTTCTAGGAATTCACCAGAAAGAATTCGTTTCGACTTCCGAAACAAGATAAATCCAATCAAATAGGCAAAAAGGCAAGAATATTGGTCTATGGAAATCAATTTGATGTAATAAAATAAACTACCTTTTATTGCTGGTAAAGCGCTGACTGCTCCAAATGAAATTGTCTTTTATTTGACGGTGACCTTACAAAGGGATTTGTACGCAAGCACATCACGTCAAGGTGTTGCTGGGTCGATACAAGAAAATGAAGACGTATTTTCATAGGCGCTAAGTCGAAATTTCGTCTTGAAATAACGAATGAAATAAAGCTACATTTAAGAAGACGGTTGGGAAATTGAGGAATGAGGTAGACTAGCGTTTTAGTAAAGTTTTCTTTTTTGCTTACAGTACTGAATAATAAGTATCATTTAGGACATATTCTCACGTTTTAAAAAGGTATACAAAGGTGTATTACACCCCTGTGTTCTCTTGACTATATTTGAAGTCAAATTTACGAATATTCTAAAGCTAGTATGCTAGTAAATGTAGTGTATTATGTAAAGCAAATCTCGCGTCTTTTTGCCTGGAATTTACACGCGCAATGTTATGCTAAAAGCTATTATGCCTTTTAACCGTTACAGCGCAACATTTGTGGCCAAGTATAAATAATTTATCTCTATCAATTAGCTCCACCGGTCGACCATGTTTCTAAACCGTGGCACCCAAAGTTCTTTGTGACATCTGGCGCCCAACGTGGGGCGTGACACACTTGTGACGTCACATATTTCTAAATCAATAGAAAAAAAACAGTTACGTTACTGACTGACTGACAGACAACGCATAGCCGAAACTACTAGACGAAGGAAGCTGAATTTCAGCATGTGTATTTAATGAGTAGGCAAGCACTACGGGAGAATTTTTCAAATTTCCATCCCTAAGTGAGTGAAAAAGGCAATCAAAGTTTGTAATTGCATTTTTTTATTCTGGGCTTTGTATGTGGACGAAGCCGCGGGCATCAGCTAGTGCATACATTTATAAGTAAATTATATCCATAGGTATGGTTGTGTTCACACAAACTATATTAATTCGTCCTGCGTGGAAATCGACTTATTTCCTCTTACTTGCCTTCATCATTAATATAATAATTTTAATAAAATAATGAATTTCTCTCTACAAAATAAGATCTGGCGCAAATACAATAAATCATTGTTCATATATTAAGTGACTTTTTGAGTCCCGCGGTTTTATACGCGGTTATTGTAGTGAACCACGAGTAACGCCAGGAAGCGAAGGTAGTCTAAAAAAATAACCTAAAAAATATAATACAACTTTATATAAATTTAGTTAAAAACAGTTCATTTGATGTTACAAGAAGACACTACATTTTTATTTCTTTGTAAATATTTGTATGGGTATATATTTGTCAGCACACTACAACCGTCAGTTAACATTTTTTTTAAAGTGTGGAAATCCCGTCGGACCGTCACCTCGCCGGGTCTTGCGGCGGGGCGGTGTGTCGGACTCGAACCGGCTAAAACCACACGGTGTGACCTCTCTGCGCCTACATTTGGGAGGGGTCCAGGGAAGGGATTTCCTTCTGGAGTAACCGTCATTTACCATAGTACAAGCTCTGCCTTCTTTGGACTACCGTGTGTGAGATATTTGAACCTATCCGTATAATATTGATAGTGTCACTAAAACAAAAATGATTAATGGTAACATCAAATAACAAACGACAGGAGTTTTGTTTGAAATCAATCAAGAAATTAATCTAATAAGACAGCAGGCGAGCTGATCACTTTATGAACAACATAACAATTGATTAGGGAATGATTGCGCCGGGTCGGGTATCTTGTGCGCCGATATCGAGGCCTTGTATATAATTGCAATTAAGATCTTCGTTGTTTCATTACGCCAGACAGTTTTATTTTCTACCACTATCTTTATAACTACCAGTAGAAATAAGATATTTGATAGATGTTAAATTTTATTTATTTATTTTCTTATAAATTAATAACGCACCTTCCACTTTATTAGGTTTCATTTAAATTCACGACACACAAGCGAGAAAAAAACATCCCCACTTGACGTGTAGGGGAGGTACCCCAGATAAAATAATTTTTCATGATTTTATTTTAGAACTTTGTCGACGTGATAAAATTCATATCCATGCAAAATTTCATCTTTCTAGCACTAACCGTTTCGACGGTAAGTCGAGGACGGACGGACGGTCGGACATGACGAATCTATAAGGCTTCCGAGTAATGAACTTCGGAACTCTAAAAACCCCAACATAATTACGCAGTACTAAAATCCGAGTTCGTACATATGATACTAGGTTTATTAAATAATCTTGTCCTAACAGATCCGGTTCAATCCCCAGGTAATATACCTAGGTAAGTAATCCCAGGCAGGCTTGATAATTTGATATCAAAATCAAGTTTCAGTGATCAACAGTAATTTTGTAAACGGATAATGAATCTTAAAAAGGTCGTTTCTATTTAAATATACTTTCGAGAAACTTCGAGTTTTATGTAAAGAACAATGACGTTTAAAGGTTATTTCAGCTATTCAAATTTTGTTAATGTCTCCAAGTGACAGTTTGCATCATTCTCCTGGTCTCCGGGGGCCGGAAGAATGACGGTTGGGCCTCCAGTCACCAGCAAAAGATAATAGCACGAATGCTGTCATTTCAAGTTGGTCTTCCGGCCATCGCAAAACTGATCGACTTGTCGCCGCGACAAGACGCGGCGTTGTTGTTTCATCGGGCGTCTCTGACGCCTAGTGTGCGGAGCTTAGAGCAAATTAAATGAAGTTTGTCGGCCGCAGCCTGTCGAGCTGTCGCTCTCGCGTGTCGCCTAGTGTGCGCCTAGTGTTCTGTGTGAGGGTGGTACTGCCGGTCGAGCCGGCCCATTCATGCTGAAATCAGTGTGGCTCTATTTAGGTAGTACTACCTTAAGTACTACTTAGGATACTCACCAGTTGCTATATATTTCAACATACTATTTTAACTGCTTAAGTTGACTGATGGAAAAATGTAAAGCATTTGTTTACAAAAAGTTACTAAAGAATATGTTACATTCACATCATCATAAATAGCCTTTAACAGTCCACTGCTAGACATAGTCCTCTCCTTAGAAAGGAGGTTTTGGCCTACTATACCACGCTGGCCAGACGGGTTGGTATAGGGTTGGTTTCAAGTTTTCCTTCTCTTTGCATTGACGTTGTCTTACGTAGTTCATCCCTTAGTCAATAGGGGTGGTGACGCTCTGTATTCGTAATCCGTCACCACACGAGACATACAAATCTTAAATATATTTTCCTCTAAAATAAACTATTCACCAGAAATACGTCATACTTACAACAAAAATGAAAAATACGTGTTAAAACTTTGTTATTCATACTTGAATATCTTTTTTTGTTGGTAAGTTTTATACGGCAAAAAGTAGTAGAACCCATAAAACGGAACGCTCAAAGGAAATCACCCAGATATTGCGAGCGATGCCGTAAAAGCTTATGCTAAAGAAAGTAATGTTTTGTCGAAATATGGAGTTGTTGAAGGCCAGTACAAGACACGTGGCGGAATGTCAAATATCTCCCAAGTAGATGAAATCAAACGTGAACCATCACCGTTTATTGGATTTTTTTCCTTTCCAATTTTGTTTTCATGTGGAAGTATACTTTCTTGTGTAGATTTTCTTCTATATAATATACTTCAGGTATTTTGTTACAATCAAACAACGTTTCTATACAGAAAAATATTCGAACCGATTTTATTACCTATTTACCTACCTATGACGTTGACTCGTGTAGTAATAATTGGAGATTTCATATATGTTACTAAAAGGTGGGTGGGTATGTTTGCGTGTGTTTGTCCTCTATGATAAGCTTATGTTTGCAAATATAATTAAATATCGTAGGTAGATAGAAAAGTTACAAATATTTTAATAAAAAAAAATGTGAGCCGTCACGGGACGCCTGGCAGATGTGAAACATCGCCATTATTTTGTAAAATTAATATGTAATTAGTATTATAAAATAGTAATATTTAATATATATTATGCTAATGAATGATTATTAGTTACATTATTTCGCTCTACTCCAATTACAGATTTGCACTATAAAGTTACCAACCTATGTCATATAGCGCGATGATAATTCATTTAAAAAGAAATAATAATTCTGATCTAATTTATATATATAATTCTTCTGTGAGTGTGTATGTCACTGAACTTCTCTCAAACGACTGGACCGATTTTGATGAAATTTTTTGTGTGTGTTCAAAGGGATCTGGGAATGGTTTAGATTCGCAATTGGACCCGGTAGGTGGCACTGCGATCGAGTTCTGGAATTTTAAAGTTGGGCGGTACGAAGTTCGCTGGGTCAACTAGTAACAATATAAAAGTCAAACTAAAATTAGTCAAATCCATGAGCTTGTTTCTGCCTTCATCTGTACTGTCTCATGGAAATATTTCCCCCAAAGCATTCCATACAACGAATGTAAGCAACAGGCTTGCTTGGAATACTAATACTAGGAACTGGAATTCAATTCATGGCTTGAACGTGGTCAACGCATTCTCATAAGACTCGTTATGGGATAATTATACCACCACATTATCCATAAAGAATACCCATATGTAGGTACTTGAACGAATTCTAAGAGGGTCACTACTTGAGACACGCTTAGTAGAATAAGGTCTAATATGTTATTAAAACAAATTTCACTTATATTTATGCTACTATCTATACAAATCAACAGTATTTGACTATCTGTCTGTTTGTTTCTTCCGGTTAATCTCTGTAACGGTGAATCAATTTTAACAAGACTTTCTCTACCGGATAGCTGAAGTGATGACGTAAGACCGCGTAGCACCGCGTATTAGTTTTATATAAATTGTCCTGAAACTAAATTAAATCCTTACTAATATCGTAAACGTGTAAGTCTGTGAGTATGTGTGTATGTATGTTTGTTGCGCTTTCACGCAAAAACTACTGGACGGATTTGGATGAAACTTTACAGTAATATGACTTATATATCAGAATAACACATAGGTTACTTTTCACTGCAATAATCGAGATACACGCATGCGGAGCCGAAAGCTAGTAGTGAAATAAGTATAAGTGAGTAATGTTTTAATGTGTATTTAAGCAATTTGTACCAAGTGCCGACAACCCACTATTATGTGGAATAAATTCTATTATATAAGAGCTTTCAAAAAGCTTTATTGTTATAAAGGCGATCATAAAATGCTAAATTTAAACCATCGCGTTATACATTATGTAATTACGTCTTTGGGAAGTGACGTACTCAAACATTTCAGGCAAGTATGTAAACTTAGAAATACCTGACGTTTTAAAAGTTGTACTTTGTTCGAAAATGCAGTTTATTGTAAATTTTAAAAGTAAATAATCTAGGATACATACTGATAGGTTCAATCTATTTATGATCAGGAATTATTATTAAAAAAAAGTATCTAAACAATTGCATTAACTCGCGACATTCACTTGGGCGTAGTCGCGAGCAAAAGCTGGTAGAAATATAACAAACGAAGTATAAAATATTGGAAAACTAAACGAATTTAAATTACCTAACTAAAAAGGGTAATAAAAATGATGACACAGAAAAAAAACGCCAAGTCATGTAGGTTACTTTTAACTTTCTACAAAACTTAAAATATCTCAACCTCTTTTGTTCTTTTCATCGAGATATTGACGGTCATTACTAAGAAATATTTGATCGACATCGATTTTAGTGACCTATAATGACGAGGTGATAAAATAATATAACTTAAATCAGCACATTAATCCTCATTTATAGTTCATTTCCCGCAAACCCAGTCATAAATATTTTTATAGCTTACATATCTCCTTAAACACATTAGGAACGTATTAAACTGTTCTAGTAAATACGGAGGCATTCGCAAAAAGCTTTTCTCAATCCAGTATGAAGTGATGAGGCATTGGCATTCAATGGTGCTGCTTGAGTTATAGATAAAAAGAAAGTATTGAGGTTTCTGGTAGCGCGGGAAAAGCTATAATTTATTTACTATCGGAGGGAAACTTTAGCTTTTGATTTATAATATGGAATAGTGAGAGTAAAGAAATAAAGCTATATTTTGTTTATTTTTTGGATTTGGAAGTGGTGTATCAATTTTATTGAAAACATTCCCTACAGTTGTTGACAACCTTTACAACAACAATAGCAAGTAACGCCGTTGGATAAATCAAGTATCAAATGAAAGTATGTAAGCCTAAGTTACTCCCTATATTAGCCATTTCCCACTGTTTTTTTAGCATATCAGAACATAACCTCAAAATTGGGCGGTACGAATCTCGTCGGGTCAGCTTTTAGCCTATAATCTTCTTCACGAAAGGACTTTCTAAAACTAAAAGAATTTTTCAATTAGATAATAGGGCATAGAATTTGTTAGGTTAGAATTACCGCTGGCTACAATTTACTCCACAGGTTGATGTGTGTTTAAAAAAGTTAATTAAAAGCGGTTAGTAGTGGAGTACGAATATCCTAGAAATTTAGAAGGAAAATTAAACGACAAGATATAAGGACCCCTTATATCAACAAAGTATATTATGACTAACCAAATTTTAAAGACAGTAGAGCCAGAGTGATTTCAGTATGAGGGCCTGGATACCAGGCCGGTTCTAACCACTCAACGAAGACCAACCTAATATGTCAGAATTCCTTCTTCATCGATGAGTGCGAGACCCGTTGATGTTATAGCATCTCAGTAGGCTGCCATAACGTAGTTCACCAAGCTGCATTGTCAGCATTCGCAATGAGTAAATAAAAAAAAAAAAGCCTTATAATTCCAGTAAATTTACATCACTTAAAATCTATGTATGTCTTAGTTTTGTTTAGTTTATTATAAGTTAATTATTTGTTTCTTACTTAATTAATTTTATATGCATCCTATGTGTTATTATATAGGTACATATTTATAGTTATTTAATTTTTGTTTAATCTACACCAGAATGGGTGAAGGCCTCCTCCAGTTATGATCATTTGACTCTGTCTTCAGCTACTTTTCTCCAGTTTGTACCGGCTATTGCTTTAATATCATCTTCCCATCTTGTAATAGGTCTACCTCTTGTTCTTTTGCCTAGTAGGCACTTCCAGAATGTAACTTTTTTGGACCATCTATGATCTGTTAGCCGCGCAACGTGTCCTGCCCACTTCTATTTCAATTCAAATGAGTATATTGACCATTACCTTTGGGTTCTACTCGCATCAGGGAGAATAGAATGATTTTAGAAGATTCATATGAAAAAACCTTTACGGGATAATATAGGATTTATGACAGTAGTCTCCGTTTCCAATAAAGCGATATAGAACGCCATGAAGAAGGCTTGAGCTGCAAGTTTAATGGGCAATCTTTAAAGGTTCTTAACACGCAGCAGTGAGTATAACACCATTTATAGGTAACTAATAAGTAGTAACTTGGGGGAAGTTATTACCTGCTGACCTTTCTGTTAAAGGTTTTTACATTTAATCACTGTCATAAATTGGCTTAGAACTTCCATTTCATAGCTTTTGTTTTATAACAGTTAGTGAAATTGAAGACGAATCGAAGATGCTTTTCAAATGTACCGTTGATGATCTGAATTTCAAATATGTTTTCTATATCGCTTTTTTTCTATTTCTTATGGAAACGCCCAAATAGTTGAATACTTGCGTCAAAAGCTTAGCGAAATGAGAAAAGAATATTCTATTAATAGTAGTAGGGTAGTTAATGTTCGTATCTGTCTGCGTTGGCGAATTGGAAGCCACTTCAACAGACACATGATCATACTTACGTAAATTGAAAAATAATTGAAAAAAATCTGCATCATTCTCCCGGCTTCCAGGGACGGGAGAATGATGCAGAATGTCTGAATAGGCCGCCATGGTATGGGTCACTATGCTGCATTGATTACCTTCACAATGCGGCGAAACGACTGTCTAGCTTATTGAGCAGGTCATTCAGGTCGAAATAGAACAAATCACCATAGACAATTACAAGGATTTTCAGTACAGGGAATTCATTATCAATCAGTCAATCAGTAATAATGTCGTAATATACCATTTCATTAATACTTTTCAAACAATCATTAACTTAGATGAGCCATTATTCGTATCGGCCTCGTTCTTGGGCCAACACTTCAGCAGAGCCAACTTTCTTCGCGTCTCGTCTCAAAACTTATGGCATTTCATTTCCCTAGCGCTTACAACTTTCCAAGTAATTATTTAGTCTTCCACTGAGTAATATAAATGACATTATTTACATGTTTTAAGAGAAAACGGTTTAAAAAAACTTTTTTGTTGATCTACATAATTTTTTTTTTTTTTTGTTGCTTAGTAGTTTTTTATGTCATAAGGACTGTAAGTCTATACAAACAAATAAAATTAAAGTGTCTGTATGTATCAAATGAATAGCTTTTTACTAAATTATGTAGAAGTATATTTACCGTTATTGCGGTACTACTATTACTAAAAGCAATTTTATAAATCTTTGTCTATCTGTCTGTTTGTCACGGGTAATCTTTCAAAGAAAGCTGATAACCTAAGGAGTAATTTATGCAAAAAAAAAAATTCTTTAGACTAGGTTCAATCCGGTAGGGTCAATTGAAAAAAGTGGGACTCAGTTATAAATAAAAGTGCTGGCATTTGTGAAAGTTGTTTAATTAAAAATATATATAGTTAATATAATTGTAAAAGTCATGTAAATAATATAATTACTATACGCTTCAAACGACATGTTGTGAGTCTTCAAAACAATTTGTCATTTCATCTCGAATACTTTACCTATACTCTCCTATACTTGATGGCTTCGTATTCATGATTCCAATTTCAAATCGAATTATTTCTCTCGAACATGAAAAGGAACGTAATTTCTTTTTCAAATTGAAACGATAAGTAGGTCGAATATGTAATTTATTTATTATTTAATCTCCGAAAGCAGGCCTTTTCTTCGTTATATATTTTTTTACCTACATTAGCGTATTGCGTCAGTTTTTAAAATAATCTGCACTACACTGAGCTCAGAAAAAAAAACACAACTTGTCTCTAATGCAGAAACAAGGGTTGGGGTTGCCATACACAACAAACAATTTTATTGCAACAAAGTACAATGGTCCTATTCCACAAAAACGATTTAAATAAAATGCGACATTGGAATTTTCTTTGTTGTATTCGTCCAAGGAAAAGTTTTTATTTGTAGTAAACATTGAGACATAACTTTTCTTCGTACTTATCTGTATTTTAACTATAATAACAACTAAGGATGATTGATAAGTTTTAAATATTATTAAGCTTTTGTATATCGTGTGTATATGTGTATATATATTATGTGTGTAGGTGCTTCTATATGTATATGTAGATGTTTTATATACATACTGTTTTCCTATCTATTTAAAATACATCAGGTACTTCCCCACACTTACCATCCCATGTTTTTCTTTCCACCCCATGGCAGGGGGGTGTCACTCCGCAGTTTAGGTATAGTCGGCCGGCTGCCTGCCGGATCAGACACGCCGGTCGAACAGACATCGTCAGAGCAGTTAAGAGTTACATGATAGAAAGAGACGCAATTGTAGGTAAATACAATCGTAGTGATTCGGCGCTGTGCGATCTGAATTGAACTTAATCTTTTGACACCGAGGGTATCTATAACTTTAATTTACTTTTCGGAGTGAGTCTTCTGTACTGGTACTATTAGGTATTCTGTGCCCATGGTTGCCTGTAAGAGATTGCCTTTGAGCGATAAAGCCGCCACTTGTACTCCTAGGTTTAAGATATTGTTGCAATTGATTATTATCAATTAACATTGTGCCTTAGCAAAATAAATTAAGCAAAGAAGTACCGCATAGGTTTTCATTCCCTTGCAAGTGTTCAAATATGTGGCAGAAACGGAGCCTACAAGGCCGTATATTTTACTCACTGCTGTAAGGGACCATACACATCAGTATTTAACATGCTTTCTTGAGAAAAATAAGTAGCTACTAACAGATGGATAACGAAATAATTCCATAAGGGTTCGACTTTTGGTACGGAGTACGGAACAATAAAGAGTTTCCAAGTATTCTACTGAGCCAGGCTAGCCTGTAATCACGACTCTTGTGGAAACGTCAAAATGTGATAATCAACCTTTTATTCTATAAACGCATTACCTGTGTTTCTTTATAAGACTGCTTCCACATTAGGAATATAAATCATGTATCGCGGGGACTTCATAAACATACATGAAACGGATACAAATGACACCTAGACTCAGAACAAGAATTTGTGAATCAGACAAAGTGTTGCCCCCTTGGGATTTGAACCTACGACACTTGGCGCAGTAGAAGGCGGCGCGGAGTGGCGACCGCTTAAACCACTAGGCCAGGCAAACCGTGCCATTCAGGCCAACGTGTATAACAGAAATGTTGAAAAAAATCCCCGATACTTTTAGAGATTTTTTGTTATTTTTTTAGAGAGTAATTTTTTTACAAGAAACTATATAAATTTACTGTAGCTCTCTTTTGACTTGTTTCAGTGTCATGCCCGGCCCCCCTCAAGAACCGCGACTTCGTACTCCAACGGTCGTGGCTGGACACGGGCTATGAGAAGATGATCCTCAACCATTCCGTTTACCATAAAGATTACCCACCTAGGAAAGGATTTGTTAGGTAAGTGAATAATTTACGAGATTTTTTTACTTACCGTTTTTAATACAATAACTTGTACATATGTGTGTATAGCTAAATTAACTCAAATTGAAACTGTAGTAGTAACGCAATGCCTATTATTGATATTATTATTTGATATTATTATTATTATTGATATTACATATATCAAGTATTAATTGACTGTGTTTTGCAATGTCATTAAAATAAACGTTTTCTTTCTTCTTCTTTTTAAACACATTTTGGAGTGAAAACACAAAAAAAAACAGGAAATATTTAAAACTACATATGAAACTGAATCAATATTTAATATCATCATAGACAAAAAGCCATAAAGCAACACAGTACTGCGGGGATTAGTCAGGGCTTCTTTTTCCCTCCTCGGAAGGAGGTCTACTGGTGGTCCCAGGAGTTGGCGGACCTCCGTGCGGCCTGCGTACTGTTACGCGAGGCCACGTAAACGAGGTTTTAAAAAAAACACTTTTTGGTTACACTAATGAAATAGTTTAATGGAATAAAACTGAAATAAAATAATGAAGTAAAACTGGCAGACACACGATATACGAGGAGATGGTACAGCCTCTAAGATCGGGACGAGACTGACTCAACGCGGGAGCGGAGAGGCAGTGCTGCTCTAAGATGATGACATGACATTTAAGTAATCGATTATTAATGGCTTTCTTTAACATCGGGAAACTATAACAGCCCCCCGATTTAAAGTAAACTACACCCTTCAAGGTGAAGTTTATGTTTAAGTTAGTGATATATGAGTCAACCGATTCGAAGAGAGGGTCCTGCGTTAACGGTTGAGAGTTCAGTGTCATCTAACTCAGGGTCATTATTTACAGGGGTCTTATTTTCCTTAAGTTTTACTATTTTCTTGTGTATGCCAGTTTTATACACCTTATAGATAATAAAGCACATAATAGAAATTATAGTTACAATTGTAATACTTGAATAATATTTTTGATATAAAACAATATGTGGTCTTTTAATTATATTGTTAAGACTTTTCAAGATTTCAGGATTATCATAGGCTAAGGAATCTAAGTTAATATTCTTAAGATTAACAACAGGTAAGGTTGATACAATGTTATTATATGCTACAAGGTTACAACATGAATCATTTAAAATATTAAAATTAGAAACAATAGTTTTCAGTTGAATTTTACGATTTCTATGCGGGATTAAACGAGTGTCCTTGCAATAGGCAATACATTCAGAAGGTAAGTACAATACACCATTTCCACTAAATTCTATTTCAGTAGATTGAGAGTTAATACATTCTATGCTTATTTTGATTTTTTCTGACATTACATATAGCCATCTACTATTGCGTAGTGGCTGCCAGATGCTAACATGACCATGAATAAATTTGGTTTCACAAATCGAAGGGATTTGAGGTAAGTACTTTTGTGATGATTTCTGTCTCACAGGAAGGCGTCGCAGAAGAGGAGTATAATATTGATGTTTCACAAAGGTAATGATCATTATTGATTATCTTACAATGATCTAGATTATCTAGCTTACAGTACATTGACTTATCTCTACTGATACCAATATATTTGGAGGATGGAATGATGGTTGAATATGACTTTGGATTATTTTTATCATGAGGAACCAGCGAAGGTAAGTTATGATATACATTTAAGTGTATAGGGTTAATGAGAGGGATTTTTACTGTGAAGACTACTTTTTCTTTATTGAAGTAACTAGATACTTCTGATACATTTAAAATAGTATGCATGTTATCAAGGTTTAAGGGAACTGGAAGTTGTTTAGATGCTGGTAAGAATCTGTAGTTATCGACCAATTCGGTATAAAGTTCTTTAGGTGTTAATATAGTGGGATACAGGACATTAGATTTGCTGAACATAACCGAGTTAATTATGTCTTCAACTTTGAAGGATAAGGCTAGGAGACTGTTTTCTATCATGGAGATTAATTCCAACATACGAGACCTGATACCTAATTCTTTTGAAACGTAAGTCAGATTTAGAATATCTAGGGACAATTCATCCATTGCTTTTTTCAGATGTTTTTCATTTAGTTTTATCATATGTAGAGTTTCATTGAAAGATCTAAGTGAAGTAGCGGTAACTAATATATTTTCTTTCATCAGAAGGGCTAGTTTCTTTTGGTCTGTTTCTACCTCTCTAATGGCATTGTCATATCGGATGGCGTCGTCCTCATCCATTGTGCCAAATATTTTCTTTGATACAGTGCCTACAAATCCTAGAAGTGCAGATCTTCTCGACTGGCGAGACGTAAGGTGAAAAATAGCTTCATTGTCATGGGCTATATCATTATAACGAGTATTCAATGGTTCAAAGAGATTTCTACATTCTAAATAATCAAAGACTTTACCATTGTCACATATTTGTTTGCATTTATCGAGGATAAGACGGAGGTTTAAGATATGCGGGTTAATATAGGACACATCATAAGGAATAACTATACTAAGGTGATTATCTATTAAACTTAAAGAACCTAAGGGGTCGAAGTAGATGCCAGGACTGTTCGTCAAGGGCGTGAACTCCTGACCCAGCGCAGAATTACTGTAATAAGATATAATTAAAATTAGTATTGAGTATATACCTATAACTAAGACTATGTTTTAGATCTAGGGGCTAGTTTGACCTCGTCATAGTGATGCGTCACATGACGCCTATTTATGAGTAAGGTTAAGGTGTTTTTACCATTGACCTTTACAACCTTATATGGTCCTTTCCAGATTGGCGAAAGGGCTTTGCGCAAACGTACATGGTTTTTGAGATATACGTAATCTCCTACTTTATATTGAAAAGGTCGTGAGCGGGCGTCATAATACTGTTTGGATCTTTCTTTAGATCTTTGTATGTTTTCGATAGCTTTTTCGCGTGAAAGTTTTAGACGATGGTGCAAGGATTTGAGATATTCTGGATAAGTAAAGTCTGATTGTAATTCGTAGATAGAGTCCGGAATAAAAGCCTTCTGGCCGAAGAGAAGCTCATACGGCGTGAAGTTGGTAGTGGAATGAGTAGAGGTGTTATACGCCAACATAGCAGTATAAACATATTTGTGCCAATCAGAATGATTTTCATTGACATAAGATTTAAGGTCTTCCTTAAGTGTGGAGTGACTGCGTTCAAGTGCACCTTGAGTTTGAGGATGGTATGGGGAAGACCAGATTTGTTTAATTTTTAGGAAATCGCAAGTTCTTTTAAATAAATCTGCGGTGAAGTTTGTGCCTTGATCGGTTAAAATAGACTTCGGGATGCCGAAAACAGAAATAAAGTGCACTAGACACTCACATGTTTCTTCTGCAGTTGCATTAGCAATAGGGTAAGCGAGGGAATATTTGGTGAGGTCGTCCTGTAGTGTAACAATGAACTTGAGCTTAGTAAGTCCAGCTTCTGGAAGAGGACCTACAAGGTCGAGGCTGAGTCGTTCAAAAGGCTTTGTGGATGTGGTAGTTATTTGCATTGGGGATTTATTTATTTGTCTTAGAGCTTTGTTGCTTTGGCATTGGGAGCAATTTCTTACATATGTTTCGATATCTGTCCGCATATTTTTCCAGAAATACCTTTCTTTTATTCGATTAAACATTCGCGTAGATCCTAAATGTCCGGCAATAGGAATGTTATGGTTTTCGCGAAGTATTCTTGATATCTCCGAGGGTGTAGGAAAAATGATTGTATTGTGATAAATATGAACTGACACTTGAGTATTGTTAAAGATATAGCAGAACATGTTGTATATTTTAGCCCAGATATGTTTGTCGAAAGGATTTTGGAAGTCAGTAATGGCTAAATTCAGGTTGGAATCAGTTGGATTACGTAGTATATCGGATTGAAGGTTTAGTATACTTTTATAAATGTCCTCATAAGAGCTATTATGAAAGTGATATACTTTGGTGAATAGGAAATATATTGTCTTTCCTCTGTGATTAAATGAGATAAAAGAGTAGAGAGTTCTTTCCCTATCAAGGAGTTCCTTTGAGTCTTCAAGGTTGCTCAGGATTTCTTCTACGTGAGGGTTGGAGTCATCGAGATCGATGGAGGTAGGTATTACCATGATTTTGCAGTTAGTTTTCAAGATGCTTTCGTTGTGTTCTATGATTTTAGCGTTGCTATTAAAGTCTTTGTTGCTCATTGTTTTCAGGCATTTGCTATAGTTATTGTCACGAGAAGGATTTGTTGTAGGACTCGGGGATTTGTTAGATGTGGTAGGTGCTATAGGATCATCGATTTCCGGTGGTGAATCGTCGTTCTCTAAGAGGTCTACGGATGGTAGTTTATCGTCGAGGTCTAGGAAATCAGGAGGTAGTTGGATATCAAGATCCTCAAGAGTGAGGGGGCTGAATCGAGGTGTGGGATAATCATCTGAATTTTGGTTAGAAGTGGATGGAATGGGATCACAATCTGATGGTTGAATTGGATTTATAGGATATCGGGATAAGGCGTCTGCAGCAGCATTAAGTTTTCCCTTCTGGTAACCGATTTCATATTCATATTCCATTAGTTTCAAGCGCCATCTTTGTAGTTTGCTACTGGGGTCTTTATGATTGAATAACCACTTCAATGGTCTATGATCAGTAATGATCAGGAATTTTCGTCCATAGATATAGGGGCGAAAGGTTTTGCAGCCAAACAAAATAGCGAGGAGTTCTTTTTCGGTGGTATTATAATTAGATTCGGCCTTGTTGAGGGTCCGAGAGGCATAGGCTATTGGCCTATCTTTACCAACTGGACCTTGACTGAGTACGGCACCGATGGCATAATTAGAAGCGTCACACGTTAAGATAAAAGGGGCAGAAAAATCCGGATAAATGAGGACAGGAGCGGAGGTAAGTTTGTGCTTGAGTTCATCAAAGGAGACTTTTTGTTGGTTTTCCCATAGGAAGGGGACATCTTTCTTTAAAAGTTGAGTCAGAGGTTTGGCAATTTTCGAGAAATTAGGGATGAAACGGCGATAGTACGATACGAGTCCAAGGAAGGACTTAATGTCCTTTGGGGATTTAGGAGTAGGAAATTTGGTCACGGCTTCTATCTTTTCGGGATTAGGTTTTACACCATCTTTAGTTATTTGATGGCCAAGATATGCGACTTCACGTCGGAGAAATTCGCACTTGTCAGGTTGGAGTTTTAGATTGTAGTTTCGAAGCCTTTGGAATATTAGCGAAAGATTTTCAATATGAGAATTTAGGTCGTGAGAATATATGACTATGTCATCTAAGTACACAAAACACCGTATGCCTTGGAGACCTGTAAGAGCGGTATTCATTAACCGTTGGAAAGTAGCGGGTGCATTTTTCAAGCCAAATGGCATTCTTGTAAATTGGTAATGTCCTCGAGGTACACTAAACGCTGTTTTAGGAGCGTCCTCTTCATTAATCAAAATTTGGTGGAACCCCGATGCAAGGTCGAGGGTTGAGAAATATTTACTCTGACCCAGTTGATCTAGTATTTCGGATATCTGCGGTATAGGGTAGCTATCTCCAATAGTGATGTCATTTAGTTTTCGATAATCGATAACTATACGCCACTTTTGCTGTCCTGATGCATCAATTTTTTTTGGGACAACCCGTATTGGTGAAGACCAAGGAGACTCTGAGTGTTTTATGATTCCTTGATCAAGCATTTGATCTATTTGTTTGTTGACTTCTTGTTTGTGTATCTCTGGGAACCGGTAAGACTTTACATTTATTGGGTTTTGAACACTCGTTGTTATGTTGTGTTTAAGTGCATTTGTGTGGGAAAGTTTGTCGCCAGGGATGAAGAATATATCTGAGTATTCAGAGCAGACATCATGAAGAGCATTTGCTTCTTCAGTATTGAGGTGGGAGATTCTGAGAAGGTTTAATACTTCTTGTGTTCGAAGGTAAGAGTCGGTGCTCTCGAAATGACAAACTGTATGAGCATTTACTGGAACAGAGGGTTTGACTAAAGAACTTAAGGGAATGAGTGTGATATCCAAGTTTGACTTAAGGGTTAAAGGAGTTTCAGAAGTATTGATTATTGATAAGTTGATTCTTTTGTTTTCTTTGACTGTGACTAAGCAATTGGCGATCAGTAAATCTTCGTGATAACATTGATCTAGTACAAGTCCTTCTTTAACCTCAGGGTTGGTGACGGAGCATTCTACGACAGTTTCGGTTCTGGGAGGAATTACGTAAGTAGGCGCATTGAAATGTAATTTTATTTCGTATTTACCTATTTTTAAGGTTTCACGAGTATAGTCAATAGTGCAGCCAAAAGCGATTAGCATATCAGTGCCAATTACACCATCATAAGGTAAGTGTATTCGAGGTATTATATGGAATCTATGCGTGATACTATTTTTATCATCTATTTTTATTTTAAGCGGGAAATGACCTATTGTTGGTGAGGCTTGATCAATGGGGTCAATACCTCTCAAAAAGATTGTGTCTGGTGTTATATCAACTGGTATTTGTATAGAAGAGTTTTTCAGAAGGCTCACAGTTGCGCCAGAATCTACAAGAAGAGATATGGTAGTGTTTGATACTGGGGTATGGACATGGATATGAGGTAAGAGTCTATTAGATGGACTAATATTAATTTCATAAATTTTTGTTTCAGGAACTGGACGAGGAGCGATTGAGTCTAAAGTGGATTTGGCATGTACAGGATGATTTATTTGACAATCAGCGGGAGTAGTGGATACAGAGGATACAGCGGTGCAATTTATTCGCAAGTCCCTATCGTTAGGGGATACAGAGGATACAGCGGTGCGATTTATTCGCGAGTCCCTCTCGTTAGGGGATACAGAGGATACAGCGGTGCGATTTATTTGCAAGTCCCTATCGTTAGGGGATACAGAGGATACAGCGGTGCGATTTATTCGCGAGTCCCTATCGTTAGGGGATACAGAGGATACAGCGGTGCGATTTATTCGCGAGTCCCTATCGTTAGGGGATACAGAGGATACAGCGGTGCGATTTATTCGCGAGTCCCTATCGTTAGGGGATACAGAGGATACAGCGGTGCGATTTATTCGCGAGTCCCTATCGTTAGGGGATACAGAGGATATAGCGGATGTAGTATTGGTGTCCTTGATATAGAAGTGTTTTGGAATTTGATGCTTGGGTCTCACGAGACACCACCGTGAGCCCTTTACTCGTTTAAACCATAACTTGGTTTACCTTGAGTATCTTCCGTGTAGTCATTGTCTTCGTTGCTATTTACCGCGTGAACTTGAGCTTGATTATTTTGGTAACGCCTTGGTAATGGTCTTTGATTATTTCGATCTCTAAAGCGATTGTTATTGAACTCCCGTTTCCTACATTCCTCAATAGTATGGCCCACGTTTTTACAATAACGACATACTGGGGGACCTGAAGTAGATGGTCTTTGATTATTAGACTCGTTTGAAACACTTAGCTGTGTAGAGTTTCGGTTCTGTTGGATGAATTAGGTGAATTGATTAGGTGAATTAGTATTGGCTGCTGTTGGGTTACGCTTAGAGGTGGTCTGTAATATTTTTTCTTCGGACACGGCGAAGCCAATAGCTTCGTTTAAGGTTTCAGGGTCACGGCATCTGACTATAGTCGATAATCGAGAGTCTAAGCCACTGATAAATGTATGCAATGCTAAGTCTTGCATTGCAGCGACACGGCCAGTCAGTTCACCTTTTTTTCTTGTGGGTATCGAAATATTTATTTCAGTTAATAGTTTAGCTAGGCATGTCTCTACGCGTAGTGCGAACTGGTTGACTGTCTCACTATTAGTTTGGCAACAATCCTGGAGATCCGAGAGTAGTGCAGCGTAATGTTTTTTCTCGCCGAATTGGTTTTTGAGAAATTCCTCTAACTGTGGCCAGTTTTCAAATTCCTTAATGGACGCACGCACTTTCGGCACGGCCTTCAAGTTGGCTCAGAATATATTTTAATATTACATCTTGTTGAGATGGTGACCCAAGACTTATTGCATTTCTGCAATTATTTAAAAATGCATTAAGTTTATCGCGGTTCCCGTCGAATTTATTAATAAATTTGCTTATAAAGTTCATGTCGATTTCTTTTGTGTCTTTAGACATGATACTGGGCTCGTCTTTAGGCATGGCAAGTTAGTCAAAACAAAAGATAACGCGTGAGGTACGGAGTTGCGATAAGAACGGATGTTGCACTATTCTCGGAGATGAGTGATAGAATAATATTTTGAACAAATGATTAACTGAATGTTACTAAAATTAGCACTTTGGACCTTGAATTAATTTAGAACTATGCGATGACACTTTGTAGTTTAGATCACTGGCACTATTTTCACCACACGTATGGTTTTGAAGTATACTGGATTTACTTACAGGAACACTGCGACTGCGACGGCAACACGAATCATTTCGTAGCCCGGCGAGATCACCCAAGGTGAGTGATAGATATTCGGGGTACACCCCGTTACAGCAATACGGCACGTGAGGGTCTAATGAGACCAGCAGGATACAGCGGCACAGCGACAGGATACAGAGATAGCACTTTCACTGTCACAATCACAATTTTGACTGAATTGAGGCGATCCGAGGATTTTTAAAATCCCACCGCTGCCACCAATGTTACGCGAGGCCACGTAAACGAGGTTTTAAAAAAAACACTTTTTGGTTACACTAATGAAATAGTTTAATGGAATAAAACTGAAATGAAATAATGAAGTAAAACTGGCAGACACACGATATACGAGGAGATGGTACAGGCTCTAAGATCGGGACGAGACTGACTCAACGCGGGAGCGGAGAGGCAGTGCTGCTCTAAGATGATGACATGACATTTAAGTAATCGATTATTAATGGCTTTCTTTAACATCGGGAAACTATAACAGTACGTGCCCGGAGGTCCCACACCCGGAGTCGGCGACGTCACCGCGGAGGCGGCGAGGAGGTGGACCGGCTTCACGAGGAGTACCGTGCAGCTCGGGAAACTCTGAGGCGGGCCATCTGCCGCGCCAAAGACGCAAGTCGAGTGGAGATGCTGGAGAGTCTGGAGCGTGACCCCTGGGGTCGGCCCTACCGTGCGGTGCGTCAAAAGCTCCGCACACAGGGCCCCCCCCTTACGGAGACTCTCCAGCCCAGCTTCCTGCAGGAAGTGGTCGAGGGCCTATTCCCGCAGCGGGCGGAACACACACCCCCGTCGATGGCCCGTCGTGGTCGTCGTCGGGGCAGCGTGGGTGATGTTCCGCCTGTCAGGGAATCTGAGGTAGGGGCGGCTGTTCTGCGGATTCGATCCAAGAACACCGCCCCCGGGCCGGACGGGGTTCCAGCCCGAGTGATGGCCCGTGCCCTCGACTACATGTCGGACCACCTCAGGGGAGTGTTGGACGCTAGCCTGGCGTCCGGACGCTTCCCTGAGCGTTGGAAGTGCGGGAAGCTGGTTTTGATCCAAAAGCATGGACGGCCTGCCGATTCGGTCGCGGTCGCAAACTTCGAGGAGGCGGCGCGCCTGGCCACCACGGGAGTCTCCCGGGTGGTCGGGCGCATCGAGGCATTGGGTCTGCGGGTGGCCCTGGAGAAGACGGAGGCCCTATTATTTCATGGGCCCCGTCGCGGTCCGCCCGCCGGCGCCTCGATCGAGGTCAACTCGGTCCTCATACCGGTCCGGGCCCAGATGAGGTACCTGGGTCTGGTCCTCGACGGTAGGTGGCTCTTCGACGAGCACTTCCGACAGCTTGGCCCTAAGTTGGTGGGCACTGCCTCCGCCCTAGGGCGACTTCTGCCCAATTTGGGCGGGGCCAGTGTCCCCACTAGGCAGCTGTACACGGGGGTTGTCCGGTCGATGGCACTTTACGGTGCACCGGTGTGGGCGGCGGCTCTGTCCGCCCAGAACAGGGCGCGCCTCTGGCGCCCCCAGCGGATACTGGCGGTCAGAGCCATACGTGGATACCGCACGGTGTCCACAGAGGCGGCGTGTGCCTTGGCCGGAACACCCCCGTGGGATTTGGAGGCGGAGGTGCTCGCCGAAGTTTATCGGCGAGTGGCTGACTTCCGGGCGGAGAGCGGATTTCGCCCTCCGCCCGAGGACGTGCGCGAGTGGCGCGAAGCCGCTCGCCGAGCCACCATGCTGAGATGGTCGCTCCGGCTGGAGACCCCACGCGCTGGCTTCGCCGCCGTGGAGGCTCTTCAGCCGGTCATCGAGGAGTGGGCAGGGCGGCAGCACGGGATCCTTTCCTTCCGGCTGACGCAGGTGCTTTCCGGGCACGGTTGCTTCGGAAAGTACCTGCACTCGGTCGCTAGGAGGGAACCGAGTCCCGCCTGCCACCACTGCGACTGCAGTGAGGACACGGCCCAGCACACGCTGGCGGTCTGCCCCGCTTGGGCGGCGCAGCGCCGGGTCCTCACTGCAGTCATCGGAGGGGATCTCTCGCTGCCGGCCGTCATAAGATCGATGGCCGGCAGCGACAGTTGTTTTACCGCGGTCGCAACCTTCTGCGAGGACGTAATCTTGCAGAAGGAGGTGGCGGAGAAGGCCCGGGAGGATGCCATCCAATCGGACCCGATCCGCCGCCGGCGCCCCGGGCGGCGGAGGCGCGCATACCTGCGTCTCATGCCGCCCTGAGAGTGGCCGCGGATGGGCGGAACGGGTTTCCCGTCCGTCCGCAGTAGTGGCCAACCGCGAGGGGGCGGCGTCCGCGTGTGACCGGACGTTGCCCAATTAGAGAATACACAATTGAGATGGTGCCCGCAACAGTGCGGGCAGGCGCCGGTTGGAGTCCAGAAGGAAATCCCCTCCCTGGACTCCTTCCAATACAAAGGCGCAGAGAGGGTCACACCGTGTGGTTTTAGTCGGTTCGAGTCCGACACACCACCCCGCCGTAACCCCCGACGGGGTGACGGTCCGCGGGGATTTCCACACGTTAAAAAAAAAAAAAAAAAAAAAGGGCTTCTTTTTCCGATATAAAACAGTATGTCATTTTTTGCGGAGCAAATCTCTACGTACACACAATTTAGACTCACACACATAAACAATTGCCTGTCACCATAAACTCACACATAATAAATTCTTGTTCTTCTTCTTCCTAGCCCCTTTCCACTTAAGGTGGGGTCTCCTCTTTCACGGCGCCAACACATTCTACAAGGGTTGTCGGGTCTGGTAAGTTCTCCTTCTTCAGGAGCTAGGTTATGCTGGTCCACCACGTCAACGGAGATCCTCCCCGACTTCTATTGGCTTAGAGCGGCCCGCACAACAAGCTGCTCTGGTTTCCTCATAACATGTCCATGCCCATTTTTGTTTTTTAAGTGAACTCACACATAACAATTAAAACAAAAAAAAAAACAAAATTTCCCATACACATAAATAAACACATTCGGAGACAGAGGGCAACGCCTGCGAATGGTTACTTCCTACTGTGTTGCTCTATGGCAAATATCAGTAAAAAAAAAAAACGAAATAAGAACTTCGCTTAAAAAGGTTTTACCACTTGCTTGACAAAGGAAAGACAATAGACATTATATTAATTATCATCCTTCTCACTAAGCTTCAACTCGAAAGAAAATAATTCTTCTAAAAGATTAAGTCAGTAGTAGAATTTTGCAGCGCAATTAGTTTTGAGCCTCGGCTTCAATCTGTGAATATATTTAATTAGCGCGTTGTTCTTGGGCATGAACGTAGACCCTTGGGAACAGGGGCGGTCGATGTTACACCACAATTGAATTTGTATAGACGAATTTCTGGGTAGAATTATGGTTTATGTTTTACTTTAAATAGTACTATTTATTTGACAGAGGATTGTTAAATGTATTTGAAGGTAGTAAAGTCACGCTGATTTCAGTACAAACGGGCTTCTAGCCTTTATCGACGTTACTATCCTCACATAGAAAACTAACCTAATATGACAGCATTCGTAGTGATGGAGAAACATTTCACTAGGCCGCCATAGTAAGGGGCACCAAGCTGTTGACACGGGGCATGCAGGTGACCACTACTCTTAAATTCTGCTCATCTTTTCCATCAGGCAGAGTAGAGTCATTTTTGTAGATTTAAATATTATATATGGTATGTTTTTCAAGAAGATTGTATTAGGTAGTTATTTTAGGGCCACAGCACACTATCTTTTCAGCATCTACGATCGGCGATTTTGCGATTGCATCGAAGCTGCATCGTGTTTTAGCGACTTTCTGCGTTTGATCGCGGTATCAAAATCGTGCGTCATGCTACAGCATTCGCGACTTTCAGCGTTCGAACGCGGTATCGGAAACGCGCCTTTTAGCGACTGCTCAAATGCCTGGATCGCATCGGCTGTGTGTTTTCTATAATTTTCCGACGCCAAATCGATGCTACCGGCATCCGAATGTATGCGGAGAGTAGCGTTCAGCTGCTGTGTCGCGCTTCCAAAAAGCGACTCAATCTCCGCGTTTGGTGTTTATAAGTGTGCAGTGTGGAGCGTTTGGTCGCCGTATTTAGCTTCTAAAAAGCGACTAGTCGCCGATCGTATATGCTAAAAGTATCTAGTGTTCAAAAGGCGAGCAATTTAAGTATACTTACTTAAATCAAAGAAGCAATTTTTCAAATGTTTGTTCCGGCTAATCACTGGATTGGCTGGACCGGTTTATTCAATGTATATTATTGATATCATATTCAGACTAGCTTCGCTCCGCGGCGTTTCTCCGATTTACAACAATAACACTGCGGAACTCAGTGTCCGGTGTCAACCGGAGTTAGCAAGAGGTCGCTATGACAATGCATTTATGTTGTCACATAGGTATGTTGCTACATTTATTTTGGTGCCAAAACTAAAATGAGGTTTTCCTAGTCATTATTGTTATACAACACATATACAAACTTTTTCTATTGCTCCAATATTTTTTGGTTTTATTGTCTGTTTAAGGAGTAGCAAGTAAATTGATTAAATAAATTGAAAAACGACCGACAAAAAAGTACGAACGTGCAAAACCTAAAACACCTCATTCGTGACTATTTTCAAAAGTTCGCTGGTTCGTTCTTAATTTCATGTCCAATGTCAGACCACGCATAGAATAGAGTTTCGTAGTTACTCATAATTGCTTTCGTCGTGTCCAATAAATTCTTAGGTTTACTAATTATTTAGTTGATTTTGTACTAAGATTTCCAAGTAAGCGTATTTTACAAGTTAAGTCTCTATAACTCCTTTACTAAAAAAAGCGGCCAAGTGGGAGAGTTTCAGTTCCAAGTATGGGGACCCCCAAAATTTGTTTTTTTTTCATTTTTAAGTGAAAATTTTAATGCGGTTCACAGATTACATCTACTTACCAAGTTTCAAGAGTATAGTTCTTATGGTTTCGGAAAAAAAGTGGTTGTGACATACGGACGGACAGACAGACAGACATGACGAATCTATAAGGGTTCCGTTCTTTGCCATTTGGCTACGGAACCCTAACAAGTCACTTAATCCTTTATAGTTTTCCATTAAACTTTACCACATACTCAAATAAAAAAATCGTATTAACAGCCTCTCAATGTTTTTAAAAGACCTATATAATGATACCCCACACGATGGGGTAGACGCGAAGAAAAAAATCATCCCCACTTTAAGAGTAGGTACCCTAAATATTTTTTTTAATATTTTTTGATAAAAACACATATTCACGCAAAGTTTATCTTTCTAGCACAAACTGTTTGGACTGTAAGTATTATCTGGCTATCGTGAAAAAGAAGACCAACATTAAAATGATAAATAGTACATTGTTCACCGAGGGAGGAAAGGAACCGATTACGCGAGCGAGGGAGCAGTTTGTGGCCCGAGGCGCAGCCTAGGGCCACAATACTCCCGAGGTAGGAATGGGACTTTCACCCGAGTGCTACACAGTGCTTTATACTACACCTGTGAGGAACATTTAAAGTATATATAAAATAAAATCAAAACGTAAGACACAATTTAGCTTAGAATTTGAAATAATATTTATAAATATTTCGCGCTTCTTTTGTTTTTTTTTATTCTTCACAAAAGGATGTCAGGGGCACGGAGATTCGATATTTAAATTATATGAAAACTCTTTGGGCAGGCGAGCGCCATAGATAACACATGAGAAATGAAAATTCATACAACTTTCTCTCCCGCTAAAACACGTTAGAAATGGATTTTCATACATTTTTTCCTCCCGCTTATTTAGGTCAAGGAAAAGACTAACTTTCTCTTTTCATTTTCAGGGAATATTGAATACTGTTCCGATCAGGTGTAGTATAAATAATATGTATTTCTGTAAGTAAATCTTTTCAGACATTTTTACAAGTCGGAAAAGCAGTGGACTGAGATTCCTTTCTAAAGTGAGGCATATGTCCAACCATGGACTGTTAAAGTCTCTTGATGATATTTAAACATAGAATCTTATGTTATATTTCATACATTTTGTTAACACCTTAATTAAGTATTATACAAACGAACGTTATTTAATAGACCTACTAGAACAATACAAGCTCGACCAACCTCTTTTCTACCCACGTGGGCGTGGAGTGGTCTCGTTTCATTAGTTTATTTGCACAATTTGCTCGCCACTCCAACGATTAGATAACATATCGTGCACGTCAATCCGTGACTGTTCACGTAACAGATAGAAGGTGACGCTTTGGATCTATATTTTTATCTATCTGAAGCTTATTTACGGTCTTAGCATAATACTTCTGTAACGCTCATAGCAGAGTGGCCCAAGGTGATTGGAAACAATCACCAAGGGTAAGCAACGACGGCGCGGTCGGACCTAGATGGGTGACCGTTTGTGGGATTAAAAGTAATGAGCGTTTCCGTGATTCGGAGGGTACGTTCAGCAGTCGTGAAGATTAGTTGGAGGCCTTCTAAAAAACATCCAACAGTAAGATTACGTAGCCACAACGTGTCTTGCCAGTCCCCAACCCGCACCGTTTGGACGTTTGACCTTAATCCTCTCTTGACAGGAGATCTGAGTCCAGCAGTGGGACGTTATGGGTTGTTGATGATAATACTTCTACCAGACTTTACAGGTAAAATCTACTGGTAGTAGTGCCACGTTGATTTTAGTACGATTGGACGGACTCGAACAGGGCGTTACTACCTTCACACAGAAGGTCAAGTGTGAGACCAGAGGCCCAATTATGCAGAAGCATCTCACTAAGCCGCCATAATGTGGGTCACCATGCTGCATTGTCTGTACTCACTATGGGGACGATGAACCTTTTTGATCTTGAATTCTACTCATGTTTTCCATCACTTTCAGTAGAATCACTTTCATAGGCTGTATAAGCACTAACAAGTTCTGGATGTAAGCATCCGATGTTACGCAACTAGGTTGTCGGAAAACTTTGGGGCATGCCCACGCTCTAACTTTCAGTACGTGATTGCCAGTTCAGAACTTTTTCGGACGTCGGACGTACGTAGAAACGATAGTTCGTTCAAAACCCTTCTTTTGGCGTTACAGATAAGCAGACAGACCTTCCATATTAAGTACTAGCTTTCACCCGTAGCTCTGCCCGCGTGTATGTTGATTATAATAATAATAGGCCTTTATTTCATTCCCTTATTAATAGTACATTCCATTTAACAATACAATATATATTTGATTAAAGTAGATATTTTTAGTAATCTATTAATTCATGATTGTTGATTTAAACATGCATTACATAATTTAAATTAAATAAAAAATTGTATCATATATATATATATGAGATTCATTATATATACATATGACTGCCTTGTTGGTCTAGTGGTTAGCGTAAGCGACTGCTGATCAAGAGGTCTCGGGTTCGATTCCCGGGTCAAACCAAATATTTGTGTGATCCACAAATATTTGTTTCGGAGTCTGGGTGTTTTTCTATGTATAATATGTATGTATTTACAAAAAAAAAGTATGTTTATGTATTTATATCAGTTGTTTAGTACCCACCCATAACACAAGCTCTGCTTACTTTGGGACTAGACGATGTTGTGTGTAAGACGTCCAAAATATTTATTTATATATTTTATTTATTTATTATATGTATAACACTCAAATAAAGGGAATCCCTGTGTGGGTTAAGGCCTCCTTCAGTAATTGTTATGTTATGCCCTGAATTTTTCTTTGATTTTCTTACATCAGAATAAAGGTTTCTGTTTTTCTTCGAATGAACTTCAAATGTAGTGAGGGAGTATACTTCATCATCATCATCATCATCATCAGCCTATCGCAGTCCACTGCTGGACATAGGCCTCTCCAATATATACTTGTATTTATTTAATAGTTAATATTATAATAGTCCTATTTTATGAATAGTGTTGTTAAGTTTTTTATGTAGATTAGTTTTTTCTTGTTGTTGTTGAGGAGAGTGTATGATGATGTGATTGATTATCGCGTTAAAAAGTAGCATAATTATGTCCTTTAACAGGCTAGATAGTATCAGTATACCACATTTAAATCAGTTCAGTAGTTTTGATGTGAAAGCACGACAGACAGACAGATAGAGTTACTTTCGGATTTATATTATTAGTAATGATAATTCTATTTATTTATATACTCATTGCGTACATTAGGTTACAGATGAGACTTCTTATTCCTAGACGTGAGACCGTTAGCACACATATCATTTGTACTACTATTGACTGTTATTGTATAACTATTGAAATACTGTTTCACATAGATAGGATCACAAGTGACAATAATTTTATCCTATCCCTAGATGGTTATTGTTCGTTCATTCATTCATTAGTTCTTTTAAAATGAAACGTTGTCGTGGGCGAGCATGATTATCGTGGATCATCTCGTGCTAGCACCACGTTTTCGCTGTAGTGTCTTATTTAAAATCATTAATCATGGGCTGCTATTCAATATTCTAGCTGTATTTCGTGACTAAGAGCTACAATAAAGTGATTATACGAGAAGCATTGCCATTATTCTCCTCACCCGCCAACTCACGTCTACCCTCAATGAAAAATATGAGGCCTACTAACGTTCCCAGTGGATTTGAGCTTCTACAAGTATAAAGCTCAAAGCCAATAATGTTGATTACTGTCTATCGGTAAAAAATTAGATGATATTTAATTCTTATTCCTTTACAAATGATATATTGCAAAACAAATTCTAAAATAGAACAGATTTTATGGATTCATAAGTTCCAGTAAATTTTAGAGGAAAATTTTACCACAAACAGCTTGTGATAAGTCTTAGTTTGTTACTGCGTACTATAATTGGCTTGTGGTTTTAGCATTGGAGTGAATTCTTCCGAAAATATCGTTACATTGCTTTCAGTATTTAAACTAAAGCTTGACTCTAGTGACGACTGTTATTAAGACTTATATCAAATGAATTTACGAGGTACATTTTAGGTGTGTTTTTTATTTAAAATGCATTAGTTTTCACCTGCGGCTCCGCCCGCGTGAATCTCGATTATTGCAGTAAAAAGTAGCCTATGTGTTATTCTGATATATAAGCTATGTTACTTCGATAAGTTACAATACTGACACAAAGATGATGAAAACATTAATATGAATATACATAGCTAATTGTCTATAAGCTTGTGGCTTTGGTTCCGTACGGTTTTTTGTTTTTCTTCACGCATAAAAATTTTGAAAGTAGATAGATTTTTAATGGGGTTGCGTTTTTCGAGTGAATATGTAGTTTATACTGGTATGTCTTGTCTCGTTATGTTTTTCAAATTATAGCCTCTTCCACTGCTGAAGGAACGTTTTTCCCATCATTATAATTATATTAATTTTATTATGAGAGTTAAAATGTTACACTAGGATCAATAAAATCGCTGGTTCATGAGTTTCAAGTTTACGTACATTTTCTTTAACGATCAAGGTATTCAACCAGTTCATCCTACTCACAAAGGTGAGACGTAGACAGTCACCATCCAAAATTCATAACGAAGTTATTCGACACAGAACTAGTGTGAAGGACATCCTACGGAAAATCAATCCATTGGAGTGAAAATGGGCCGGACATGTCTCCGGTAGACGAACCATCTAATAGTGACTCAAGCCGAAATGTCCTAGTAGAGTATAAGCCGCGATCAATTAAACTCAGTGTAGGGAACTTTGCGGAACGATGGACTGACAATTAAATCTATGTATATAATAGACCGATATGAAATCATTTGTTTTAGGATTTATTTTAGTATCAGCTTACTCATATTACTGCAGTTACAGTCTCGTTTCTTCTTCATGCACTAATATCTAGTTTTTCATAACTTAATTCTTCTTTCTTGAATATTCATATAGAAACACAGGTACCAAAGTAAGACAAATAAAAGAAAGGAATTACGCTCAAGATGACTTACATTTAACCGAAACTATCTGGTTGAAGTTTCTGTAAGTGTGAACTCTCGAGGGCTAATTGTGGATGTGTGAGTATGATTTTGAGTGCTTGTTTATTCATGATTATCAGTAATATAACACAAATTAGCTACCTACTATAAATTTACTTCGATGACTTTCATTATACAACTGATAATATGCGATGCTTATAACAACAGGCGTGGTAATGTATTACCACCCTATTCTCCCCACTCTTATACCATTTCCTCCTTGTCACCCTTTCACCCATCCGTAGAAAATAATACTTATTAATAAATTACATTTGCTTATTGACTTTCTACTTTGTTAAATGGCAAATCTCAGTAAAAGTGAAAAATAGACAGCTGATAACGAATTAGAAACTGTTGGATGCATGAAATCGTAGTCAAAAGCTTGAGAATTTTACAATAGCCAGTGACAACTTTAGAACAGAAACATAAGATTAAGCAAGGACATGCTTAATCTTATGTTGCTTGTTGATGACACTGACGTTGTGTTTAGCTGTTGTGTGAGTGATGGATAATGAGACGATAAGGTATGATGTATTGTATTTGACTGCTTTGTTGGTCTAGTGGTTAGCGTATGCAGCTGCTGATCAAGAGGTCTCGGGTTCGATTCCCGGGTCGGACCAAATATTTGTGTGATCCACAAATATTTGTTTCGGAGTCTGGGTATTTTCTATGTATATTGTGTATGTATTTACAAAAAAAAAGTATGTTTATGTATTTATATCAGTTGTCTAGTACCCATAATACAAGCTCTGCTTAGCTTGGGACTAGATGATGTTGTGTGAAAGATGTCCGAAATATTTATTTATTTATTTTATTTATTGTATTTCTATTTCCATTGATTGTTATATTTATTTTACATCAATTTTAGTTTGTAAATATTATATGCCCAAATGGCAGGACATAGCTGCCCTCAATATTTTGTAATAATCTAAACGTACCTATGATCCACACTGACATAATTTAAATTTGAAAATCATTGGTTCTAAGATGAAAAGTTACAATAATGCCCTAAGTAGAAAGATGTAAAAAATAATTTACTTACGAGATCTTTATACACGGTTAGTTAATTCTGTATTAATAATTTGTAAAGCAACAAGCATTTTGCAAAAAAATATGTGTTCTTGATCATCCATATACCAATTTTGTCCCACTGCTGAGCTCAGGTCTCCTCTCAAGAGAGGGTAAAGGCCATACGTCCCCACGCTGGCCGAGTGCGGGTTGGGGCCTGCAAAGACACGTTGTGGCTACGTAATCTTGCGTAATCCGTTGATGTTTTTAAGCCGTCCAAATGCCTAAAACTATTTTACTACTGTTATAATAGCAACCGGGACCGACTGCTTAACGTGACCTCCGAATCACGGAAAGGCTCATAACATATCATGCCCCGAACCGTCACCCATCTAGGTACTGACTAGCTTACTCTTGGTCACTTGAATATAAGTGCTTCTATTCGTATTCTTGATAGAGTCATTATTTTGATGTATTTACGTTAGTGCTTGTTTTAATAATAATACTTTGTAATAAATACGAAGTGAAGTGAAACAGTCTACTTATACAGAGCACGTAAAAGAAGCAATAAACTTCCTTCTAATGTCTTTCATTATTGTTTAGAAACTATATTTACTTTCAGAAAAAGCGTCTAACATTCTTTCAAAAACATTCTTCAAACCACAATCAGTTTAAAGTGTTGTTTTGTTCAGACTTTTAGTTCGGTGTCGAGACAGGTTTGCAGAGGCAGACTTCTGAAATGAATTGTACGATACTAGAGGGGTGTTTTCAGTGCCTCGTTGGTTTAGCGTAGCCTTTTGTTTCTATGTATTGCATCGTGAAAGCGACTGCAGTACCGTATAAGCTGTGCATGTGTTATAATGCAGTGTTTCTGCATTTGTGCATATGTGAGTTTACGTTGTAAAAAGAAGCATTTGGTCAAAGAAATTTAAAATTGATATATTAGTTTACTTGTAACAAGGTAACAAATTCACACTCGTAGATTTTGGTAATTATGTAGTAATGAGGCTTCATGACGCATATTTCTTGTCATGACTGCATGGTTGACCTGGTAATATAAGTGGTCACAACGCTGCTTTCTACTACGCTAAGGGCTGCGGGTTCAAGTCCCACATTGCACAACACTGTGTGATTCATAAAATAGTTGTTCTAAGTCTGTGGTGTTCTATGAGTTATTTTCATGTAAGTATATATGTAAAGTCCCCCGTGATACAAGATATATATTCCTATGCGGGAGTAGTCTTTCAAAATAAAAATAAAAAAAAAACCGGTAAAATGTTTATTCGTTTTTTCGGAGAATCTTATGATTTTTAATGTATGTTTTCGATAGACACCAATAATTACAATAGTAACAGGTATTGTTTCGTTAGGTTTTACAGTAGTATGTCTAGGTTCATACTTAATATCAATGTAGTAGAACTGATTAACATTATTATATGTACATTTCTAAATAGAAATATATTACAAATTAACTTTGTCGATATAATTCATATCCTAGCCAAAGTTACTGTTCAGAGACTTCGAAAAAACATAGGCAGAGGTACCTTTGTATGTATTATCGACATAGTAAGAGGTACAACGGCTTCTGTCGTATAATATAAAGTAGGTACTTTCTCCAGGGAGTCAGAAAAACGGTTTTATTGTTAATAAAAGAATAATAACTTCTTTATCTATCTCTATGTAATATACAGCTTAGAAAATGAGCCATCAATACGTTTTATTATAATAGTGCTTGGGAATAGAGCGCCGAGGAAATATTGTACTTTTAAGTCAATGTTTATTTAGATACAGTAGATATTTTATCTATATTTTTTATTAAATACAAAATTAAATATTAAAAATACACTTTGAGGACAAACTGAAATTCGAAAGTTTCACTAGCTGACAACCGGGATTGATACCTTAACTTGCTCTCCAAGGAACAGGCGTGTAACACCACCAAGCTCAAATACTTCTGGCTGCTTTTAAGAATTTCTTATATGAAAAACCCAAAAACACTTTTGGCCTGACCTGGGATTTGAATCTAATACCAGCAGAACCTTGATCAGTAGTCGCAATCGCTATACCAATGACGTAGTCGTTGTTTATAACGCCTATAATGTTATATATTAATTGTTTGACTTTTATAATATAATTAATTATTTATTCGTGTAGTATTCATCTAGAATACTACATTAACAAAACAACATTCAAAATATAAAGCTAATTATTGTTATAGCGTATTAAATAAAGTAGCTATGATAATAAAAATGTCCGACATTAATTTGGGCCTGAACCGTCTGTCGGTCGTGAATTTATTTAAAATGGCGAAACAGTGTTATTGTCACCATGAGGACAGAAGTTTATTTAGGCTGTATAAATGTTGTATAATAAAGTTTACTGTTTACGCGTATGAGGTACCGACATGTTTGTTTGTTTGTGCATTTTATATATAGATACAATGTTTTATGTGAGTAACAATTAAATGTATTTATTTACTTGCTGACCCACGGAACTTAATCTGCATATTTTCAATGACACTCGATTCCTATTGGTCTAAGCTTTATGTTAAGCGTTATCATATTTGGCACGCCAGCAAAACATACATTTATACACATTAAAATAAGTGAAAATCGATTAGTTAGTTTCGGAGTTCATCATGAGTAACAACGTGACACATATGTATATATGGGTAGGTTTTACCCAAGGCTCCGTCTTCGTATATGTAAATGATAGCCTATATCTTCCCTCAAGAATCATAGTACCTCCACGATATATATATAAATAGATAGAGCGTACTCCTATCTCAAAGGCCGGCAACGCACCTGTAACTCCTCTGGTGTTTCGGGTGTCCATGGACGGCGGCAATCACCTACCGTCAAGTGATCCTTCTGCTCGTTTGCCCCCTATAATATAAATATATATTAATTATATTTATTTATTTATTTAATTCGACTGCTTAACTGTAAGCAGTTGAATTAAATAAATAAATATACTTGGTAACTACCCAACTACCCTGGTAACTACTTGGTAACTACCCAACGTGTAGTGTGCCATTACAACAGTAGTGTTACAAATATCGTAATAAATGATTCCTTGTATTTTATAATATTCTAAACATTTAATTCATAGTCGTCTGATCTCAAGTCAGGCAATGCCCGCACCATGGTGACCAGACCACTGATAGATACACTTTCAAACAAATGTACATACATCATCACATCTAAGTAAATTAAACCCAGACACAGAACAAATGATCGTGCTCATTCACATAGATTTGTCCCGGATGGGAATCAAACCCACGATCTTTGGCTCAGTAATATAACAATAGTAATATATATATAGCAACAACTCATCACTCAACTCATCTCTCAACTCATCTCTCATCTCTCAACTCATCTCTCATCTCTCAACTCATCTCTCGTCTCTCAACTCATCTCTCATCTATCAACTCATCTCTCAACTCATCTCTCATCTCTCAACTCATCTCTCAACTCATCTCTCAACTCATCTCTCAACTCATCTCTCAACTCATCTCTCAACTCATCTCTCAACTCATCTCTCAACTCATCTCTCAACTCATCTCTCAACTCATCTCTCAACTCATCTCTCAACTCATCTCATCACTCATCTCAACAATCTCCCACTGCTGGTCTCAGGTCTCCTCTCAGGAGAGGGTTAAGGCCATACGTGCCCACGCTGACAGAGTGCAGGTTGGGGACTTTACTCCACGAATTCTACTTCAATTAAATTAAATATTTGACACAATAATACTTAAATGTTTTGTTTTACTTTATTTTTTCATTTTACATTTCAGAGCTATGTCGTTACTAACGGGATTCGTAGTGAGAACTCGCCCGGGGAAAGGCAGTTGGCTGGGGTACGTCTCCCGCTCTGATCCACGGGGAGCTTTACCAGCATGGCTTGTTAACAGGTATCTAATATATTTATTTATTTATTTACATACATACACACACATCTATACATTTAGAACTACCCAAGCTTTCTTTTGGTTTATTTCATTGTGAGTTCCAAGACGGTCCGATTATTCCCGGGACTTCCTGAGTGTCAAAGTTTGATGTGTTCGTGGGTCACTGCTTTTGTTGCTGGTTGGTGTACAGGAGTTACGGTGGTAGGCATGTTGGCGGGATTAGTCCAAATACTCAGGTCTAAGGAGAGACCTATGTCCAACAGTGGACTGTTAAATGCTGTTGATGATTGATGATCATGATGACTATGGAAATATTTATCCATACTAATATTATAAATGCGAAAGTAACTCTGTCTGTCTGTCTGTTACGCTTTCACGCCTAAACCACTGAACCGATTTTGATGAAATTTGGTATGAAGATAGAACTGAACTTGGGAAAGGACATAGGCTACCTTTTACTGCAATAATCGAGATACAAAGGTTTTTACATTTTTACCTAGGTGATTTTAAAATACATAAATCGTAGATGTCAAAATGTATCACTGTTTATCTCCTGTCAAAACTTCACAGGTTGCTAGGCATAACACACTTGCATGGCAACCATAATGATAGTTTGTAAATGACATAAAGACCAGTAGAGCGGGGTAGATAATTTTTGAAAACAAAATTATAGTACGATGAAACCCATTGAAAAAGGAGGAGAATATTATAAAAATGAAAGGAAAAATAATTTACGGGTGATCTGCGATCTGAGGGGGGTCGGGTAGGGGGGGGAGGTTTTCGGGTCCTCCTCGGACGGGGCGTGAAAAAGCATCTCACTAAGCCGCCATAGTGTGGGCCGCCATACATTATTGTCTGCATTCGCAGCAAGTGTGGTAGCCCCGACTCTCGGATTCTGCTCATGCTTTCCATCAGGCAGGGTAGAGTCACTTTGAATGGCTAAATATATAAAACAAAGGGTAAATTGGGAATAAGGCTAGGAATGTCAAAGGGTAAAAAACGGTTTATCTCAATTTCCGGCAAAACTTCAAGTCCTATGGAAAAAAGTTAAATGGCAAAGTTGTAGGTAATTAAAAGATCTACAACTTTTTAGGGTTCCGAAGTTTATGACTTCGAACCCTTATAGATTCGTCATGTCCGTCTGTCCGTCCGTCCGTCCTCCACTTACCATCCAAACTGTAAGTGCTAGAAAGATGCAACTTTGCATGAATATGTATTGTAATTGCGTCGACAAAGTGCTACAATAAAATTATGAAAAATATTTTTATTTAGGGTACCTCCCCGACACGTAAAATGTGGATGCTTTTTTTTTCTCGCGGCTACCCCATCATGTGGGGTATCATTATACAGGTCTTTTAAAAACATTACAGGGTTGTTAAGACGATTTTTGATTTAGAAATCCATTTGCGAGAAATTCCACTTTAAAGGGCACTTTTTTGTAAAACCGGGCATCCTCCCCCTCTAAAAGCTAAACGGCCGGCTCAAAAAATCTGGAAAAATTCGTGATATTGGTCCATATAATGAACTTTAAATGAAAACTATAACGAATTAGATTACTTTGTTAGTTCAGGAGTTACAGAGGCTTAACTTCTACAATGTGCTTACTTGGAAAACGTCATACAAAATTAACGCATTAATACGTAAACATAACAATTATCCATTGGATACAATTTCTAATCCACGTACCATTATGGGTGACTGAGGAACCCTTTCCTGTGCGTGGCCTGACACGCACTTGGCAAATTTTTTATTTACACTTTTTTTCACTTAACCTCAAATTATAAGTGACAAATTAAAAAAAGTTTTAGGTTTTCTATTTTATCTTTTACAAATAAAATAATTTTTAAACGAAGTTTAGTGGAAACTTACCTTTTTATGTCCCGAATACACTGTAATTTTTTTGATTTGAAATATTTAATTTTTTCACCCTATTTCGACTTTTTTAGAAAAATTGGGGTGTTTTCTGTTTGATGAAATCTCTACTTTCCGATGGTGGAATCCCTACTAATATTATAAATGCGAAAGTAACTCTGTCTGTCTGTCTGTCTGTTACGCTTTCACCTAAACCACTGAACCGATTTTGATGTAATTTGGTGTGAAGATTGAACTGAACTTGGGAAAGGACAGGATACTTTTTATCGCGAAAATAAAGGTAGAAGGATTTGAAATAGGGGACGAAAATTTGTGTCGAAGTTCCTTATTATCAAACATAAAATCATGTAAGACGAATTCCACGCGGGCGAAGCCGCGGGCGGAAAGCTAGTACATAATAATTCAATCTATCTATCTGTTAGAGATGAGAACACCTGGTTTCGGACCTCTTATTTATGTCGAATGAACACAATAACAAGAACACATTGTGATTTTGCTTCTATTGGGGTGATCCTCTCGTACAAGTTGACGAAAAATCACTCAATGGATACACTGTACCCTAGCCAGCTAGTTGACATTTTGCTAACGTTATTAGAAAACTAACAAATCAAGTGGTCAAAACAAATTGTTGGCCAATAATATAAGACAATAAGCCATTAACGATTTTAGAAAGAGGTCCCAACGTCAGCTTTTGAAAAGTGCGATTAACTAATATTAAAGCTCAAAATATATAGAAGTCATGATAAATTCTTTATTACTCCGAGTCCTTGTAGATAGAATAACCTTCTATCATAACTATCTTATCTGTGTTTGTTACCATAACACGAATTCAGCTTTAATAGGTCCTCCGGGCAATCGGTGATGATAAGCCAAAAGCTTCAATTACGGACGTGTGTATTTCTATTTTATGTTTTACTAGGGTATAGATTATAAATTGTAATCGCAAACTTAGTAAAACTAGTAAGTAGTATTCTTAGTATCGTTTACGGTGGATTGATAAGCAGGGGGAAGCTTCTGTGGGTACCCCAAGATAGAGCCTAGCTAGACCTGAAATACCATTGTCTAGGTACTCTTTCTGAGTTCCGAGAACCAGAAATTCAACACCAGTCCACAAAGTCAACAAAAAAAGGTTATCTTCACGTAACAGAAAATGCTTCAACACCCAATATGATTCTGTTTTCTTAAAGGCGTCATTTTTCCTTTGTTTGCCTGTATTTACAAGTGTTTACAAAATTTCACGATTGTTACCATACTGTAACATACAAAACAAACAACCTCTGTGAATATGACCAGGTATCTCAAAGTCGATTAATTTTATCGCGGAAATTTCGGATACACTACTCTCTAAAACAACCTGCGACATCTTTTACCTGTTGATTGCTACTTTTGATTGATTGTTGATTGTACTGTTGATTGATACTTGACTTAATTATAAAACGCCTAAAAAAATAAATTTTGGGATTTTATTCATTATAATTTACAAAGAAACGTTAAATTTTACAAATCTTATATACTGATTCTTTTTTGAGTATTTTTGACCATACCTAAGCAGAATTTATTCGTTTATTTCTTTGCTTCGTCGCATATTTGACATTTTCACAAAGAAAACTTATTAAAATAATACATAAAAACCTATAACTACCAAAAATCTATAATTAAATAAATAAATTGCACCGTCAACTACTGTCTTTTCAAAACATTTTATTCCATCCCAAGGTTGCCTGGAAGAGATTGCTTTTAGCAATAAGGCCGCCCTTTGTACATTAAATGTAAGTTCTGTTTTGTTTTATGAATTTATAACACAGTGTGCAAATAAAGAGTTATCTATCTGTCTATCTATCTAAATACATATTCTCATACTAAAACCAAAATAACATTGGTTATATAAAAGACAGGAATTTTAAAAGACCATAAAACACAAAATAAACGCCGAGCCATTCAATGAGTAGGTACATAGTTGTTTTTAATAAACCTTAACCTGCTGACAGAAATAATGCAAAATATAGTTTACAGATTTAATAACAGTGTTCTTTTCAGGGTAACAGCACAACTAGCGCCTCGCTTAGTCCAGCAGTTGCACGCAGCTGCTCGACGCTATCCAGGTTGGAAGGCACTAACAGATTTACCCTACCACAAGCCCTGGATACATCCAGAGCAAGTACCTCCGCACAGGATCTCACTAGCTGATGTAAGTTGACTCACCATGCATCAATTAGGGAAAAATGTGTATCAAGGCAAACATTTTAAAGTCGAGTTTCTACAGCATTATCTGTTTACGCAATATCTCTTCATAAAGTTAATGTTGACTTTATGCAAATTACTACGTAAAATACTAAAGCAAAATTTTAAAATTATGATAGTTACGATAAATAATTAGTAAAGGAAACGAACACTTTAACTTGTTATCATTGAAATCTTTGTATCATCATATTCTTGCTCCTTTTCCAATTGTTTTTGCAGTCGGGGCAATTTACAATGTTACAATTGAGGTTTTTTACTCGTTACAGGCCTTTTCCAAGGCTTTCCAGATTACGTGACCATATTTATGCAATTATATACCAATACAATTACAAAAACTAAAGTAATGTAAGTCTCATCAAAACTAGGTATGAGCTCTCAAAAAAGAGTTAATAAAGTAATACTCCAACTAACATACTCTACCATTTTCCCTAAAACTTTTAACGATCCTGTCAATAAATTCCATCTCGAGTTCTCTGTCATTTATATTTCATTACTAAGTATATTATTTAGAAAAACGTACGAAACTCGATTATTGAATTTATTGTTTCTAACTTTTGTTTCTCCCTTAATTGGGGGTCTGTTTGAACCAATATTATTGGGACCGAATGTTCTTCTAATGTGTATAATTGAAACTTTTTTATTTAGTATTAAGAGCTGCTTGTTAGTTATTGAGATGTTCTCTTAAAATTTAAGTGAGCAACAATTTTTGCTCAACCTTGAACACAACTTGATTTTGTTACAAGACAAAATTTGAATACCCACTGATGATAACTTATTCATCTTCTTTATGAGCTGTCAACCTAACGCAATAAAATCTCTTTTTCAGTGCGTAGATCCTGACGCACCTCCGCCACCTCAAGAACCAAAACCCGACACATCAAAATCAAAACTGGTAGTCCCTCAATCCAAAGAAATAGAAAGTCACAGTGTTGAAGATCTCGGTGACTTATCATCAGAATTCAGCGTAGAAGTAGAAGAAGATACCGTAGATCATGGACACGACCCCACAAAGAAGAAAGGGAAGTTTTATAGGCTTGTCAAGTCGATGAAGAACAGGAGAAAAAGTGTCCAGGTGGCCAAGAGTGCGGACAATCTGGTAGAGAAACCAATGGAGGAACGTCAAGAGAAGAAGAAAATGTTCAAGTTCCACAGACGTTTCAGTCTAAGCAGGGGAAAAGAGGATTGAGCTTAAAAGCGTTGTGAATAGATTTGTTACTGAGGGTAGATGGGAATTAGTTGAAACCACGTGGGGTTTGACAGTTATTTTACTGAAGGAGTTAGACGGCTCGAAAAGGACACTTCACAGATGCCCTCTGGGATACTGAATTATGAGTAAATCAGTTTAAAGTATTTTTAAACATTGACGTATGAAGCCATGAATGCAAAAATTTAGAGGGAGTAATGTTTTTAATCAGAAATTACAAAATTGTAGGCAAAAAAAATCAATTTTTCTTGTAGAATTCCTGCCTCAAGAAATAGTCCATAAAATATTGACATACATATTTCCAAGTGTAGTCCAAAGTTTTCTTCATTAAATACCTTGGTCAGCAAGGCCTTACGTGGTTTTAATATCTGTACCTGTAATTTGGAAGACTTGGTCGTTAAATGCCAAAGAATAATTGTAACTGTTGATGTTAATAACTATCTTAATGTTGATAAATGTAGCTACTTGTATATAACTCAGTCTATCACTATTTTAATATTCTAGAATATAACTATGTATCTAATCTTCTGTGGTATATTATCTAAATCTTTATATATATAAATCTTCTGTTCGTGTGTTTATAATTGAATTACTTCTAAACGGCTGATTAAATTTTTCGTGTGTAGAAGTGGTTTTGAGAATGGTTTAGATTCACAATTGGACCCGGTAGGTGGCGCTGCGATCAAGTTCTGGGATTATTATTTTTTGCACTTTAATCTTAAAATTGGGCGGTACGGAATTCGTCGAGTCAGCCAGTTATACATAAATATATAAAACAAACACACTACATATTGTTTATCAAAAATAAATTTTTTTGGGAATCTTATAAAAATATATATATATATTATATATATCTTGTATCTACAAACCTCCACTTGCATGATTCTTACACAAGTAGGGTTCTACAAAACATAGATGGCCCGGGGTCCGTTGAGGTACCAGAGATTTTCTTATATACCTTGTGTAAGCAAGGCAGGTAGTAGATTTATTTCCTACTAGCTTTCGCCTGCGGCTCCGCCCGTGTGTATGTCGATTATCGAAGTAAAAAGTAGCCTACGTCCTTTATCAGGTTCCAGACCATCTATGTACAAAATTTTATTTAAATCAGTTTAGCTGTTTACGCGTGAAAACGTAACAGACAGACAGAGTTACTTTCGCATTTATAATATTAGTAGGGATATAACACCTCGTAGGGGTGGTTTTTAGATAGCCCATATGTGTGGTGCTCACACAGCAGAAGTTATCAACTCTTAAATGGTCTGGGGTTCGTCGGGGTACCTACTGGAGATATTCTTTTTACGGTTCCTGCTCCACCGCTTATGTGAACTCGACATTGAGCAGCCTGCGGTTTTTAGGTGGATCAAGTTCAAGATAGTATCCGAGAGAAAAGAATAGTGTAAACTACAGAGTCGAAAGAGGTTTTTTTTTTATGGAGGGAAAATTTTCTTATCTAACTTACCGCTATTGTACTTTTTATTCTAAAATAGTATGTATTGTATATTGTGATTCAAACATGTCATACTATAAGAAATTGTTAGTTGATGCGTAGATATAATTTATAGTTTTCTATTAGAAAATTTTATAGCTTAATTACATGAAAATAAAACTTAATTTCAATTCTAGTTTTTATAGTTAGACTCTGTTGATTAAAAAAATATATAGTTGGCTTTCTTTTGCGAAATTTAGAAAATTTTGTCACATAATTAAAAACAATGCCATATCAAATATATATGATTTTATATATAACGTTCGCCGATTTTATTTTAATTCTGAATATAAATATGTTGTTTATTTAAAAAATACAATAAATAATAATCAATTGAAAAATATATTATAGTAAAATCTACATAAGTACCTATCTACAAACGTTTTCAAATGTAAATGTATCTATGTGTAAACACAGAAGAAATTTATATTTAAACATATCCATAAAACGCACATATGTATTATATTTTATGGTCTATTCGCGATTAGAAAATAGTGAGACATAATAGAGAGGCGCACTCTGACCAATCAACGCGTATGCTAAGTTGACATTCTACAAACGTAATCCGGGAAGGATTACGTTTGTAGAATGTACCTAGCCAAGTTGCAAATATTTTTCGTTTTCTATTTTATATTATCTATTCTATTGGCTCAGTCAGGTGATCAAAAAGAAAACGAAAAGATTTTGCTACTTGGCTAGGGGGCTTGTTAGAAAACGTTATCACATAACGTTAGGAATGACGTAATGAGGGTGCCAAGTCACATTTAAAAAATAAGATTTCTGTCTTTACAAGATAATAAAAGTGTTAGCGATTGTAGAAAGAGATTTCAAGCGACAATGTTGCATATTGACTAAGGAGACGGATTTTAATCTTTCGTATAAAACTATGATTTCTCTAAATCTGTTTAGTCAGGGAGCAGGCCTTTACTGTTTCGTCACTATTTTCTTAACGTGAATGGACCATAATTGCCTCTCTGTTAATGTATTAAGAAAATAAAATGTTATAAGCGTAGCTGTGTGTCCTTTGTATCTATTGGATAAAGATATAAAGCATTTACTCTGCTGCCTTATGTACTTATTAACTGCTAAATTATACTTTACGTGTTCAATAAAATATATGTATGTATACAAGTAAATTTTATGGAAATAATTCATATACTTATTAAATCTCTCTTTGGTCAGTAAATTGGCGGAAGCAACTTTTTAAATCCGTGTTGAAAAATCGGTTGCTTGTGTAAAATGTATCACAGTCTTGAGGACCGGAGGGGAAGTAGCCTAAGCCTCTATTCCAATATGTTAGTATAGTTGTGGTGGGGGAAGGGGGGGAGTAGCTTCACACTTACACATTTTAGACTAGCATACAAAAACCATCGCCTGTCACTATGAACTCACCCATGATAAAAAAAAACTGTGTCACAGCCACCGTCGGTCCCGGTTGTCATGGACATTTATGACAATCGTTATTGGGAAATAAGTGCCCTCAAATATACTAACAGCGGGTTCAACCATGGAATTTCACTTCTCCCTCAGGGTTGCAAAGGTCCAAAGCCAGTCGCTCCGTGGAAAAACAGAATTTCGGTAAAACCGGTTGAACTAGTAGCCAACTCCAAATAATTTTGGGATTAAAGGCTAGAAAGACGAGCCTGCTCTATGTGCAAAAAAGAAATCAGGAGAAAGAAATGTTTTTCTTTTTTACAATGTTTAATTGAATACAATTTAAAATGTTTTTAGTCTCACACTCTCTTAAACTAATATTCTGTGGCCACCGTCTCTGCAGTTGTTGTTTTCAGCTGTTCTTTTCTTGCTTTTATCGAGTAAGTGAGGTTATCAGTGACCCAACCCCTAATTCTGAGGGCCCCTCAAAAAGTGATAGTGAACTTGTATGTTATAAGCCTCATACCTTAAGCAAATAATAGCTACTTAGTTAATCAAACATGTACTTGTATATGCAGAATGACATGTCATATTTACAAATTATTAGATATATTTATTAATAAAACTGTTATTTAAATAGCTTTTGAAAGTTTGCCAGTGTTCAAAAGTTTATTAGGTAAGGGAACATCTCTATACTACGTGATCAAAGTGACTTTCACTTGGACAAGCTTAAATATAAAGAAAACATCTTTCTAACCTTTATTGTCCAAGGTACGGACATAAAAGACCAAACTTCTAGTACTCCGGGCTAGAAGGCTGTTATTAAGAATTTCTTGTTAGAAAAACTCAAAAACAGTTTTAGCCCGACCCAGGAATCGGACCCAGGACCTCATGATTGGCTGTCGTATTCGCTAAATAATAGACCAACGATGCAAGTTTAAATATTTATATAAAACAAAAAATAGCTTACATTAATTTATCTATTAAAGTGGTTTGAATAAAACGGCGAATGCGAAAATCTACTAAAACCCCCTCTTAACTAAAATTATGATAATTCTAAGACCCTGAACGAGTCACGTGGTATGGGGACGTTCCCTACGAAGAGAGAGAAGCTTATTAAACAAGTATAACTTATTATAAATTAAATATAAGATGTTTGCGTAGAGCTGTTATTGTATTATAAGAAATAGTCAAAGACAAAATTTGTCCTTTAATTCAACTCTAACTATTGCTATTAATAACCTGTAAAGACTATTGAGCACTACGTCCGATCCGAACTCGATTCGAATAAATAAATAACTATTTATTTATTTATCCTTGAAACAAACGTTTAATTTGTAGAGAGATTATAATAAGATACTAGCAGCATAGACATGTCGCCGTAACGTTCCACTTGTAATGGTGCTAATTCTGTTGCAACAATACTAAAGTAAAATTTCACTAAATTTGATTCATCAACAACCCATAACGTCCCACTGCTGGGCTCAGGTCTCCTCTCAAGAGAGGGTTAAGGCCATACGTCCCCACGCTGGCCGAGTGCGGGTTGGGGACAGGCAAGACACGTTGTGGCTACGTAATCTTGCTGTTGGATGTTTTTAAGCCGCCCGAAGGCCTCCAACTAAGCTTCACGACTGCTATCTTATGATAACAACCGGGACCGACTGCTTAACGTGACCTCCGAATCACGGAAACGCTCATTACATATAATGCCACAAACGGTCACCCATCTAGGTCCGACCGCGCCGTAGTTGCTTACCCTGTGTTGCTGTGTTGCTTACCCTGTGTCGGATTGGTCTGAACTGGCACAGATAGAAAAGAACCGCGAACTCAACTGCCTTGTTGGTCTGGTGGTTAGCGTATGCGGCTGCTGATCAAAAAGTCTCGGGTTCAATTCCCGGATGGGACCAAAATTTTGTAAGATCTGCAAATATTTGTTTGGGTTTGGGTGTTTCTATGTATACTATTAGTTGCCTAGTACCAATAGCACAAGATCTGCTAAGTTTGGGACTAGATGATGTTGTAAGTTGTCTAAAATATTTATTTATTTATTTTTAACTAACTGACGTAGGCCTTGGCCTAGGATAGTTAAATAAGAGACATTTTGGGTCGCTCAAGACCCACTTTGAGTCGCTGAACCAGCGAATTAAGTAAGTTAGATGTTTGACGCGTTCAACAATAGCAATAGTAAATGAAGAATGATGGTCTAAGTAGCATAAATTAACTAATTTTAGTTGTGTCATCGAAATCTGTTCACCTCTATTGCACCGTGTTGCATTGTCCACATTTTCAGTGAGGACGGTAGCCACCACTCTTGGATTCTGCTCATGCTTTCTATCAGGCTGAGTAGAGGCAGAAATATAGATAAAAAAAAACTTCTACGTTTTTAGAATATTTTGAGAAAACTATTTTAAATTTTTGAAATTTAAGTCTAGTTTAGATAGTGGCAAACAACAGAATTAACACCCATGTCTGATTACAATTTCTGTTTTAAAAGGGTTTGGATCGGATGACAATCGGCTGCAGTGCGTGATCGTCAATTTATTACCACATCTCTGTTATTTCTAAATTTTTATTTACTTTTCTTTATTCATCATACTTTGTTAACTGCATTCTTGAACAATATGACATATTTCAAATTTCAACTTTTATTATTTTTAAGTGATAAGTACATACTCAAAAAATGTAATAAAAATTATTGATTACTCGATGTTTTCTTTTCCTACTAAAGAATAATTCCCAATACATTCCTATTTTTATTTACTTTATTATTTCAAAATAAATTTTTAACATATTTATTAGAGGTGTTAGTAATTTTATTAATAATTTCGACGTAAAACACTTGATTCTTGTCTAAAAGGGCTGTTGTTCAAGATCTGTTAAAAATGTAATAAATTAATGAAGGTAATAAATTAACTGATGTAAGGAGGCCTTATTTTTTTGTAAATTTGGAATTTCGTGTAGATTTAAAGCGTGGCATTATTATATTTACTTAGCATTTCGCTATTTTTGTAAGAAGTTTTTCAAGTAAGTTTAAGCCTCTATTACTCCTAAACTAACAAAATTGTCTAAGTTAAGATGGTTTTCTTTTGAATTTCATGACGTAAACTACTATTTTAAAGTTTTACATGTATTCGAGCCTGCCATTTAGCTTTTAGGGGGTGGGAATCCTGTTTTAGCAAAAACGCTTTAAAGTTATATAACTCAGTAACGGATACCTAAAAATCAAAATCGCCTGGGCATCATCTCAATGTTTTAAAAACGCATATCTAACGATAAACCACACGATATGGCGAACTCGAGAAAAATATCATCCCCACTTTACGTGTAGCAGCTGTACTAAAAAAACATGCTTTTATTTCAGTTTTTTTCGACATGGCAAAAATATATTTATGCAAAGTTTCATCTTTCTAGTCCTAACCGTTTCGAAGAAAAGTGGAGAACTAACCGACGGACTTACATGACGAAACTATAAAGATTCCGAGACGTGAACTACGGAAACCTTACAAAGAATATCAGTTATAAAGTAAATTTTAACCGTTTGTGTCCATTACTACGCTAATTAAATGTTATAAGTATCATAATCAGTAATACATATTCACAAGCACGGAGTCAATATGAAGTCTACAAAAGATCATTTTAAAGCAGGTTTTATATAACACACAGCTAACCCACGCTGCGTCTCCTTTTGTCCGAGTGATATAAGCGGTGTGAACTAATTAACGAAATAATTAAAAAAAAAAATTTTAATTTTTTATTTTTTAATACAAGTTCAAAAATAATTTATTCATACATTGTCGTAAATATTTTATTGACTGATATGGGTAAGTTAATAACAAGGAATAGGAAGATGTTGATGATGATTGGTAGTCATTATAGTGTTTAATTTAAAAAATAACTACTTTAAAGAAAAAAACATTCCGAGTACCCAACTCGTGACAGGTGTGCCTATAATATTTGAGGAGTTCCCTCGATTTCTCCACGATCATATCATCAGATCCTAGTTTCCTTGTCATTGGATGAGAGGCACTAGCTTTGAAATAAATAGAAAGTATTATAAAAATCGGTTTACTCAATCGAAAGTTCTGAGGTAACAAAAAACGAAAGAGAACGAAAGAACCTCCTCCCTTTTTAAAGTCGGTTAAAAAAGGTTTTGGTAAGCCAACCTTAAAAGATCGGCATGTGTTAGTGAAAACTTCTTTTTAGAATTCAGACTAGATAGATTTGATTTAAAATTCCAATTTGCAACTTTCATAAGACAATGGATGCAGAAACAAAACACACCGGGCTCTGTGGTGTGCCTTGGGACAGGTAAATGCCCGCATACGTCCTGTATTGGACTGCAACGAACTGATGATGGAGAGTGGTAAACGACAATAGGCAGTAGAGTCTCACTGATTTCAGCACGAATGGGCCAGCTCGACCGTAGCACAACCCTCGCACAGAGTGACATTGTATGCACTTACATACAATGAGGATAGTGACCCTTACTCCTGTATTCTACTCATGCTTTCCATCAGGCAGAGTAGAGTTACTTTGATGGGCTCTAATATAAAAATAAAAAGGTGCCAAGTGCGAGTCTGACCCGCCCATGAAGGGTTCCGTAGCAGCAAGTAACGTCATATAAAAGCTCTTAAGGGTTCCGTTTTTGATGATAACAATAGGACTATGGCAAACTTTATAACACGTCCGTTTTCTGGTCCAAAAATATATTTTATTTTTCATAACTACATAAGTAAGTATATTTCTTACAAAAAGTGACTTGTAATATACGTAACGTTTTAAAACAGATCACTTACAAAAAATAAATAATACCACGATACCTTACAATAGCACTTTTTTGGCGTAATCGAGAGAATTCGTGTTTACTTATAAGGATTAACAATAGTTTGAGTTTTTGCTTCGTACTGAGAGAGAGGCTAACGAAGGTTTTAAATGTATACGACAAAGCTGAAATGTTTTTTGTTCGTTTGATTGAACGAGCTGATCTAAAAAATACTGGTCCAATTTTAAAATTTCTTTCAGTGCTAAATAACTTTATTAAGGAAAACTATACCATTCCTTTACTGTACCTTTACTGTACCATCCAAAAGTTGACTGGTAAAAATGTCAAAAAGCATTAAGTCCGCCTCATGCAAAATGTAATGCAAGAATAATAAATAAATATAGACTTTAAGTTACAAATGTTGCAAAAATAGGTAAAAATATGCATTTTGTGAGATATAAACGGTTTGTTTTTTGATTGTTGATTTTGTGAGATATAAAATTTTTTAGAAATGACCTTTAAATTTATCGATCACCGATCGTTAACGATTTCTAAGACACAGTACGATAAATCTGAGCTAATCAGTCTACATAGACAAACCGCTATAATCTAAACATACGAATAGATAAAATTGGAGTGTCTTTATGTAAAACCAAATGAACATTTTTTTTCTAATTGCATATGAAAGTATTTATGGTACTAACATCAAAAAAACAATTTTAAATTTTTTTGTATGTTTGTTGCGGCTAATCTCTGAAACGGCTATATCGATTTTGACGGGATTTTCACTAGTTGATACATGTTAACATAAGGAGTAAATTATGCTACTTTTTACTTGACCAGCTTTGCTCTGCGGCGGTACTAGGGAATATTACTGCTTGGAATACAATAAAATACATTTTTTTATTTTCTGGAGCATACACAAACTAACTTAAGATTAGATTGTTGATGAAACTTAATATGTGTGTCTCTATTTAAACAAACAATGCTTTATTTATATAAAAGTTGTTTCATTATCCATTACATATCTTAAAAGACAACCAAATATCGTGGAAAATAGACTACTCTGGACACTATTAGTAACAATGCTGATTAACATACGTTGATCTCTGTGACGCAATCGTCATTAGTCCACGGTCATAAACTTGTTACAAACAATATATAATAATAATTAACAACAAAAAAATATTTTTTTTTTGTTAATTTTATTAATTAAAGCATTTAAGGACAACTGTACTAAACTGACATTAGAACTTAAAACATTAAACATACAACAAAAGCAATATCTTGCTATTCTGACATATTTTTTGTTCAACAATAAAACGTGCCAGGCTATTCTACAAAAAATAAAAAAAAAAGCTATGGAGAACTTATTTTTTTTGGGTTTTGTAAGCGAATACCAAAACAGAAACTAGTTTACCTATGTTTAGTAATTATTGTTTCTAAATAAATCAAACATTTATTTAAAAGTAATACGAAAGAGAATGGTTGAGGATATGATGACAAAACTAGACAATCCGGTTATTTCTGTTTATAAAATTATGACGTGAGTTGAGAATAGTGATTGAGATATCATAATAGATATTAATATACACTCTGCAACAAAATTGCATTCGGGAAGACATATATACGCATATAACGGGAAGAAACTCCTTATGGCGCTATAGAGCACGGAGGCTTGATATAACTTTTTGACAGACGTGGGTAACTTGTGCCCGCCAATCAAGTGTCGAGTCTATATATTATGTAGTCCCAGGTTCTTCACAACTGCGCTCAGGGGTATATTGATGCCGTTATAGACGACTGGTGGAATAACAGTCATTTCCAACCTACTCACCATTTGCTTACTCCCCACAACAATGAGTTGGCATTTGGTTAGATTTACTGACAACCCAAAGCTTGCTGACCAGCTCTTAATTAAATCTAAGTCTTTGTTTATTTTATTGACTACGTTGGTGATGTCTGCTACCCTTGACTGCGTGTACAATTGTAAATCGTCGGCGTACAGGTGATACGAACATTGAAAGTATTGGGTTACGAGATTGATAAATATTGAGAATAATAAAGGAGATAATATACCCCCTTGAGGGACGCCAGTGTGAAGGTCACTCCAACTCGATGACCGGTCATCAATGTGAACACACTGTTGTCGTCCCTGAAGATAGGAGGAGAACCATTCCAGAGCTTCTGAGGAGACCATGAGATAGGAAAGGATAGCTAATAGGACGTCGTGACAAACGGTATTTAAAGCATTCGAGAAGTCAACCAAAGCCAGGACTGTGACTTTGGTGTCCTCCATACCCTGTCGGATATCGCCAGTCACCTTGAGGAATGCGGTGGTTGTGCTCTGACCGGGTCTGAACCCAGATTGTAAAGGACTGACTGTTTGTAAACAACTTGAAATTGGCAGAAATAGCTGATATTCGGCTGGTTGCCATTTCACCAAAAGAAAAAGAAGAAGTAGACATAATGCTCCCTTCTCATTCATTCACAGTGAACGAGTGAATGTATAACTTCGTACACATACACTACAGAAATGGCCACCGAGGAAGCAAATTATGAAGGTAAATATCATTTCAAAGAGAAGGAAAACTTTACTCATATCTCGTATCAACTATGCCTAACATATTATCATCATCGTTGACAATTCATAGGCACATAAAATGGCAAGTGGAGATAAAATCGAATCCAATAGATAATTGAAATGTTTGGTTATTATTTAATTATTTTTATTCGAAGTTTTCCAATTAAGCAAATTTCACAAGTGAGGCATTTATAACTCCTGAACTAACAAATTTATCTCAGCCGTTACAGTTTTCCTTTAATGTTCATCACATGGACTACCATCATGATCCAGTCATTTAGCTATTGAAGTGGACGCCCTGTTTTTTTTTTAAATACCTTTTAAGTTAAATAACCCGCAAACGGATACCTGAAAACAAAATCGTCTTAGCATCTCTCAATATTTTCAAAAGATCTATTTAACGATACCCCACACAATGGGATATACGCAAGAAAAAAAACATTCCCACGTGCAGAGGAGGTCCTCAAATGGAAATAGTTTTTATGATTTTCGACATGATTTTATTGTCGACGTGATAGAAACACATATTCATGCAAAGTTTCATTTTTCTAGCATTAACCGTTTGGGCGGTAAGTAGAGGACGAACGGACGTACATGGACATGACGAATCTGTAAGGCTTCCGAGTCAAGAACTACGGAACCCTAAAAACTGCTAATGAAGATAATAATTAATAAAATTTTAAGTAACATTGTTTATAGACACTTGTTTATATTATCATGATATAATAAAAATATTATGGTATAAAGAGAATAAAAAAAAATTGTTGCTTAGTAACGAAGACCTAAAAAAGTAGTCAACAAAACTTGTATTGCGCCGTCTTACGTGTCGTTTCTCTTTACGTTGTTTTTTAAAGCCAAATATAATATGCAAAGCTACATTCTTGTCTGTGTAATTCGATACAAATTTTATACTAATAATTATAATGAAATATTTTTTATAACAAATAATTATTTTTAAATTATTATTATTATTATTAAATTGCTACATTTAAAAATATAACTCTTAAGTGTATATTTGACATAAAGAGAATAACAATAATAGGTATTAATTTTTACCAATAAATTATTTTAAAATATCATGTATCTGTTACAAAACACGTCCAACGACTTCATACGATTCGTTTCACGTACTTCTTCTATCAAAATAGGAATATATAAAACGAACAACACGAAATACGCAATTGGCTTGATTGAATAGTTTCAGTGGGAAATCGAAGCAAAACGGAGTGCTTTTTAACCAAATGCGAAAAAGTAAGTACTATTATTATTTACAAGTAGACACTGCTTAGAATTCTCGTCTTATAATATTTACAATAACCATTAAATATGAAGTAATGGAAGGATTTTTTTATTTGAAAATCTAAAATTGAATGATATATAATAATTTAAAATTCATTTATATGTTTTCATTGATTTATTTTTAGTTTTAAATAAAACTTTTTACATGATTGTCCAAATTCGAATGGTTTTGAACAATAGTGTGAATTTTAGATAAATATCTTAATTATTTAAAGAGAATAACTAGGTACATCAATATTAAATATATAATCATATAAAAAAGTTCATATCTATTCATAAATAACTTTGGCTGTGCAAGGTCATCTGTTGGACAAGTACCAACATTACATTAGTTAATTAAAAAAGTTAAATTACGCATCGCCATTATTAAAAGGCCTTTGGAATCTGAAGTTCAAACTGTCACGAAGCTATAATTTACAAAAAATACTATACTTATCTTCCGAGCCTTTATTCCCAAGTTTATTTGGGGTCGGCTACTAGTTCAACCGGTTTTACCTGAATTTCAGTTTTTCCACGGAGCGACTGGCATTGGACCTCCGCAACCCTAAGGGAGAACTGAAATTCAAAGATTAAACTAGTTGTCAGTATATTTGAGGACTTCCCAATAACGATTGCCATAGATGTTCATGACAACCGGGACCGACGGCTTTACGTGCTCTCCGAGGCACGGGCGTGAATCACCGCCAAACTACTAAACTCCGGGCTGCTATTAGGAATTTTCCTAATAGAAGCCCGGAAATTTTCCTAATAGAATAGCAGAAAAATCATACAAACACTTTTTGGCCCGACCCGGGATTTGAACCCGAGACCTCTTGATTAGCAGTCGCATACGCTAACCACTAGACCAACGAGGCAGTACCAAAAGAAATACTAATACTACTTTATCTAAAGTTTCTGAAATTTATAGAGATAACCTTTACCCGCGGCTTCACCCGTGGATATCACGATAAATAGTAGCCGATGTGTTATTTTTTTTTTTTTATTTTTTTTTTTTTTTAAAGACAACTCCCGCATTAGGAATATGAATTCCTGTGTCGCGGGGGACTTTACAAACATACATGAAACGGACACAAAGAACACCCAGACTCAGAACAACAATTTGTGAATCACACAAAGTGTTATCCCACGTGGGATTCGAACCCACGACACTTGGCGAAGCAGAGAGCGGCGTGGCGACCGCTTAAACCACTAGGCCAACCGTGCAGTCGGTTATACCGACATATAAGTTTTATAACAATTAAATTTCAGCTTAATAAGTTCTATAGTTTTTGCAATTAAGAGTAACAAACATACAGACATTCTTACAAACGTTTGCGTTTATAATTGCTGCTGGGCGGGTTTCTATAGTATTAGAGAAACCTGAACCTTTCACTTCAATTGAACCTGGAATAGCTCATAATAATTTATGAGCTGTTTCAGGTTAAATTCTTTTTATCCCTAAGTTTTATGGGAGTTAGATGCTACATATATGTAACTGTTTACAATTTATATTGTTCTTACTTACAAAAGTGACTTTATCTGTCTGTCTTTCCGGCTTTCACGACCAGGGTACTGAAGACTTTAAATCGGTTAAATAAAATTTGATACAAACATAGCCTGAAAAAGGGTACTTTCCGTCCGTCGAAAAATATGTTCGAACCGTCATCAAAACGCAGCAAATAATGTTGCACGTTGATGACTGAACGAACTGATTGAACGATTTGATTTTCCTTTAGAACATATTCAGCGTTAATAACTAGAATAATTATATATTTATGAGATCTCATTGAACAATATGCAACATACATTGCTGGTAGGTAGTAGATCCACACTGATTTCAGCACGAATGGGCCAGACACACTTACACTTAAGGTTCTAAATCGCCTAAATGGGACAGAGGACGTTCACAGTGCATCGTCATTCCATTATTTCTTTAGCGTCTTGCTTGATTTCGCTCCAGCCCCCTAGCCAAGTTGCAAACTTTTTTCGTTTTCTATCCTACTTCTCTATTCTCTTGTTACATTGACTAATATTTTGTTTTGATCACGTGACTGAGTGACATGCTAAAGAGAAGAATAGAATAAAAAACGAAAAACGTCTGCAGCTTGACTACCAACCCCCAGAAGATCTCTCTCTCACAGAAGATCTACTTAAAATAACAAGATTTGTGCTGACGTGTTTGATGTGTGAGTGCGACTAGAGGCCTAATGATGCAGAAGCATTGCAATATGACGTCATAGTTTGAGTCAACACACTGCATCGTTTGCATTCACAATGAATACGGGAACTACTCTTGGATTCTACTCATGCTTTCTATCAAGCAAAGGAATCACTTTGTCGGGCTCATTTATTAAAAAAATAGGAATTACATAAGACAATTGCGCGTTGTATTGTTACATTATATAGGTACTTATAATTATACTTCCACATGGTCACACTAAATGTACGTCAATGTCATGACGTCATTTTGGATATTAATATAATTGTGGGTTCAAATCCCATGTGGTATAACACTTGGTGTGATCAACAAATTGTTGTGTTTTCAAAGGAGGTTTTATAGAGAGAAAATACGTAAAACTTTTTGTTAATGAAAAGCATCTTTTCATTAAACAAACCATAGAGTGAATCAAAATAATATAATTGTGTCTAGCTGTCAAAAAACAATAGTCTTGACAATCCACCACTGAATACAGCAAGAAGATTTTAACTTTCTATACCTCTTTGAAATGATTTTGTTCTACGTAATTTGCCTCTTACTAGGCTCCTGCGACACCCAAGACATGAATAGGAGTGGTGACACTCCGTTTCCTTAATTCCCCTCCACACGGACTAGCTTTAAGGCTAAGCTCAGCTGTCAAAAATTTTACATCAATAAAAAATAAATGTTGTATTTCTTTGGTGAGCGCGAGACTGAAGATCCAATAATGCAGAACCATCTCACTAGGCCGCCATAGTGTTGGTCACCATGCTGCATTGTATGCGCTCGCAATGAGTGTAGTGACTTGGATTCTGCTTATGCTTTCCATCAGGTAGAGCAGAGCCACTTTGACGGGCTGATTGATATAAATAAACCTGGATTGTTTTTTTAATTATCTATTTAAGTCAACCCTGAAATGCGTTTTGTTTTTTTTTCTATTAAGCTTTGACAGTCCAATAACTTTTAACAAAACAAATTCTATCGGGGCAGCTGGTTTAATATAAATTTAATCTAAAATCAAAATGTATTGTTTTCTTGTGAGTTGCTTAGCAGGTTTTATATAACTTGTTTACCGGTATTAAAATATATGTAAATGTATGCATACTTTTTATATCATACGTACATTATACCGTTCAATATTTATTTTAAGACATATCACATCCAATAAAAAATAATATTTTTTAGCCAATCATCAACGTTTCAGTAAAACAATTGTCGGACCATAGCTTAGAGCCTCGATCAATACTTTAAGATGCCCATATAGGAATACAGAAGGCAGTCCTCCGTGGCACGGCCCGTATACTGAGGACGTTCTTGTCTTTAAAACCCTAACCCTAAGTGTCTTGGTCCATGTACCCGAAGTCTTACCGACTTAGGATACTAAGACACCGGAATAAGGTCTATTTCTTATATTTTTAAATATGTGTTTTCGTTTTCCTTTTCTAGTTCTTCTTCTTCTTTTGATGTTATTTCAACCAGACGAATAATATCAACTGCTTCTGCCATTGTCAAGTAATTAACGTCTTCAATTGTAAAGTCATAAGTCGTAAGTCTTAAGTAGTCGTAAGTCCTTTTAAGCCGTTATAGTCTTCAAGTCGTCGTCGTAATGAATTTAATGATAAAACAATGTGGATGAGATGAACTGGGGACCTTCTTCAGAAAAAAACAAAAAACTATCTCCAGTAGGTAAAAGGTAGGTAAGCTTATGTCCAAAAGTATTAAAAGGCGTTGATATAGACGATGAGGAACTTATTGGGTAAGCTCGAATAGCGAGTGCTTTCAAAACTTCCTGCCACACAGAACGAACTTGATTGAAAATGAGTCTATGAACTAAATAAATGTAGATATTTCTTGTCCTTTGGATTTTTAACATTATAGTGTTTTGAGATTGTATTTGTTAAACTACCATTATAGATTTGGTTTTACTAGTGGTCCTTCAGTGATCAAAATTCGACCAAAATACTTTTTTTTTAGCTTCATACACTTCTCCATACAAATTTTCAGTGTTCCAAATTTCAGACTCCTCCTGTCGCATTATTTTCGTCAAAACACAAATTTTTGCTACACATATTATTATATAGATAAGGCTTCGTTCAAAATATATTATAATATTTATATATAATTTTACATTTGAATAACAACACCTATTTTTTTTCTAAACTTTATCTTCTCTGTGTTATTTATGTTAAGTAAGAATATAATTTTGAGTGGGTGAGAGCGATTCCATAAAAATATATGCTCAAAACGATTTTGCAAGAACATTGTATTTCATTCACATTATAATATATAAATATTAAATATGTTAGAAACGTTACTAAACAAAGCGGTGGCTAGGGAGAATCACGTAATATAAAAAAAAATACAGAATGTCTTACAATTATCAGAAAATGACGAAAACATGAGACATTAATCCTCGCTTTATCTTGTTCATAGATTAAATGTTAAATTACTTTCTTATAGGGAATTAAACAATAGCCTTTTTAAAATGTATGAAGCACAAATGAACCGGCTCCACTGGAATTAATTAGTAGTATAGTGGCACTTTAATTAAAAAATGGGCTGAACTAATAGATAATATTTTTTTCTGATTATTCGAGCGAGTCTTTGAGGTCGGGTAAGGGACGGGGGGCCGCCATATTTTAATAAGAAATGCCTTTATAAGATTAATAACTTGCAAACTATTATTAATTGCACTTTGTTATGGTGATAAAAACTTTATCCATGGAAAGTTTCATCTTTCTAGCACCAACGGTTTGGGTAGTAAGGCAAGGACGGGCGGACGGATATGTCGAAATTATAGGGGAAGTCAATTCATGATCTACGGAACCTTTAATAATAAGACCATGGAAAATCTAACAAATAAAGAATCCAAAGTTGATGTATGAACGTGTACCTTCCAAGAAGCCAACTCTATACACCTAACTGACTCAGCAGTCAAGTAGCCTAACGTGCGATAATTTAACATCTTTTCATCATAATTAGCATAATATTATTTCTAGTCCAATAACAACCGTGACACAAGACAATTGTCGCGTAAACAACTAAGTATATAAACTCAAAATCTTTTTATCATTCAAATCATCTTTAACTTTTTGTTTTTAAAATACCTTTAACTTTATATTGTACTGATTGTTTTAAAGTGTTCTACAGTGTAAGCAAGTTACGGTTATAATTTATTGCCATGTTACCAGGAGTGCCGCTTCGAGATTTACCAAATACAAGACAAATAAAATTTAGGTAGGCAAAAGAATAATTTACTTAATTTACATGGCTGCCGTCTCGCGTGTCAGACATATCGGTTGTGTGGAAAACAAGTTCGAAATATTCATTTAGTCTTACGATTCATTATATAACGGCAAAATAAACCAAAATTAAAGTTCGTAATAAATGTTTGAGTTTGAAAATACGAAACAAAACGCAATTTAAAAAATAATTTCTCTAATTTCACAAAAATCTGTTTCAAATAAATATTAGGGGTCCTTAATAATGTTTAAATGTCGATTGTTATTTTTTTTTAAATAAAAAACTGCAGTTTTAGATCTTCAAAGAAGTGATTTATGAAGAACATACGTATGGTCCTTACTTTCGAAACGTTTACTAAAAAGCACAGCGCGTAGAAAAACGAACAACTCATTTGATAATTTTCTACGGTCTATCACAATTACATGTTTGTTACAATTTAATCAATTTCGGTCTAATGAAAGATTCATTTACGTAAACTTATTTAAATTCGTCTACGCTGATATAATCTTGATCAATAAATAACCTTGACATTGGATTGTCTCTGAGCATTTTCATTTTATCTACGGACGCATAGACTATAATCCATCAAGTTTGCCAATCATTCTTAATGTGAACGCGACACTTTACGTTCCCGCCATTGGTGTTCTATTTTCAAAAATAATAATTTTGTGCTTGTTTTTGCCTTTTATAAAGTGATTATTTTATAATAAAATGAAGATCGACTTGGATGATGGGGTGAGTAGTAAATAAAGTTTAATAAGTATTTTTATTCATTAGATAGATTATAGACTTATAAATGGATTAAGCCCAATGTGTTATTAGTTGCGCAGTATTATTATTAATATTATATTATAATTGAACTGTTAACAATAACTAAGAATGGATTTTTTTTAAATAATAAAAACATTTGTTTAACAGATAAATAAAAAATAAATGATAATTTAGAGATTTAATAGAAAATAAAATTAAAAACATTGTTATAGCAGATAAATAAACAATAAATGATAATTTAGAGATTGAATAGAAAATAAAATCCTAGACATTGTATCGTCAATTTTTTATTTTTTATCGCCGACACCAACGAATAATATTGTATGAGAAAAAAATACAGGAAAATTTCACATTTTTAGGGTTCCGTAGTTCATGACTCGGTACCCGTATAGATTCGTCATCTCCGTTCGTCAGTCCGTCCGACCTCGACCTACCGCACAAACTCGTAATTACGTCGACAAAGTGCTACAACAAAATTATGAAAAATATTTTCCTTACTCCCCTACACGTAAGGTGGGGATGTTTCTTCTTTTCTCGCATCTACCCCATCGTGTGAGGTATCATTAGAAAGGTCTTTTAAAAACATTGTGAGGTTGCTAAAACTATTTTTCGAATTAGATATCCGTTTACGAGTAATTCAATTTCAAAGAGCATTTTTTTGTAAAAATAGGGCTTCCCTTCTCTCTAAAAACATGATGACCTCTAAAAACGTGGTTCGAAAAATCAGAAAAAAAATCATGATAGTAGTCCATAACAATATATTGAAATTTCAAAGAAAACTAGCAATTTTGGTAACTTTTTTATTTCAGAAGTTATAGGGGTCTAACTTGTGAAATGCACTTGGAAAACTTCGTACAAAAATAAAGAAATAGTAAGTTAACATAACAATTATACATAGGACACGATTTAAATCATTATGGATGATTACGGAACCCTAGTCTAAGCATGGCCTGACACTCACTTGGTAAATTTTTTGATAATAGCTTCATCAGATTTATTATATGTATATGTATAGAAAGATCATTGATACGTCGAAAGACAGCTCTTTAGGCTTCCGTAGCCAAATGGCAAAAAACGGAACCCTTATAGATTCGTCATGTCAGACCGACATGACGAATCTATAAGGGTTCCGTCTGTCCGTATGTCACGAATTCAATCGAGAAATAATCGTACAATTCACATGAAAAAAATTCACAAGTGTTCGTGAGGTACGAATTAAATCGATTTAATCGATCCCTTCTATCGCAATAGTTGATTACGACATTATCCATTGGGACGTCGATATGTCAAATAACAAACGAAAATTAATTAAATAAAGTCACAAAAGCCTTAAAATAAACATCGATTCAAATATTTTTACTTATTATATATTAGCTGAGCCCCGCGGTGTTACCCGCGATACCATAGGTAACGCCGCAAAGGGAGCTTAGAAAAGTTACTCTAAATCTAGTAAATGTCCAGTGATTACTACATAGGTTCTGTTGTGTGTGATGATCTGTTGCCTTTCCGCTAATTCTAAAGTTATATAGATCATGATGGCTTGAATAAAATAACAGCGGTTGGCATGCTTTCACAATGCCATCCATAGGCTGAGTCCAAGATCATTTTGTCTTCACAGTTTTAATATTCATGTACCATTATTAATTGTAAGTATGTAATGTAAAAAACAGAGGTTTTGTTATTCTTATTCTTCACAGTAAGTAGATTTTAATAGTTGGAAATTAAAAAAAAATCCATTATAAATGCGAAAGTAACTGTCTGTCTGTCTGTACCGATTTTAATGAATTTTATATAGAGATAGATGGGACCTTGGGAAAGAACATAGGCTACTTTTTACCGCGATAACCGACATAGATGCATGCGGAGCTGAGGGCGAAAGCAAGTATTGTTTATAAATTTTAATTTAGTATAAATAATTGAAAAATACCTTTTATAGCAATTAATAAAAAAAGTTATTAAATTTTTGATATTAAATTTTATTTTTATCTTTAATTTAATCGAATTAGTCATACATCGCCGCCCGCCCTCGCTGTCACCAGTTGACATAAGGCGTCCCACACTTTTGCCAAGACAGATAAACGAACGGTCGCCACTCCAGAACCCCTAGCCAAGTTGTAAATCATTTTCGTTTTCTATTATGTTCTCTATTCTATTTCTCTATTCTTTTATTTCATTGGCTTATATCATTCATTCTGTGATCAAAACAAAATATCAGCCAATGAAAAAAGAGAATGGAGAAAAAGAATAGAATAGAAAACGAAAAAATCCATTATAACACACACATACGGACAGACAGAAAAACGTTTGCGACGTTGTTAACTATGGGAAATATTTTTAATAGTAAACTATCTGTCACGAAGTCATGACACACTTTGCTCTGTAAACTTCTCTCCGAATGACAATAAAAATCACTTAAATAGCCCTAAAGATAAGGCCGCTCATTGCACATATGTGTATTTGTGTACAATGTGTCTGCCTTCAAACCCTTTTCCCAAACTAGGTTAGGGTCAGTTTTTAGTTTAGTACTTAATAAAATAAATATAAATATTGCGGACATTTTACACACAACGCCATCTAGTCACAAATTAAGCAGAGCTTATATTATGGGTACTAACTAGACAACTGATATAAATACATAAACATATCCTTTTTTTTTATAAATACATACATATTATACATAGAAAACAATCAAACTTCTAAACAAATATTTGTGGATCTTACAAACATTTGGTTTGGCCCGGGAATCGAACACCTCAAGCACAGCAGTCACGCTACCACTGGGCTACCGAGGTAGTCAAATGTTATTGAATGACTACTGTTAGTATTAACTTCAAAGGGACAGTCAGTGAGAACGTCCAGTTGTAGTTTTATTTTATTTAAAAAGAAGACAATTCCCGCATTAGGCATATAATTCCTGTGTCTCAATTGACTTTACAATTGACATACATGACACAAACACAAAGAACACACAGACTCAGAACAACAGTTTCTGGATCACTCTAAGTGTTGTCCCACGTTTGATTTGAAGCCGTCGTGTGGTGACTGATTAAGAATACAGAGTGTCACCACCTCTATTAATCCCGCGGGTGTCGTAAAAGGCGATTAAGGGATAAACTACGCAAGACAACATAGTTGCAAAGAGAAGGAAAACTTGAAACCAACCAGTCTGGCCAGCGTGGTATAGTAGGCCAAAACCTCCTTTCTAAGGAGAGGCCTATGTCCAGCAGTGGACTGTTGAAGGCTGTTGATGATGATGAAGTAGCAAGCGGCGTGGCGACCACATAAATCACTGAGCGAAACGTGCAGTTCATTCATAAAGAACGATAATCTACGGGATTCAGAAGGTTAGAAACTTTCATCTGACTTGTAATAAAACTACACTGACACAAACGCTCCTATTTTCAACTTCACTTATTACTAATTGATGATTACGTGCTCACCTAATGTTTAAACTACTTAAACGTCCAACCATTTGATTGGTTGGATCAATGACAATAACAATTAAGTTTATAACACATGACAAATTTTAAATCGCTCTAGATTAATCCAGGAACTATAGTTGTGGCAAATTGCACAGAGCAAGTGAAAAACATAAAACAGTGTCATCTACCGATGAAACACTGAATCACGGAATAAGTAATCCTGGATCACGATATAAAAAATTCGCGCCGATTAGCAGGCACAATCGGAGTCGGAGGATCCTCCCTTTGTGTTGGAGGGACGCTATTCATTCCTCCACAATAGTTAGGAATTTTTAAGGCATAGTTATGTGTGTACAATTGAAATGTGACTTTTAATGATTCAATATGCTAATGAGCCCTTTTCCAACGTAATGACGATTCATTCAACATACATACATACTTTCCTATTTCTATCAGTCAAAAGTTAGACAAAGTCGTATAGAATGCCTATATTTAACTTTACTAAAATTTTGTTAGTATCTTTATATAAACAAATGACCATACTTAAAAATTTCTAAATACACATATGGATAAGTTACAATTAGACGCAGAGGCCAGAATAAATGATCGTGCCCACCATAGAATTATTGTCTCCGATGGGATTCGAAGTCACGTCCTCGAACTACTAGACCAAATTCATCATAAACTATTTAATGTGACATAAATCATTTCATTTCATCAGTCCAAAGTTAATAAATCTGATTCCCAGACAGGTTATTTATGAGAAAGTGTGATCGTTAGTTCACACTTAAGATCATTTTTATCAAATACTTACACCGTCTCCTTACCAGGATCTAGCCACTAATTTTTTAAAGACATCTAAGCCCTTATTTTTTTCTTAAACGTTGATGAAAACGAAAATACTACAAGTGGTTCCTTGAATTTATGGAGCGTTGGTTAAAACGGTCAATAACCTTTCATTTTGCTAAACATTATTGCCAATAATTGCGAGCAAAAAACGCTGTTATCTCGAAAGCTAATATCTAATAAAGACATTAGATCTATTATGATAGTTAGATAATTGCATAACAAATAGATTAGTAATCAAAATTAGAATATTAACGTTTAATGGATCTTATAGTTGAAGTACTATTTACATCATACAATTTCCTGTACGCGGTAAAACAACTCATGAATAACAAGGTAATCGACAATGAAGACTGCGCTACGCTTACTACTTCTAGCTCACGGTTTTGCGCGTTAAAATTGTAATTACTGTATCTTAGAAACAGTCCTTTTTTAGGGTTCCGTAGCCAAATGGCAAGAAACAGAACCCTTATAGATTCGTCATGTCTGTCTGTCTGACCGTCCGTATGTCACAACCACTTTTTTTCGAAACTATAACTTGAAACTTAGTATTCTATAAACCGCATTAAGATTAAGTACACGTAGAGAACCTAGTTAGAAAGAACATTGTTTAGAAGACCTGGGTTACAAAACGTAAACATGGAAGAAAGAAACCAAAAAAAGAAACAGTCTCATTTTTAATACATATTAGTTAGGATATTTAAATCTTTTTTTTTGAAGTGTTCTTATGTGGTACCTATTTGAAATGTGAAGGCTAATTGCTAAATGAATTATTAATCTGTCCATTGACCTCCTTGCAACGCTATCGGATTGTGACCCCCTACTTATTAGTGTTCTGCCAGCGGCAGTTCGCCATTTATCTCTGTTTTGAGCAGTATTTAGGGCAGCATGGATCATCCTGCTGATAGAGGAGCAAATCTGGTCTGCCTAGCGCAATAGGCTGCCTCTGGGTCTTTTCCCCTCGATTCTGCAAGTAACCATCAACCATTCTAGGTTATCATCGGCCCTCCCCGCAATATGGCCGAAATATCCAAGGGCCCTACGGAGGCATAGGGATGACAGGCGCTTTCGAATATGAAGCTCCTTGAGGATAGAGAGGATAGAGGTGTTGGTGCACTGAGCTGTCCAGGATATCCGCAGTAGCCTCCTCCAGCACCACATCTCGAAGGCACCAATGCCGCCTGCGGTCGGCATTATAGTGTGCAAATAATTTTATTTGCATAAAAATATACATTAAACTGATTTACCTTTGTACTGATAGTCTAGTGGTTGGTTATTCTGACTGATATCTAGAGATTGTGGGTTCGCATCCCATCCAAGACATACTAGTATATTGTGTGACACGCACAATCATTACATATGTGCCTATTATATAAGTCAAAAAATGAATAAAACTCACGTTAAAAAAAAGTCTGAGAATATGACGTACACTATTTTTCATATTCTTACGTAATGGCAGGATGAAACAGATGCGAGCGGAGTCGAGAGCCTCAGTTCCAGTTATAGCCCTTTAGATTCTTTATTGATACAGTCACCCGAACAAACGGTAAATTTAGTATTATATATATAATTAATTAGGTGCATTAGAAATTCAAATTATACTATTCTATAATTGTTTAAGTTGCAATCGAAGGCTCTTCCTTGATGCAGCGTTTGTCGTCATGTTTGTACTTACATAAACAAATTCTTATACAAAATTGAAGTGTTTGTTTATAATATAAAATGAACGACTTTTTAGTTAATGCTTAAGAAAGGACATATTTAAGGTACTTACATCATAAAAGCAATTTGAAAATGTTTGGACTGTCATTTTTTAGGGTTCCGTTGCCAAATGGCAAAAAACGGAACCCTTATAGATTCGTCAAGTCTGTCTGTCTGTCTGTCCGTCCGTATGTCACAGCCAATTATTTCCGAAACTATAAGAGCAATACTGTTGAAATTTGGTAAGTAGATGTATTCTGTGGTTCACAGAATACATCTAATCATTAAGATTTTTACATAAAAATATAAAAAAAACAATACGTTTCTAATATCATTTTTTTCTAAACTGAATAGTTTGCGCGAGAGACACTTCTAAAGTAGAAAAATGTGTGTCCCCCCCCCCCCCTCTAACTTCTAAAATAAGAGAGTGATAAAACTAAAAAAAATATATGTTGTACATTACCATGCAAACTACCAACGAAAATTAGTTTGAACGAGATCTAGTGAATGGTTTTTTTTTAATACGTCATAAATCGTAACACGCAATTTACCTTTCATCCAATCAATACACTAGTTTAAAAACATCGATGAAAGTTACAACGAACTACAAGAACTTTTAATTGCTGTTACTTGCTTCTACGGAACCCTTCATGGGCGAGTCCGAATGGCACTTGGCCGCTTTTTTGTGGGTAATTTCTGGGACGGCTGACCCAATTTTGAAGGGAATTTTACTGGCAGAAAGCTGATGACATAAGTAGTGACTAAGGCTAATTTTTAAACTAACTTCACTCCGCAACAATAGCTGCGGGTAACACCGGGGTATTTAGCTAGTTATTAAAATGTAACGTCCGTGTTGTAACGTAAGACCTAATTATGAGACCAGCAACCTTGCAAGAAAAACTATACCTTCAACGTATAATGGATTAAAATTTTCCTTTCCAACAAATACCTTTATAACATTAGGGTATTAGAAAATGATGACACACCCGTGATATTGAGGTACATCATTAAAATATGTATGTAAACATTTTATCTTAATTTGTTTTGGTCCATCCTTGAACTAGCTTAAAACAATGCCATTGTTTATTGCTAGTAAAGACGAATTCTTTAGAATTAAATTAAAAGATAATCATTTCATTAAATTGGTACTTGTAATGATAATTTCCAGTTTACCTTGGTTCCAACATTTTTAATTGAATCTATCAATCATTCAGGTAAATAAATGTAGGTACAATATCAAAGCGTTTCACGTACTTGCCTCTTTTTAGGGTTCCGAAGTATATCACTCGGAACCCTTATAGATTCGTCATGTCCGTCTGTCCGTCCGTCCGTCCGTCCGTCCGTCCGTCCGTCCGTCCGTCCTCGACTTACCGTCCAAACGGTAATTGCTAGAAAGATGAAACTTTGCATGAATATGTATTGTTATTACGCCGACAAAGTGCTATAATAAAATTTTGAAAAATATTTTTATTTGGGGTACCTCCCCTACACGTAAAGTGGGGATGTAAATTTTTTCTCGCGGCTACCCCATCGTGTGGGGTATCGTTAGATAGGTATTTTAAAAACAATACAGGGTTTCTAAGAAGATTTTTTGATTCAGGTATCCGTTTGCGAGAAATTCCACTTTAAAGGGCACTTTTTTGTAAAAACAGGGCGTCCCCCCCCCTCTAAAAGCTAAACGGCTGGATCAAAAAATCTGGAAAAATTCGTGATGGTGGTCCACATAATGAACTTTCAAGGAAAACTATAACGGATTAGATGACTTTATTAATTCAGGAGTTATGGAGACTTAACTTGTAAAATGCGCTCACTTGGAAAACGTCATACAAAATTAACACATTAATACGTGAACATAATAGAGCAAGATCCCAGAGCCGCCGGACCTACGTCATTTGTGCAAAGCTGAAATTTTCAGGATTATTAGTACAATGTCTTGTTAAGAGGGGGTATAAAGATAAATTGCCGATCTTAGATTTGATTTTTACACTCGAAAGTAAGCCACAAATGATCTGTTTTTTATATATATATATTACATTATATTTGAAAGGGGATGGTCTGAGTGAAAACTTAAAATTATAATATTTTATCGATAGAAAATAATCACAAAGTTACGTCTAATTTTCCACTAAAATCAATTTATTATCATAAATATGTATATTACTGAGTCAATATTTTAATACATTGTATAAAAGTATATTACCAAGGGACTGTATTAGTGTTTTAAAAAAATAATGTATAATTTACGAGTAATTACAATAAAATTGATTCGGCGCTTACTACATTCTTATTTCGTGCAGAACGCTCCCTTTCTATCGCACTTGACCCGAGGTAACGGGCATGTTTTGTTTCATCAATCAGTCGCGGTCACTCCGTTGAGACGAGAAGACTGTGCTTCTGTGCTCCGGTTCAAGAAAATACTTTGTCAATCATTGCAAATAAAAAATATAAAACAAAACGCTTTAAAAGAGAAATAAAGAAGTTAAAAATTCAACTCATGACTAATTGTCGAAGGCCTATTACTTTACTTTTCTTATATTTGTGGTTGATTGATGAGTAGTAATGATCTCACATCTACAATGTAGATGCGCTGGATGTCGGCGTGTGGGTAGTATATGCAAAACAAATCGATGTTTTTGACCACTCGCATGTTGATGCCAGTATATTAGTAAACTTATATTTTACCGTACAATTTTATTTGTAACTAGCTTTTACCCGCGGTTCCATATGCGTTATTGTCGATGTTTTTCTGTACATTTTTCTTAAGAACCTCTTCTTTCCATAAGAACCCTCTTCTGATAATAATTTATTATAAACAACAAAAAAAGATTCAGCCAAATTAGCCGAGCTGCAAGTGCTAAATTAGCACAAGGTGATGAGTGCAATCCAGACGATTCGCTAAGCGGAACTCACTCATCAACTTTGTAAGATTATTGTAGTTGTTTACCTTAGGACGTTGGTCCTAAGGTAAACAATTTTAAACAACAATGAAGGTCTATTTAAAAAAAAAAAGTAAATTAACCCTCAATATTTTCGTACTACAAAGAATGAATAGATCAGATCCACACCCAACCGCTAACTTAGATATAAATACACCTGCAGTTTCTGGTATCACATATGCTGGTATCGGTTTGGAAAATTTTCAAGGATTGTGTGCGGCAATGAATCTTCCCATAATGTCGCAACAAATTTTTGACAAAAAACATAACCATTTTTGTGAGGAATGGGAAAACACTGCTTACCAAACTATGGCACCTGCTGCTGAACGTGAAAGACGCGCTACAGTGGAAGAAGCGAGGCATAGCGGTAATCGATGTTATTGCTGATGCATGCTGGTCTAAACGGTCTTACAAAATGAATTATGCGGCGCTTTCTGGAGCAGCAGCCATAGGTGCAAAAAAGTTCGGAGAAGTTTTATACTTAGGAGTCAAAAATAAATATTGTTGCATTTGCACTCGTGCTCAGAATAAAAATGAACCGCCAAAAATACACGCATGTTTTAAAAACTATACGGATCCTTCTTATGGCATGGAGGCTGAAATAATAACTGAGGGGTTCTAAAAATCTATAGAGATGTATAATCTTATATATGGGCGAATTATAGCAGATGGAGACTCAAGCACTTACTCGAAGATCCTAGAAGCAAGACCGTATAAAGGGATAACAGTAGAAAAAATAGAATGTCGAAACCACATTCTCTGAAACTTGTGTAATAAGGTAGCTGTCGTCAGCAAAGATACTAAATACTCATCAATTTGAGGAAAATGTTCACTACTCAAAGAATACTTGCCATCAGAAATGTTATTTGTTCGGTTATAAAAAAACATAAATTTGATGATGATGAACTAGGAGGACGAATCAATAAGTTATATACTGATATTTCTAATTCATATAACCATTCATTTGGTCTTCACGACGAATGTCAAGAGTACTATTGCAACAGTGAGAAAAAAAGTGAAAATCTTGTTGTAAAAGTAAAAACCTCAACATTCTGGGCTAAAATCCAACATATTGTGGGTATAATCGCTACACATTCACGTAGTCTAATTATATTGCGACAGCAATGCTGTAGAGCAATTCAATAGCATAATTGCAAAATTTGTGGGGGGCAAACGAACAAATTTAATACAACGACGAACATATCAATTCAGGTGTGCGACTGCTGTAGTGGCATACAATGCAAAAAGACCGTTGTATAATGTACAAAAATCGCTTTTAGGCCAAAGCCCGAAATCAAAAACAAAATCTTTTGAAGATAAAAGAATTTGTAAAAATAAGTTGCGACAAAATTTTAAAGTACGTTTTAAACTACGTTTTTCCAAAAAACCGTTAATGCCTACAGGCATTGACGGTTTTTTTCGAAGACTTAAATTGTGGAACAGACACCTGCCAAAAGCCTGATATGGTAGAAGATGTGTATGGGATGGCGAAACGTAGTTTTCTAAAAAAATTGGAAAAGACTGAGACTGAACGATCACAGATCGAAAGAGCTACTATCTTACAAAGAGATAGTAGCGAATGGTTAGAACTTCGCAGAAATTTATTGTAAATTTTGGAACATACAAGACAACACAATGGTCATTAACAAAACCGATTCTTGGTCAATTTCATATAACCAATAGCAAAATATTTATTTTCACAGTGTGGTCGGCTGATAACTAAAAGCTGGTACTATTATGTATTCTGTGCTAAAAGTTAACTGTAGAAAAAATCTTGCGCGATGATGACTTTTGGAAATTTAAAATGGTTGGTAAATTAACAAAATTTTACATGGAACATATATTGCCTGAGTTGATTGACCCACGTCAGACCAGAACTATGTCACTGAGACAACCATTAGTTAGCAAAAAACGTCAACACAAACTACTGAATGAAGCTGGACCCCCAAAAAGGTCGAATCTAACTTCCGAATTAGTGGAAATCCGTTCTTCAGATTTAGTTACTGCTTCAGACAAGAACTTTTCTCAAGCTGGAACCTCTGAACAAACTATGTAATCATCCGAATTAGAAAGAATGCAATCTCAGCCTACGATGTCGGAAGAAAACAAAACCTTTTCACCAGATTTCTCTACCGTTGGTCATTCTAATGCACCACAAAAAATATTGTCATTTGCAGAATATTGATGCACTTACGAGTACATAAAAGTATCTTTTATTTAATTATTATTTTTCTAAAATATAAACTGTATAAAATTTGTGTCTTTGTATTACTTTGAGTAAAATTCATAAAAGAAAATCATTACAAAGTACCTACAGATTTAAAATAGTTTTTTCATCTTTTTTGGAGAGTGTTTGTTCACAAAAAGACCCGCCTGTGTGACATTATATTAAGAAAATACATCATTATATTAGGTACCTACATTTTCGATTTATTTACCACCATTTTATCTATCAAAATCTGACTGACTAAACTTGCTCGCACTTAGCCAATTTTTATCTGATTATTTTGGGTGTATTGTGCTCGATCGTACTTGACAAAACAATACGGTAGCTACGGAAACGCGTGATACCATACCTACGATACCTATCTTCTTGCCGATACGAGAGCGGGGGGTGTGAAGCGCGCGGGTGAAATCTGATATTTTTTTAGGTTTATGCGCGCTCTTAAGATGTATGCGTACCCATTAGCTTGAAAGCGGGGCCGTTTGTGAGATAGCGCGAAGTACAGATGGTAAAAAACCTTACTTACCTACGTTAAAGGTGCAAAGCTAGTATTTACAATTTTTTTAAGAATATTATTTAAAATTAAAATTCATTACTGCCAGACACATTCCGTGGGCCATTACATCTGCCAGACGTCAGTTGGTTTTTAGAAGAAGTAAGAATATTATAAAAGTAGATGACATTTATCTTCTTGGTGGGAGAATGTTACCTGCCATACTTACGGTATTAATATAAAAAAAAACATAATTTTTTTATCAAGTTTGTTTATTAAGGCACAAATCTGGAACGGCTAGCCCAATTATGATGGGAATTTCACTGGCAGAAAGTTGATGAGATAAGGAGTAACTAAGGCAATCTTTTTTAGACTAGTTTCGCTCCGCGGCGTTACTCGCGATGTACAATAATAAAAGCGGGTAGCACCAAGTTTTTCCTTATTAACTTTTGTGTGTTTATTCAGTAGGTCTGAGAATAGGACGTAAACTTTTTTTATAGCTCTAGCTAGCTAAAGGATGAAAGTCTATGTCATGACCGACTCACGACTGCCTAGCGCGACAAATGGCCGGCTATTTGGCGCGATTCTGCATGTTTTTTTTTATTATAATTCACAAAACTGATGTTGAATCACAATAATTTTAACAAAAAGGAACCGACTTCAATGAAAAACTATTCCGAGTACCCAAATCGCGACAATTGCCTATGATATTTGAGGAGTTCCCTCGATTTCCTTGGGATCCCATCATCAGATCTCGATATGGTGACGATGGGACCACATGTAAGCTACGCCCATTCCAATGCAAAAAGAATTTTTGAAATCGGTTCATAAACGACGAAATTATCGCTGAACATACATAAAAAAAAAAAAAACCGACAAATTGAGAACCTCCTCCTTTTTTTTGAAGTCGGTTAAAAACAACAAACATGACTACATAAATATACTGATTGGCATCTATTGGATGTGAATCCTGCACGCATATTAATAGTAAGACAATAATAACATTTATAACAAACCAAGTTTCTTATACACTTCATTTGAAATGCTATGTTACGCACATAAACAAAATTAAACAAAACACGTAAGTACCATGAAATTCTTGGTACTTAAATCATTTTGATCCGTTCCAGCGCTGCTTGTTATAATAGTTTGTTAGACGTTATAACTAAAGCCAAAGCGCTACAGCGTAACTACTCACTTTTATTTATCCCACGACTTTACTCATACCTTAGGTTAAATATGATAACTTAGAAACATCACAAAGCCACCATGGTGTGGCCCCTACTCCTGGATTCTACTTATGCTTTCCATCAGTCAGAGTAGATTCACTTTGGTAGGCTTGAATATAAGAAGAAGAAAATGGTGAAACAGTACCAATCGTTCAGTATATTTAGCCACAACCACCTTTTGTCGGAGAGTATTATGTCCAGCAGTGGACTGTTAGAGGCTGGTGATGACGATGATGGCATTGTTATTGACTTATCTATTTATAAACATAAATAAACTTGAAACTGTCAGTTTGTAATTTTAATTTATAAGTTTTCACTAAATGCAAATGAAAGTACATATACGGTACATGTGACGTGTGTATTAACTATTTTTATTTGTTGTAATAATAATTATGAAATGCACAAAATATAAATGATAAAATATTTATGTTGCGAAAATTGTAAAGCGTAAAAATAAACAATCCTTGGTTGCTACGACGACCAGATCTGCGCGCGCCGCTCGCTCTGCCATCGGCAATCTTCGCGGGCGCTGTCGTATGTCGTCGCGCTGTATGTGGAACAGAAGTCGCCACACATGTGTTAAAAAAAATCAATCTGTCTCTTTGTTCCGGCTAATCTCCGGATCGGCTGGACCGATTTTGATAGAACTTTCACTGGCAGATATCTAAACTAACCAAGGCTCTTATAAGACTAGATCCTTCCCGCACCATTACTGAATACATAACAACCGGTGGCAACTCTGCAGGGCACAGCTAGTATTGAATATTTTTAGGCAGTCTGATGGTCCTATTGGTCCAGTGGCTATAGACCTTGACTGTCGAGCAGAGGTCATGGGGTCGATGCCCTCTCAAAGCAAATAAATAAATAATAAATATTGTGGACATCTGACACACAACATCATCTAGTCCCAAGCTAAGCAGAGCTTGCGTTGGGTACTAGACAACTGATATAAATACATAAACATACATTTTTTTTTGTAAATACATACATATTAAACATAGAAAACACCCAGACTCCGAAACAAATATTTGTGAATCACACAAATAATATTTGATCCGACCCGGGAATCGAACCTGAGACCTCTTGATCAGCAGCCGCATACGCTAACCACTAGACCAACGACCAGCATATTTGTGTGATAAGCAGAATCATTCTGTATCTGGCTGTAATTAATGTATGTATTTAGGAATTATATAAGTATGTGTATCAGTAATCTGGTAATTATAGTTGAGGCTCTACAGAGTTTGGGTTCAGACGACAAGATGTGTGAGGTAATTACTTTATTTTTTATTTTTAATCTGTTATTCTCGTTATTACAATTTTTAACATTACTGTTATCATTTTAAATACATTTTTTTTGTACTTTCTTTTGCCGACTCTATATAGGAATTACATTTTGGCACCGCGCAACAAGAGTTAGTAATGGAACGGTTCGAAAGTGATAAAAAGTTCTTTGGATTTTGAGACACAGTAAGTTTATTTTTAACATCACAATTTAAATAGTGCCTGTGAAATACTAAAAATGCAATTTTTTTGCTTAGAGAATTTTTTATTTGAAATTCAGAAATTTTATTTTCAAGTTGATAATTTTGTTATTATAAAGGAGTGCTAGTTGTGATGTAAATCATGTAATGGTGCTTTCGGTGAGATGCGTATACCTATAGGCCGACCGTTTATTTGAGTCCTCGCCTGCGGTAACAGGGGCGCGGGGGTATGACGACAAAGGGGACTGAGACAGGTGCGGGCGGCGGGGGTCCACACCTGTCTCAGACCCCTTTGTCGTCATACCCCCGCGCCCCTGTTACCGTGCAGACAAAGACTCAGATAAACGGTCGGCCTATAATACCGATAGGTTTTTTTGGGTAAGAGATTTGGCGGAAGTGGGTTGAAAGTCATCTGATGTATTTTGGAAGAATTTTTAAGGTACGCTATTTACACGCCTGATAAAGGATGTGAAGAAAGAAACATTTAGAAGATATTTTACAGAGTTGAAATATTTAACACTGCTTCGGTGGCGCAGTGGTAGCGTACGCAACTGCTGTGCTTGAGATCTCGGGTTCGATTCCCGTGACGTGCCAAATAATGTTTGTAAAGTATGTATGTATGTACAAAAAAAAATATGTTCATGTATTTATATCATTTGTCTAGTACCCATAATACAAGCTCTGCTTAGTTTGGGACTAGATGACGTTGTATGTAAGATGTCCTAACAATGAAGTTCACATAACCATGAATTTTTTTGTCTTTCTAACACTAACCGTTTTTAAGATTAGTCGAGGACGGACATGACGTAACTATAAGGGTTCCGTAATGTGAATTACGGAATCCTAAATACATATATTAACGAACAACAAACATTTATTTTGTATTCAAGTATGATTATTATACATATTATACACATAACATAATAACGTGTTTTGATCCCAAACAAGTTCAATGACTGGAGTAAGTCAACCTTCATTCGGTCCAAAGGACATTCTTGGTTTAAGGCATAATTGACAATTTTATATGGTATTTCAAAAAAATGCGCCAATATACTGACACGACCTGTACCAATAAGAACCAGTCTGAATATATTACTTAACAGAGTATTTCATATCGAGAAGTTTTTTTTATATATTTTTACTAGTTGACCCAGCGAACTTCGTACCGCCCAACTTTAAAATTCCAGAACTTGATCGCAGTGCCACCTACCGGGTCCAATTGCGAATCTAAACCATTCCCAGATCCCCTTGAACAGTCGTTTGAGAGAAGTTCAGTGACATACACACTCACACAAGAATTATATATATAAAGATATATAATATAATAATGTTTTTATGTATAAATGTAGGTGGGTATATAAATGTTTAAATATTTTGTTCATTATTATCATTATTTATGTATTATGTATGGTAAGATCTGATTATATAATATGTTCCGTATACATATGTTTTAATTTAAAAAACTTATCACTCAATACTGTGCATCTACCACGTTTGGCTCTGCATCGCCCTATGGTCAACTGGTAGAAAATGCTTTAAGTCCGCCTTTGTTACATATGTGCATAAAGTCATAAATAGAAAATAAAATAAAAAATAAGCCTACCAATGTGACTCTACTCTGTCATCAATGATGTACTCTATCCAGGAGCAGGGGTCATCATCCTCATTGTGAGAGTAGGCAATACAGCATGGTGATCCATACCACGGCAGCTTGGTCAGATGTTTCTGCAGGTAGAAGTTTGGCAATAATTAACGCCCCTGCCTCGGAGAGCACGTTAAGCCGTCGGTCGGGATTGTCATGAACAACTATGGCAATCGTTATTGGGAAGTCAATGTGATCAAATATACTGACAACTAGTTCAACCGTCGAATTTCAGTTCTCCCTCAGGGTTGCGGAGGTCCGATGCAAGTCGCTCTGTGGAAAAACTGATATTTAGGTAAACCAGTTGAACTAGTAGCCGATCCCAAATAATATTGGGAATAAAGGCTAGGAAGAAAAAAAAATTACATGTAGGTAATACAAGGATGAGCTAGAGAATAACGGAGAATACAAAGGCATGTGTTAATAAATAATAGAAGGATTTCGTAATGAAATAAACTAAACACTTCGCACCTGGATATAAAAACTGCACAGGACACACCAATTTATATTTCAGAGCAATTGACTCCTAACGCCAAAAGACTGTTCTATCTGGCAAGAGGCTATGCTAAAACAAATCAATACAACTTCTGTTGGACTTCCGACGGGAGAATAATGCTGAAAAAGGACCCCAGTAGCCAGACCATCATTGTTAAGCATGAACAGCAGCTAAAGCAATTACCACTGCCTAGCAAAGCATGACTAACTACTTATAAATATATTTACTGTCATATAGCTTATGGATATAGTGACTATGATCACCAGTACATGGTTGCATTGACTGATGTGTTCGAGAATCAAATTACAAGCCCTCCTAAGCTACACAGAAAAGGTATACACACGCATACACTAAACACATACCCACTCCCTCCACACACGAATCAAATCTATTTCACATTCTACACACTTACCGCTATATTTACACAATCAAAATATTCATCACATTAAAATATTCCCTAACGAATGACAAACATACATTCAGTATGAAAATATTTCTTAAATCTCAATACCGTAATTCAAAAACTATGATATTTAACCGCTGTAACAAAATCGCATCGTATTTCATTGAAAATGTAACCAATTTACTTCATCCCCTTTTGGTCGACATTAACTCATTGTAAAATGACCACTAGTTTTAATGATTTGACTGACAGAATTGATCAACTCTCTGCAACAGAAGTTCACTCATGTGTTCCAGAACAAACTGCAGCCCTCGTAAAGGACCCTGATAAATTTCTAAAAATCTTTTCACAAAATATCCGATCAATTAACCGTAATTTTTTAAGTTTACAGTCTTTTATGAACCGTATCTCTTTTAACTGTGATGTGATAGTTCTGACTGAGTGTTGGTTACCTTGTTCCAGCAACACCCAAATTCCTCTATTGGAAAATTATACTGTTTTCAAAACAACTAACCACAAAAACCAATCTGATGGCATAGTGGTGTACGCTAAGTCGGAGCTAACAGCTATAGTCGAGGAGCTTGATCTTAATCAAAGTGCTACAGGTATTATCATAAAACTGACCACCGATGTGGCAATAGTTTGCATTTATCGCTCACCCTCAAATGACAACCCCAGCAATTTCATTCAAGCTCTTAACCATCTACTGCCATCACTCTCCAACTTTAAGTCTGTAGTCATAACTGGTGATATAAACATTGACATCAAGGCTAATACACCTGATTTACGTTCCAATGAATACCTAAATTCCTTAGCTTTTCATGGGTTTCTCCCAGCACACAATCTTCCAACTCGTGCTAACAACTGCTTAGATCACGTCATTTTAAGAACAAAGTTTCCATCAATTTTATTTGTCTATGAATCTACAGTTACTGACCATTACTCTACGTTAGCCTGTCTGAGTTACCAAACTTCTCGCAATAACCCTAGTTATGTTGTTAAAAAGATCGACTACGGGACTCTGGACAAAAAAATATCAGAGATTGATTTTAACCCTTTATACTCCTTGGAAGACCCAAATACAGTCACAGATAGCATTATAAAACTTTTAACGACAGCCATTAACGATTGTGCGACTTGTAGGAAAGTATCATCAAATAAAAAAATCCTAAAACCGTGGATTACTCCTGGTCTACTTCGATGCATACAAAATAGAGACTTGCTTCATAAAAAATTAAAACAATGTCCTGAAAGTGTGGTGCTGAACGTTACCTATAAGCGATACAGGAACTTCTGTACAAAACTCTTGAAAAAAAGAAAGAGAGAACATGATGCAGAAAAATTAAATAAAGTAACTCATAATCCAAGGCTGCTATGGGATACTATTAGACAAGTCACCAATACTACAAAACACAAAAATTCTTCCCATCACTTACTAGAGTCTTCTTCCTCACCTACCCAAGCATGTAACGACGTTAATAACTTTTTCGTCAACATCGGGAAAAATCTTGCAGATAACATAATAAATAATAAGTCACCAAATGAAATCTTCACTAACAATTCCTCTAACAGTTCTACACCTTGCTCATCTTTTGTTTTAACTTGCACAGATCCAGCCGAAATTATATCCGTCATAAACTCATTACGGACTAATACTGCTGTAGGATGGGACGGTATATCGTCCTCATTCTTAAAGAGATATTCTGTCTCACTGGCACCCATTCTTAGCCATCTATTTAACCTATGTTTTGACACTGCTGTCTTTCCTAGTGCTTTTAAAAAGGCTATAATCCATCCGATCTTCAAGGGTGGTGACGGGAGTCAATCGAACAATTACCGTCCAATTGCGGTTCTGTGTTCATTATCCAAGGTATTGGAACGCCTTCTCAATAAAAGACTAATTGCCTACCTAAATCATTTTAATTTAATATCACCACAACAATATGGTTTCCGTCATAAAAAATCAACTTGTGATGCTATTCATGACGTCACAAACTTCATAATACAAAATCTAAATAATAATAAAACAGTTCTAACAATATTCTTGGATCTTGCGAAGGCGTTTGACACTGTTCCCGTGACCACACTCTTACTCAAACTTGAACAAATGGGTGTCAGAGGAAAACAACTTGCACTAATTCAAAGCTACCTGACAAATCGATCACAAGTGGTTAAAATTGGTAACCACTTAAGCAACGAGCTACCAATACACTACGGCGTGCCACAGGGTAGCATACTCGGTCCCACGTTATTCCTCGTGTTTATTAATGACCTCTGTAAAATCAAAATACCAAACTGTAGAACTGTGTGTTATGCAGATGATACCGCACTGACTTTTGTTGCTGACACGTGGACAGAACTGGAAAGCAGTGCACAGTTTGGTTTAAATGTCGCCTCGACATGGTTTCGGTCACACATGTTAACGTTAAACACTTCTAAAACTAAGTATGTCACTTTCTCCATTAGTTCAATATCCCAACCCCCATTTCCTCTAACCCTTAAAGCCCATTCTTGTAATATTCCATCGCAGCTGGTATGTAACTGTCCAGCGTTATCATCCGTGGAACACATAAAATATTTAGGCGTGATCCTTGACCAGTATCTGAATTTTAAGCTTCATATCAATACACTTGTGGGCCGAGTTCGTAAACTGATTTACGTATTTAAAACCTTGCGGCATATAACAAACCAATTCATTATTCGTAGAGTATATTATGCCCTATGCTTACCTGTTGTGACCTATTGTATTTCCTGCTGGGGTGGCGCAGCTAAAACTACTATGAAACCACTTGAAGTAGCACACAGAGCTATTTTAAAAGTAGCAACATTTCGCCCCATAACGTTTCCAACAACTATACTGTACGATGAATGTAACCTTCTGAACGTGCGACAGCTGTTCATTTTGCATGTTTCCCTCCTTCAACATCAAAACACTCCTTATAAAAATATTACGAAACGTCGAAAGGACATCATCTGCGTGATTCCAAAACCTCGAGCCTCCTTCATTAAACGATTTTTTTATTACCTGGGACCCTACTTATATAATAAAATTAACTCAACACATCCAATATACGGGTTATCGCAGTTTACATGCAAGAGGGTGCTTTGCTCGTATTTTAAAAATAAAACGTATGATGAAACAGAACGATTTTTGCCATAATAAATTATTATTTTGTTTGTTCATGTTACTTATCACACACACACACACACACACACACACACACACACACACACACACACACACACACGCACGCACGCACGCACGCACACACACACACACACACACACACACACACACACACACACACACACACACACACATTTGTTAATCCCTACACTTCACTTAGTAGTTTAAGTAGTAACTCAAATTCTACACCCAAAGGGGAAAGGAACTGTTATCCCTTACCACAGGCTACTCTGTAACCTATCAAGGGTGACATAACTTCACCCACAATGTTATGTCCACGTATAAATTGTCATTGTAAATTTGTAAATTTGTAAATAGAATATTTCATTGTGAATATCAAAAATGAGTATTAAATTCCAATGATAATGGCATTCATTCATCATTCTATATACATACAAAAAAAGAGAAAAACAAATATCACAATAAATAAACGAAGTTCGACTCACTATTGCATTGTTTTGCAAGCTAACTTAGTATTTTCCATTGCCGCATGCGGTGACAAATGCAATTTTGGTAGATTTTACTTTACCCATAGGTTTTATAATAAGTATCTTAATGTATATCCTCGCTTGCGTTTAAAACTCATTTTATTCTATACTAATATTATAAAAAGGAAAGTCTACAATAAAAGAAACCTAAGTTACTCCGTGTCAAAGTCGCGTCAAAATCGGGTCAGCAATAGACAGACAGACAGAAATGTTAAAGATTGTTTTTTTTTATGTAAGTACCATATATATGCCGTACGCTTTCACAAGCTATAACTGAAAAGCTGTTAATTCGAAATTACACACATACATTTAAATTGTATTTATTTCTATAGATTACAAATGTATATATACACCAGCTGACCCGGCAGACTTCGTAGTGCCTCAATCGATAAATAGAAGACCTAAACTTTTCTATAAAATAAACTTATACAAAACGAATCCATAATTAATCACAAAAAATGTAATTCATTTTTATTTAATCACCTTTTAAACCTTCTCTGGACTTCCACAAATAATTCAAGACCAAAATTAGCCAAATGGGTCCAGCCGTTATTTAATGCAGGCACCACACTTCGTTATGCGCTATTCGTGATGTGTCTACGCCTAATATTAGTTATGCGCGCAAACAACAAACAAGCCATCCACACTTCGAACTGGTATGCCAAATAAGCAGCAAATAAGGCAAATATGTGTGTTGTAGAGATGTGTCATTGTCATTTTTATGGTGAACGAAACGAATATACTCTCCACACTTCGCCGTATGCGCACGAATAACCCGCATAACGAATAGCACATAGCGAAGTGTGGTGCCTGCTTAACGAACAGCAATTCATTTATATATATATATATATATATATATATAGATATTTTAAATTGCTTTATTTTCCTGATTTATCCTTACATATGTGTCAGAAGAAACGCAAAAGATCAAAAACCCATTATAATGTCGTTCAAAAACATCGAATCGAGCTAAAGAAATCCTTTTTCTATTCGTCAATGTAAAAAAATATATAAAGGAGTAATTCTATTTGATCATATTTTTTAAACCGAAACCATTAACTGTAACAAAGAAATGCGATAGTGTTTGTTTTTGTCTGAATAAAATCAATTTGATGTAAATAAGTGTTTTTTAAGCAACTTTTTTATACTTTTCTTTAGATGTGCCTAAACAATTTATTATGGCCTTCGACCAAATCTACAGTACTTTGTATTGATTGTTTGTGGAATTGAATTCAGAGTCTATTACAGTTCACGTTCAAGGTCTAGAATGTTTTGATAACATTATTAAGCTAGCCTTCGAACGCGTTAACATTTTCCAATGAAATTTCAACTTTAAGGGTCATATCTTCAGAATATTACTTTACTATATGTATTTTTAGTTTTTCTAGAAAATAGTAATAAAAATTAACTAGTTACTGCCTCACAACTCCTTGTTCTCCTATTATTAACTAGAAATCTAGCATATTTTTATTAAATTATTTTTGAATAAATGATTTAATGTTTAATTATTTTTGGACACTCCCACTGTCAATATCAGCATCGTTACATTGTCCTTACATTTAACTGTTATCTTAATAAAATGCCTAAAATAATTTTACCAAAAATTGTAAAAACTATGTTGGAAAAGAGTGTCCATGGAGTTTATTGTCTGTTCTTCTCTATAGGATCTACGAATTGGAACAGACAATTAGCTTCACGACTGACTACTTGACGTTTCAAAAGTGAAGTTGTATTGGTGTATTTGTAATAAAAATGGTTTGATTTGATTTGAAACTTATTTATTACAGAATATTTGGTAGTGATAGTGAGGCGTTCATAGAAAAGTTACAAAATAGGAAAGTATTGATCACTCACTGATTGTTATATAAGACTGCGAAGAACATTTTACAGTAGTTCAACTTCGATAATTCTTTTTTTCTTAAAAACGTACAAAAGGGTACCCAGTGGTTAGTCCTCAATAAATTAAAAAGAAAAACAACTTTAAAGGTAGAAAAATAAGGGATGAATCACCCACTGAGCATATCTTTTAGATTATATGGACCACAAAGTAGGATTTTCCAACAGTTGAAAGCAACAATTAGGTTTAAAAAAAAAATAAAAAAATAGATAGGTAACTCTGTATTTGCACACTAAGTTACAGTTACAAAAAAAGGAACATAATGATCAACTATAGAGTTTACAAAGGGCGGCCTTATTGCTAAAAGCAATTTCTTCCAGGCAACCTTAGGATGGATCAAATGTTGTAGAGAGACAGTAGTAGTTGAATATGCATTTTTGAACCTACTATTCGGAGGTCACGTTTAGCAGTCGGTTCCGGTTGTTACTATAGCATCACAGTCGTGAAGCTTAGTTGTAGATCTCAAATAAAAAAATCGTCTTACCAACCCCTCAATATTTTTCAAAGAACTATCTAATCTAACACCCTACAGGATGGGGTAGACGTGAGGAAAAAAAACATCCCCACTTTACAAGTAGGGGAGGTACCCCAAATAAAAATATTTTTCTGCGTGACTTTGTCGGCGTGATAGTAACATATTCATGCAAAGTTTCATCTTTCTAGCGCTAACCGGTTAGTGCTAGAAAGTTAAATTTTATTAAAATAATCTTGTTTTTATTTAGACATTTTCAATATTCTACTATATTGTCAATTCGATCTACAAAAAGTATTAATTATTACACCATGCAATTTTAATCTGGCATCAATAAAATATAATATTAGTTATGCAATAAATGAAAAAAGAATAATAAACAATATAAGAATGACATGATCATCTGCTGAATTGTGATTTGTGCCACATAATATTTTACATAAATTTTTCACTAAACTTATAAGATCGAAAATCACTTAATCAAAACTCTAAAAGCCAACCCTCCCTCTAAAAGCCAAAACGGCTGGCTCAAAAAAACATAGAAAAATCAATCAATTTTTTTATTCTAAAAAAAAAAAAAAAACTTATTATAAATTATCTACAAACATTTACAATTTTTACTTACATATAAAAAGCATATTTATTACAATAAATATACCTTTATATACATACATACTATACCAGTTAATATACATATATAGATACAAACCCAAATGAATAAAAAAAGAAAAGAGAAATCGATCCGGGAATCGATACCACCAGCTGGTGGCTATGTTGAACCGAACCGACTAAAACCGCAAGCCTTTTCGGGTACTATGAGCCTGGAACCCTGGAACGCCGACGTACCCTGTGCATGAATCAATCCTACGTGGAATATTACATAACAGCTGATAATAACCAAAAACTTAATTCCAGATGCCGCCAAACTTATCACGGAGCCTGCTGCCGGAATCCGGGAAGAAGATCGAAATATTAGAGAAAGTGAAATCGACAGAGAAATTGGAGAAGACAATTTCTTTGGAGTCCTGTGCTACTAGCATTACGGCAGAGAAGTGCACCTACGACGAGGCTACATACGGTATAGGTTACTACTTACTACCTTTTAAATTAGTAGTTTACTTCTTTAGATGATTTTAGTAGTAGTAAAGCCACGATGATTTCAGCACGAATAGGCTGGCTAGACGGGTTCAGTACTACCCTCACACAGAAGACCATCCTAATAATGACAGCATACTTGCTGTCGTATTTCGATATGTTATCATTATTAAGTATTTGTGTATATTGCGTATAAGTTTCAATATATTGTGAACTATATACATTCTAGTGTACTTAATATTTAATCTCTGTGCACCTACCTTATAAGATTTCTACACCACCCGAAGGTTGACTGGAAGAGAATTCCTTGGGCATTTAATCCGCCTATGTACAAATTTAGTGCGTAAAGTTTACAATAAAAATAAAACTATGTCTTCATCTTATCTTATCACCGTACGAGAACACATTGTCCTCGGGTACATTAAATATCCAAATATATCCGAGTAAAAATATCTGTAAACTTTCTCATTTTAAGATCATTTACTCATATCTGCACACAGTCTGGTCAATTAAACAAATAATTAATCAGTGTCTGGCGAGATGTACAATAACATTATTAATACCTGATTATGATAAAAATTAGCGATTAAATCGAACAATATCGTTATATTTTTCGATGGCAATGCACAATCATTAGTTTTCAACTGCAATAAGAAAAAGATAAGTCTCTTCTTCATTTTTTAACCTATACTAAATATTCGAGTACATTGAAACCCGTTCCTAAATTTGTATGTAAGAGACCAACGCTATTTTCAGTATGAATCACATCTTACATTCATTGACTACCTTGTTGATCTAGTGGTTAGCGAATGCGGCTGCTGATCATGAGGTCTCTGGTTCGATTCCGGGTTGGACCAAACGTTTGTTTGATCTGCAAATATTTGTTTCGGATTTTGGGTGTTATCTAAGTATAATAATGTGTGTATTTACACAAAGAAAGTATTACTACAGTATATATGTATTTATATCAGTTGTCTAGTACCCACAATACAAGCTCTGCTTAGTTTGGGATTACGAGTAGATGACGTTGTGTCACAGAATACATAATAGTACCCGTACAGAAGACTCACTCCGAAAAGTAAATTAAAGTTATATATATATATACCCTCGGTGTCAAAAGATTAAGTTCAATTCAGATCGCACAGCGCCGAATCACTACGATTATATTTACCTACAGTTGCATCTCTTTCTATCGTGTAACTCTTAACTGTTCTGACGATGTCTGTTCGACCGGCGTGTCTGACCCGGCAGGCAGCCGGCCGACTATACCTAAACTGCGGAGTGACACCCCCCTGGTTGTGTGTTAGATGTCCGAAATATTTATTTATGTATTTATTACCAGGTGATGCGGTATTCTCAATGTTCCTCGTCGCACCTAACGTGGTGAGTGTATGGAGAGGCACGTGGGGTATAATGGAACTTCATCCAGAACTGTTCCCGTATGCCCAGATATATCTCCTCGGGATTGTAATACACATATGTTTTGCATTACTAAGGTGAGTAAACCTAAATATTTGAAACCTCAACTTAGAAAATCTAAGGATGTCTCGTGGTAAACTAATAAGCTTTATTTATCATCTTAGTTTGATATAGAAAGTTTTAAGGCCAGTTTCATCTTTTGCTGGGAAAGTATATATATATATATATATATATACATATATATACATATATACTTATATATATATATATGTATATATACATATATATATATATACATATATATATATATATGTATATATATATATATATATATATATATATATATACATATATCATACACACAAAATAAAGTTGAATTATACATGTAACATATCGCTTCCTGGAATGCTCTAATTGATAGCGTTAAGTCATCCTGACTGCTAAAGCAGAGAGGTTGTGGGGTCGGTTCCCATAGATGAAATTTTGTGGTAAGTGCAATTATAAATAAATAAATTTCGACAAGGGTAGGCAACAACGGCGCGGTCAGCACCTAGATGTCTGACCGTTTCTGGCATGATATGTTAAGGGCGTTCCTGTGATTCGGAGGTCACGTTAAGCAGTCGGTCCCGGTTGATATCATATAATAACAGTTGTGAAGCCTAGTTGGAGGACTCAATTATATCAGTTGTGTAGTACACATATTACAAGATCTGCTTAGTTTGGGGCTAGATGGATGTGTGTATGATGTCTGAAATATTTTTTTATTCATTTATAATACAGGCTCTGTTTAGTTTAGATCCAGATTACCTACTCTGTGTAAGACCGATAAAGTTAATAAAAATAAAATAAATAACTAGCTGACCCGGTGAACTATATAGTGTTTAGTTATTAACTGATAGTGACAAATCGACAGCAGCGACAACTGACGGGCCCCGGCCGGTACCGTCAATATCGCTTTGTTCTTGCATTTTAAATCTTCAAAAGTATCAATTTAAATTACATACTGTAAAGGGCTTAGAATAATTACACATAGAAACCTAGTCCGCGCGCTCATTTTGAAGCACTTTAAATGGAGCCATATGGCTCCAAACGCCGCGCCGGTCCGTTAGTGTTCAATGTCAAAGCACGCCGAACGTGTGTCGCGATAAAAATAATTATTACGACGGTTTATGCAGTCAAATTTTGTCACAACAAATCTAATAAACTTAATAAGTGTAATATTATCACTTTTCACAGGTAAGCTTTCAATGTTTCATAGTATATTAGGTCAAAATATAAATGTTTTGTTTCATTGCTCGGTGTTGCCCGAATATGAAAATATTTTCCCATTTTAACTGACTTTATTGCTCCAACTAATTAATTTTAGAACAGTTGTTACTGATTTTTACGCAGGTATGTAATATGTTTTTTAATGTAGGTATTTGTGTGATTTAGCGATATTATATACCTATAATTATAAACTAATTTTATTTTCACACGTTTTAAAATGGTAACCGTTAGAATTATTACGTGTTGTTGTTCAAAGGATTCCTATCCACCCTGTTATTGCTGACAAGTGGATGAAAAATATGAGTCTTAGTTGTGGAGAAGAATATTCATGCACAGGTGTAGATAATCTGTTTGAAGATTGGAATTCGTTATAAAAATAAACGTTCTCGTATTATAACAACTACATTACCATACCCATACTTTACCACAGGTTGCTATTAATGTATTATTGCCAATAACAAAGATTATCAGCGGCCGATTCATTTCCCTTCAATCGGGAGCTGGACCTTCACTGACAACATTACTCAAGTGTATGTGTGCGTGTCGCCGAGCGTAAGTACGTAATCGAGACGCCTGTGTGAATCGGTTCAGTGCTTCACTTTTGACACAGCGCTTGTATGTAGACTATCTTTCTATGTGTAATTATTCTAAGGTAAAGGGCCATATTAATCTATATTAAATACACAATGTACTTAAGGTACTTAATTGGATAAGGATTAATACCGTATTGCATAAAATCGCATCGTAAATAAGATATTATTTTTCGTAAAAATAAAAAAATAAAAAATGGTTATTGTGGGTTATTCCTATGAGATAGATATATACCATCGCGGACTCTTTTGTAGACCTTTTTAAGATGTACAATACTGTAGTAGATTATTTTGATCTATCTCGTAGGGTACAGCCAGCGTTTGCAATGTAAGCGTAAAAAAACACACATTAGAAACCTCTAAAATTATTATCTACTATATTATGCATGTATCACTCACTCAATTACTCTATCTATTAAAGAAAACGGCATCAAAATCCGTTGCGTAGTTTTAAAGATTTAAGCATACAAAGGGACAGAGAAAGCGACTTTGTTTTATACTATGTAGTGATACGTGTTATTAAAAACAATATTATGAAACAATCAGAAATAACAATAACTAGACACCCTTATAATAACTTTTAAACTTTAGTGTTCCATAATAATTCATATTATTTTTACGGGAATTATCGCGATCACTTATTAAGGGTACATACCTCTGATTTGCCTGACGTTTCGACCGGGTTGCACTGGCCGTAGTCACAGGCTGACTGGCTCATCGGCGCACGACCTCCGTCGTCGAATCACACACGATAGACACCCTTTTAATCTTAGAAATGGATGTTGAATGAAATATTGCAATAAAATATGTACCTACGCTCATATCTCTAAAATATTTTCTACCAGACATGGGTATTGATTATTTCCGCTCAAATAAGAGTTACGTCGGCGTGACTAATCAAATTACTTCGTATCAATCAATCAAGTCTCAGTTGACATGGTATCAATTTACCATATCTAGAATGTGGACGCTTTACTCAAATAATAATATGTGAAAGTATTTGGTATAATAAGAATGAAGTACAATTATTCAGACTTAATATTAATTATACGTCATCATCAGTCTTTACGAGTTCACCGCTAGACATAGGCTTCTCCTTAGAAAGATTTAAACGTGTGTAGGCCTCGGGGCAACAAAGGAGTGATTTTTTTTCATTTTATTTGGATTTATATTCCAAATAAAATGAAAAAAATAATTCAATCTACTTTTCCAATTAATAATTTATTGTGAAACCAAGTATAGACCATTTTATTATTTATCGAACATATAATTATAATCTGAAACAAGAATTATCTAAAATTAAAGTTATTAACTAGTGTTTACTAGTCTGTTTTTTTTCCGAAATCTCCATTGTGAGGGCTCCTCTTTTGTGGAGGACCCTGGTTGCCCTCCCCTAAACCCGGCCCTGTGGCCACTCATTGCAATAACGATTAGATATTCACAATCTATGTGTGTTACGCTTGCATAGCAAGTTGCTGCACTGATTTCAAGGTTTTCTTTAAAACATTTAGGACATTTTACACACAACGTAATCTAGTCCCCAAACTAAGCAGAGCTTGTAATAAGGGTAATTAAGGCAACTGATATAAATACATAAACATACTTTTTTCTTTGTAAATACATATGCGTCAATGCTGATCAAGAGGTCTCGGGTTCGATACCCGCGTCGGACCAAAAGTTTGTATGATCTGCAAATATTTGTTTTGGTGTTTTCTGTCTATAATATGTATCATCATCATCATCAACAGCCTTGGACAGTCCACTGCTGGACATAGGCCTCTCCTTAGAAAGGAGGCTATGGCCCACCATACCACGCTGGCCAGACGGGTTGGTATAGGGTTGGTTTCAAGTTTTCCTTCTCTTTGCATTGATGTTCTCTTGCGTAGTACATCCCTTAGTCGCCTTTTACGACACCCGCTTGATGAATAGGGGTAATGACACTCTGTATTCTTACGTCTTCCGTCACCACACGGACATATGTATGTACTAGCTTTCGCCCGCGGCTCCGTTCGCGTGTATGTCGGTTTTCGCGGTAAAAAGTAGCCTATGTCCTTTCCCAAGTTCAATTCTATCTTTATACCAAATTTCATCAAAATTGGTTCAGTGGTTTAGGCGTGAAAGCGTAACAGACAGACAGACAGAGTTACTTTCGCATTTATAATATTAGTAGGGAAGTAGAGATTTCCAAAAAAAAGTATGTTAATGTATTTATATTATATCAGTTGTCTAGTATCCATAGCACAAGCTCTGCTTAGTTTGGGACTAGATGGATATTGTGTGTTTAGATGTCAAAATATATTTATTTATTTTACCATACAGAGCAAAACTCCTGGAACGTTCAGCGGGTGCCTACAGCAGTCCTGGTGGTGGACCTATCTCATGGATCTCAGAGCGGCTCTTGTCTAGAGTGTACACATATATCTTCATACTGTGTAACATCATGCACTGGCGCGGCGGTTTTGGCCTCTTCGACTTACTCATCTCAACCATAGTACCGGAACCAAGTGATCCTCATAGGTAAGTAATAGCCAATGATAAATCTGTTCATTCACAAATAAATAAATTGAAGTTTCTGTTTGTAACTTACTAAGCTTTTGACTAAATATGTAGGAATAATAGGAATATTTGTTAATCCAAGAAATGTACATCGGCACTCACATTAAATCACATTTAATTTTTAGTCTGCTTGTTTGTCAGGAAAGGAACAAAATAAGCAGCTAACATCACTGCCGAGGGAAGGAAAACTTGAAACAAACTCTTTACCTACCCGTCATTAACTCTGTCTCCACTCTCTATTCTCTCCTGCTATTGGTACCATTCATTTTTAATAGAATAATGTCAATTTTCTTTGTTTTCAGACCAGTACTCATACTATCAGTCACAATGACACTGTATATTGCAGCTGTTTTTCTGCGCAGCTCTAGGAACTGCCTCGCCCCACCTTACTTCTTAGTCACCGATGGTAAAGAGGCTACATACATCTTTACTACAAGGTTTAGAGTTTCGGTAAGTATAAAAAGATTTTTAATTTTTCTTGATTCTTCTTTGGTTTTTAGGGTTCCGTAGTTTATGACTCGGAACCCTTATAGATTCGTCATGCCCGTCCGTCCTTGAACTACAGTCCAAACGGTAAGTGCAAATAAGATGAAACTTTGCATGAAGATGTGTTTTAATCACGTCGACAAAGTGCTACAATAAAATTATGAAAAATAGTTTTTTTTGGGGTACGTAAAGCGGGGATGTTTTTTTTTCTCGCGGCTACCCCATCGTCTGGGGTATCATTAGATAGGTGTTTTAAAAACAATTAAGAGTTTCTAAGACGATTTTTTGATTTAGGTATCCGTTTGCGAGAACTTCCACTTTAAAGGGCACTCTTTTGTAAAAACAGGGCCCACTCTTAAAATTAAACGACGTGTTTAAAAAATCTGGAAAAATTCGTGATGGTGGTTCATATATGAATGTCTTTATACAAAAGATATGTTTTCGCTAACATTACCAGACTGCACGGTTGGTCTATTTGTTCAAAAGATCGCCACACCGGTTTCTACTGCACCAACAGACAGTTGGACAGTTTATTTAACAACATGTAGAGAAGTTCCTAAGTCAGATCCGGATATTGTTTATCCAGTAAATGTTGATCATTTAAGTTCAACATTTGTCGTGACGTTAATCGCATTGGCTCTTTGCACCTAAGCATTAGTTATTCCTCTTTTAATGCCTCTCCGACTTGCGAAGGTTGCCAGTCAGCTCTATGTTTTTTCTTTTATAAAAACGCTGCCAAAATGACTCTACTCTATCTGATGAAAAGCACAGACTTAAAGAGTGGTGGTCACCATCCTTATTGCGAATGTGGACATGTATCATGGTGACCCATGCTTTGGCGGCCTAGTGAAATGCTTTTTCACGGCCCACTTAAAGAACTGAAGATATACAGCTAATCCTTTCCTCAGCCTAAGGAGCTCAGCAGCTGTATTATCAAATCAAATCAAACCATTTTTATTTCAAATAAACCAATACAACAGTACTTTTGAAACGTCAAGTAGTCAGTCAGTATGGTCAGTAGTCAGTCGTGAATCTAATTGTCTGTTCCAAACAAACTGTAACATCTGTTTTTGCCATTGAAATTTATTACAGGTCAACCGTATTCTTACAATCTTGGTTATTCTAGATTTTAATTCTATGTAGTCACGAAACATTATCAGATGCACGCAATCACATAAATTACAAAGTGAATTTAAAATCTGTCATATTTATACTGTGTAAGGTGTTGCCAAAATCACAACAGTAATTCCCCAAAAACCGTATCAATAATGATGTTTAAAGAATTTACTAGTGATACCTGTGATAAGATAACATTAATTGTTTGATATTAAAAACAAGGTGAAAGGGCTTTACATATTTGTTCAGCGTTTAAATGGGAACTATGACTGTTGACACGGAACGTGGGTTTTGACTTAATCCTGCAACAGCTCGAGCCCTCAACCATAGGAAGGGAAGTGTTAGAGGTGCTGTAAGAGCGGGAAACTGGTCCTAATTCAGAAGGGATGGTATGTCGATTCGGTAGCGGCCTAAAGGTCTCATCAGGTAAGCACTTCTCTACCACGGGGTGCCAGAGTGCCTGAGGCGGCTGTTACCAGACTATTTAGAGGAGGTACGTTCCTCGTCGTGTACGAGGACTGAGATGGTATTTTGAGACGCCATGTCGTGCGGTGTTTCGCAGGGGTCCGTCCTCGAATCACTCCTGTGGAACATGGGGCCCTGGACCCTAAAAGGGTGTCTGAGAGAGAGTTACTGCAGCTTCACACTCAGTTACTGATAACGAAACATTTTGCTTACCGCTAGTTTTCTTTGAGACTATGGCATCACTCCGGCCGAGTCGACTCATGTGTGCCGAAGTATGGCCCTGCCACGTATAAAAAATGATATTTTGATTTATTTTTCGTATGAAGATTAAAGCATTAATAAGTTGACGTTTTGTTAAGAGTCTGATCAATTACCGTGGTTTTTGAATGATTGATATCGTTTTAATGCCATTAAATCGTGTCTTAATTTGTTGCTATTAATACCGGCCCTTCCATGTACTGTTTTTCCCCTGCTTTTATAATGTACTAACTAAACCACGCAAGTTCGTCTGCGTCTTTTAAAACAATTTGTTTTTCATACTGCACTTCAACCATCATTGAAATGTATTGTAAAATGTATAGTAGTGTAGAATTGGAAAATACCTTGAGACGAATGTTTGCCTATGTAATCAATTTTAATGAAAGTGTGGAATAAATATGCAAGTAAGTTTTTGCTTCACGATGTGCAGATTCAGCTCCGGTGGCGCAGTGGTAGCGTATGCGACTCATCATCATCATCAACAGCCTTTATCAGTCCACTGCTGGACATAGGCCTCTCCTTAGAAAGGAGGTTTTGGCCTACTATACCACGCTGGCCAGACGGGTTGGTAAAGGGTTTGTTTCAAGTTTTCCTTCTCTTGGCAGTGATGTTAGCTGCTTATTTTGTTCCTTTGGTCGCCTCTTACGACACCCATGGAATGAATAGGGCTGGTGACACTTTGTATTATTAATCCGTCACCACACGGACATAGCGTATGCAACTGCTATGCTTTATTTATTATTTACATGATTATAGGAATTTTCTAGTAGAAACTATTTAGTTCCTCGAGATGTTAATCCTACTAATATTATAAACGCGAAAGTTTGTGAGTATGTATGTGTGTATATATGTATGTTTGTTCCTCTTTCACGCAAAAACTGCCGAACGAATTTGAATGCAACTTTACAGTAATATAGCTTATATATCAGAATAACACATAGGCTACTTTTTACTACAATAATCGGTATACACGGGCGAAAACTAGGTAATTATAAAAATACATAAATCGTAGATGTAAAAATGTATCACTGTTTATCTCCTGTCAAAACTTTACAGGTTGCTATGCATAACACTTGCATAGCAACCACAATGATATACAGTGAAATTAGTCTCGAGAAATTTTTGCATATGTAGTGGTGTGTGTATTACTCAGATCTTAGAGCGCGTTTCCACTATATCGTTCTGGCCTATACAAAAATGTTTCGATATCCTAACATTACTATTTAATTTTATACTTATCCCTAGCAACACTCTGATTTTTGTTTTCAATAAAAACAAGTTTTTTATTTTAAAGAAAAAGGTTTTGACTTTATAAAAAAAAAAAGTTGTGTGTGCGATTCACACACGATAGAAGTGAAACTTCACAGAGGAGAGACCGATATTTATTTATTTTTTTTCCTTTCATCTAGGTTTTTAAAACTCCGGGGGTCTACGGGGGGTCAAAATTTTTGTTATTTCTGGCCTAGGACGCACCGTTATCGAGATATTTCAATCTAAAGCAAAAAATCGACACTTGATAGTGGACAGTGGAAACACGCACAAAACCAGAATAAACCAGTTTACGCTGTTCGCAGGTGCCACATGACCATACACTACTACAAACGCAAAAATTTCTCCAAGCTAATTTACCTGTACGTTTTATACATGCGACCTTAGTTAAAAGTAAATATTGTGCATTTCGTATTTAAAAGTATTTTGCATATTTGTTTAACATTTTGTTTCTTGTCTGCTAATACCTACAGCAACGTGTACCGTGTTGGCATCTTTTTCCGAGTTTAGAGATTTACGTGAATAAAAATTGTTTTTAGATCGTTACTTTTATTAATTTCAATCCACATTATGTGTTGGTTTGATGTTTGAAATTTGCGATATGAAATGCTAATATCATGAATTCTCATATTTCTCATATAAATTTGTTTTTCAGATCGAACTTAAACTATAATCTTCTCAGTAAAAAATAGTCTGAACGGATTTGTCAGTTTTGTAACTAGTGAAATTTAGATACAACTAAATTAAAAAACAACAACTGAAATGAGAACCGTATTCTTTATTTGAAGCCGCTTTAAAAACAAAATAAATCTGCAAAATCATTCTAGGGGCATCCCAAATAAGCGTTATCGCTTTTCACAAAGATACATTAATAAGCGTTAATCATAATTTAGTCATTAAATCTATAACTCACTTAATCGCATTTATACTCACATAATTAATGAAAAGTAAGAAAAGCGACTTGGGCAGGCTATGTGCGTGGCAGTTATGATCAAATGCTCACTCTATGTAAATGTAAAAAGTGTGCCACATGGTTTGGCAAAATACTTTACAGTTCAAAATGTATTAGAGAAATTCGTTTACTTGTGCTAGTAGTTCTAGTTTAAGAAGCTAGTAAAGATCAACTCGATCTGAGAATCGAAGAAGATTTTTTTTAAATTTTATAATGAACTATTATATCTATAATTGCTTGCCTATCACAAAACTGTCTGGACTATATTTAACTAAATCACTTCACCCAGTTCAAAACCAACAAAATTTAGTCCCAAAATTTAAATTTTCCATTCAGAGAACATAATACCTGGGTACGCTTGTTGACTTATTTCTATACTGCTACCAGACAAGCAGATATGAACAGGTAAATCAAAATAGGTAGGTAACCATACCGCACTTATACCAATCGACTTTATAGGGCTCCGATAACACCCGATAACTGCGATGGGTTAACCTAAGAGTATAACTTTTTTTTTTTTTTATGTGTGGAAAATCATCATGGACCGTTACCCCACCGGGGGTTACGGCGGGGTGGTGTGTCGGACTTGAACCGACTAAAAACCACACAGTGTGCCCTCTCCGCGCTTCTCCGTTTAGGAGTAGGAGAAGTCCAGGGTGGGATCTCCTTCTGAACTTCTCCAGCGCCTGCCCGCTCCTGATGCGGGCACCGTATCGATTTGACGACCCTCTCTTAGGCGGCGTCCGGCACACACCGACGCCGCCCCCTCGCGGCTGGCCACATAGTGCGGGTGGAGGGAAAACCCATCCCGTCCACCCACGGCCACACTCAAGGCGGCATGAGGCGCAGATGTTCGCGCCTCCGCCGCCCGAGTCACCGGCGGTGAATCTGGTCCGATTGGATGTCGTCCTCCCGGGCCTTCTCCGCCGCCTCCTTCTGCAAGATTACGTCCTCGTAGAAGGTTGCGACCGCGGTAAATGAGTTCTCGCTGCCGACCATGGAACGAACGACGGCCGGCAGCGAGAGATCCCCTCCGATGACTGCAGTGAGGACCCGGCGCTGCGTCTCCCATGCGGGGCAGACCGCCAGCGTGTGATGAGCCGAATCCTCACTGCAGTCGCAGTGGTGGCAGGCGGGACTCAGTTCCCTCCTGGCGACCGAGTGCAGGTACTTTCCGAAGCAACCATGCCCGGAAAGAACCTGCGTCAGTCGGAAGGTAAGGGTCCCGTGCTGCCGCACTGCACATTCGCCGATGACCGGCTGAAACGCCTCTACGGTGGCGAAGCCAACACGTGGAGTCTCCAGCCGGACCGAATAGCGATCCATCGTGGCTCGGTGAGCGGCTTCGCGCCACTCGCGCACGTCCTCGGGCGGAGGTCCAACTCCACCACTCTCCGCCCGGTAGTTAGCCACTCGCCGATAAACGTCGGCGAGCACTTCCGCCTCCAAATCCCACGGGGATGTTCCGGCCAGGGCGCACGCCGCCTCCGTCGATACGGTGCGGTAACCCCGTATGGCTCTGACCGCCAGAGTTCTCTGCGGCCGCCTGAGGCGCGCCCTATTCTGCTCGGTCAGAGCCGCCGCCCACACCGGTGCACCGTAGAGTGCCATAGACCGGACAACCCCCGTGTACAGCTGCCTCGTGGCGACACTGGCTCCTCCCAGATTGGGCAAAAGACGCCCAAGGAAGGAGGCAGTGCCGATCAGCTTGGGAGCAAGCTGTTGGAAGTGCTCGTCGAAGAGCCACCTACCGTCGAGGACCAGACCCAGATACTTCAAGTGGGCCCGGACCGGTACGAGGACCAAGTTGACCTCGATGGAGGCGCCGGCGGGCGGACCACGACGGGGCCCATGGAAAAGTAGGGCCTCCGTCTTTTCTAGGGCCACCCGTAAGCCCAGCGCCTCAATGCGCCCGACCACCAGGGAGACTCCTGTGGTGGCCAGGCGTGCCGCCTCTTCGAAGGTCGCCCCCCGGGCTGTCACTAAAGTGTCGTCGGCGTAGCAAATTACACCGACACCGGGGGGGAGACGCCCTCGCAGGACCCAGTCGTATCCCATGTTCCACAGGAGTGGTCCGAGGACAGACCCCTGTGGAACACCGCACGACATGGCCCGACGTCTCAAGACTCCTTCTCGGTCCTCGTACATGACAGTACGCTCCGTCAGATAGTCTGCCACTAGCCGCCCCAGGTATTGCGGCACTCCGTGGTACTGGAGTGCGGCCCTGATGCAGCTGAATGGCAGACTATTGAATGCGTTGGCGATGTCCAACGACACCGCCAACAGCACGTCGCCGCAGCCCACCGCCTGTTCGGTCACGGCCTTCAGACGCAGAATTGCGTCGACCGTCGAACGCCCCTCCCGGAATCCAAATTGGGCGTCCGACAGATCGGGGCCCACCTCGCGCAGGTGCCGGACGATGCGGGCGTGGAGCACCCTCTCGAACAGCTTACCCGCCTCGTCCAGCAGCACTATAGGCCGCGACCGAGTCGGCAGACCGACCTGGCTTCTGGAGCAGAACCAGCTTCCCGCTTTTCCAACACTCAGGGAAGCGCCCGGACGCCAGACTAGCGTCTAACACTCCCCTGAGGCGGTCCGACATATGATCGAGGGCTCGGGCCAGCACTCGGGCAGGTACCCCGTCTGGCCCGGGGGCGGTGTTCTTGGATCGAATACTTTGAACAGCCGCCTTTACCTCTGATTCCCTGACGGGCGGCACATGAGCCTCGCCTTCGTCGTCGCCTCCGGCCATGACGGCCATCGACGGGGGCGTGTGCTCCGCCCGCTGTGGGAATAGGCCCTCGACCACTTCCTGCAGGAAGCTGGGCTGGAGAGTCTCCGTGAGGGGCAGGCCCCCCGCGCAGAGCTTTTTGCGCACCGCACGATATGGCCGACCCCAGGGGTCACGCTCGAGACTTTCCAGCATCTCCTTGCGGCTCTCCTCTTTGGCGCGGCAGATGGCCAGCTTCAGAGTTTGCCGGATCTCACGGTATTCCTCTTGAAGCCGATCCACCTCCTCACCGACTCCGCGGAAGAGTATAACACTAAGCCAAGATCCTTGAATTACATACTTTTTTTCGGGCCCGTCCATCCGCAGCCACACTGAAGGCGGGATGAGACGCTGATATAGGCGCCTTACATGAGGGTTGAAAAACTAACATGGAAAATATTTTACTCATAACATAATTAAGTACTATTTTCAGCTTTGGAGCATCAAAACATTTTATATTCGTATGTTTGCTATGATACTTACTGACCACTCGTGAAATATTGGCGTATAATTTTTTTTATATCTTACCAACGAAGTTAAGTTTAACTAAATTAGCTACGTTGAATCTAAGTTATCCACTTCCTTACGATATTTTCGAAGCATCTCTAAACAAAAAAAAAGATTCCGACGAATTGAGAACCTCCTCCTTTTTTGAAGTCGGTTAATAATGCCATGGTTGCCTGGAAGAGATTGCCTTCGGACGATAAGGCTGCCACTTGTACCTCCTAGTATAAGCTACCGTTGTATATTATTATTCTGGTGTACAATGAAGAGATGTATTATTATTATTATTCTCTTTATTTGATAATATTTACATATAAATTACATTTTTAAATATAAATATAAAAAATACATTTAAAAATATAAAAAATAGTAGACCACCGACTTCGAGTACAGGGACCAAGAAACCGATGGTTAGGGCTCCAAAGACAGGAACCTCCTCACTATACGTGCCGTGTCAAGGAGGACCGCCTTCTGCATCAGACCCTTAATCCAGCCGTCCAACGTGAGCCTCTTAAGGTGTTGGTCGAGGCTCTTGGCTATCAAACCATGAACAGAAACGACTATCGGAACAATGATCGCCGAATCGACATTCCACATATCGACAATCTCGTGAGATAAATCCAAATATTTTATTTGCTTTTCTTTTTCAACCTTCACGAGATTCTCGTCATGAGGAACAGCGATATCGATAATCATTGCGCGGCGCTGAGATCGATCTATCATCACAATATCAGGTTTATTGGCGACAATAGTCCTGTCTGTGATAATAGATCGATCCCAATATAATGTAGCACGACCATTCTCGAGAACTGGGTCGGGCACATACCTGTAGTATGGCACCTCCAAATTTACAAGTTGGTATTTAAGGGCAAGTTGCTGATGTACAATCCTGGCTACTTGGTTGTGTCTGTGCAAATATTCACCGTTAGCAAGACGAGAACAACCAGAAATAATATGCCTGATAGATTCCCCGGGTCGGTGACATGCCCGACATATGTCAACCGTACCGTCCTTCAGTATATATTTCCGATAGTTACTCGTCATGATAACTTCGTCCATAATTGCACAAACAAAACCTTCGGTTTCTCCAAAGAGATCACCATACCGTAGCCAGGAAGTCGATGCTTTAAAGTCTATATCGGGCCCGTTCAAAGCCCGATAAAACCGACCATGAAGCTCTTTGCCCTTCCATACCTCCTTGCGATCATCAGTACTAAGTACTACAGGTTTGCGCCAATTCTCTTTAGCCAGAGCGAGTGGAGTGAGTCCGTTATCCACTGCAACTACATTGCGATGCACCTCCATTTTGGTATTAAGAAAATATTCTCTGAGATTGTATATCTCGCGATTATGTAGGGTCTTGATATTTAAAAATCCACGACCCCCAAACTTTCGCGGGATGTACAATCTCATAACCGATGAACGTGGGTGGTGCATTCGGAATGCAGTCAGTAAGGTACGAACTCGCCTGTCAAGGGCATCTAGTTCGGTCTGAGTCCATCTAAGTATACCAAAGGAATACATCAGAACCGGCATGACCCAACCGTTGTAGGCTCGCACCTTGTTACCCCCTGACAAAAGACTTTTAAGGACTTTTTTCAGGCGGCCGAAGAAGCGTTCCCGCAACGTTTGCTTCACATCAGATTCTGGTATTCCCAAGGATTGTGAAAAGCCTAGATATTTGTAGGTTTCGGTGGCAGAGAGAGACCTAAGTTTTGTTGAATCTGCAAGTTCTAATCCTTCAGATTCCACTTACTATTATTATTATTATTTATATTCCTACTCTTATTTCTCTTAGTGAGAATTATAGATGGCGTTACTAATGTCACCGCAAACCCGCAACGAGACTAGATAGTGATAATAGTTTTGTAAGCACAACACTGTACACGTATAATCAGTGATGGCGCTGTTATATTATATTGAGTTGGAAGCAGTTGGAAGTCGCCTTACTACTCAGAACTAATACTGAAAAATAAGAGCCCTAGAAGATGGGAACGTTCAGCCAATTATAGGGAGAAACTGCTTCTGTGATTAACTAAATCGGTATCAGTCGCCTTCAATTATTCCTACGGTTTTCCGTAGGATTGACGGTTTTCCGTCAATCCTGATAATAAAAACCTAAGCTGTAGATTACGTGTTTACTTAATAGAAAAATTGGGAATAATTGTGTTTTATAGTTACGTAACAATAAACGTATTCATCATCAACAGCCTTTAACAGTGCGCTGCTGGATATAGGCCTCTTCTTGAAAAGGAGGTATTGGCCTACTATACCAGGCTAGCAAGACGGGTTGTTATAGGGTTGGATTCAAGTTTTCCTTCCCTTAGTCGCCTTTTACGACACCCGCGGGATGAATAGGAGTCGTGACACTCTGTATTCTTAATCCGTCATCACATGGACATAACATATTCATACTAACCCCAAATCTGCTGCTTCTGTCCGACTTGTCAGTGTGTACAAAAGCTTCTTCTGAAACATTAGAATAAAATAGGCTGTACAGTACATGTAGCCGCTTATGTATTCGCTATTCGAACTAGCTTTGCTTGAGGTCGCGGTATTGAATTCTGATTCGTACCAAATTTTGATTTGATCTGCAATTACTCGTTTCGAAGTTTATGTAATTCTAAATATTATATAAATGACATATAAAAAAACTAAAATTAATTTAAATATACTATTTTTATTAACACACACGCACATATACTTATCTTGTCAAAAAAAGCTTATACGTATTATGGGTTAGCCCAGAATTCACCTATATTCTTTCTTATAATATATTTAGGACTTAGGACAACTAAATTGACTCTACTCCGAGTATAATGAGAAGAATCACTATCTTTATTGTGAATGAGATATGCAACATTGTGCTCACTATAAGCAGCACAATCAGCACTGTAATGCAACTGCTAAATGGGCTTTCGGTCTCACACTCACCAACGAAATACAGAGTACGAATACTGTCATTTTTAGGTTGGTCTTCGTGCATATGTCTTCAACGACCTTTAGCTATGTTTAGGTTTGGACTAAACGGCATTGTGTGTGAGATATCCCAAATATTTATTCGCTCAAAAAAATCATCGTCAAACCTGTAGAAGCCGGTAATAAAACCTACCCTTCCTAATCTTATCAGCTACCTATTAATGTAACACACTTCACATTGAGGTTTTGGGTACTTTGCAGTTCGATAAACTCCGCCATCTATTAACTTCAAGACGGGGTACTTTCGTGAAATCACACACACAAATATGTTTCAAATTACGCACAATTTTTTTAGCGAGCGTTATGTAAGAATTGTTTTGCATTTTAAAATGTTAATACCATCACTTATCCGTACTTACTGTATGTATGAAAAGCTGTATTAATGTTGGGATTAGTTTTGCATTCCCTAATCTGATTGTGCTTTGTAAATAGGTCAACTTCCTTGTAGATATAATACTTTAATTTTTGAATCAATTTTATTCTAAATTATGAGTAGAGTATAATTTAAGAGTAGTGTGAACAGGTTTCTTCGTCTTCATCTACACTTTCCATCAGGTGAGATGGAAGGCAAACGCCTATTCCATTACAACAATAAAAATAAAAAAAATACTATATTCAACACGTGATACTAAAAACATGTTATATGTTGATACGGCTATCTGCCACAAACTGGGCAGAGTCAGTAGGGCCATTATACATATACACAAATATTTTTTCCTTTTTTTATTTCATAGTAAGTAAACCTCCTTTTTAAGGAGAGGCCTATGTCCAGCAGTGGACTGTTAAAGGCTATTGATGATGATGATGATGAGTAAGTAGTTTAGCATATAAGCACAGCAATTTACTTATTCTAATTCTGTCGGAAATTTCGTTCCTGATAAATATCGTTGAATTGTTAATGAGCAAATGAACATGATTTTAATCCGATTTCAAAAAAGAAGGAGGTTCATAATTCGACTGTATTTTTTTTTATGTTTGTTACCTCAGTACTTTCAATTGGGTGGCTGGTGCCTCTCATGTGTTCCCATGATAAGGAAACTAGGATCTGATTAAAGGATCCTGGAGAAATCGAGCGAACTCCTCTGAAATGTATTATTTGATCTGTCATGATAAAATAAAATATCCAAAGACTGATTAAGGTATTCAGCTAACTGTTGGGCATAGGCCTTTCCTTAGAAAGGATTTAGCAATATATATAGCTTTGATGTAGGCACGGTGAAATGGTTCGAGAGCTATCTGTCTAATAGAGCGCAGCTTGTGGAGATTACCAGAGACAATGGTAGCAAGATTCTTTCTTCTCTTCGTCCTGTGACAAGAGGGGTACCACAGGGATCTATTCCCTCTTTTATTTATTCTATATAGTGCTGACGTTACAAATTGCATTAAATTTTGTAAGTACCATGTGTACGCTGATGACATACAAATGTATGCATCTTTTGAGCCTACGCCTGAATCCACTCTAACAGCTGTACACGCAATAAATGAAGACCTTGTCAGAGTTTTTAAATGGGCCCAGAAGAACGCTCTAGTTTTAAATCCTCTGAAATCTAAATTTATGGTTTTGGGTACTAAGAATCAAATTGATAAAATTACAGCAGCAAACCCTCAGATCAACATTGAGGGAAAATTAATAGAAAGAGTGTTTGAGTTTCGCAACTTAGGGTTAATCATGGATCCGAAGCTGCAATTTGAGTCTCATGTTAACAATGTAATGGGTAATTGTTTTTACCGTCTAAAAATTTTGTACAAAATACGACAGTTTCTCAGCATTGACCTGCGTAAGAACCTGGTTGATGCATTGGTGTTATCCAAACTCAATTATGGTGACGTCGTGTATGGACCATGTCTACTGAAGCGTACGGAGAAGCTCTTGCAGCGAATTCAGAATGCATGTGCACGTTTTTGTTTTGACATACCGCGTAGAAACCATGTTACACCATTCATAAACAGCAACAATCTCCTTAAAATGACATCTAGAAGGAAATTGCACTTTGCCACGTTGCTATTCGGAATAATAAAGAGCCATAAACCTAAATATTTATTTGATAAATTATGTTGGACACAGGATAGTTACATTTATCCTATTAGATCGTCAGTTCACATCCTGAGTGTACCTACTCATCGCACAACAGCGTTTAGGGGAAGTTTTAAATATGCGGCAACAAAATGCTGGAATGATTTACCTCCACCGTTGCGAAAATTAAATACAACTCTAACATTTAAGTCACATCTAAAAAAATATTTACTCAACCAACAAATGACTTAATGTCGCCGTGTGTATGTTATATATTTAGTTACCTCATCGTCAGCATTACTCCGTTTAATATCTTATTCATAGTAACCTAATATTCGTGTACGTCATTTATTTTGTTAAATTTCTGAAACACCAATTTCAAACTTAACATTAATATACGCACTTATTACCTTCAGGTGTTGCTGAAAACCAGCGCTGTACCGTAAGTGGTGCAGCATTATGCTGAGCAACGTCTATTTTTAATGTACACTGCGACGCAACCGCACAGCAAATGTTCGTATTGTGTTTTTATTATGTATGTATTGTAAAATTGTGTTAGTATATATCTGTTTACATGATGTACACCATTATCATTACTAATAACGCAATGCCATGTAATACCAAATATGTTTGCAGTGACATTAAAATAAACGTATTTTCTTTCTTTCTTTCTTTCATATATTTTTGGTGTTATATTATTGCTAATATAATAAATGAAAATGAGTTTTATGTAAACTGAATATATTTCGCGACTTCAATATTTGTACATGGTATCAGTTGAGCGGATTGACTGACTAGTCCCTACGGACGATGCGGACTGACTAAAGTCTCCCGCGGAGCCCTGTCGAGCCCGAGGTGCGATGTGTTACATTAGCTGACCATGCATTTACTACTTCAATGTATTGCATCATCGCGACCCCACAAAGGATATTTTGACCTACTATACTACGTCACTCAGGTGGTTTAGTGCAGAGCTTAAATTTTCCTTCTCTATAGTTTGCTTCCTTGGTAGCTTTTTTCATACTTATGGGTTGAATAGTGACACTCCGTATTCTTTATTCATCGTACAGTTTGTTAAAAGTACACTGCGAACTGAAATATAAATTTATTGCGAAACAATGTCTAGCGGAGATAAATTTCGTATGTTTACAAATCAAATGCGTTATCGACAGACATTCTGGACGCTCTTACTGATTAGTCCAGTCAATAAAAGCTTAACTTTGCCATTTTGGTTGAACACCTGCAACCAACGCCAAAATTTCCGTAAGTCTTTGTAGATTAATATACTAAAATTGCAGGGTGCTGCAATACCGGCAAATGGTGCAAATACATTGCAAAAGGGTGCAAAAACAACATTTTCGTCTATATCTCGCGATTGGCTGGAAAAATAAAAAAAGATCCTACTACCAAATTGTAGGAAATTAAATCCCCTACAAAAACTTAGAAATGTATTTTCGCGTATCTCTCATGGTTTTTGCACAAAATGCATTTAAAGGTGCAAAATGAAAAAAAAGTTACTATTAATCTTTTTTTTTCATATTGAAGTGATACTACATGTTTCATTTGGATTCAAATGATATGTTTCGGGCATTTTTTTTTATTTATTTACACCTTTTTTCAATTACCTAATAATTTTGGCAAAAAAAATATTTAAATTTTATTATATGACTAGCTGACCCGGCAAACTTCGTACCACCTCAGAATAATCATTAACATATTATGCTTAGTTATTAACTGATACTGATAAATTGACAGCAGTGCCACTTAATGGGCCCCGGCCGGTACCGCCGGTACCTTTGTTCCTGCATTTTAAATCTGTAATATCTTCAAAAATATTAATTTAAATTAAATACTGTAAAGGGTCATTTTAATCTATATTAGATGCACAAAGTATTTAAGGTACTTAATTGGATAAGGATTAATACTGTATTGCTTATAATCGTTGCGTAAATTATTTCTAGTAGAAAGAAAGAAAGTATTGTAGAACTTCTTAAAGTGTATAGTACTGCAGTACATTATTTTGATCTATCTCGTAGGGTACAGCCAGCGTTTGCAATGTCAGCGTAAAAAAATGGGTTTATTTACGACATCACATTAAAAACCTCTAAAATTATCAATGTTTCTCTACTTTTATGCATGTATTATACATATAAACCTTCCTCTTGAATCATTCTATCTAGTTAAGAAAACAGCGTCAAAGTCCGTTGCGTAGTTTTAAAGATCGAAGCATTTATACGGACAGACAGAGAGTGAAAGCGACTTTAGCTTATACTATGTAGTGATAATTTAATTTTAGTTTATTTTTATTGCATTGGATTCAGAGCAAAATTGCATTTGAAACGTATATTTGCAGTATATATTACCTCTCCATTTACCTGAGCTATTATAAATTTAATTTCAGGGGGACGTTTAAAATAATATATCACTGGCGGAGAAAGAGCGTGGTATATTTTATATTATTCTTTCTACTACTATTCTGCTTTTTTGCTCCCACTGATTCCAATTTTCTATAGTAAGAGTCTTCAATATAAGAGTGAATAGGTAGATAAGACAAATATGAGAACCTTGTGCTCGACGTAAATAGTCCCATTCAAGATCTATAGGATAGGATCGAAAAATAGGACCCATGTGCTCGAATAAGACCATACGTTTCCTAACAAAAGCGAAAGAGATAGAGATTCAGACAAAAATGAGAACCTTGCGCTCGACGAAAATAGTACCATTGAGAACACACACACATGCGTTTGTTTTTCTATCTCGCTGAGCGCAATGAGTAAGACTGCAGCAGAAAATGCTCAACTAACTGTTTGTCACTTACTGTCACTATACTCCAAACTGTCGTTAAGGGATATTTCGTTTTTGGGCGTCTGTCCAAAAGTGATTTTTTACAAAACAAACTTAATTCACTGTTTTCAATTTAAAGGAAACAATGAATCCTTCATTTTTATGTTCTATTTGTATGAAAAAAACGTAAGATGCAACAAGTGTTGTGAAAAGTATGCAACCCTCTCAGGATTGCATACTGATGGTAGTGATTGGTATGGTAAAAGTGAGGACCTCAGTGAAATGGCTAAGAAAACAATTATCACTGTATGTGCAGAAATTTTACAGGACTAAATAAACTCGTTACGAAACAAAAAGTTATTTACTAAAACAGAATCGATGTTAGTTATCAATCTACTAAGCAAACTTTGTGTTTGCACATCATACCATAATATTTAGCTTCATGAATCTTCATCAATAATTTAACCTCAGAAGACTATAATTACTGATGCTTTCGTTCAATGTGTCTTTGATAATACTGACCGTAATACAAGGTGGGCCAAAAGAAATCACCCTATTGAAAGATGCTCTTATATTTGCAAATGGCGGCCAATGTCAAATCTGTTTTGACATTTGTAAACTAGACAGATGTAGAATACAAGTAAACAAGCCATGGAGCAAGCAATACACTCCCCACGGAACGCGGGATAATCGTGTCTATTCTTTTGCGTAACAATTCGTCTGTGGTGTTGGCGCAGCGCGAATTCCATCGCCGATTCCCCGGTCGTCCGGCACTAACTGCGCAAACACTGCGCCGTTTGGCCAGGGACTACAAGAGACGTTGCCAAGAGTGGCCGGCCCCAGAGCGCCTATTCTGCCAAGAATATCGCAGCTGTTGCTGAGGATGTCGAGCTGTCGCCAGAAACATCGACCAGACGCCGTGCCGCGCAATTAGCCATCAGCCGGTCGTCCCTAAGGTGAATTTTGGTCAAAGACCTGCGCATGTCCGTGCGTCAGCTGCTGCCTGTCGACCAACAAACGCATGTAGCCTACGCCCATGCGATTCTCAATCTCGAGGACGAAGTAGACGATTTTTCGACCAAAATAATAATGAGCGATGAGGCTCATTTCCACCTCAGCGGGTACGTGAACAAGCAAAACTATCGCTTCTGGGGCACCGAAAATCCACGAGTGTATCACGAGGAGCCATTATAATCGCGAAAAGTGACTGCATCAAACGATAACAGTGAACGGTGCGCGCTATATGGCCATGTTAACCGAGTGTTTTCTGCCACAATTGAATGAATTAGGACCGGATTACATGTGGTTTCAACAAGACGGAGCAACGGCACACACTGCGCGCGACACAACCGATATTCTGAAGCGGCGTTCCCGGGTCGCCTCATCTCTCGTTTTGGCGATTTGCACTGGCCCGCAAGATCGCCCGATTTAACCGTTCCAGACTTTTTTGTGGGCTTTTTTGAAGTCCCGTATTTATGCGAACAAGGGTCTCGGACCCTGGAAGCCCTCAAGGACAACATTCGACACGAGTGCGAGAATCTGTCGCCCGAAGTAATGAAAAATGCCATAAAACGAGCCCGTATAGCAATCGATTGTGGCTGCGCCCATTTGGCCGATATCATTTTCTCGACTTCACTAATAAAATTCTAAAGGTTCAAATAAACATAATCAAAAAACAAAATCGAAGTTTTTCATTTAGAAAAAAATTGAGAGCCAAACAACATCGGATGACTTCTTTTGACCCACCTTGTATAAGAACTTCAGGTAGTCAGGAGACTTTTCATTGTTTAGGAGGCATAGCAGTGTACACACCAGCAAGTAGTGTTTGATATAAAAGAACTCCAATCAAATGTAAAAAAATCTGCAGCGCATCTACAACAGATATCACCGACGAGATGTATGATGAGAAATTGCCTTCTGGATTAAAAACATCACCTATGCAGATCCTAGTAAACTATGTTTAGGCATTTCACCTCTTGTATCACCATCGTATATAACATTTCTATCAGGTATATTACATGCCTCCCGTTCATTAGAAGACCATCCTCACAAATTAGAAAATTTGCGCTGAATCCGATGGAATAAAAAAAATATAAAATAAAAATATCATTTAATAAAATTGAAATGAATTTTTTGCCAAGATTATTAGGTATATGAAAAAAGGTATAAATAAGTAAACAAAAATATTAATTAAATCCCAAGGAAACATGTAGGATCGCTTCAGAATGAAAAAAAAAGATTAATAATAATATTTTTACAATTTTGCACCTTTATATGCATTTTGTGCAAAAACTATGAGAGCTACGCGAAAATACGTTGCCAAGTTTTTGTAGGGGATTTAATTTCCTACAATTTTGTAGTAGGATCTTTTTTTATTTTTCCAGCCAATCGCGAGATATAGACGAAAAAGTTGTTTTTGCACCCTTTTGCAATGTATTTGCATCCTTTGCCGGTATTGCAGCACCCTGCAATTTTAGTATATTAATTTACGAAGACTTACGGAAATTTTGGCGTTGGTTGCAAGTGTTCAACCAAAATGGCAAAGTTAAGCTTTTGTTGACTGGACTATGATATAGTTGATAGTAACACTTTTAATAAAGTTATTCTTTACTAAAAATAGTATTTCTAAGGTAAATCAATAAGCTACATTTAAATTGTGACTATTAAATTCATAGTAGTTGACGAGCTCAAAAGTGTGCAAATTTATTTTAACCTTTGCATGCCACTAGCATTATAGCTGCCAAGCCAAATGACCTTAGGTGATTGGAAACAATACTCAGGGTATGCAACAAAGGCGCGATCAGAGCTACACGGTTGACCCTTTCTGGCATGATATGTTATGAGCGTTGCCGTGATGCGGAGGTCACATTAAGCAGTCTGTCCCTTTTGTTATCATAAGATGGCCGTCGTGTAGCTTAGTTGGAGGCCTTCGGGCAGCTTAAAAACATCCAACAGTAAGATTACGTAGCCACAACGTGTCTTGCCAGTCCCCAACTCGCACTCGGCCAGTGTGGGGACGTATGGCCTTAACCCTCTCTTGAGAGGAGTCCCGAGACCAGCAGTGGGACATTATGGATGGTTGATTGATGAATTCATGCATATTCAGCCCCACGTATGTATCCACAATGAAGGAAATCCCATTGATAGAAAATTGACATCGATCACATGGATTTTGCACCTCATTAAGACGCGTCTGAAAAGATATTGAATTAATAATATAATCCTGGCATTATAATTATACCTAGTCAAACTCGAATTCATTGATTTTTATCCATATTATTGTTGGTTTGTTTCGTCTTCTCACCGATTCTTTTGCACCGATTGCCAAGTGATTTTTACCGGTAAAGTGCTATCCTCATATGAATTACTTAAGGTTCATCATCATCACCACAGGGTAATCTAATTGAAAAACAATAAATAAATACATACAGACGAGCATACCCGTAAGAAGTATAACTAGCGAAAGTATCATGAAGTATAAACATGAATAATAAAAATATCAATCATCGATAGTGACCACTTTTATCTCACTACAAGATTAAGTTAACTTTAAGATTAAGTTCAGACGAATAGATAACTATACAGATAAGTAAATTACATAAGGTGCCATCAATTACAAGTATTGCCATTAGGTAAACGGTGCCGGGAAACGTAACAGAATTGTAATTTCAAGAGCATCTATATAAACATGCGTGGAAGTACTGCAGGACTGTCCGAGGTCCTCACCAATAAGCCAATCGAACATTTGCCCTTTCTAGAAGCAGCCGACGCATTTTTTGCTAGCGTCATTGTCGGCCCGGCTGTCATTACCTATTGGAAATCTGCCTGGATTCTAATGGATATATACATATATCCGGACAATCCTGTTGTCAGTGCTTCAGTATGTACTGCGATCAGTTTAATATTAGGACTACTATTTACCGTATTTCAAAAGCAACTGAGCAATTATATATCACCGGATCAAGGATGGTTGAGCTATTATGTGCTTTCAAGACTGTTTACCATTTTAGCTGGATTGGTATCTGTTGGTAGCCAAAGAGGAGTGTGGAATCTTTTAGCTGAAAGCATGGGGCACAATGTGGGAATGGTGGCTTTTGTCACATCCATGTCTACTTTAATATTAGTTGCGCTAAGGACCGTGAGGAATGTGGGCGGAGTCCCATTTACAGTGATCATCGATTCACCTCAAGACTACTTCGATGTACCTACCATGTTTCGCACGGTTAGTATTCTTTTGTCATTAATTATCTTGAACGGTTTTTTTTGTTGAGCTTAAACAATTGATATTCTCTTGATTGCTATTACATTTTGTTATTAATATTTTAGCATTTTTGTTGGGAATTGCCGATTAGATTCGTACTAGTCTGAATTTACTTAATCAGCCTTCCTTTATTCATAAATCGAAGATTTTTGTAATTAGATCAAAGGATAACTTTAATAATTACGCAATTTTATATAAATTGTTTGTTAATTTAATGATTCGTTATAGATATTAATACTGTCTCTTTTCCATTCAGCCGCCTTAACTTTATCAGTTATTAAAGTATTTTTGTTCAAAACTATCAACTGACATGATATGCAAAATCAAATTTGCACGTTTTTATTTTTATCACGAAAGAGATTACTAGGGTTTATATATATCACATCAGAAATCACTACGGATTTCTTTATTACATCCGTATATATTTACGTTGTTTTGACGTTTTCGTTTCGAGGGATTTGAGTTTGATAGGTATTTCAATTATTTTTTTGTTAAGACTCTGTAATTAAATTACAACGCAATGATTTATGATCCAAGAGCTGATGGACATCTCAGAGTAGGTGTTTGAGGAATTCTGGCAATCAGTCAGCTACCTCTTCTATAGTATTCTAATGCATAAATGCAGATGCGATCAATTAACAACACCTATGTTATAAAACTTTTCGTAAAGAAAATTATTACTAACAATATCTTTATTTTTTTAAATAAATTAAATATACAAAAATTCAACCTTCAACCCTACAAAATCATTTAGCGAATAATACAAAAAAAATTGAGGCAAGTTAAAATTTTCACAGGGTAATAAATAATAATAAATAAATAATATTTTTGAGATCTTTACACACAACGCCATTGTATAATGGGTACTAGACAACTAATGTAAATACATAAACATACTTTTTTTTTGTTAATACATAATATTATATATAGAAAACACCCAGACTCCGAAACAAATATTTGCAGATCACACAAGTATATGGTCCGACCCGGAATCGAACCCGAGACCTTTTTAATCAGCAGCCACTAGACCAACCACCCAGTCGGCTATAATTTAATACTAAAAATCACCACTATCATCATCATCATCACTCCATCGCAGTTTACTGCTGGACATAGGCCTCTCCCATTGCACACCACTTTGATCGATTTTAGACTTGTTCCATCCATCCATACTAAAAATAAATAAACTAAAATAGAAAGGTCATTTTGGTGAAATTTTCTCATGATCAAAAATTGACAGTATTTTTTTATTAAGATACTATGGAAGAAGTAGCTGACAAATTTTGAGAATGCCTCGAACACCCACACCAAAATGTCTACCAGCTCTCCTACAATTCTTCCCATAAAATACAACTTACAGTACAAATAACAGAAAACATCATGCAAGTAAAAAAAAAATGTACATTTTTTCGTTGTTAAAACGTGCCAGTACTTTTTAAGATATATATTTATATTTGAAGTGGTGACTGAGCCGATTGGAGATATAATTTAAAATCACCTTTACTCCCCAGAGACATAAAAGTAAATAAAAAAGGAAATCAAAACGACTTTTCCACCAACAAAAAAGCTCTTAAAACTATTCTAGAAATCACTACTTTATAACATCTACTAAAAACAATCATCGTTTTGGAATAGAATAATTCAACTTTTAATACAAAAATTTAGCATAACACTGCTAAAAATCAAGCATAGCAATCTATGAGACCATTATAACCTAATTCTTAGGGAAACTAATTTCTTGTACATGCAAACTCACAAATAATAAATCATTAGTACAAATTATTATCAGCTGAATAATGTATTAACATGCATTAATACAATTATAAAGCGATAATCTGCCTGCGATATTTATGTGATTATTATATCTTAGAAATTTTATATTACTTTTGCACTCGTTAGCATAGAAAATGAAGTAGGGATATGTTTATTGAACACTAGCTGAGTCCCGCAGTGTTACCCGCTTTTATTGTTGTAAATCGAGAAGAACGCCGCGAAGCGAAGCTAATTTATAAATTTTGCCTAAGTTACTCTTTGGGTCACCAGCTCTCTACCCGTGAAAGTCTTTATATTTTTGAAAGTCCTTAGATTAGCTAACCCGCTAATAAAAATTTCCGGTTTTTACAATATTTTTATATCGTGTTATTTTTCTATCTTTCTTCTATCACATTTTTCTATCATACTCGGCTCGTATTAGTCTTAGCGTCGTGTTTTAGAGCTCTAAACCTTGATAAATAATACAAGAATCAGTGAAATACGTCCAGCCGTTCCAGCGTCATTCCATGACCAAGTAAAATGGGTATTCATTTTTGTACATTTAGATCAATCCAAATGGTATAAAGTAAAACTATGGTTTCTTATATCATATAGGCAGCATCTGATTAGGATTAGACTAAAAGTAATCAAAATGGAAATACTTATACATATTTAAATTATATATATAATTTAATTTATACTTATATTTAGACATAGGTTTCCGAAAACTTCAATCATTTAAACACTAAGACTTTGATGATGCTTATTTTTGGACATAAATTAATTCACCTATTGATGACTTTACCGCCGTGGGAAGAACGACCTTTTATATGAGTAGCGATTGCGGATGCTGCCGATAGGAAGAGACTGAAGCACGCCGCAATGGAAACGCATTATTGTGTTGTAACCATTGCGGTGCAGACTCTGGGTAATTGGGGTTCGAAAGATAAAACTTTAATTGCGGAAAGTGGTCCCCAAGTTAGTGACTCCTGACTTTGCTATTTTTAGTAATTGAGTCTATTTTTGATTTTCTTCCGATGAAATTTCTTCGCGGATAACAAGAAAGTTAATTTTTTTTTTTGGTCTTGTCGTAAAGAGTAACAGTGATGATTCGGAAGGGGTTGTTCCCATAAAATGTAACTTCTTTTTGCTATTTGATAAGATAAAACAAGAATTGGATAATTCAGCATGTCAAGAATTTGTCACGACTTACGTCAGTCCAGCAAGTCAAGAATAAAGTTTTTGATAAAGCTGATATTTATTAAACTAAAACCAGCCACGCTCAAATATAGATAGCATATTGATAAGCTAAAAAAATTACAATCCCTAACTTCCACATTCACCATTCGACATATTCCCTTACAACTAAAGGTAGTAGTCTCCAAACATTATTTTTTGTTTATAGCACTTTTTTCTTGGTGCTTTGTGATGATGTGATAAGCAACAACGCAGCGACTATTGGCAGTGGACATCTTAGAACCCCGATGGGAAGCTTCTTACATGCCTGAGCCACCCTGCTAACTACCAGCATCTTTTGAATCCAGCGGCCTTCAGGTCGAAGTCCTGTTATTCATAAGTGCTATGCAAACCTGGGTCGGTCTGTCTGCTGTCTTGACGAGATGTAGCTCCCCAACTGCTAGAAGACTTAATAGGTAATAAAATTAGGTAACTATTAACGAGTTTTCCAATTTGCGTAGTAAAGGTATGTGCTGGACAGTGTTCTATATTTTCTAACAAATCCTAAGCTAGGTTTGACCGACACGCGCCTACTTCGAGTTTCTGGTTATGAGCTTACCGTAGCCGTCCTCATTGCCAAAAGTAGCATGCACCACCTTTGATTTGGGGAGAGGAGAGATTGAAGGCAGCACCACATACAGGCACAGCATTTACACATTGATACCTATGGGCCGCGGCGGTGACAGGCACTAACTTTCAGGTAACCCATCCGACCAGGTAAAATGCTGCGCATCTTTTTAATTGAATTTGCATAAAAATATGAAAAACTGAAATTCAGGTAAAACCGATTGAACTATAGCCGATCCCAAATAATATTGGGAATAAGGCTAGGAAGAAGGAAGGCATGAAAATATGAGATATCGTTGTTTTTCACTTTAACCTATATATGTTATCTCTATATACCCACTCTTTCACGTCACATTTTTATAATGGCTTTCGTTAACCACAAGTAAACAAGCATTAAGATAAATGAGTTGAAACATAGTCTACGAGCAATCATAGTTGGGTGATCTTGAAACTGTGCGAAAAATGTGTTTAATTATTTATGTACATAATCCAAGCCTATTTACACATAATTTGACAACTACTACTACTTTTAAAATTAGACGCGTCTTCCAACCTAGTTCATAGTGGATCTTATCAGACGTAAATAAGAAGATCCAATGATCGACCTCGCGGTACGTCAGGAGCTACTAGCAGCATACGTCACGGTGCGGGACGGGTGATAATGCAATTACAAGCAGTAATCTGTGGCGAGTACGTGCCGGGAAGAGTCACTCGTACAGCAGACATGCGTGGAAGCACTGCGGGGCTAGCCGACACTCTCGCGAGCGGGTCGCGCGCGCACGCCGCTCTGCTGGAAGCGGCAGATGCGTTATTCGCCAGCATTGTGGTCGCACCTGGCGTCGTCACGTACTGGAAGTCTTCATGGACGCTCATGGACATTTACGTGCTACCAGACAATCCTGTAAGCAGTGCCGCCGCGTCTGCCTCGTTCGGACTGTTGTGTAGTCTCTTATTTTCCGTGTTTCAAAGTCAGTTGAGTAAACATCTGAGTCCTGAACGAGGAAGGTTAACTTATTACGTGCTGTCGCGGCTGTGTACGTATATCGCGGGGGTTGCGTGTGTTGCTGCCTGGCGAGGGGTGTGGAACCTTCTGAATGAGTGTACCGGGGATAGTGCGCGGACGCTGTTGTCTACTACGGCAGCGGCCACGCTCTCGCTGGCGGCGCTACGAGCTCTTCGGAACATTTGCGCCGCGCCATTTACCGTAGCTGTGGACTCACCACAGGACTATTTCGACGTACCCACCATGTTCCGTACGGTTGGTAAATCACACTAGACATATGTATGTTTTCTGGCCATTGTGACCTTACGTCAAACAAGAAGGCATGTCCAACACTGTAGAACTCTGCCGTTAAATTTGATTTTTATGCTCTAGTTCAAGTTTGAAATTTTGGCAATTCGAATCAAACACAATTTTTCTAAAGTATTATCTACTAATGCTATAACGCAAACCACTGTAAGTCTTTAAAGGACGTATTCGAACAGACCTGTTTACCTAGTAGATATTTCATCTATTTTTTTCATAATTTTCTTTCACAACTTAGTTTTTTTTTTCGTGAGAAAAGTTGAGATAAATATATTATGCAAAAAAATTAGTTACAACTCTAACTTGGAGCTAAATTACTGAATTATTATCACCTCTGCAACACATCCGCAACGATCTCTGTTGAATGAAGCCCTCATAGCAGAGTGGCCATAAGTGATTGGAAACAATCACCAAGGGTAAGCAACGTGATCAGTGCCTAGATGGGTGACAGTTTGCGGCATGATATATCATGAGCATTTCCGTGATTCGGAGGTCACGTTAAGCAGTCGGTATCGGTTGTTATCATAAGATAACAAACGTAAAACTTAGTTGGAGGCCTTCGGGAGGTTTAAAAACATCCAACGGAGTGATTACGTAGCCACAACGTGTCTTGCCAGTACTCAAACCGCATTCGACTGGCGTGGGAACATATGGCTCTCCCTCTTAAGAGGAGACTCATGTCCAGCAGTGGGACTTTATGGGTTATTGATAATAAACAAATAGGTAGAGATAAATACTATTGAAAAAAGTATTTTTAAACAGTGTATCTTTATATATATAATTCTTCTGTGAGTGTGTATGTCACTGAATTTCTCTCAAACGACTGGACCGATTTTGATGAAAATTTTTGTGTGTGTTCAAGGGGATCTGGGAATGGTTTAGATTCGCAATTGGACCCGGTAGGTGGCGCTGCGATCAAGTTCTGGAATTTTAAAGTTGGGCGGTACGAAGTTCGCTGGGTCAACTAGTATGAATATAAAATATTCTTTAAGAATCAAAGTATGTCCATGCTAAATTTAATTAAAATAGGTTTAGCGTTTTAGCCGTGATAGCGTTCCAGATAGACAGAGTTACGGTCGAATTTATGTTATTAATATCGATATAGGATTTAATCAATTTCCTCCTCTTACAAATGTTCAAGTTCAACAAACTCTTAAGCCTTACCTACACTCGAGTTTATTAAAGTGCATAACGCGACCAGCTGATCGTATTAGTTTGGCTCATCGTTCCTGTGTCTACACCTAGATAACTATCCAGTTGATTCTAAAAATAGAATACCCTATGTGTGTTTACATGCGATTTTAAACGCAATACTCATCTCTGAATAAAGTCACTACTCTGCAGTAACTTTGTATGTAACGTACGTTTCACGGATATACCGCTGATCCGAATGAATGACGGTATAGACATAAATTGGGACTTGGAGAAGAACGTTGCCTAATTTGTGTCTCTATAACCTATATATACGCTAGCGTCCGTGTGGTGAGGGATTAAGAATACAAAGTGTCACCACCCCTATTCATTCCATGGGTGTCGTAAGAGGCGACTAAAGGAACAAAATAAGCAGCTAACATCACTGCCAAGAGAAGGAAAACTTGAAACAAACCCTTTACGAACCCGTCTGGCCAGCGTGGTATTGTAGGCCAAAACCTCCTTTCTAAGGAGAGGCCTATGTCCAGCAGTGGACTGTTAAAGGCTGTTGATGATTGATGATGATGACGCTAGCGGAGTACTACAAATGTCACTATTGTAGAGTAATATCACTTGTTATATTGACTGTTGGCTGTAGTGTCATTTTAAAACTTATGAGATACTAGCTTTCGCCCGCGGCTCCGCCCGCGTGTATGTCGGTTATCGCGGTAAAAAGTAGCCTATTTCCTTTCCCAAGTTCAGTTCTATCTTCATACCAAATTTCATGAAAATCGGTTCAGTGGTTTAGGCGTGAAAGCGTAACAGACAGACAGACAGAGTTACTTTCGCATTTATATTTGTAGGGATAGATGTGAATTTTCAAATTCAAAACTAGCTTCTGCCCGCGGGTACGCCTGCATGTAAGTGGGATATTGGGGTACTCATTTCTCGGGTTATCGCAGTAAAAAATAGCTTATGTTTATCAGTATCTAGACTATTTGTGTAATTAATTTAATTTAAATCGTTTCAGTAGTTTTGGCGTAAAAACAAACAGACGGACACAGTTATTTTCGAATTTATAGTGTCAGTATGGATTAACATGAATTTTTGTCCACACCGCTTCTAAGTCTAGGCTATCAGGATTTCGGAACTGATATAATATAGGCAGACGAATGTAGTTCCGGTCTTCAAAAAATATTAATTACTAGCTTACGCCCGCGGCTCCGCCCGCGTGTATGTCGGTTATCGCGGTAAAAAGTAGCCTATGTCCTTGGCCAAGTTCAGTTCTATCTTCATACCAATTTCCTCAAAATTGGTTCAGTGATTTAGGCATGAAAGCGTAACAGACTGACAGACAGACAGAGTTACTTTCGCATTTATAATATTAAGTAGGGATTATTGTTAAGATCATTTACACCTCCATAGATCTACATTATTTTTTATTATATTTCTAAACTACGAGTTGTTCACTAGGCTTTCGTAGACCATACATACACATAAGTACGTAAAATTATTATTTTGTGTTTCTTTCCTAACAAGAAAAGTCGCAATATGCTTATTTAAACGTTTTTTTTGAGTATACGCATTTTATATTTCACCGCACCTTCAATAAATTACTTACAAGAATTGTCTACGATAATTTATTGATAAAATAAAAATTGCTCCGCCCTTCTACGAATCAATCAAGTAAATGTATGGTAATTTGTTTACATTAATCATACAAACAATACATAATTATGAATAATATGATTGCTTAGCAAATAACAACATTCTTTTATGGGTATTCTGTGGGGAATCATCACAATTATAGGTGATTTAATATATTAATGAAGAAACCAGCTCCGGGCTTAGGGTTGGGCGACACGTGATGCCGCCCGGGGCGCTAAGTCCTCTCATCTCTCTCTTATGAAATATTAAAAAAAAAGTAAGATATTTTCTATTTAATTTTGTATTGTATGTTCTGTCTATATTACTTATTTCTACATCTTGATAATAGAGCATAACTGGAATTTCAGGAAACTTTTACATTTTTAGAGATACCTTCTTTTTCTTCCTAGCCTTTATTCCTAAGATTATTTGGAGTCGGCTACTAGTTCAACCGGTTTTACCTGAATATCAGATTCTCCACGAAACCTCCGAAACCCTAAGGGAGGACTGAAATTCGATGGTTGAACTAGTTGACAGTTAATTTGAGGGCACTGACTTCCCAATAACGATTGCTATAGATGTTCATGACAACCGGCACCGACGGCTTATCGTGCTCTCTGAGGCACGGGCGTGGGCGGCATTTCTGTTAGACAAACCTAACAACACTTTTGGCCCGATCCGGGATTTGAACCCGAGACCTTTTTATCCGCAGTCGCATACGCTAACCATACTAGACCAACGAGATACAGAATAAATTCAGGGATACACAAATATAATAGTACGTATCAGCAATAGTTTCATTATATTCAAACTGCTCGTATAAAATGATTCATCAACAACTCATTACGTCCCACTGGTGGTATTGGGTCTCCTCTCAAGAGAGGGTTAAGGCCATACGTCCCCACGCTGGCCAAGTGCGGGTAGGGGACTAGCAAGACACATTGTGGCTACGTAAATCTTGCCGTTGGATGTTGGAAGCCGCCCGATTCCAACTAAGCTTCATGAGAGTTATCCCATGATAACAACCGGGACCGACCGTTTAGCGTGACCTCCGAATCACGGTAACGCTCATAACATACCACAAACGATCTCCCATCTAGATTCTGACCGCGCCGTAGCTTACCCTCCGTGATTATTATTAATCACCTACGGCCTTGGCTTTGAGTGCGTCCACTGAAAATGAATAACTTATGATATTTGAGTACCTAGGTGTCTGTATTAAATTTTGAAAATATAAGCTTGAATTTACAAAATAAATTAAAGTCCCGTATGGTCTATGCGCATGTGAGATGATCAAAAAAAGATGAAAGTTAATTTTATTTCTTCTTGTTATCATTTTTTTCTAACAGATACACGCACTTACCTTTAAATTTAATTTAAATTTCCTTTTCCAAAATGTCTAACTGACAACTTCTGAGGTATTTGGTATCGAATGTTTTTTCATAAATGGCAGGTTCATATATGTACAAGGCGGAGACATAGATACATCACCATTTATTTGTAGAGGTCACTTTAAGGTTTCCAGAACACTATTGTGTATAAATTGTTACGATCCTCTACGTTTACTATTATAGTTATATCATAATCTAAATGTACTGAATACGGAAGCTTCGAGAATATTTATGATGAGCACTGACAATAGAATTTATAATCCACAAATATTTGCAGATCAAACAAACATTTGGTCGGACCCGGCTATCGCACCCGAGACCTCTTGATCTGCAGCCGCATACACTAACCAGTTGACCAATAATACAGAATCGATTAGGGAATTACTAAATACTTTTGTACTGATAATATTCTGAATAATAACACAGAATACATAATAGTACCCGTACAGAAGACTCACTCCGAAAAGTAAATTAAAGAAATAGGGACCCTTGGTGTCTTAACATTAAGTTCAATTTAGATTGCACAGCGCCGAAGCACCTACGATTATATTTACCTACAATTGCGTCTCTTTCTATCGTGTAACTCTTATCTGTTCTGACGAACGTGACGCTTATCGTGCGTAGGCGACAACCCACCGGAATGGCCTGCCGGGCAGGCAAGCGGCCGACTGTCGATATGTAGCTTTTGCCTCAAATTACCCTACTTTCTAATCAGAGGTTTATGTCCAGATCGTGACTGTTAAAAGCTATTGATGATGATGATATTATAGGTGTTTGATGATTTGTTTTTAGTTAGCAACAAACCCCTCAGTGGCTATCATAATGAGTAGATGCTCTTGCTGGAGAGCACGCTCTACACGTCACTATGCTCGAACATCACATCTGCTCATAGTCCTAGGACTGATGGCCGATATTGTGAGACCAAAAAAAAGAAAAAAAAATGTTATCCAAAATCTTTAAGAGAGACGCCATTATTTAAGTACATGATCTTAAAACCTTATTTCCAAACCCCTGATTAAATCTTGTCAATCTTGTTTCTAAAACAGCAATGTAACCGCTGTTATTATTTACAGAACAGCCGAGAGACGATGCTGTACATCCTAGACTGCATATTCTCAGTGGCAGTGGTGGGGTCTCTCGTCGTGTTCGTGTGGCGAGGATCCTGGGCCTTACTAGACATATTCCTGTTCCCTGAAGACGTGGTGAAGTCCTGTTGGACGTCACTGGTAAGTCATTTTTTGTTTTTAACTTTGTACATTATTATTGTTTCGTTTCTTTAAAAAACTACGCGCATTATGAATATATATTGTATCGTATATTCCGTGTGGTGACGGATTAAGAATACAAAGGTCACCACCCCTATTCATTCCATGGGTGTCGTAAGAGGCGACTAAAGGAACAAAATAAGCAGCTAACATCACTGCCAAGAGAAGGAAAACTTGAAACAAACCCTTTACCAACCCGTCTGGCCAGCGTGGTATAGTAGGCCAAAACCTCCTTTCTAAGGAGAGGCCTATGTCCAGCAGTGGACTGTTAAAGGCTGTTGATGATGATGATGATTGTATCATAGGGTAATACCCTACAAACGAGTTGTTTAGAGCTTTAGAGTTTTAAGAGGTCACCACGTCGCTTTCTATTGCGCCGTGTGTTGTGAGTTTGCAAGATCCACAAATTGTTGTTCTGAGTCTGTGTTCTTTGTCTTCTATCATTTATTTTTGTAAAGACACCCACGACACAAGGTGTAAATTCCTAACGCAAGAGTTGTCTTTTAAAAAGTAAAACAAAACAATACGTCTTCATCATCAATACCTTTATTAATAATAGACATACTCGTAAACCACTCCATAAAATTTGTCTATATAGTATATATTTAATAATAATAATAATTCTATTTATTCCTTAGACATTTCTTTACAAACGGGAGGTCTCCTTTCAAGTACAAAATATTTGTGACAGGAGACCTTATCTTCAGCAAAGTTAACAACACAAGGTTATGAATGATTCAAACATTAATTACAAATTACAACACTTACTTTTCAATATCATTATAATTTAATATGATAAGCCATTCTCTTAATGTTTTAAACACAGTTTTTTAATTATTTCCGAGTATATTTAAGACTTTGTTTGCACCATTGTACAAATGAACTACCGGTCCAATGAATAGCCTTTTAAATACATGTTTAGTAGTGCTTTACTATATCACACTGACCAGAGGAATTTGTAGAAATAGAATTTATTTTAAGCATTCATTTTCTCCATGGTGCAGATGAGCTGTATAATTTGTTGCTATAGTAGCCTATAACGACACCCACGCCTCGGTATGAAGAGGTATGAACACACGCCGTTTTGTTAATTTATAACACAATTTGTGAACTTTAAAAGTAATGGTGACGGATTAAGAATACAGAGTGTCACCACCCCTATTCATCCCACGGGTTTCGTAAAAGGCGACTAAGGGATAAACTACGCAAGACAACATCAATGCCAAGAGAAGGAAAACTTGAAACCGACCCTATAACAACCCGTCTGGCCAGCATGGTATAGTAGGCCAAAACCTCCTTTCTGAGGGGAGGCCTATGTCCAGCAAGAGACTGTTGAAGGCTGTTGATGATGATGATGATGATGAAAAGTAATTTCGCTTAATAACTGTACTTTACATTAAATTTATTTCCCGTCTCCATCTTTTCTACGCAGCTTCTTAACAAAACAAAATGAACTTGTTGAATAATTATAATTTGTTACACAATAACGTTTTGTTGTAAAGAACAGTATTATTTATAGAGGATCCCTAATGTGGTTGGTTTTGTTGACCAATTTCACACACGATCGTACTAAATTGAGTAGAGGCTGCGCATAGGAACTTGATTACCGATGAATTACTAAACATATGCAAGCATATACAAATTCCACATAGACATTGAACTATTGTAAATTAAATAACAATTTAGTCTTAGCCAAGTTGCCCTAGGTCTTGCCCTACAAACAATCACCAAGGGTAAGCAACGCATGGTTAGTACCTGGAATGGTGAACGTTAGTGACATGATATGAGCGTCTCTCGTGTTAAGCTTTCCGGTTGTTATCATAGGATGGTGAAATTTATTGGAGGCCTTCGGAAGGCTAAAAAATATCCAACGGCAAGATTATGTCGAAACAAAATTGTCTTGACAGTCCCTAGCCTCGAACTAGGCCAGCGTGGGGACGTATGGTCGTAACCCTCCCCTGAGAGGAAACAAAAACCCATCATAGGGATATTGTTGTGATTGTTGCTGATTGAATTAATAACCGTGTTCCTAATAACACACAAACATACGTCCTGGGTGGTAACAAAACTCACGGTTTAACGTACTAATGTAATTATTTGAGATGAGAGTGCGTAGGCTCACAAGTATATAGACAAGTCTTAAAATAAATAACATTTAAATGCCTACTATGTTTTATGATTTTTTATCATCTTTTCTTAATATTTTAAGCTTATGGATTTTAGTGGTAGTTGCTGTTAACAGTTACCTAAATATATTCCATACGTCAGAGCAATATAATACATCCATTATTTAGTTTTATTAACAAGAATATTTTGGGCTGAAAATCTCACGTAGTATTATCGCACTCAAAGTTTTCAAACGTATTGCAGCGCGTTGTAGTTTAATTATTTTCATTTTAAATGAGCTGTCTTTATGCCATCCTGATTTCGAGCGAAGCACATTAGTCAAAAAATATTTCGTATATCTTACACACAACACCTAGATTGTGTTGTGTGTAAGATAAGTTTAGACTCTAAGCCCCAAATTAGAGTCTAAGCTCAGCTTAGAGCTTCTATTATGGGTACTAGACAACTGATATAAATACATAAAGATACTTCTTTTGTAAATACTTACATTGAAAACACCCAAACTCCGAAACAAATATTTGCGGTTAACAAACATTTGGTCTGACCCGGGAATCGAACCCGAGACCTCAAGCTCAGCAGTCGCATATAATCCCATTGCGCAACCGAGGCAGTCAACAATATTGTTCAATAAACGTACAACATTGCTGACAAGTCTGTTTTGAAAAGGACAAGGTAGAAATAAATTTTTAGCCGAACAAAGGTTTTAATTTAGGTTATCGCTTAAAAGTCGAAATTGTGGTGGAGTACTCAAGTAATTGTAGTAATATATCTTAGTTGGGAACGAAAACTATTTATAACCGAACCAGAGTGTAAGAAAACCAGCGTGAAGTGTGTATTCGCCGTTGCCAGGTCAAATTTTAAGATAATTTTTTGTAGGTACTAAAAAAATACATGAAATTTTGGGTGAAGGAGGGGGAGGTGGTTACTTTTTAACCTCACCACGTGTCATCAAGGGAGGGAGGGGTTAAAAATGCTAGTAAACCTTCACGTGATTAATGGGCTGCCTCTAAGCCAGTTTAGTTGAGGAAATCTGCAATTAATTCACATTACCAAAGTCGATTGAAGATATCTGTAAGGTCATGATTAGGCTGTTCCATATGTGCTAAATCTTTCCCAAGTTTCTGGTAAAGTCGGCAAACATATCTTGCATATTCAATTTAACTTGTTACAACCTACTAGTGGTCGCCGAGTGGTCCAACTTCGACCATAATTAATTTGAATTATAAAATATGGAGGCTCTATTGTCAAAGTCAACAATATGTCTTCTATAGGTAATTGATCACTGATTTTGCCAAAGCTACACGACAATGTTAATTTGACAAAAGAGTATCTATGCGTGTGTGTGCGCGTGAACGAAATTCTTTTGAAATCTGAGAACACGTTTTTATTAAACACTAGTCGAGTCCCGCGGTGTTGCCCGTAGTTGTTGTTGTACATCGTGAGTAACCTAAGTTCCTCTTTAGGTCATCAGCGGCCCAGCCAGTTCCGTCAGTTCAGAGATTAGCCGCAACAAACAGACAGACAGACAATCAAAAAAATTTAAAATTACCTTTTTGATGTTAGTACCGTAAATACTTTGATATGCATTTGATATGTATAATATGTATGTATTTACAAAAAAAATGTATGTTTATATATTTATATCAGTTGTTTAGTACCCATAACACAAGCTCTGCTTATCTTGGGACTAGATGTGTTGTGTGTAAGATGTCCAAAAAATATTTATTTATTTATTTATTCATTTGATGTTACACACAGACATTCTAATTTCTTGTAGGTACTTGTATAGATCACTTTTAATTGACATCATTACACGCTATTTATTATCCTCACCTTTATATATATATATATATCAATCGCACCCAAAGGAGTCGATTACAAACATACAAATGTTCGTAATCGACTCCTTTGGGTGCGATTTTGACCCACTTTAAACGGCCAGATTTCGTTCAAACTTTGTAGATTTATCGAGGACCGATGACAATACACTAATTTGAAAAAAAAAATGTTTAAACAAATTATTTTTTTTTAGTATTCCTTCGTAAAAAAAATAGTTTTAAAAAACGAAACAAACACGCTTTTAAACTAAAAAGTAGTTTTTTTTTTACTATTTAGTTTAAAAGCGTGTTTGTTTAATTTTTTAAAACTATTATTTTTTCGTTCATAATTAGTTCAGAATCTAAAGTCGAAAAGTGCTACCTTACTCAAATGTTTCGATATAAAGCTGGTACATTTTCCGCAAATGGGTCATAACGAGATACTGAGTCAGTGACCACTTACGAGCCCGCAATTGGGACCTTCCTCTGTCGCGTCTTGTGTCCCCCAACTACACACACAAACTGTCACTATTGGATTTTAACTCAGTACAAATTAGGACGTAGGGATCGTAAACAGTATTGTACCTTTAGCAAAAGTATACATATATATAAATAAATCAAATTGGAGTGTCTGTTTGTTATAAAAAAAAAATTACTAAATGCATTTCAAAGTTAAATCAGTACTTACATGCATCACGATTAACAGCAATGAACTGAAAAGAGAAAAACAATATCATATCATAATCTTTATATATATAATTCTTGTGTGAGTGTGTATGTCACTGAACTTCTCTCATACGACTGGACCGATTTTGATGAAATTTTTTGTGTGTGTTCAAGGGGATCTGGGAATGGTTTAGATTCGCAATTGGACCCGGTAGGTGGCGCTGCGATCAAGTTTTGGAATTTTAAAGTTGGGCGGTACGAAGTTCGCTGGGTCAACTAGTTTCTATATAAAATTGGTCCGACTAATGCATTGCGTTGAACGCTTACTAAACACTTTAGAAATAATATAATAGTAATAAATATTTCGGACATCTTACACACAATATCATCTAGTCTCAAACGAAGCAAAGCTAGTATCATGGGTACTAAACATCTGATTTATATACATAAACATACTTTTTTGTAAATACAATACAACAGTGGACTACGATAAGCTGATGATGATGATCATGATGATGACATATTTCATAATTCCAAACTAGTAATTTGAGTATGTCTTTAGTCGATGTTCCTATAAGAAAGGACACAGATAATATTTCACGTGACCGACAAAATGCTCAATGTCGTCGTCTTGTAGTCGTTTAACATTTTAAACAGTACTTACACAATTATCCAATGAACTTGCTATTCTTAGCTTTGTGTGCATAAATGTAAAGATGTTAGTGTTCATTATAAAAGAAATGTCTACACGCTTTATTATATTAAAAGTCCAGTAAACGTCACGAATGCCTATGTCCTAATTTTAAGACATATGTTCTGCGGTGCTACCAGAAATTATTATTTTTAATCGTGAGTAAGACCCCGGACTGAAGCTAGTTAAGTTACTACTTATGTCATCATCTATCTCTACAGCCATTCCACAAGCTAGCCAAAACAGAGACATACAAAAATTTTAAAAATGGTTTTTTGATGGAAGTATCTATATACTTTCATATACATTTTGGAAGAAATTATTCATTTGATATTACAAAGAGAAACTTAAATTAGATTTTCTAGATATCTATTAATAAATAATCGCGCCAATAGTTGTAGTAATGGGAACAAAATCATTCACTTCCTCAGTTAAAGAAAGTAAGAAAAATGTGATGTTTTGTCACAGTATTTAAAATCCTCCAAGTCATTATGTGCTACTGAGGAATAGTAACTCCGTTTGCTTATAAACTATTATATTTCATATGTTGATATCCTAGTATTAGTGTTTAAAACTGACTGACTAACTGACTTTGCCTTCTTGCTTTGGCAGTCAGTTTTTAGGGTTCGGAAGTTTATGACTCGGAACCCATTCAGATTCGTCATGTGGACGGACAAACTTGTTGATTGTTACATTGTAAGTAATCCTTCGCGTACTATTAGTTTGTTGGAGTATTATCTATTGTGACGGCCCCTGGCTCGACCCTAGTCTGAGTGAAGTAAGTAATAGTTCGTTTGGAGGAGTTTTTATTCTTAAAGGCATCATTCTACAGAGAGATTTGTTAGGATAGTGCCCCGCCTCGCACTATCTTGTGAGACACAGCCTAGTGACACGATGTCTCTCCACTGGCTTTAAAGGCCTGCCGCGAACAAAGGGAAGCTAGAAGTGATTACGTACAAGTTAAATACATTCTAATTGGTTCATTTTCACGCTATCTTCCGTTGTGCACTCAAGACTTGAGCGCACTAACTTTCCTCAACTCGGAGAACTGTGAAGCAGATATTAAGACATCATACCAGCCTGGTCCGAGTCGCATTAAGACTATGCTAAACGTAGACCGAATCACATCATAAACGGCTCTCTCGTACATACGTTCCAGCACATGAACTGATTGTCCAGTCATGTGAACTGATTCTCCAGGGACACGACTACTATAAAGGCTTAATTTGCCCACTGAAACCCCGAGTATCCAAACTTTAGCACCCCAAACTCAAACGCACAGCACACACATCTTACACACCACCTCCGTATAAAACTATACAAAGATAGATTACCGAAAATCATTCGAACGCAAGCAAGAAAGCCAGAGGATCAGTCTGGATTCCTCACTCATTCAAACGTCGGTTATCCACTCTGCAAGCCTTATAAAGGGGCCTCCACATTCTTCTCACTCAATGGTACCGATAAACCAATTAAAGTGTAGATTACTTGAAATAATTCAATAACTAATAATTACAACACTCAGACCGAAATACAAGTAATTACATTTATCCTAACCCTATAAATACAAATTGGAAATAATAGGCACGAACTCACCTGGGTTTCTCCAAAGCTAACGTATTTCAACTTACTCAATAAAAGACTTATCTACTCGACTGCTCTACCGACCGCGCAAGTGACTTCTCCTAGCTCCGTTCACCTCCGCCGCTTTCAGCCGAATGTCCCTAAGTTCAAGACCGCGTCATACACCAAAACTGCCCGACTACCTGACTTATCCCTTTTTTTTTACAATCACAGTATCAATTGGCTTGTCAAACTGTAAACTTTTAATAGTTTATGTCTTACAGATGTTTGAAGTACCATTCAGAGGTCCTCACTCAAATGTTTTTACAGAATTCATTTAAGGATGCAATAAATTTGCTTTATAAGGGTCAAACCCCTTTTTTTTGTGGATAGTAGTGACGCGTCCACTTGTCGCATTTGGAAGTAATAAATAAGTTTCTATATTTTAATATTGTTGTGAAGGCGAGACTATCACACTATATATATAGTATCTATAGTATATATATATCAAAACGTGAAGCATAAACGTTGTACCCTTTTTATGAAAATTGCGTGAACGGAGGAGTATGAAAATATACAAACTTATAGTTTCATCATCATCATCATCATCGTCAATAGCCTTTAACAGTCCACTGCTGGACATAGGCCTCTCCTTAAAAAGGAGGTTTAACTTATAGTTTATGTGGAGGAGAAGTGCAGGAAGCATTTTTTAGGGTTCCGAAGTTTATGACTTCGAACCCTTATAGATTCGTCAGGTCCGTCTGTCCGTCCGTCCGTCCGTCCTCGACTTACCGTCCAAACGGTAAGTGCTAGAAAGATGAAACTTTGCATGAATATGTGTTGTAATTACGTCGACAAAGTGCTATAATAAAATTATGAAAAATATTTTTATTCGGGGTACCTCCCCTACACGTAAAGTGGGGATGATATTTTTTTCTCGCAGCTACCCCATCGTGTGGGGTATCATAAGATAGGTCTTTTAAAAACAATATAGGGTTTTTAAGACGATTTTTTGATTTAGGTATCTGTTCGCGAGATATTCCGCTTTAAAGGCCACTTTTTTGTAGAAACAGGGCGTCCGGGGGGGACCCCTCTAAAAGCTAAACGGCTGTCTCGAAAAATCTGGAAAACTTCGTGATGGTGGTCCATATAATAAACTTTGAAGGAAAACCATAACGGATTAGATGACTTTGTTAGTTCAGGAGGCTTAACTTGTAAAATGCGCTCACTTGGAAAACGTCATACAAAATTAACGCATACGTACATATACGCAACTAAAATCATTACTTCACTGAATTGAAAGCAATGAAAACAAAACCAAAATAATTGATCGAAAGCTGCTGAAGTACAAATAAAACCATTAGTAGCGTCTGTCATAGTTCTACGAAACGCTTTCCTTACTGTACACGTGATGTTGATAATTGCTCCACGTGGATATACCGGATAAAACTATTCCTGGTCTTGAACGTGAACTCCAATTGCACTTCCTGAAATTATAACGTTTAGCAAGCAAATTACATATCTTGAACATCGCTATTTATGGCCCATGACATTACAGTTTTCCTTATTACGCGTTGGTGATGCGAGTATGATAAAATAGCTTAATTTACTTAAGGACTTTGTCGGATATGAGACGATTTCCTGAGCTTGATAAATGATGATTTATCTCTTGAACGAATGGCAATCACGGTAGTTCAACCTTTAAATTGGTTCTTGAATAGCCAAATGGTAAAGGTCAACCCAAATTGGTCAGTAAACATTTTCATTGATACAAACATACTCCCCGAATTCAATCGTTCCAATTATTTTCGCTAAAAGCACATCAAATGCTTTTGATACAAAGTCACTTTCAATATGCCGCAATCTGGCGAAATTATTATGTCAAGGTTTTCTTGATGGAATCCATGAGTAGAATCCAGGAAGATTATTTTTATAGATTATTATTATTTCTCGCAACTCCAAAGAGTTACCTATTAGCCCTCAGCGTGCCTATGAAGGTTAGAATCCTAGAACCTTGTCATAAAAGTGTTAATGATATAATATATAGGTTCTCACATTAAATACACGAATGATACAAGTATGTAATATATACTATTCACATGAAGCTTTTAATAGTCCATATTATCTGGATATAGGTGGGTCTTTCTTTGAGAAGAAGTTTTGTACATGGTTTGATACAAGTTTTTGGAGGTGGAAGTGCCCGCCGACGTTTATCGACGAACGGTTGACTTCCGGGCGGAGAGTGGCTTTCGGACTCGATGGCTCGTTGTTCCTTCCGGCTGGATACTCTAAGTGCTGACTTCGAAGTCGTGGAGACATTCCAGCCGGTCTTCTTCGAGTGGGTAGGGCGACAGTACAGGACCCTTTTCCTCCGGCTGACGGAGGTCCTTTCCGGGTATGGCTTACAAATGCGGGTTGGGGACTCGCAAGACTCATTGTGGCTACGTAAATTTTGCCGTGTAACAGTTTTTTTTTACTTTTTACTAAACGCATATGAAAGTAAATGCAGTATTCATCAAGAATTCATCTGCCTCTGTCTATCTTTCTGTTTGTCCCGGCTAATCTCTGGAATGGCTAGAACGTTTTTGACGGGGATTCCACCGACAGATAGTTGACGATATAAGGAGCTACTTTTTCTTTTAATAGCTAGCCCAGAAAAGTTACCGGTAGTTTTATTGTATATTTACAACAACACTGCAGACAGCTTGTTATGAAAAAAGTAAAAACAGTCAAAACTCGATAATTTAATACTAATAAAACTCTTCCTTCCTGTGCCGAGCAATCAAAAACTGGAACTCCCTACCAGCTCATGTGTTTCCTTCCTACTATGATCCCGGGTCCTTCAAGCGGGGCGTGAAGAAGCATCTGACTAGGCCGCCATAGTGTGGGTCACCGTGTTGCATTGTCCACATTGGTAATGAGGACGGTGGCCACCACTCGTGGATTCTGCTTGTGCTTTCCATCAGGCTGAGCAGAGTCATTTTGGCAGCATTAAATAAAAAAAAATAAAAAATTAATATCTATGTAGAAATCGAGCCAAACTCTAGACGAATCAAATAAACAGTCCTTCCTTAACATACAATGTCTTTATTTGTCAACAGATAGTCGGCTACGCCATCGTAGTGGTGACCTTCGCACTCCAAGCGCCAGTTCGCTGGGCGGCAGCCAGGATGCATGGAGCACCCAGACTGTTGCTAGCAGATGTGTACCACCTAATCTCCTTCATCGCGACGGTGAACGTGTGGCGGGGGGTGTGGGGACTGCTCGATGTTTATTTCTTTCCTGGTAAGTGTTCAGCCATAGGTACATAGACTTAGGGCTACACAAGGCCTCGGAACGGATGGGACTACCCATAGTGTATTTTTACGACACAAAATAGTCTGTAATGTTTTTGCGGCGGGATATCTTCACACATATATACTTAATACATTTTAGACTCACACAAAAAAAAATATAAACCGTCACTGTTGCGTATTGCTCTTCCCAACCGTATTGCTCTCATCATCATCATCAACAGCCTTTATCAGTCCATTGCTGGACATAGGCCTCTCCTTAGAAAGGAGGTTTTGGCCTACTATACCACGCTGGCCAGACGGGTTGGTATAGGGTTGGTTTCAAGTTTTCCTTCTCTTTGCATCTATGTTGTCTTGCGTAGTTTATCCCTTAGTCGCCTTTTACGACATCCGCGGGATGAATAGGGGTGGTGAGACATTATCAGATTCTTACAACATTAGTAAACTCTTGGTTAGAAAGGCAGAAAGCTAGAAGAGAAGTAGCTCTTTGTACGGCTACATCTTTTAAACTACTCAACGGACTTTAAAATGCAGTTTTCATCAATAGATAGAGTGATTCAAGACGAAGATTTATATGTTTGTCTGACACGCTTTGACGGCTCAGCCGCTCCACAGGTTTCAATAAAATTTTAGCATGGAGACACTTTGATTTTTGAGAAAGGACATAGACTACTCTCGATAACTGATATACAGGCAGGCAGAGCCACGGGCAAAAGATAGTTATATATATCGGATTAAATGTAACGAAAAACTAGTTTCATAATAGAAATTATCTATTAATCTATATATTTTTCATTCTTCTAGACTCTCCAAAACTCAGCAACTGGAGTTCCCACATCATAAGTCTCGCGTTCTTAATACTCCTGAACTGCTCCAACTCAATCATAGTCCGAGGAGTATACATCGACGCAGAGGAACCAGCGGGAGAATGTGTCGTTTTCCCCTGCCATTATCTCCGGCTATTCTTCCACAAAGAACGAACCAAGAAGAGACACAGAAGAGCTCTTCAAGCCGCAGCTTCTTCTAGAAAACAAGAAGACGCAAGTCTACCTCTACAGATACCTGAAGAGAAAGTATAGCTTGGTGAGATATTGGATACATATAGTTTTAAAGTTGATTTTGAAAGACCTCTGCTATTGTGAGTTTCCTATAAAAGCAAGTGATGATTTTTTAAGTGCTTTTAAAGGGGTTCTTCGACAACATGCTGTTCACAAGTGCATATCTTAAATCTATAGTTGTATATAGTTTTTAAGAAACCAAAAATCATTTGCAGTATACCAACGTGTGAATGAAAGGCAGAATTTATCTTTATCCATCTAGTAATATTATAAATGTGAATGTAACTCTGTCTGTATGTTTGTCGCGCGTTCTGACAATGAAATTTGGTACACAGATAGTCGGAAGCCGGAAAAGGGACAAATACTATTTTTTTCTTTCATAAAGCTAGTTTTGTAAAGATTATGAGACACAAGAGCTACAGAAACTATTTGTCATTTAAATTTAAGATAGAAATGTTCAAAATGAAAAAAAAAAACGAATAATGTCGTCGTCTTTTGTCTTACGTGAGGCTAGAAACGAAATTCAATGATTATTTATTGCGATTTCATATATTTATAATGATTATAAATTGTATAAATGTTCTGAGTGATTTGCAGAAAGGTTAGCAATTAAGTATAATATATAACATAAAATTAAAACTCAAAACTACCTCTGTGCTCGTTTAATTATAAAATTTAGACCCTAATTCCTAAAAACTAAAGTTAAACTAACAAAAGATGAAAACCTAAAGCAATCCCTTAGCCAAGTTGCAAGTCTGTCGTATCTTTACTTTTTCTACAGTCGCTACCGCCTCTATTCTCTTGTATTATTGGCTTATATTTTGAGAATGCAACTTGGCTAGAAATAGATATATTAATGAAAAAGAAATAAGTTTTTTATATATATATTTAAACCTACCAAAGAGACTATACTATCCCTCATGGAAAGCATAAATGAGCCAAGAATAGTGGTCATAATCCTCTTTGCGAAATACTTCTATGTCATAGGGCCTCCCATCTCGATTCACCAACGAAATACGACACAACGGATGCTGTCAGTTTAGGTTGATCTTTTATTCGAGGGTAGAGCTGCCCCTGGTCGAGCCGACTCGTTAGTGATGAAATCATCGTATCTCTAAACCTAAACCTTATATACTTATTTGTTATGTAATGTAATGATCCGACCGATTTCGGCTATGGCGACCACTTCGACCCCTTGTAGGACTTGGCGCTCTTGCGCCTGCCTATATATAGCCGATTTTAGCAGCAAACTCCCTTGCACAAAGTGGGCAAGTGAGCTTAACGCTCTCATGGCAGCGAGTGAACGGGCTTTAAGCTCATCGCGCTTGACATCGAGGTCAGCTAAACGCTGTTCCTCAAATTCGCGGATTCGCATCTTTACAATCTCGCACCATTCCGGTCGCTGTGCTGCCAAACTCTCCCATTTATTAGTTAATAGAAGGAAGTAGAATACCTTGAAAATATATATATATGTTATAGTCCTTACTTAGTAATATAGATAGAAGAATGATATAATTATGTATCAAAACTTGACTGCACGTATTTTGTAGTGGTTTAAGTGATCACCGCTTTCTGTGTGTAATCCACGAATTGATGTTCTGAGTCTGGGTGTTCGTTTAATAAATGTTTGTTAAGTCTTTCGGAATAGAAGACAATTTCTAGACTGGGAGTTGTTTTATGAATAAGAATATACAAAAATCTGAATGATATATTTATATATATATGTTTCCTGCTTAATTTAAAATTAAGTGTTCGTTCTAAGTCAAACTACAAAGAATATTATATTAATGATAAGTATGTAAATACAAAACAATAAACATATAAGTAGTAAGTAATTGAGTTTAATTGTTGAATGATAAATAAATGTATTAATATTTTATCAGTTGTATTATTAATAACTTTAGTTAATGAATTAAAACGATTTACGATGTTGAATGACCGCTTTACAAAATGGAATATCAGAAGATAGTGTTCTGTTATTGTCACATCGAGAATAGATTTAAACTAAATTGTTTAGTTTGAATCTGGCGACGAGTTGGACATCATCCACAACCCGTAACGTCCCACGGCTGGGCGCGAGTCTCCTCTCAGGAGAGGGTTAAGGCCATACGTCCCCACGCTGGCCTAGTGCAGGACAAGATGTAGGTACTTAATCTTACCTTTAACGAGACCAATTGCTTAACGTGACCATCAAAAAAAAGCTCATGGCATCATGCCACAAACGGACACCAATCTAAGTATTGATGAAGAAGAATTGAACAGTTATCGGTCACCGGTAGCTGAATGCTAAAATACCACCGACTTTCTACCAATTCTCAACCTTATTCTTCTTTCCTTCGAATGAAGTTCATAACGACATAACCGATTTTTGCGTAAGCAAAGATCTTCCTGGACAAAAATAGTACATTGTTCACCGAGGGAGGAAATGGACCGATTACTAGCGAGGGAGCAGATTGTGGCCCGAAGGCGCAGCCTAGGGCCACAATACTCCCGAGGTAGGAATGGGACTTTCACCCAAGTGCTACACAGTGCTTTATACTACACCTGTGAGAAACATTCAAAGTATTTTTAAGACACAATTTAGCTTAGAATTTGACCAATATTTCGCGATTCTTATGTTTTTTTTATTCTTCACAAAAGGATGTCAGTGGCACGAAGATTCCATATTTAAATTATATGAAAGCTCCTTGGGCAGGCGCGTGCCATAGATAAGATAACAAATGAGAAATGAAAATTCATACAACTTTCTCTCCCGCTAAAACACGTTAGAAATGGATTTTCATACATTTTTTCCTCCCGCTTATTCAGGTCAAGGAAAAGACTAACGTTCTCTTTTCATTTTTAGGGAATATTGACTACTGTTTCGATCAGGTGTAGTATAATCTAATTTTGGAGGACGTCTGTATTTCTAATTAATTAGATTCCGCAATTATCTTTTTATATAACCCTTAGTTATTCAGTGTAACGTAATTAGGTTATCTCGTATTGCATTATATATGTATTTGAATTGATTGGTCACACGAGTAGCGAAAGTAGATCACATTTCAAACACCATTTCCAATACTGCCCATTACTTTTTAATCATTTATTTGGTAGCTATCTCAAAATCCGCTAATTTTTTTTAATAGTGGCTTCAGTAGTTTAGGAATATTCATCTATGATGTGGATTTCATAAACATACTTGAGGGAAAACCCAGACTCAGAACAACAATTTACGGATCACTCGATACTTTGCGGTCATACAACATAATACTCGATACTTTAAGCTCCTTCTACTGTGTTTATTTGGATACTGTTTTCATCGGCTACTTTATTTAAGATGCAGATGCCATCAGATGTATAGTTGGTTTTCAAATCCACAAAATAAATAAATAAATATTTCGAACATCTTACACACAATGTCATCCAGTCCCAAACTAAGCAGAGCTTGTGTTATGTATTAGTACCCATAACACAAGTTCTGATCTCATCTGACATCTGATATAAATACATAAACATACTTTTTTTAATACATACATGTTGTATTTACACTACCAGAATCCAAAAGAAACATTTTTTTTTTATATATAACGCCTGCCAAGGTGACTTTACTATGCCTGATGGAAAGCATGAGTAAAATCCATAAGTGGGGGTCGCCATACTCACTGCAAATGCAAGCAGTATGGCGAACCACATCATGGCGGCCTAGTGAGATGCTTTTTCACGCCCCGCTTACGCTTGCGGATCACAAAGTCATTTGGTTCGACCCGGGAATCGATCCCGAGACCGCATACGCTAACCTCTAGACTAGTCTAGACCAACAAGGCAGTCAATGGTAGATAGTAGAGCCACGCTGATTTCAGCACGAAAGGGCCGTCCTGACCTGATATTTGTTTCGGAGTTTGGGTGTTTTATATGTATAACATGTGTGTATTTACAAAAAATAAATATGTTTATGTATTTATAGCAGAGCTACTACTACAGAACTATGGGTAGTAATCCATAATACAACTCTGTTTCGTTTAGGATTTAATGGCGTTGTGTGTTAAATGTTCGAAAAAAAAAGATGTTCTAAAAAGGGCCGTGTGAAGAGCAAGGAAAAGCACGAGGAACCGACGACCTGCATGCAGCTATTGATGATTAACAACAAAGAATAGCCTCTAAGTCGCAAAAAAAATATGAAAAATCTTAGCTTAGGTGCTTCTAAACGTCTACACATAAACGAAGAAGACAGACCCATTTTGAAGAGATATTTGAGAGATAATATATCGAATATGTTACCAAGTGAAGTACCTAGTACATTAGAAGTCAATATTGATGAGCCAGTAGTAAAAAAACTTACTTATTTTACTTTTTGTCCATCCAAAATGCATGCAATGCAAATGCGTCGTGCGAAAAATGTAAAAAGTTTTAATATACAGGGTGAATTTTTGAGACGGGACAGTAAGGGTAGGTACCTTAACCGTTATAGTTACAGGAAAATGCTTTTAGGAGACTATCCATATTTTTTTAAGATATTCTGAACTGCACTTACAGATTTTGGAAAAAATGTACAGCCAGCAAGAAAATGGTCATTTTAAACAAAAACTTTTTTTGATGCCAATCGATTCTGTTTCTTATAAGGATCAAAAGTTTCTACTGGACCGACTGAGGTTTGAGTACTAGAAATGTCAGAAATCGCAAAAAACTTTTCCCATACATTTGTACGGTAGTAAATCATTTTAATATGTATTTTAGATACAGACAAACATAACTTTCATTTAGATGATCTACGCAAAATTGTTTAAAATGACCGCCGTTTTAACGAATAGATAAGTCTTGTACACTCGTTTTTGTACTGAGCTAGTAGCAGCCGATAATTTTCTTGGATAGATATAATTTAAAATCCTTGTTAATGCATCTATTGTATTAAGCGTATTTTGTAAATAATAGGAACACAGAATTTGTATTGGTGTAGTACGCAAATAAGCATTCACTGCGACAAGTATCGAGTGGTAATGGTGGAATTTTATAAAGGTACTCTTAATTCTGCTGTGTATAACGACGTCATTTATGAGAATCTCCAAACCAGTTGGATGAATGGAAATAAACTTTTCGCAATTCTGACATTGCGAAAAGTTTATTTTCAGCAAGATGGCGCTCCGCCACACCAGTTTGAATAGGCAGGTCGGGTCACAGTGGATGTCAAATGTGGTACACAAAAAAAATTACAATAGTATTCAGGAGCTGAAAGATGCATTAACAAAGATTTTAAATGAAATCTATCCAAGAAAATTATTATTTCTAAATGTAAGTTATGTTTGTCTGTGTCTCAAATACATATTAAAATGATTTATTTCCTTACAAATGTATGGGAAAAGTTTTTTGCGATTTCTGACATTTCTAGTACTCAAACCTCAGTCGGTCCAGTAGAGACTTTTGATCCTTATAAGAAACAGGATCGATTGGCATCAAAAAAAGTTTTTGTTTAAAATGACCATTTTCTTGCTGGCTGTACATTTTTTCCAAAATCTGTAAATGCAGTTCAGAATATCTTAAAAAGTTATGGATAGTCTCCTAAAAGCGTTTTCCTGTAACTGTAACCGTTAAGGTACCTGTCCTTACTGTCCCGTCTCAAAAATTCACCCTGTATGTATGTCGTGAGCAAAACGTTGAGATGAGACAAAGGTGTTTGTAACTGATATTTGTATATTTTCCTCATATTAGATATGGTAGGTTGTTGATTTTGTATCAAAGAAAATACTGATTATTGTAGAAAAAATTTTTTTGATATGTAACAGTAAGGGGTCATCCATAAATTACGTCACACGAATTTCATGATTTTTTTTGCCCCTCCCCCCTCCTTGTCACAGTTGGTCACATTTGTGAGACTCCCCCCCTCCCTAGTGTGACGTCACATAATTTGCAAATTTACATTTAGAAATCATTGAATGAAAACAGGTTCCGAAATCAGTTTTATTTTCATTTAAATTATTTTTAATTCAAATTAACATCAAATCAAACAATTAATAAAACAAAAATTGATGAATTGTATAAATTAGAGAAAATAATAAATCAAAAAATTTTCAAAGTGCGTGTCAGGTTGCGCATAGAATTGGGTTCTGTGGTCACCAATAATGATAGGTATATTTAAAATCGTGTCCGATAGATAATTGTTAAGTTTACTTAATATTTCTTAATTTTTGTACGAAGTTTTCCAAGACAGTGCATTTTACAAGTTAGACCTGTACAACTCCTGAAAAAAAAAATCAAAACCGCAATAGTTTTCCTTTAAGTTTTAATATATGGGCAACTATCATGAATTTCTTTTAGATTTTTCGAGCCGTTTAGCTTTTAGAGGGGGGGGGGGTTTCCCTATTTTTACAAAAAAAATGCGTTTGAAAGTTGAATAACTCGCAAACGGATAACTATATCGAAAAATCGTTTTAACATCCTCACAATATTTTTAAAAGATCTATCCAATGATACCCCACACTCGAGAAAAAGAAAACATCACCACTTTACGAATAGGGGACGTTCGAAAATAAAAATAATTTTCATATTTTAAGTTTATTGTAGCACTTTATCGACGTAACTACAACACATACCTATTCAAGCAAAGTTTCATCTTTCTAGCACCTACCGTTTGGGCGGTAGGTCTAGGACGGACGGAAGGATTTGACGAATGTACAAGGGTTCCGAGTCAAGAACTACGGAACCCTGAAAACGATTATAATAATTAAAGAAATAAAAAAAAAAAAACGAATCCAAGTTTTATTAGTACATATTAATATCCAGTTCTCAATGTGACTCAGAGATTAGTCGGTATAGGTTGCCCGGGAGTCCCATACACACCCTACGTTGTCTCCAAGAAGGGTATGGTGCGAAAAGCATACCCCGCGTAAAAAAAAAGTGTAAATATATATATAATATACTTTAGAAAAGTAAATGTATTGGCCCTATCTTCTTCAAATCAATTTCAAATTTGTCACAAATATTAAATTATTTGTTCGACTACATTATAAAATATACTTTATTGTACACCAAATACAGTTTTTGCAGTTGAAAGTTTCTGTAAGATATGTACAATGGGCGGCAATTTTAGCAAACTTATTGCTAAAAGCAACCTCTTCCAGGCAACCTTTGGATTTACTATTCGACAGAAGAAAAAGGTGATTTAATCACAAAATAGTAGAACTAAGAACGACGATGTTTCATCCGCGAAAGACAGTGGTCAAATGAAATAGAAACAAAGAAACAAATCACCGCTAGGTCCGCTAGGCGCAATCAAATGCGCCTAGGTGGTCGGCGCGTAATACTAGTAGAGCGAGTGGTCACCAAAACAATTGGTATCTTATATTTACACAGATATAGTTGTATGTGTTTTTGAGGTTTTCGTAAAGTAATAGTTTAAAGTTCGTGTTTTAAGATTTAGACTACAATAGATTTTGAAATGTGACGTCACATTATTGAGGACCCCTCCCACCCCCTTGTCACACAATGTCACACTTCGTCGACCCCCTCCCTCCCCCTTAAGGTGTGACGTAATTTATGGATGGCCCCTAAGTGTTAAAAAATTTCTTCGATTTATAGCAAAGTTAAAAGCGTTTGTTTTTTTTTTCAATAAAAAAATGAGTATGAATAAATTATCTGTAGTGTTACTTATTCTAATATATGTGGAAATATATAATAGTATTTGATTTATTCAAATAATCAATATACTTCGCCCAGCAGCTAATTAAAACATATGCGTCAATTTTACGCATGAGTATCTTTTCCGTAGTACAAAATATGATTATCTTTCTAGGGTTAATACATACGTATTGTATTTAAACACCCAGACTCCGAAACAAACATTTGCGGATCACAAAGTCATATGGCCAACCCGGGAATCGAACCCAAGACTATTCTCTAGACTAGTCTAGATCAACAAGGCAGTTAATGGTAGATAGTAGAGCCTCGCCTGAAGTTATATTTGTTACGGAGTTTGGGTGTTTTCTATGTATACTATGTGTGTATTTACAAAAAATTAATATATTTATCTATTTATAGCTACTACTACAGAGCTATTGCTTCTAATCCATAATACAACTCTGTTTAGTTTAGGACCTAATGGCGTTGTGTGTGTGTAAATGTCCGAAAAAAAAAGTTCTAAAAAGAGCCGTGTGAAGAGCAAGGCAAAGCACGAGGAACCGACGACCTGCATGCAGCTATTGATGAAAGTGGACGAAGCAAGAAAGCTGGGTTAGGACTGTAGTAAGTGGTGATCAATTGTCTCTTTCTACACCTCTGGGAGATAAGCATGACTCTATGTATGTATATATTCTATGAGTACGACATAATCACCAGCTCGTGGTATCCGGGGGGATTTCCGTACAGACAAAAAAGGGGGAAAATGAGTTCACTAATTTCGTAAAAATCACGTAAAAATTGTTTAATACGACTTACTGACAAGCTGATGGATTATACAGTGTGAATTTTTGAGACGGGACAGTAAGGGCAGGTTATACCTTAACCGTTACAGTTACAGGAAAACGCTTAAAGAAGACTATCCATAATTTTTTAAGATATTCTGAATTGCATTTACAGATTTTGGAAAAAATGTACAGCCAGCAAGAAAATGGTCATTTTAAACATTTTTTTTTTTTGCCAATCGATCCTGTTTCTTATAAAGATCAAAAGTCTCTACTGGACCGACTGAGGTTTGAGTACTAGAAAAGTCAGAAATCGCAAAAACTTTTCCTATACATTTGTACGGAAATAAATCATTTTAATATGTATTTTAGACACAGACAAACATAACTTACATTTAGATGATCTACGAAATTAATTGCTTAAAATGACCGCCGTTTTAACGAATAGATAAGTTCACTCATTTTTGTACTGAGCTAGTAGCAGCCAATAATTTTCTTGGATAGATTTCATTTAAAATCCTTGTTAATGCATCTTTCAGCTGTTGGATTTTTTTTGTGTACCACATGTGACATCCACTGTGACCCGAACTGCCTATTCAAACAAGTGTGGCGGAGCGCCATCTTGCTGAAAATAAACTTTTCGCAATTCTGACAGGAGCCATTCATCCAACTGGTTTTGGAGATTCTCTTAAATGACGTCGTTATACACGGCAGAATTAAGAGTACCTTCATAAAATTCCACCATTACCACTCGATACTTGTCACAGTGGATATTTATTCGCGTACCACACCAATGCAGATTCCGTGTTCCTATTATTTACAAAATATGCTTAATACAAAAGATGCATTACCAAGGATTTTAAATGATATCTATCCAAGAAAATTATTGGCTGTACAAAAACGCGCACTTATCTATTCGTTAAAACGGCGGTCATTTTAAGCAATTTATTTTGTAGATCATCTAAATGTAAGTTATGTTTGTTAGTGTCTATTAAAATGATTTATTTCCGTACAAATGTATGGGGAAAGTTTTTTTGCGATTTCTGACATTTCTAGTACTCAAACCTAAGTCAGTCCAGTAGAGACTTTTGATCCTTATAAGTAACAGGATCGATTGGCATTAAAAAAGTTTTTGTTTAAAATGACCATTTTCTTGCTGGCTGTACATTTTTTCCAAAATCTGTAAATGCAGTTCAGAATTTCTTAAAAAAATATTTATAGTCTCCTAAAAGCGTTTTCCTGTAACTATAAGGGTTAAGGTACCTACCCTTACAGTCCCGTCTCAAAAATTCACTCTGTATATACCGAATCATGGCCTTCCCACGTAAAAAATATTGAGGAAGGCACAAATTGTTCACGTTGTGATTCGGTCATAATCTTTCTGCTATTAGCCATTCTTATTAGTTACATGTTAATGAAAAAGAAAGTATTGACAAAATATAAAGATATATCATAATCATTCTAAAATTCAAAGGTAACATAAAGCTAAAAAAAATAGCGAACGAAAAGTGATTGAAAAACAACAATCGGTTTATTATTAAACAGTTTTACTTAGTTCGATATCTCAATGAAAATTTATTAAATCATTGTAATAAAAACAATCAATGAACAATGACAATATTGAATTAAACGCTGGTACATATGAACTGTCGAGTAATTATTCACAATTATAATAAGTTATAGGTGTATCTACGGCGGCAGGGCAAAACAAAAATAAGTACCCCGACACATTGAAGTAAAAATAGCCTTTGGAAGAACACTTGAGGTTCTTGCCCTTTTGCCGCCTTTTAAACTTCTACAACTTTAACTTTGTAATAATATTAACCCTTATTTACTTATCAATAGAGTCTGAAATTCTGGAAAGCGACAATACATGTTTTAATTCATTGAGACAACAATCATTATGATAGCATATCGCATGAGTTACATAAATTGTAGCAGATATGTTTTGTTCTTTAGTTTTTTTCCTGACTTGTCTCGTATCTTTTATAGGCTTTAATATTTTATTAATTTGACATTGATAATTGCCTCGGTAGCACAGTATACCAGGTAGGATGTAGCGCAGGTAGCGTGAGCGACTGCTGTGCCTGAGGTCTCGGGTTCGATTCCCAGGTCGCACCAATGTTCGTATGATAACATTTGTTTCTGAGTTTACCTGTTTTCTATGTTTAAAATGTATAAATGTATAATGATGATGTTCTCACCAACGAAAGGCAGCAGGTCTTCTGTGTGAGGGTAGTGCTGCCTGAGTTGAGCTGACCCTTTCAAGCTGAAATCAGCGTGCTTCTAATACCTACTGCAAAATTCTTACATTCCATTACATTAATAAAAAATCACAATACCTTATCTACACAGGAAGATTATGAAGTTTCTATGGCAGGTATTATGAGTTAATTCGTTTATTTCAAGACACAATACTACCCAAAAGCCCAGTTGTAAAAAAAATATAACTTACACATAACTGTTATGCTATCAGTCATGTGCTATTACATGTGCAGGTGCAATTAATTTATTAGCCTTTATGGCACTCTAATTAAAAAAAACACCGTTGTATAATCTTAAAATATGTTAAGACGCAGTAGTAGGCGTTTTATCGCAATCTGAAATCTCTTACAAACAACCAGCCTCCATAACCAAGTTGCAAATGTGTTTCGTTTTCTGTTCTAGGTACTCTCTATTCACATGTTTCATTGGCTAATATTTTGTTTTGATGACGTGACTGAGTGACATTTACCAATGAAACAAAAGATTAGAGAAATAGAATAGACAATAAAAAACAAAAAAGTTGTGTGTCACTCGGGGACTGCCGCGGTAAAGCTATTGCATAGCTTTTTTTATCAACCTACACAAATATTAGCAGGCACAATTTTATTGGTTGGCAGTCACATGCGCGGCAGTTGCGTGTTGGAAATAACGAAGCATGACAACTTTTTCAATGACAGTCCGGAGCGGTGGTGTTGGAATATTCATCTCGTGTGTGTCGTAAGTGCTGATTTAGGGATAAAACTACGCAGGACAACATTTCTGCATCATCATCATCATCAATAGCCTTTAACAGTCCACTGCTGGACATAGGCCTCTCCTATGAAAGGAGGTTTTGGCTTACTATGCCACGCTGGCCAAACGTGTTGGTATAGGGTTGGTTTCAAGTTTTACTTCTCTTTGCATTGATGTTGTCTTACGTAGTTTATCCCTTTAGTCGCCTTTTACGAAACTCGCGGAATGAATAGGAGTGGTGACATTCTGTATTCTTAATCCATCACCACGCGGAAATTTCTGCATGGAGAAAAAAAATCACACAAGCTATAGGCAAATCGGTTCGGCCAGCGTGTTAAAGTAAGCCAAAACCTTCTCTATAAGGAGTTGCAGTTAGAGGCTGTTGTTGATGATGAGTTATTGCATCGTAACTTACCAAACGTTAACGATATTGCATAGTCCATCCTATAGGTGTCATTGCTATGTTTATGTGGTATTTGTACATTTATGGGCCGGCTAGATCGGGGCGGTACTACCCTCTTATAGAAGACCAACCTAAAATCACAGCATTCGTGTCCCCCTTGCCAAGTTGGAAACGTTTTAAGCTATTGTGTAGCTTTTATCGCGGGCTTTGAGTGCGGCGACCGAATCAAAAAATTCCGTAACGAAAAAATCTAACACCCTAAAAAGTATAGACAGTATGATTGTGACTGCAGTGCGACAAGGAGGTGGCGGCCCTGTGCTCTATAGGCAGATAAGCGCATGCGTGCTGCCGCCACCGGCCGTTATTCGTTGCCTTGACAACACAGTCATTTTAGATTCTTCCTTGTATTAAAGCTACGGTTTACGTTTTGGATTCTTTTTCCTTGATTTTCTATAATCCTATTGTAAAAACTAATTACAAAATATATAATTGTTATCTACTTTACACAATACATAGCGTATGCGTCCTCCACTACCGTCTACTGACTCTTTGTTTTTTTATTTCATAGATATGCCCCATATTGAGTGCGTTCCGCTAAGCGTTCACAACGATCACGCTCACGACCGCAGTTTTTTCCGTTCCACTTGCTTGTGAGCGTTACTATAGTAAACTCAAGTGGAATGGATTATAGAGCGTTTTGAGCGTGGAGGTAAATAATACAAACGGCGATTTAAAAAAAAAAACAAAAGATTTAAGAGGTTAGGTTATAATCTGTACATAAGCCTTGAAAATAATAATTAATTATTGTTCAAATCGACTTATATTGAAAAAACTTATAATTTAATTTTTATATTTAATATTAGCGGTGTATTTGATTAATTTATGTTCAAATGTATATAAAATGGCAAGAGCTGGATGCGAGTCGCCGAGGATCGAACTGAGTGGCGTGCAATTGGAGAGGCCTATGTCCAGCAGTGGACTGCGATAGGCTGATGATGATGATGATGATGATGTATATAAAATTTCTTTTGCGGCGGCACTTGGATATTTCTCTGGTAGAAAACTTCAACGTAAACTTAACGGTCGCCATTTTTGATGCTTTGATATTTGAAAAGGCCGCCAATATTCTCAATGATCACTTTTTTAGATAGCTCGTCGCGAGCTTCGCGTGAGTGTAAGTCATGACGTCATGAGTGACGTTTTCGACGCTACCACAACGACCGCGGTCGTTAAGTGGAACGACTAAAGGTGCATTTTGATCGTTGTGGGCGCTTAGTGGAACGCACTCATTACTATTAAGTTCTCTGTTTAGTTGTCATTGTCTTTCGATTATTAGGATGATTATATTGTTTGGCATTATTATTGTTAGAATGTATGTTGGTAAAAAGACAGTGTTTATTTTTTTACCATTCGTAGACGAAAACGAAGTAACATGGACAATGCGACATTGGCGCAGTGTCGTGAACGAGGGCATGAGCGGCGGGCCTTATTGTGAAATAACTAGCTTGCATTGCTTAAATTGCTACCCTCCTTAAACCAAAGGGAAGGGAAGAATGGAGTTCAATCACCTTACTGTCTCGTCCCAATATGTATGTCACACTCAACTGATTTTGAAAGCGCTCAGAGCCGCGTTTCCATAGGTGATTGGAAACAATACCGATAATATGCAACGACGTCACGGTGACCCTTTGCAGCATGATATGTTATGAGCATTTCCGCGATCGGAGGTTACGTTATGCTGTCGGTCCGGTTGTTATCATAAGATAGCATTCGTGAAGCTTAGTTGAAGGCCTTCGGACGGCGTACAAACATCCAACGGCAAGATTACGTAGCCACAACGTGTCTTGCCAGTCCCCAAACCGCACTCGGCCAGCGTGGGCTTTACGGCTTTAACTATCTCTTGAGAGAAGACCCGGGCCCAGGAGTGGGACGTTATGGGTTGTTGATGATGATGATTGATAAACTGATTGTGTTTTACTTGATGGAAATGATAACTAACTAATGATAGCTTGTTGAAAATGATTGTAATACTATCCGATTTCCACCACGGCACCTAGTCTAAACAGAGATATGTAATGTATGTACACGCACAGACTCGAGTACCATAATATCTCTAGTACTACACATAATTCAATTTAAATGAAAAATAAATAGTACAATCATGCTCCAAAATGATAGTAATTTTCCGTACAAACAAACAAACAAGAGACACAAATGGAGTATATAGGCTTTACCTACCGCATCGGGTTTAACGGTTAGCAGTAAATATTGTATTGTTGACAATTATTTACGATATTCAAGCATTATCTGTTTATATACGATTATAAAACTAACTATATACACAACGGTAGACAATGTTTATTTGTCTGCTCATACATAAATAATTTATCCGCCATTCTTAGACTTCATACATGCCGAGTTGAAATGTATTGCTGTTTTGTTGCATATAAATACATATCATCATTTGTTTATAAATTCATTCACAGTATCCAGAAATCAAATTTTATGCAAATCTTCTTCCTAGCCTTTATTCCCAAGTTTATTTGGGTTCGGCTACTGGTTCAACCGGTTTTACCTGAATTTCAGTTTTTCCACGGAGCGACTGGCATCGGATCTCCGCAATTCTAAAGGAGAACTGAAATTCGAAGATTCAACTAGTTGTCAGTATATTTGAGGGCACTGACTTCTCATTAACGATTGCCTTAGATGTTCATGACCGGGACCGACGGCTTTACGTGCTCTCCGAGACACGGGCGTGAATCACCGCCAAACTTCCAAACTCCGGGCTGCTATTAGGAATTTCATAAGAAAAACCCAAAAACACTTTTTGCCCGATCCGGGATTTGAACCCGAGACCTCTTGATTAGCAGTAATTATCTAATTTATTTCCTATTTACCAACCCTAATGTTTTTTTCTTTTCCCTACTAGATCATCATTTCCTCTACCCTCTTCCCAGATTGATTTGGGATCGGTGCAATAAATTTTCTTCTTCAACTCTTCTCTATTACTCTTCACTATTTATTCCTTTTCTGACCATATCCTCTTTAACGCAATCCATCCATTTTTCACTGCCTCCGTGGTGCTGTGGTAGCGTACCTACTACTGTCCCTCTAGCCAAGGTGCAAATATTTTTCTATTTCTCTGTTCTCTTGTTTGATTGGTTAATATATTGTTTTGATCACGAGACTAAGTGACATTAGCCAATAAAATAAGAGAATAGAGAAATATAGGAGTTTGAGTGTTTCCTATGTACGAAAGTATGAATTTTTAAAAACAAGTTTAAATGTATTTATATCAGTTATCTAGTAGCCATAGTACATAATCTGCTTAGTTTGGAACTAGATGGTTTTGTGTGTCAGATATCTAAAATATTTATTATTAGTATACTGAAGCTGGGAGACACTCACTTTCGAATACAGTTAACGGATACTAATTTAAAATAAAGATTTATATTGGAAAGTTCTTTATACTAATAAGTCGTTTTATCATTGAATAGTGGTGTACATTATTGTCGTTAGATGGCGCTATTTTATTAGAATCATACGTCATTTTTGAAGGTGACTGTACTTACATCCTTAAGGGATACTTAGTTTTAATAGTGTCATCATCAGCCTATCGCAGCCCACTGCTGGACATAGGCCTCTCCAATTGCACTTCACTCGGTTATAATAGTGCCTATACCTACACATCTGTATATCTCTACTTCCCTACTAATATTATAAATGCAAAAGTAACTCTGTCTGTCTGTCTGTTACGCTTTCACGCCTAAACCACTGAACCGATTTTGATGAAATTTGGTATGAAGATAGAACTCAACTTGGGAAAGGACATAGGCTAATCTTTTTACCGCGATAATCGACATACATGCGGGCGGAGCCGCGGGCGAAAGCTAGTAATAAATAAATGAAAGCGTCTGCTTGTGATTTCCAATTAACAGTTTTTACTACATTCATATGAAAGTATATACGTAATCTACATTTTTTTTTATCTGTCTGTTTGTTCCGGTTAATCTGAAGACTGAAAGCGATGAATATATCATCGCTTTCAGTCTCTAGGTGGGTGGGATTCCCACATCTAACCTACTCTTTTTAAATGTTCGGCTTTACCCTATTTACACGTTTGTTTCTTTTCTTGGGGGGGATTAAATGTATAGCGCGGTTAACATCGCGGAACGAAACTGGTCTAATAAAAGGAGCTTATGTAACTCTTTAAAACATCAGATATCTGCCGGTCAATATCGGTTCAGTCGTTCTTGAGATTAACCGGAACAAACAGACAGATAAAAAAAAATGTAGATTACGTATATACTTTCATATGAATGTAGTAAAAACTGTTAAAAGTGAAAGAAAGAAATTAGTATGAAGTATGAAATTACGAGCAGAATAAATGATAGAACTGGAGTGACAAAGAGGAATAGTTTAAAGAGGCTCCGATTATGTAGGAGGTAGGTTGCAGAAAAAAAAAATAAAAAAAAAAAATAAAAAAAAAAACGCGATTTACAACAACAAGCGTAGGTAACAGCTGATTAAATAATATTAAGAAATGCCACAGAATAAGGCATTCATTACATACAGAAATAAAAATAATATAATTAAGTATCAGAATTCTCTATTCATCGGTCAATCACTAAAGGACTACCCCATAATGATTCATACGTGTTGACATACTAATTTCCACTTTATTAAAGTAATAGTATATAGGAAAGTACTACATATTGCCTGTGTTCTTGAAGTAAATACCTACAAGTGCGCAGTAAGTAAAGAATATAGTTCTGCCAACTTACTACATGATTTATTTTAAACTAGGTCTCGCGGAGTTACCCGCCGTAGTAACTAGTTAAAAAAAAAAGTCCAAATTACTCCACAGCTTTCTGCTTCGTTCCACAGATTAGCGGGAACAAACAGACAGACAGACAAAAATGAACTTATATGGAGTATAGATTGAATTTAAGTTTCATCGCTATTTCTTAATATTATAAATTCAAAGTGACTCTGTTCGCCTGTTACGCTTTCACGTTTAAACCGCTGCACGGATTTCAATGAAATTTATCATGGTGATAAATTTCATTGAACCGTGGTCCAAAGGTAGTGTAATCATTGTGGCTACTTCCACATACAGATCAAGCAAAACACATACAACAGCGCCATCTACTGAAGGTACACATAAAACACGGAATAAACTATACGGAGTAACTACTAATCCTGAATCGCGATAGAGAAATTCTCGAGCTGATTAGCATATATACAACATCCCTTCATCAATCGGTGGGCAGTGGCCCGCCAGGCATTATCACCTCGAATGGTCATAGGATCCTCTCTTTGTGTTTTAGGAACACGATTTCCGTCCCTCTACAATCATATGTATGTAAAGCAGTTAAGAGAGTTTCTTGACAAAAATTTGTCATAGGAGTTTTGATAAGTCTTCTACGCCATGTTTTTAGTTTTAGTTAGCAACAAATTTTTTTCATTTTCTCCCCAACCGGCACTTCTATGGCCTTAATCCTCTTCTGAGAAAAGACTTATTTATGACTTTATTACGGGTTGTTGACTTATTTTTTTATTTTATTTAATTCTGTTTATATTATTCTTGCAATCGATATTCTATATTTTTTAACAATAAAGGGATAGAAAGTAACTAAATATATCAAAACATATTTACATTTATTACCAAGAATAATTCCAAAAGAAAAGTGTATTACATAATATTAAATATACGTGTATTTATTGTGTATTAAATATACAAAAGCATTTTTAAGGAGATATCCCTAAAATCTTAGCGTGAAATCCGTGTAAGCGATTTTCGTGGTGTACTCCCAATTAGTGAGGTCACATTTCTCGATTTTGCAGCCTGGTGACCCCGTGGTGCTTAACCAGTCGATCCTGAAACAATTTTATGTAAGTCTTATATAGCTAACTTTAAAAATCATTATCGATAAATTGTAATTATGTGTTACTACTTAATTTTTCTCCTTATAGATTCGCCATGTCCGGCCGTCCGTCTGTCATCGATTTACGATTTACGATGAATGATGATGAGTACTTATGTGTAAAAGTCCCGAAAGTCTAAAAACAATTATTCATTTTTGCTCCGTTCCAATTGGCCTTAACGTAATGATATATAACCTATAGCCTTCTATATATCTATCTAACCCTAAAATTATTCAAATCGGACCAGTCCTTCCCAAAATTACTGCGTTCAACCAAATAAACAAACTCTTCACCTTTATATTATTAGTATACATTTATTTTGGCTCCGTGGAAAAACTGAAATTTAGGTAAAACTAGTTGAACTAGTAGCCGACCCCAAATAAACTTGGGAATAAGTCTCGGAAGAAAAAAAGAATATTTTAGCTCAGAACTGCCTCGTTGGTCTAGTGGTTAGCGTATGCGACTGCTAGTCAAGAGGTCTCGGGTTCAAATCCCGGGTCAGGTCAGGTTCAAACCCTAAAAAGTGTTTTAGGGTTTTTTTTAGGAAATTCCTAATAGCAGCCCGGAGTGATTCACGCCCGTGACTCGGAGAGCACGTAAAGCCATCGGTCCCGGTTGTCATGAACATCTATGGCAATCGTTATTGGGAAGTTAGTGCCCTCAAATATACTGACAACTAGTTGAATCTTCGAATTTCAATTCTCCCTTAAGGTTGCGGAGGTCCGATGCTAGTCGGTCTGTGGAAAAACTGAAATTCAGGTAAAACCGGTTGACTTAGTAGCCGACCCCAAATAAACTTGGGAATAAAGGCTAGGAAGATGATTTATTTTGGCTCAGTATACATACCCAACACGTGTTACTAATAATTTATTTAATAAGACATTGACATTACAAGCTTATCTCTGATCGGAAATATTATCATCATTTGGATATTATCCAATAACATACGACAAATGCACAATAGTTTATTATTGATAAGCGTAAATATAACTTTACAGCTGCTGATCCTAGAGACAGATTATTAATTAAATGTGATGATAATCTACATGATAAAATCTCAGATGAACTATATTAATCTATGCATTGTTACAGTGCCGAAATGTTCAAAAAAGTATCGAATGAATTCAGTTGACCCCCAGGTTTGGGGAAGTTCGATGCTCTCCGCAGAAAATCTGATATTGAGTTACAATTTGTTGAACTAGTGAACCCCAAATAGTTATTGGAATAATAAAAGGTAAAAAGATGATCAGCCTATCAAATCTCCACCACTTTGTTGAAGAAATATGTATGCAATAGTAAAAAGATTGTATCAAGAATCTTTTAGTAATTTGATTTTTTTTTGCAAACCTTAATAATACCACCTTCAAATATTAAAACTTTCAAATTAATTGTTATTTTAACATTTAATTTACAGAAGTTTCAGTGAACACAAACAATTACTGAAGAAATAATTATAAGACTAGACCCACAAACTTAACTAAATATATCTACACTCGGTTCCAAAAATTACGGGTCAGTCACAAAAATTGAAATACCTCCAGAACTGTAAAAGCTAGATCAATGAAATAAAAAACAGAATAAAGACTTTTTAGTTGCGCTTCTAATAGCATATTATTTAAACTGGTTGATGAAAAAAACTTCATTAGAAAAACAAAATTTAAAAAAATGACTATTTTTAAAAACAAAATTTTTGTTTCATGCCATTATGGATGCTTTCCATTTCTATTCTGTCACAAAAAAAATTATCGTGAACGTCTTCCACGTGCATAATTATTATTCTGTGAGGTGAAGCATGGCAGTCACGCTAGAGGAATGTACCAGAATCCTAACTTTTTTGGAACTTGGGCGGAGCCAGCGTGAAACAGCCAGAAACATTGGTGTATCTTTGTCGACTGTTCAGCGGGTAGTCCAGCGGTACCAAGAGACCGGATCACACCTTAGAAGACCAGGAAATGGCAGACCAAGATGCACAACGGCCAGGGAAGACAGACAACTGGTGGCTACAATGCTCCGAAATCGTTTTCAAACTGCTGTTGGTCTAAAAACTCACTTTATTCGCTTTGGAGGTGGCAATTTAAGCGCTCAAACAGTAAGAAGACGTCTTGCTGAAGCAAATTTGAAACCATTGAGGCCCGCAAATGGCCCCAAACTGGAACGGGGACATCGAATTGCAAGACAGAGATACGTGCGCGAACACCTAAACTGGACACTAGACGATTGGTCTAGGGTAATGTTCACGGACGAGTCTAAATTCATGCTTTATAAGCATGATGGTAGGCAGTTGGTGTACAGAAGACCAGGGGAGCGCTTCCATCAAGCGTGTGTGGAGGAAAAAGTGGCGTACGGTGGAGGCTCCGTACAAGTTTGGGCTGGGATTTCTGCTGAGGCCCGCACCGAGCTGGTGCTCATTCAAAATGGAACTCTAAATGCAGAGAGGTACGTGGAAGAGATCCTCAATGAACATGTAGGTCCTTTCATGGCCAGGATGGACCGGCATGGCATATTAATGCATGATAATGCGCGTCCCCATACCGCCAGAATTGTACATGACTACCTTGAAGAGGTCGGTATCGAACTCATGCAGTGGCCAGCGCGAAGCCCGGACTTAAACCCCATCGAGCACGCCTGGGACGAGCTTCAGAGATGCGTGAAAGGTCGAAACCCCCCACCAATCACGCTTCCCGAGCTCATACAAGCACTGGTGGAGGAATGGGAAGGTATTCCTCAGCACCGGCTCCGAAATTTGGTGTACAGCATGCCTAATCGCCTGGAAGCTGTCAGAAGAGCTCGTGGAGGCAATACAAAGTATTAAATGAAGAAAGTGATGAAAAACAGCAAAAAAACAATCATAAAAAAAATGTAATCTTAAGAAAAATATGACTACTTTAGTTTTTTTTTAATTTAAGATTAATATTGTGGGTGTAACTAAGTTTTATTTTATTTTTTATCTGTATAATTAAATTCTCAATTGAACAGTCTTCGTTTCATTAGGATGGCATACGTAGTTCGGGAGATATTCGGGTTTATGTGACTGACCCGTTATTTTTGGAACCGGCTTTAATATTTCGCTCGCATACAAACTCCAAAATCAAAATTAACAAATACATACTTTGATTGCCTTTTTCACCCCCTTAGTACTAATCTCTTAGTGCTCGCCTACGCTTCGTAGTTTAGTAGATTAGTCAAGAAACACAAAATGCCAATTTTCAGCTATCTACGTCCAGTAATTTCAGCTTTGCGTTGTCTGTCAGCCAGTGACGCAGAACTGTTTTATTGTTGACTAGCTGACCCCGCGAACTTAGTACCGCCTAACAGTCGATTCAACGTCACTCAATTGTTTTATACTTTCGGAACCCCTCCAATAAAACTTCACTTTTTTGTTTTATATAACTTTATAAAAAAAGATTTAGCGAAATCGGTCCAGCCATTCACGCGTGATGGCGTGACCAAGGGAAAAGGGATTCATTTATATTCCGTTATATATATAGATTAACGGAAATGTTGATTAAAATCTAGATGAACATATAGCTCAAGCTGTGAAATATTTACCTTTTTACCTATTTTTACCTTAAGAAAACCTATAAACACCCAACGAAAATGCCGACAAGAAGTATTTATTACATACATGTGATCCAACTGCGCCTTGGTCCCCTGGATCTTGCCAACGATGGTGCCTTTTTTCGAATTCTTTACCCAACCTCCAATGCCGAGCTGTTCAGCCAACTCCTTGCAGTACTTCGTAAAATAACAACCTGGAATATATTATGGACATTTGTAAACAATATATAATAGCGAATTCAAGTGACTTCGTTTTGCATCACTTCGTTTTGTATTGCACGGTTGGCCCAGTGGTTTAAGCGGTCGCCAAGCCGCTCTCTACTGCGCTAAGTGTTGTGTGTTGAAATCCTACACGGGAAAACACTTTGTGTGATCCACAAATTGTTATTCTGAGTCTGGGTGTTCTTTGTGTCCATTTTTTGTATGTTTGTAAAGTCTCCCGCGACACAGGAACATATTCTTAATTCGGGAGTTGTTTTAAAAAAAAAGAATTTTTTTTTTCCTGTAGATTCGGCATTTCGGCACAAATTGGCTATTTGCTCCGTGACTGTTATGCCATAGCCATTATTATTATTATTATTAATGACAAACGGAACTAGAGCATCGTATCGTCGTTATTGCACAAAAATAGTGCAATATTTCCTTAAAAAAATATATGTTCAACGTATTTTCGTGCAGAAGGCGTGACAATTGTCCATCATCAAGCGTTTATGAACAGCGAGTGGACGTCCAAACAGCTCATTGACATCGACCTACATGTGCCTCTAATTATAGCGAGTTAATTATTAGCTCGAGATAGATCAGCTGTCGATGAACTAAAATACCCACAGACTTTATAATACGCGGTTAGTACCTAACCCCCTAACAAAGTTGCAAACTTTTATGGTTTTCTATTTGTTTCAGTGGCTAATGTCACTCAGTCACGCGATCAAAACAAAATATTAACGAATGAAACGAGAGAGTTGGAGAATGAAATGAAACAAGAGAATGGAGAATTGAATAGAAAAGGTAAAACGTTTGGGGGCTACTGGGGGCTACTGGGGGCTACTGGGGGCTACTGGGGGCTACTGGGGGCTACTGGGGGCTACTGGGGGTTACTGGGGGCAACTGGGGGCAACTGGGGGCTACTGAGGGCTACTGAGGGCTACTGGGGGCTACTGGGGGCAACTGGGGGCTACTGGGGGCTGTCATGAGTGAGAAACGGATCCAAAGCTATACAAGTAAATAAAATGGAAGTTTTGTTTGTAATTTCAAACTAACAGCTTTTAACTGAACCCATAAGGAAGTATTTTACTGTATCTACTTACCTCAAAAAATCTAGTTTTAAAATTTTTCTCTGTCTGTCTGTCTGATCTGGCTAGGTCTGGAATGGCAGAAGTGATTTAGGCAACACTTTCATTTTATAAAAAAAAGGGGTCTGAAAACTACAAACTTGAAACCAATGAAATAGAAACCTAAAAAGCGCGGGTGTCACCGTAGCTAGTGGTGGTAAAAACGAGCAAACAGATCTGTGACTTCCGCTGCCCAGAAGGTCCTGAAACTCGAGTGCCACAAGCGCCTAGGCGACTTTGGAGTCACTTCTCTCCTCCCCTCCATACCCTTTTCCCAGGAAATGAGGAGTTAAGGAAAGTTTGAAAATTCTTTCAGTGTAGATAGCCTACTTATCGATGAAAACTATAGTTTTTATATTAAACGACAAATAGAAGTGGTATGTGTGTGAGTGAATGAAAAATGTTCCAAAAACAGTAGAAAATTATTCCTTTTGAGTTCTTGTATTGCGTACGCTGCGGAATAGTTTTGCAAAAATAATTAAGCAATAAATTTTATTGTTCCACTGCAAATGTTCTAAAAAGTAAATGTCAGTTGCCTATTTTTTCAAGTTGGTTCACTTTAACTCTCTTAATGGTCATTGCCCTCAAATATACTGACAACTAGTTCAATCTTCGAATTTCAGTTCTCCCTTAGGGTTGCGGAGGTCCGATGCCAGTCTTGGAAAAACTGAAATTCAGGTAAAACCGGTTGAACTAGTAGCCGACCTAAAATAAACTTGGAAATAATGGCTAGGATGATGATGATGGTAAACAAATTAGTTCACACTGCAGTCAACCATCCCCGGATCTCAGGGGGGCCCCCCCTTAGATGCTCTTTTCCTACAATCTCAAAGGTTTGTAACAAGTAATGGAATCTATGATGTTTGAAAAACAAACTTTTCTGATTCCATACGCCCAGTTAGTTTTTGAACACATAATATGTGATTTATGAAAGAAAACGTAGTAGTATCACAAAAATGCTACTCATTGGTAGTTTTTCTCAAACACTGAGGGGACGGGGCGCCACTTTCAGGGTTTTGCCCTGTGTTTACTAGTCTATACTATGTGTATTATTTTAGTGCTATATTCATGTTATCAACTTATATACTTTGATATGCATTTAGTAAAAATAGGTCAAGTGTGTGTCAGGCCACGCACAGGAAAGGGTTCCTCAGTCACCCATAATGGTACGTTTATTTAAAATCGTATCCAATAGATAATTGTTATGTTTACGTATTAATGCGTTAATTTTGTACGACGTTTTCCAAGTAGCGCATCTTACAAGGTAAGCCTCTGTAACTTCTGAACTAACAAAGTCATCTAATCCGTTATAGTTTTTAATTAGAGTTAATTATTTGGACCACCATCACATTTTTTTTTTTAAATTTGAGCCAGCCGTTTAACTTTGAGAAGGGGGGATGCCCTTCTTTTTACAAAAAAAGTGCCCTTTAAAGTGGAAATTCTCGCCAACGGATACCTAAGTCAAAAAATCGTTTTAGAAACCCTTTATTGTTTTTAAAAGACCTATCTAATGATGCCCCACACGATGGGGTAGCCGTGTAGGGGACGTACCCCAAATAAAAACATTTTTCAAAATTTTATTCTAACACTTGGTTGACGTATTCACAACACATATTCATGCTAATTTTCATCTTCCTAGCACTAAGCGTTTAGACGGTAAGTCGAGGACGGACGGACATGACGAATCTACAAGCGTTTCGAGTTATAAACTTCGGAACCCTAAAAACTGTTCATTTGATATTACATACAGACAATTTTATTTATTTGGATACATTTTACATCTATCAGACGTAATTGTATTTTAGGGTTCCGTAGTTATGTTATATTTCTGCATCATTCTCCCGGCCTCCAGAAGCCGGGCGACCGGTGCAGAATGATTGAGCGTACTGTATCTTACGGATACGTCTATTAATATTTCCTTATTAATCATCTGCAACTAGTTTTTAACAGCTTGTGTTTAAAATTGTGTTTGAACTAAACTAAGAATATCTTCCTTGTCTTGAAGTTAGATAAACAATCTAGAAAAATTATTACAACAATATGTTTTATTACAAGAAAATAATAGTTCAGTCATGTACCATAAGTGATAGAAATGATCAATCTCATAAATACCTTTATTTCGAGATTCTAAAAGTTGTCTAAAAACTCTCGTATCTGCATCCTGGCACACAATTGCATAAGAATCCTTTTACTTATAACAGAACTTGATTAAAAATCTATCATTTTTAGAGTTCCGTAGTTCATGACTGTTAATACTTATAGATTCGTGATGTCTATCTGTCCGTCCTCCACTTACCGTCCAAACCAAGTGTTAAACCAAGGGCTAGTGCTAGATAGACGAAACTTTGCATGTATATGTGTTTCTATCACGTCGACAAAGAGCTACAATAAAATCATGAAAAATATTTTATGATTTTATTTACACCCTCTTACACTTAAAGTGGGGATGTTTTTTTTTCTCTCCCCTATCACACTATGCGGAGTATCGTTAAATAGGTCTTTTAAAAACATTAAGAGGTTGCTTAGACGACTTTTTTATTTAGGCAAGTGTTTACGAGTTATTTCACTTTAAATGACATTTTTTAGGAAAACAGGGAGTCCTTCCCCTCCAGAAAAACTATAATGGCTAAAATAGCTTTGTTAGTTCATGAGTTATAGAGACCTAACTTGTGAAATACGCTTACTTGGAAAACTGTGTACAAAAATAACGAAATAATAAGTAAACATAAGAATGATCTATTGTATACGATTTTAATTCCACTTGCCATTGTATCCGATTCTATGCGTGGTCTGACACGCGCTTGCGGGATTTTGAAACAATGATGTTAATACAAATCCATACCCTGGACTTGTCCGTACACCTCGAATTCCACAGCCGCCAACGCATTGGGATCATCAGAACCCATCACAATATATAGAATCCAATACTTTCTCGGCTATTCAAAGTCTGTTATTTATCTTTAACTTTGTATATTGTTTCTTTGCACAAACACAGCACTGTAAAAAATAACTTCTTGTTCGTGAACGGTGGCCAAACTATCGAAAGACGCCAGCCCAAGTGCCAATACTACACGCCCGCCCCACATTATCTATATTTACTAACAGATTCAAGTGTACTGATATTATTTATGGACGTCGTAAACCACAATCGGAAAACATTAGATCTGCATCAATCAGTGTTATACAAATTCGTTACGGGGTCAATGCGTTTTGGTATTTATGATATACGCTCATACACTTAAGCATAACATAGGAGTTACCTAATTATTATGTGCCTTGTTTTACTTATTATTTAACACAACTACACGGGCGACTATACTCACATACATGAAACCGACACAAAGACCACCCTACTCAGAACAACAATTTGTAATTCACTTAAAGTGGAAAGCGGCATGGCTACAGCTTGCCAAGTGGGGTTCCAATCTCACGTGGGACAACACTTCAGCTAGTAAGCAATATTATCGGTTCCCCAACTCCCTATAATTTCTAAAGTGGTTACTTAAATACTTAAATTGTAAGAGCTCATAGACTGTGATAGTCAGAATCACTAACTATCAAAAGACCCATCGAAATAAAAGGAATATTAAGTAGAGCAAACTTATGAAATATTTTAAAGTCTATTGCAGCGACCCCTGGCGGTCTGCCCTCGCAATAAAAATTGAGTGTCCATCTACAATCAAACTCACAAAATTTCAAAAAGATATTCTACAAATTAAGTTATACTTTAATATATGTATGTCTGCGAAAGTGACTCTACTCTGCCTGATGGAAAGCATGAGCAGAATCCAGGAGTAGCGCTCACCATACTTATTGGAAATGCAAGACTGCATCATGGCGACCCACACTATGGGGGCCTAGTGAGAGGCTTCTGCGTTATAAGGCCTCCGGTCTCGCACTCACCAACGAAACACAACACTACTGCTGTCATTTTAAATTGGTCTTCTATGAGACGGTAGTACCGCGAAAGTATTAGGTAAAAGTCTAGCTTCTTTTTCTTCTTCTTTGTCCGTGCCGTTACTTCCCGTGTCTTTTGGGGTCGGCCCTCCTAGTCCTCATTCGCCACTCTGGACGCATCTGCGTCATTTCCGGTTGCAATCCGGTCTTATTTAGGTCGCTTTTTATGGTACTTATCCAGGTATTAGGCGGTCTACCTCGGCCTCGCTTGTGTGTTGTAATGTCCATGACGTATCTTGTCATATGGTTCCTTTCGCGCCGCATAACATGACCATACCACCGCAGGCGCACTTCAGTGAGTTTGTCAGCCATATTCGCAACCTTAAAAGTACCCCGAATATGCTCATTCCTGACTCTATCTTTAAGTGTTACCCCCCCCCCCCCCCGGACCACCTCAACATCTTCATCTCTGTAGCGTGGAGTTTTTGTTCCTCACACTCAGCACTCAGCCCCGTATAATAAGGCAGGTCTGATTGCATCTCTCGTCGAATTAGACAGGTTGCAATACATATACTCGGTTTTGGATTTGCTTACTCTGAGTCCTCTTCGTTCTAGGGCCTAGCATCACAATGTAAGATCAGATTGTACCTCTTGCATAGTTTCGGCGATGAGAACAATGTCGTCTGCATATAAAAGTGTCCACGGTGCAGGTTTCTGGAGATCTCTAGTGACGTAGTTCATTACGATATTGAATAGTAATGGACTCAGTATCGATCCCTGGTGCACTCCCACCCTGACCTCGAATTCTTCACTGACGCCGTGACTGACGTAAAAGTCAAGCGTTGATTGTTATATGAGTATGGGGAATTATATCGTTTTGTAACTAAATATAAATACATACATATTATACATAGAAAACACCCAAACTCCGAAACAAATATTTGCGGATCACACAAACTTGGTCCGACCCGGAAATCGTACTCGAGACCTCTTGGTTAGCAGCCGCATACGCTAACCACTAGACCAAAAAGGCAGTTCTGATAAATTATCTGCTTGTCTTCGTAATATTTTGTTACCTTTACTTTGAATATATATTTTGTGTCATTCAAGGAAGTAGATCGAAACAGAATGGAGCCCTTGTACTGATTTATTCTATTAATAGTTAGATCACAATGAAAAATCTCATACGAAATCAAGGTACGCAATTAATGGTCGCATAAAAACGGCCATTCAAGAAGGAAGCCCTCCCCTTCGACCATGGAGTGGACTGTTCCGCTGGCAATTACAATTATATGATTGTACACTGATTGCACTAACTGTTTCCTAATAAACAACGGCCTCTGACGGATCAAATATGGGCGAAGGATTTGCTTTTGTTGCGACATTGAAATACGGCTTGTACTGGTTCGTGATATTTTTCATTGAAGGTTTATTTCCTGTGTTAAAACTGTAATATATTATTTAAAAAGGGTCGTCGATTATAATTGTTATAAATTGCGATAAAACTGTTCTTTAAAGCTTAATTTTCATCTTTAGGGTTTATTTTTTTCCTTAAACTAGAATAGGACCTAACAAGAAGTATGAATAGTTTTCGGATTAGGGGGCTTGTTTTAAGGCACCAATCAGATAAAAATACACATAATTAATAATAATAATAAATATTAAATATTTAACATAATTGTTTAAAAATATTGAGGACCGGTTTTGTAACATTGAAGTATGTACGCTGCTATTCTGATATTTATAACAGTTTATAAATATCAGAATAAAACCATGTCTAAAAACTGTTCTAACTGGTGTATCTAGATCGTCAAACACCCGTGTGTTTCACGATCTTGAATGATTACTCTAGCGTTCTTTAGTAAGCGTGATGAAGCTCCATTTAAACTCCATTTAAAGTGCCGTGTGAGGCGCCCCTAAACACCGCTGCGCCCCTGTGCTCTGCACTATAGATAAATATGACTGTATAACGACACCAAATTAATTTTATTGGCCGGTATGAGCCGGTTCGACCGGGGCAGTACTATCCTCACACAGAAGACCAACCTAATATGACAGCATTCGTGCTGTTGTCTTTCGTTGGTACCCTTTGGAGGCCGGGAGAATGACGCAGACATCTCACTAAGCCGCCATGTTGTGGGTCACCATGCTGCATTGCATAAACTCACAGATAGTGGCCCCTACTCCTGGATATTACTTATGCTTGCCATTAGGCAGATTAGAGTCACTTTAGTAGGCTCCAAAATAAAAATAAAAAGCGGAAAACCCTTGTGATTCCACTATATTCCACCTCGACGCGACGGCTACTTTCAGGGGCATTAAGAGAAAAGTCGCTGAAATCAGCCGTTGAGATTCCAGATATCACATGGTCGGGTCATCCCAGAGAGGATGACCCGGGCCATGTGATGTCTGGAATCTATGAACCAACGCCGAGCTTAATTAAGCCCTATCTCAGAGAAAACTAGATCACACCTACTGACCTACGTGACTTCATACCAAGTTAGTGATATAAGCCTTGGAACGCCTACACGTAAATAGCTAGCAAAACGTATTCATGGCACTTAAATTGAAAGTACGCCAGGAGATTAAATGTGTGGTACAGATAAGGTAAGGTACGGTAAGTTACGGACTGATAGACAGTGAGGATGAATATGAGTAGAGATTGGGTATCTCTTGGAAAGAGAAAAAAAATCTATACAAAAAATACAATTAGAGGGTCTGTAGTTATGTAATATAAAATTAACACTTTTTTTATTAAATGCGTATGAAAGTATATGTACGTAACTACCACATATATCCTAATCAGTGTGGTATACGAGGTAAAAACTTCAATGTTAAGTGGAGTCCTAGGTCCAGTATTGGACTAGGAAAGGCTGTAAGTTCTGTGTGATACGCACAAAAAATTTGTGTCAAGCAATTCTTTAGGTGTTTTATCGGAGAACATTCGCGACGTATCTACTGCGCCAAGTGTGTGGGATTCAAATCGCACATCCAGCAACACTTTGTGCGATTCAAAAGTTGTTGTTTTGAGTCTGGCTGTTCTTTATGTCCCTTTGTCCGTTTCATGTATGTTTGTAAAGTACCCCTGCGACCCATGATGTATACTCCCAAGGCGGGAGTTGTCTTTTGTAAAAAAGAAACGAAAGAAAAAAAAATCTGCCTAAGCATAAAGCTATCATTATTACCTGACTACAGCTAAATCAAATGGAAGGGTAATTAATTTAGCAGTCTATGTACCTATGTATGTACCATCTTAGTGCCTAAACTACTGAACTAATTTTAATAAATTGTGAGGTGTCACTAAATTTGTTACAAAGAATTGGGTGACATATGCATAGGCTACTAACAACACAAGTTTTTGGGTAGCCGTGTTATAGTTTGTTGCATTACCAATTCAATGTTTTTGTATTTTTTTTTAAAATTTGCTGCGGAAATGACTGCTCAGCCTGATGGAAATCATGGTAAGCATGATCAGACCTATCTAATGAGGGTATGTAATGATACCCTCATAGAGGTTGATAAGATTATTTTTTGGTTAGACATCCGATTGCGTGTATTTACTTAACTTTAAGCTTAACGGCTTGCTCAAAAAATCTGAAAAAAAAAAACCATGGTTATAGTCCATGTTATAAACTTCACAGGAAAACTTTAACGGCTTCGATCAATTTATTAGAACATGAGTTATAGAGGTATATTTGTAAAATGCGCGAACTGGGAAAACTTCGTACAAAATTTTCGAAATATTATGTAAACAACAATTATATGGTTTTTTTCGACACGATTTTGAATCCACTTATAAATAGGGTCCCGTAGTCATCTATAATGGTTTATGGATGACTATGGAACCCTATTCTATGAGTGTCCTGACACACAATTATTATGCAATTTTTATAAAATCGCATATTTTTTTGTGTTTGCACTTGCTCTTGTACTTGAGTCATTATCTTTAGTTGTCTGAGGATTAATAGCGGAGGTGATACTCAGTATTGTATCGGTCACTGCACAGACGGATTAAGAACAGGATTTATTTGATTGCTCAACGGTAGTTGTAGGATAGAAGGGTATTCCCCACAAAAAAACTTTACTTCTCGATTGAAGTTCGTATAGTAACACATTTAACAGTGGATTTACCAGAAAAGATAAAGTGTATTGAACAGATTATAATCTCAACTTAGAATTTTCGAAAATTTTATAAGTTCAATAAAAAGTTAGAAGAATTTTCTTACTTACAAATATTAGATTTAACGTTTCATTTTGGTATATTGGTAGAACATAATATGACGACTAGTGACTATAGAAATTAATAAAATCGGTAGGGAGACCACTGTAGTCGTGGCGATATTTACTTTATGTTTACATTTACGGAGGTTCATAGTTTATTAGCAGTTTCTGATGAAATACATAGTTAAATTCTGTAATACCATTTACTCCTTTTATTAATCTGTGCCATATACTTCTCGTACACAAATCCGAACAATAGAACTGTCAAAATCATACGATCTGAAATAATACTCATTTACATATACACATATACTATTGGTCTTTATCGCAAGGTGGTAAAGACTATTTTAGTGTTCCATCAAAGTTAACATTTTGAAGTTCACGGATATTGATTGTTCTCGTAATCTCATCAGTTCTCGTGAAGCTAATGATACCGGTGCTGTATATAAATCGCTTTACTTAATATCAGTGAAGTCTTACTTTCGTCTTACTCTAAGACATATCATACTTGAACAAAAATATTATTAAATAGAGTTGTATTCATAAAACGAAACCGTGTATCGTTCCTCGTCCTCTTCGTCAATTAGTCATCCAAAAAAGGTCTATTGTAGTTTTTTTTAATAAAATGTCTGTTTGTAACAGTGGAGATGTGCATTTAGATTTTGCAGTTAACACCTGGTTGAAACAGGATAAGGTTTGTACATTTATATTTTACTATTATTTTAGAATTCATATCATTGCTCACATTGCCTGTTTTCACAACAAAAAAACACCGCAGTTTATTCCTGGCTGTAGAAAGACAGCTATTATATAAATATTATTATTAAATAATATTTATATATAGCTATTAAATAATTAAACTTTATGAAGTCTCCTTTGCTTCAAGTGATAAAAAAGTTAATATATGAAATTAAAATCTAGCTACTAAATAACCAATAAAAAATAAACAGCATATATACCTTTCATAGCACTAATAACAGCAGTTTAATCAAGTCAATTTTTTTTTCATTTATGTTGTAATAACATTATCATTATGTTTTAAACAATGGACTCGAGCTACATGAAGACTTCTTTAAATTGCCACTTTTTTGTTAACTTCATTATTACCTTTTTTTAAATACACTATACTTTTGTATTATTAAACTATACTTTGTTTTTAATTATTTATTTATTTATAACTTAAATGCTTACTCGTTAAGTTGTTAAAATATTTAATTTAATCCTTCACAGCTATTCTTTTTATCACAGCCTTAGAACATAGATTTGACAGACTATACTATGTTAGCCGGGCAGTTTGGTAAAGTGCTTGTATCTAGTTTTACTTCCTTTAGCAGTGCTAGTGTCCAGTGGAGGTTGTTTCTTTAGTCGACTCTGTATGTTGGCCACAATGCTGTAATGGTGATCACCACTCTTGAATTCTGCTCATGCTTTCCATCAGGCAAAGTAGAGTTACTTTGGGAGGCTTATATATCATCATCATCATCACCAACAGACTTTAACAGTCCACTGCTGGAGATGGGCCTCTCCTTATAAAGGAGGTATTGGCCTACTGTATAGGTTTGGTTTCAAGTTCTTTGCATTGATGTTGTCTTGCGTAGTTTATCCCTTAGTCGCCTTTTACGACACCCACGGGATGAATAGGGATGGTGACACCCTGTATTCTTAGTCACCACACAGACAACTTATATATAAAAAATAAAGTTGTAAAATATTTATTTGAGTAAGTACTGTAATAACTTTAAGTAATTTATTGTATTTGTGTATAGAATTATTTCCAATTAGAAACATATTTCTCTCTGTCTAATGATGTTGTCAGAAGTGACTGAAGGAGATAACTAAGTCATAAATTAAGCAATTCAAAAACTCTTAAATATCTCCATCTCGAAAACTTCATATTTAGACATGACATAAAACACTACAACTTTTATTTTTGTCTACTTGTCATGTCAGTTTTGTTCTTAGTTGTCACTAAGCAATATTTCCCAAGTTACTTCCTACATCATTAACTGCCAGCGAAAGACCCGTCAAAATCGATTGAACCCTTCTAAACATTAGCCAGAACTGTTTAAAACTAATTTTTCAATATAGTTTAGGTACTTTAAATATTTTCATATGCATTTTTTTATTTTATTTATTTATTTAATCACTTTGTTTTTCAATTCTCTTGGTAATAAGAGGTTGTCGATGACCACAGTACTAATATACATTGTGTTACAACATCAAAAAACCTGTACATTTGAGATTCAAATCAGATACCTACTTCAGTTTAATTTATTTTTATAGAATAATGAAACCACTATATTCCACATCAAAGTAATGGACAAATAATAAATATAGAAATATACATAATACATATAAAAATCTCTAAAAATAAATGAGCATATATTAACAAGTACAACCTTGAACAACAATAATACAACTTCTCACCGTAACAATGGTACATACAATACTTATTCATTTTTAGGGTTCCGAAGTATATCACTCGGAACCCTTATAGATTCGTCATGTCCGTCTGTCCGTCCGTCCGTCCGTCCGTCTGTCCGTCCGTCCGTCCTCGACTTACTGTCCAAACGGTAAGTGCTAGAAAGTTGAAACTTAGCATGAATATGTGTTGTAATTACGCCGACAAAGTGCTACAATATAATTATGAAAAATATTTTTATTAGGGGTACCTCCCCTATACGTAAAGTGAGGATGAATTTTTTTTTTCGCGGCTACCCCATCGAGTCGGATATCATTAGATAGGTATTTTAAAAACAATAAAGGGTTTCTAAGACAATTTTTTGATTTAAGTATCCGTTCGCGGGATATTCCACTTTAAAATGAACTTTTTTGTAAAAACAGGGCGTCCCCCCCCCCCCCTCTAAAAGCTAAACGGCTGGCTCAAAAAATCTGAAAAAATTCGTGGAGGTGGTCCATCTAATGAACTTTGAAGGAAAACTATAAGAGATTAGATGGCTTTGTTAGTTCAGGAGTTCTAGAGGCTTAACTGCTAAAATGCGGTCACTTGGAAAACGTCATACAAAATTAACGCAATAATACGTAAACATAACAATTATCTATTGGATACGATTTTTTATGCTTAGGTAATTCAATGAAATCTTGCATAGATATACTTTTCGATTCTCGAAAAAGAACACAGAACAATCTTCACCGCGATAACATGACGATGCAGGCAGTTAGAGCCACGGGCAAAAGCTAATTGATAACATTGATTTCTACGAAGCAGTCATCTAAGTTCCTCATTTAACTACAATGCATTTACAATTATTTGACTTCATAGTTGGTCTAGTGGTTTAAGCGGTCGCCACGCCGCTTCTACAACGCCAGTGTTGTGAGTTCGAACCTCACATGGTACCACACTTCATGTGTACAACAAATTGTTAATCTAAAGCTGGGTATTCTTTAAATCCATTTCATGTATGTTTGTAAAGTCCTCCGCTACACAAGAATGTACCTGGTGTGGAAGTTGTTTTTAAAAAGTCCGCTAAAACTATAATACGCCAATTAGACCAGTGCCGATAATGTTTGAAAACAAAATAAATTATAGTAGGATGATACCCATTGTAAAAGGAGGAGAATATTACAAAAATTAAAGGAAAAATAATTTACGGGCGATCTGAGGTCGGGAAGGGGGAGAGGGGGGGGGTTTAAGGGAAAATATGGCTTATCTCGATTTCCGGCAAAACTACAATTTTTCACATAAAATTTGACGTTAGGTGAAAAAAGTGTGAATGCAAAAAATGTAGATCTTCTTATTACCTACAACTTTGCCATTGAACTTTTTTCCATAGGACTTGTAGTTTTGCCGGAAATCGAGATAAGCCATATTTTCCCTTAAAACCCCCCCTCTCCCCCTTCCCGACCTCAGATCGCCCGTAAATTATTTTTCCTTTAATTTTTGTAATATTCTCCTTCTTTTACAATAGGTTTCATCCTACTATAATTTCTGTTCAGTTTTTAGGGTTCCGAAGTTTATGAATTCGAACCCTTATAGATTCGTCATGTCCGTCTGTCCGTCCGTCCGTCCTCGACTTACCGTCTAAACGGTAAGTGCTAGAGAGATGAAAATTTGCATGAATATGTATTGTAATTACGTCGACAAAGTGCTACAATAAAAATTATGAAAAATATTTTATTTGGGGTACCTCCACGTAAAGTGGAGATGTTTTTTTTTTCTCGCGGCTATCCCATTATGTGGGGTATCATTAGACAGGTCTTTTAAAAACAATGAAAACGTCATACTAAATTAACGCATTATTATGTAAACATAACAATTTTATTATTCATTGGAAACGATTTCTAATCCACGTACCATTATAGGTGACTGAGGAACCCTTTCCTGTGCGTGACCTGACACGCACTTGGCCGATTTTATTTTATTATACAAATGAACCATAATGTGGAATTAGTTTTGTTATTTACAAAATTGGAAAAATAGTTGTGTTTTGCCATACGAGTATATTCTGGGAGACAGTTAACTTAACTAATTTTGGAATAGCAATGTTACTTCATTCCGCCCAACTGGAAGCCAGAACCCATGAGTAGGTATCACCATCCTCATTGTAAAACCAGGCAATGCCGCATGCTGCCACACTATGGCGGCCTAGTGCTGATGCATCATTGGGATTTGTGTGAGGGTAGTACTGCCCTGGTCAAACTGGCCCATTCGTGCTGAAATCAACGTGGATCTACTACCTTGAGATATTGTTATATTCCAGTTGCATCCTGGCTTTAAGGGGGAAAAGGAATCGTACATTTGTTCCCCTTATAGTGTTTAACTAAAGTGTTAACTTAAATGATAATAACTTCATGATTCTCTTATTAAAAGAGGATCTCAAATTAGGATGAGCTTGTGCTAGTAACTAAATTAACTGATTGTGATAATGAATAATGTATCACTGATGATAAACATTAACCCTCTCCTGAGAGGAGACTGCTAACCTTTCTTATTTGTCGAATATGTTACCAACTATTTAGGTTAAATAGTGAGTGCGGGACCGGAGACCCAATTATGCAGAACCATCTCTCTAGGCCGCTATGGTGTGTGTCATTGACACTGACACTGAGGATTTAGTGACCCCTACTCTTGGATTCTACTCATGCTTTCCATCAGACAGTAGAGTCACTTCAGTAGGCTTAAGTATTTAATAATTCTAACAAAAAGGAACCGACTTCAATGAAAAACTATCCCAAGTACCCAAATCGCGACAATTTTGCCTGATATTTGAGGAGTTCCCTCGATGTCCTTGGGATCCCATCATCAGATCCCGATATGGTGACGATGGGACCACCTGTAAGCTACGCCCATTCCAATGCAAAAAGAATTTTTGAAATCGGTTCATAAACGACGAAATTATCGCTGAACATACATAAAAAAAAAAAAAAAAAAAAAGATTCCGACGAATTGAGAACCTCCTCCTTTTTTTTGAAGTCGGTTAAAAAAACCACGAATGACTCTTCAAGTAAACATTTGAACTACTAGTCGTTCGAATGTTTACCTAATTGAAGAGTCAGACACAACATGAACAGATTTCCATTAACCGTATGTCGTCACCTATTAAATGATGACTGAAAGTCCGACGATAAATGTATAGAAATGCGAGTATGAACACGATCATTTCATTCAGCATTGAGTGTTGCTCCCATTCCGAGTATTCCTATGTATAATTACAGCGTCATTCATGTCGGTTATGTAAGAAAGAAAGACTTTGCGAGTACCAAAACTGACAGCATTTCGGTTATCGTATTCCGTAAATACGACTGCACGAATGCTGTGGTTTTAAGTTGGGTCATTTAAGCCATAATTAAAATATTTCATTTACTACTCTTCTCTCTTTAGAATCCAAAAACGCTCAAAGAAGTTCAAGAGGACATCAAAAACTCAAGATGGGACAAGTTGAGGGGTTCTATGCTGCAGCGGCTGAAGTTCGGTACAGCGGGTCTGCGGGGACCTATGGTGGCTGGTTACAAAGCAATGAACGACGTCGTGGTTCTTCAGACTGCACAGGTAAGTTTTACCAGCAAAATTCTAGACTAGCAGATGAACCTGTCATACGCAGGTCACTTTTTGATCTTTCTTGCTTGAACTATTTAATTTAGTGAGAAGCATCCGCGGCAATTCTAGACATCTTGCAGTTACAGCAGACATTCTGATGTAATTATCTATTTAATATCATAGAAAAAGCATACAAGATAGCCGATGGCGCCAAAAAATTTTAGGCCCACTGAGGTCAGATCTTAGTAGACCGTTGTCCAACATTGAACGCCTTTTAGATGAGATGGTGATATAAAAAATTGTTGGCTCTTATCAAGAAATCTTACATAAAAATGTATAGTGTAGTTTAATGGTAGTTTTCACTGACATCTCATAAATTTAATGAGCCACTTCGGGGGAGTTAGGTAACCCGTAGTGATGTTTTTGTTTTACCAACCTTCAGGGGACACCTAAGTGCTTAGATTTCCCTTAAAATTCAGGGGCTACCTACGTTAGAGGGCTCCTAGTAAAGGATTTAAGTATAGTTTTTGAAAACGATCATTAGTGTTTTCGAAAACGGGCATTTATATTTTCTTCGGAGTGTAAACTCGTGTCTTGTGGAAATAATATGTATTTCCAGGGTAAGCAAGATTTTCCTGCCACGTTTCATAACTAATTGGCATAATAATTACTTAAGTACTTATACTAGTCAACTACTAGCAATACTAATCGTAAAAGACACCCTTGTGTTATGTGTTTAGAGATTGAATTATCTCTAATTACTAGCTCATATCGAGATTAGAGACTTCATATCTAATGCTGTGTATGCTATGTATCTAATATTAATACGTAAAGCAATAACTTTATACCCCTTTTTACGAAAAGTGCGTGTACGGAGGAGTCCAGGTAGCTTTTTTTTAAATATGTATAACAAATACATTAGTTCAATAAAAAAACGAGACACACACACTTCCTGTATTAATTTGGCATATACACGCATAAATACTCTTTTTTCAAAATAACATTGTGGCGTAGCCTTGGCGAAATCCGTGCTTATTAAGTTATAGTCTTTGACAATAGGACCTTAATCATATTGCCACTTATTATTCAATTTAATTATGGTCATTTGGCGAACACTAGCATACATCAAATAGTGTTTAAAGTTACTATGTTAAAGTGCCTAACTAAATGAAAAACTTGAAAAATAGCTCGAGCTAAGTAAATTTCATTATCGGGAAAAACATGCTGTTTTCATTCATACAACGAGAGGAAGATATCTGCGTACTGCCCAGACGGATCGATTTTGCGGGTATCAAGGGGCCACCCCCGATGAAAGCGCCCCACATATCGTATCAGGGTTAGTCGCAACCGAAGGGCGGCCGGGGTTAGACGCAGGCAGAAACTCTGCACATTCAATGCGGTTCACGTTTTTCCCATTCACCGTTCACTCTTGTAGGTAAGTTCATGTAGATCAATAGTCATTTAATTGACAGAAAACATCTTTAATGGTAGAATATATTTGAATTTGCGATCATGAATTACATATTGCAATCTTGCTTACTGAATTACGACATGTATTTAATGGCATAAGCAGATATTTTGGTTTTTATTTAATTTCAATAAGTTTTGTCGGTTGTAATCGAGTCGAATCTATAATCTATGTAGGTACATTTGGTTCACCCAAATATAAAAAGTCGATAAAAAGGATAGAAATTAGTTGCTTGTCTTAAATTTTCTTTCAAATTCTCAGAAAAGAAAATCAACGGAATAGAAAAAGATTGTGAAATGTTATAGCATTTTCCATCTTTTAATTGAACATAATTAAGATGAGAGTTGTCTGTATCGTCCTTTTCAGCAAATATTGCGCACGTGAACGTGTGATTATTGCAGACAGAAAAGACGCGCAAAGATGAAATGTTTAATTATAATTTGATATTGTATAATAGGAACTCTAAAATAAATGCAATATATGTGAAGAACGTCCGTAAGATTATAAAAGTTCAGTATATATTTTAACCCATCATGGTGCTAAGTAAAGAAAATCATAAGTAGTTCAAGTTAAACTGGTTAATAAAATTTTGTTGTGTTAATTACTATTGAAATTAATCTTTTTTTTACAATTATCTCTTATTTGCTATTTCAAAACAAATTTAATATGATAAGACAAATTCATGGTAGTAAGAGGTTGTCGACGAGTATGAAGAGCCTACTTATATACATTGTGTTACAGTAAAAAAATAAAATAGATCTAGTCCATATATTGCTATGTATGTATATTTATAAAGATATATACAAGTGCAACATTTTAACTGCCGTTTTTGCGATTCTTTTGCCATCCGTTTTCTACGACTGTAATGCTGTAATGAACCATAATCACATCATCAGTTCAATGAAACACAGCCTATAATACCTCTTTGCGCAAAATTCCTTCCTCCGCAAAAAAACTCAAAGAGTACTGCACTAATTGAGATAAAATTTTGACTTGTTCTACAATCTGCTTTAAAATGGTTTTAGTCAATGTATCACAATCAGTATTGTTCCTCGTTTTGTACGAATGTAAAAACCTCGGCTGGGTTAGCGAGTTAAAATATAAATTGTTACTGTTTAATTTAATTTTCATCATCATTAGCCTTTCGCAGTCCGCTGCTAGACTTAACCTCTCAAATTGCACGCCATTAGGTCTTACTCCTGGATTATATCTATATTAATAGGTGAAGCAAAACCTTTGTACCCCTTTTTATGAAAAGTATTCGAACGAAGGAATATGAAATTTGGAACAGTTAATGTTTATATGGAGAAATGGAGAAAGCAAAAAAATAAAATAAAAATGAATTGAGGCAAAATTGAAAACATCGTTATTAGCGTGAACTGTACTAATACGTGGTATTATTCACTACAGTTATAATTTTTACGAGCTACAATAATAACAATAAAACCAAAACCAAGATTTTTCAACATCCAATGACGTCCCACTGCTGGGCTCGTTTCTCCTCTTAGAAGAGGGTGAAGGCCCACTCCCACTCAGTGATAATTTCCAATCACCTAAGGATACTTGAGTATGAGAGCTTTGAAGATATCAGGACTTAAGGTAAGTTTAATCGTAATTTATCTTATTTATCTTTAATCTTTTGAAGCACCTTTACTCACAAATATTAACTTGATCTTTTTAAGACTTATCTTACAAATGAATTGCGATTCATTATGCGTCTATTTTGTAATTTAATTAATTTAAAATTTTCAGTATACTAAATAACAGCGTTGGTTGACTACAATGAATTATCTATAATTGATGACGAAGTTGACAAGAGGAATACCTATACCTGTCTTTTCGTTGATGGCGAGGAACATCCCTTCGAAACTCCGGCTCCGCCGTGACGTAGGAGCCGAAGAAGCCGGAGATCCGAAGGGATTCCAGCTGTCCTTCCCCGGTGATTATCCGGACCATGTTATTTCAAGTTCAACACTGCACCTAACCAGACCCTATCTTCCAGAAACCCGCTTAACGTTTATATACCTAGTCGTGGTAGAGTAGAGAAATATAACATATTAATTTATATCTTTAAAAAATTATTGCCAACAGCTGTTTAGAATATACATTTATTTTTTGTATCAAAATCTAGGTAAAGTATTAAATACTGTCGATATTACCCGTTTTACGTGTCTTTCATATACTGGTATTAAATCAGAAGGCCTAGTTTTTTTCCATTATCTCACTCTCAATAGCTAGTGTTTAGCTTGTGATGGTGAAGATTTCTGTTCGAGTCAATAGCAATGCCAGACCTTCGAGTTTATCTATATGTACTATACAAATGAATAAAATTGTAGTGTATTTATGTAATCTCAAATTAACAGCTAAATACTCAAGTACTTACTGCCTCGTTGGTCTGGTGTTTAGTGTATGTGGCTAATCTCTCGATCGACTGAACCCATTTCGACGGGATTTTCACTGGAGATAGCTAAAAATATAAGGAGTATCTTAGACAAGTTTTCTTAGACTAGCTTTTTCCCACAGTGTTACCTTACAACAACAACCGCAAGTGACACAAGGGTAGTATGAAACAATGTCACACTAGGTCCTCAAAATGCTTATTATTACAAGGATTAATACTAAATTGGTAACTAGCGTTCACCCACGGTTCTGCCCGCGTATGTATCGTTTATCGCGGTAAAAATTTGTCAGTCCTTTGGCTCATCTGTGCACCGAATTTCATTTAAATCTGTTCAGTAGTTTTGGCTTGAGAGCCGTACAGACAGACAGAGTAGTTTCGCATTTATAATATTATTAGTAAGTATGTTTAGAAAATATATTTATTTTTGTTAAAATTAATATATTAGAGAACAAACTGTTGGTTAAGTTGAAGCTGTCAAGGAAAATACTGAATATTGTATTGTGTCATTATAAAGTGCTTAAAGAAACCTTTTTAGTGTATGTTAAACATCATAAAGATTTTCTCATTAAACAATGGAATGGTTTTTTTGTCTATAACCTACCTAACCTGTTTTTAAAGTACTCATTTCCAGCCTTGAATTACAGTTTATTTTTAAATAAACAGTTGGCTGACAGTAATTATTAATTTTGTTGAAAATTGTTGCATTTTATTTATATAACCTCACCAGGCCTTAGAAAAACGGTGCCTAGCAAATCTCGTTGTTTATCAGCGGTATATAAACTGAGATATACGTTGCACAAATGGGCAACGGTGACCACTTACCATCAGATGACCTATCCTCGTTAGCTCATTATGTCATTACATGAATAGGTTCATCTATTTGATTCAAATTCAAAAAACTTGTTTCAGGCACTTTCGAAATGTTACATTAATTACTCTAGTTTCCAAAATGTCATTCCTATGAAAAGGAACCGTCTAGAAACTCCATAAGTTACTATAGAAATCTCATTACAATTCCGTATATTACCGATACATTATTAATTATGTAAGACACAGCAACATAAAAAAGCAAATTAGTACCAACATTCAAAAATAATAAGTAATTAGATGACTACCCACATGTATCTAATTAAATCAATATGTCTGCTGTCTTGAAATAATACATACCTCATAGCGGCTGATATTATAATTACACTCGTAGACCGGGTTTGTCTCATGGAAAGTTCCAGTAAGATTTTCCAGGAAAATTTCGTAACAAAACGACTACCTACCTCCCTAATACGACACCCACGAAAATTTCGCAATTACGTAGGACGTTCGGGAAAGGTCGCACATTTTCGGGAACAGTCGATTATTTTCGTAACTTGTCATTTGTAGCGATCTTAAATAAGAAAACTTACCAAGAGAAAGTCCAACTACTTCAAAAACATATTGACCACTTCTTAATGGTCTTTCGAACCAAAACATAAATATCTTACAAATTGTATATCATAATATTTTTTTATCTGACTTATCTTGACAGCATATTTATAAGTCTAGCCATCCATCTTTATTTATGGAATGTCATTCGATAGTGTAATGTATAATATTTTTATACTCTGTGGTCTGCTCTAGAACCTTCCTGGTAAACTGCCTGGGTGGCGCAGTGGTAACGTATGCGACTGCTGTGCTTGAGATCTCGGGTTCGATTCCCGGTTCGGGATAATTTTTTTGTGTGATCCACAAATATCTGTTTCGCAGTTATGGAGTTTTCTATGTGTAATATGTATGTATTTTCAAAAAAAAAATGTTTATGTATTTATATCAGTTGTCTAGACCCATATTACAAGCAATGCTTAGTTAGGGGACTAGATGGCATTGTTTGTAAGATGTCCTCAATATTTATTATTATTTATATATGTACCTAAAGAAGAAAGAGAGAGTTTTTTGAGATTTTTCTGTATCAGATCTGCAGAGTCCTAAAACTGGATTCTTTATAGACAATAAAAAATAAAACAATATTCAGATTCAAATATTTTTCCACAGGGTATATGCTCATACATCAAGAAGGTCTGCAGCCAGAGTCAACTACGCAATGGAGTGGTTATCGGCTTTGATGGCAGATATAACAGCAAAAGGTTAGTTTTTATTTTATTTAGAAGAGTCTGCCGAAATACCTCTACTCTGCCTGATGGAAAGCATGTATAGAATCCAGGAGTAGTGCTCACCAACTCATTTTTAAACAATTAAGCATTGTGTCCCCACACTATGTGAGCCTATTGTGATGCTTCTGCATTATTTGGTCTCCGGTCTCACACAGACCAAGTGTGAGACCGGAGACCAAATAAATCTGTGGGAGCTGAAATCAGCGTGGCTCTACTGCCTTTTACAGAAATTCTTCACACTTTAGAAGACTGGCATTTCCTATGGCTCACTCTGAGAAGAAATGCTAAAACAAATCACAGAAGTATCTTTTTATACCCGTGAACATTGATTGAAAAAATCTATGCGAGTATCATAATCATCAACAACCTTTAACAGGCCACTGTTGGACATAGGCCTCTCCTTGAAAAGGAAGTATTGGCCTACTACACCACGCTGGCCAGACGGGTTGGTATAGGGTTGGTTTCAAGTTTTCCTTCTCTTTGCATTGATGTTGTCTTGCGTTGTTTATCCCTTAGTCGCCTTTTACGACACCCGCGGGATGAATAGGGGTGGTGACACTCTGTATTCTTAATCCGTCACCACACGGCTTAATCCGTCACCACACGGCTTAATCCGTCACCATCATAATATAAGTTCTTTATTCAAAATTGTAACAGAGACCCTCTGTGTTGCCCTTTTGAAGAAAGAACCATAGTTTTTAGTCAATCTGCTTACCTATATAGACGGCATACAAATTCCATCCATCATTGATTCAAATTACTACCGTCATTTTAATTTGTTATTTTATTTGTACACTACTGTTGGTCTATTCTAATGGATGGCTTAAGCGACTGTTGACTGAAGAGGTCTCGGGTTCAAATCCCGGGTCGGACCAAAAAAGTGTTTTTGGGTTTTTCTTAGGAAATTCCTTATAGCAGCCCGGAGTTTGCAAGTTTGTGGCGATCCGTCGGTCCCGGTTGTCATGAACATCTACGGCAATCGTTATTGGGAAGTCAGTGCCCTCAAATTTACTGACAACTAGTTCAACCAACGAATTTCAGTTCTCCCCTAAGGTTGCGGAGGTCCGATGCCAGTCGCCCCGTGGAAAAACTGATATTCAGGTAAAAACCGATTGCATTAGTAGCCGACCCCAAAAAATATCGGTAATAGGCCGAGGAAGAAGAAGAAGAAGAAAATAAACAAGTAACCAAAATGAGCAAAATAACAAATTCTCAAAAATTAACACTGTAAAAATAGTTGAATATTCAGAAACGGTTATGTTCTCTCAAACGATTATGTCGATTAAGTAACTTTTAATACAAAATTGCGTCATACAGATACTATTTTGCAATTTGTTATCAGTAACCGTTATCATGATGTCGAAGACCACGTCAGTGACCCTTTGATACAAATGTTTGTGTTACTATCGTAAAACGTAATGTGGATAAGTAGATTCAATATTTAGATAGCTTTGTTTATTAATAAATAACCAAAAAAATAGTTTTAAAAATCTAAACAAACACGCTTTTAAACTAAAAAGTAGAAAATAATTTTAATGTAAAAAGCGTGGGGCGACGTTATTGAAATATTTTCAGAAAGCACTCCACGCTTTGTTACATTAGAATAATTTTCTACTTTTTAGTTTAAAAGTCTGTTTGTTTAGTTTTTTAGAACTATTTTTTAGAAAAAACTAATTTGTTTAAACTAATTTTCTTTAGTTTTTTTTTTCAAATTAGTGTATTGTCAACGGTCCTCGATAAATTAACAAAGTTTGAACGAAATCTGGCCTTTTTAAGTGGGTCAAAATCGCACCCAAAGGAGTCGGTTACAAACATATTGGTGAATCTAATAAAAAGCGTGTAAAAAAACAATTGGACCGTCTCGGGATGTCCGGCAGACATCAAACAATGTCATTCAGATCATAGAACTATTTCAATCCATTGAGAAAAGGTGTTGATGCTTCTGATTGTTCTCTCAAAGAACTCTTAAATCCTCTCTAGTTATATTGATATCTTATTAAAAAATCTGCTGATATTTTGTTTGTCGTTTTCTATTCCATTCTCTATTCTCTTGTTTCCTTGGCTAATATTTTGTTTTGATCACGTGACTGAGTAGCCAATGAAACAAGAGAATAGAGAACTAGAATAGCAAACGATAAACGTCTGCAACTTGGCTAGGGGGGCAGAAGCCAGCCAAGTTTCCAAGCGTAAAACTGTTTTTAGACTTTCGCGACTATTCCACATACTCATGTTTTTTCTATAAACGGGACTTATTCGCGATAAAATTAAAAAGGTTACGATACCTTCTATTTTCCGACGTTTCGAACGGGTTATACCGCTCGTGGTCACGGGTAGACTGAAAACTAAAAAAGGGGTAAACTAAACGATACTAGAAAACTAAGACAGATAACATGGAACGATTTTTTGAAACGTGTGTAGCGGTCAATGTGTTTTAGGTTCAAACTCCAAATGGTACAACACTGTGATCCTCAAATTGTTGTTCTGAGTTACAAAAACAACCAATTTTGTGTCCGTTTCGTGTATAAATATACAAATCTTATACAATTTTTCTCCATATTGCCATTACCAATTGAGTTCCGAAGGAATGAATAATTAATTCTGTCGTCAATTTAATTGCCTCGTAGCTAGAAGATGAGATTATAAATGTGTTATTTAGGTACGGTGAGGTCAAGTACTCGGTCGTAGTTGCTTTTGTTATATAACTTTAATCAACAAATCTCGTTTGTAGAATTTGACGACAAATTATAAAAATAAATTAAACTGTTTTCGTCTATTAAGATTAAGAAATGGTTCACGCTTTAAATGTAAATAGTCCTTATAGAATTCGTTTGATAAATGCAAAATACTTCAGAATACGTTGTAATTCGAAATAAATGATAATACTGTTGAATTATTAATGGTGTAGCAAGTGTACGGGCAATTTCTTGCATAGTTTAATTGTATATTCCACTGTGACAATAAAATTAAGTGAATAGCCGGTATCTTGTTAATTATGCAGCTTGTCTAAAAACGCGATAAGACGAGACGACCTTGGACGAGATATCTTCGCTCTCTGGTGATATAAATGGACAAAGGTTTTTTACTTTTATTTATTTCTATTAGTGGTAAACGAGATACCGAGAACCGTACTGGATATACTTGCGACTAAAGAGTGAGATAAGTGTGTCGCTACTATGTGTATGTCCACGCAAAATGACGCTCGCAACCTCATTCGCGCTTCTAGTGCTCGTGGCGTGTATTAATTTCGTTACCTGAAGAAAGGTTATATTAAGCATAGCGCAAAAGCTATACATATGCTGTGGCGGACTTTTTTTTTATTTCTAAAGGGGAACAATTCTGCAAACATATTTTTGCGAAACTTTAACCTTATTCTCAGCGTAAGCAGCTCTTAAAAGGAACGAAAAGCCCGATTTCAGATCATTCTTAATTGGTGTTTCCGCTCCTATTGGTCTTAGCGTGATGCTGTTTAGTCTATAGCTCGATAAATAGTAGTTCCTGAGATCACCTCGTTCAACCAAATAAATTAATTGACAAACTCTTTAGCTTTATAATATTAGTATGTATTTCCAGTTTTTTTTTTATATTTGAGCCTACGAAACTGACTCTACTCTGCTTGATGGAAAGCATGAGTAGAATCCAAGAGTCACTATCTTCATTGTAAGTACAGAGAATGCACCATGAAATAGATAAATAAATAAATGACCTACACTACGGCAGTTAACTGAGATGCTTCTTCATCATTTATCCTCTGATCTCACACTTGCCTTCAAGCATTTAGAATAATCTGAGAGTAATCAGGAGATGAGCCTCCAATAAACTTACTTACACAGTGATTAGCATTGAAAGACAACGCCATCTACCAAAGATACACCGAACACATTCATCATCATCAACAGCCTTTAACAGTCCACTGTTGGACATAGGCCTCTCCTTTGAAAGGAGGAAACACCGAACACCGAACCGACTAAAACCACACGGTGTGACCTCTCTGCGCCTGTATTTGAAAGGGATCCAGGTAACTGTTTTCTCCTTCTGGATCCCTCCCCGCGCCTGCCCGCACTGTTGCGGGCGCCTTCTCTGCGTCCTCTCCAAATTGGGCGACGTCCGGTCACACGCGGACGCCGCCCCCTCGCGGATGGCCACTACAGCGGATGGACGGGGAAACCCGTCCCGTCCACCAGCGGTTGATCTCCTCGCCTGGTTGTAGAGGGACTAGACACCTGTACATATCTCGAACTCCTCTAAATATAATCCTCTTCGACAAAATCGTATACATATTAGCTGACAAATAAAACAATTGAAACAATTTTTATTCATCAATTATTTCTTTTTTGTTCACCCGTTTAAAATATGTGTCCAATGTAGTGTCTTGTAGCTCGATTCAATGTAATCAACTTGTTTATTAATGTGGAAAGTTATGAAAATGCCTTCTAAAGTACTACAAACATCCAGCAATCGTCGTAAACAGGCTCAAAATTACTAAGAATCAATATGACTGAGCATTTAAAAAGACCGTTCTAGTATGCTATTGAACGAATTTTATTATAAAACATATTCCGCCTTGGAAACTCTTTCCTTGTCTATGATCCCGGGTCCTGCAAGCAGAACGTAAATAAGCATCTGCCGCCACAGTGTGGGTCAACAAGCTGCATTTTTGGAACTGGAGGATGGTGACCCCCACTCTTGGATTCTACTCATGCTTTCCAACAATCCGAGAAGTCGTCTAAGGACGCTCATAGCCGAGTGGCTTTAGGTGATTGGAAACAATCACCGAGGGTAAGCAACGACGGCGCGGTCGGACCTAGATGGGTGACCGTTTGTAGCGAGCGTTTTCGTGATTTGGAGGTCGCGTTAACCAGTCGGTCCCGGTTGTTATCATAAGATAGCAGTCGTGAGCCTTAGTTGAAAGCTTTTGGGCGTCTTAAAAACATCCAACAACAAGATTACGTAGCCACAACGTGTCTTGCCTGTCCCCAACCCGCACTCGACCAGGGTGGGCACTTTGGCCTTAACCCTCTCTTGAGAGGAGACCCGAACCCAGCAGTGGGACGTTATGGGTTGTTGATGAGAAGTCATGGTGGCCTTGATTGCAAGTAAGATGTTTCTGTATCATTGCACCTTTGGTCTCACACTCACCAAATAAATGCACACAACAAATAAGCAACAGCACGAATTCTGTTATTTTTAGGGTTCCGTAGCCAAATGGCAAAAACGGAATCCTTATAGATTCGTCATGTCTGTCTGTCTGTCCGTCCGTATGTCACAGCCACTTTTATCCGAAACTATAAGAACCACACTGTTAAAACTTGGTGTAGATGTATTCTGTGAACCGCATTAAGATTTTCACATAAAAATAGAAAAAATACAATAAATTTTATGGGCTTCCTATACTTGGAACTGAAACTCAAAATTTTTTTTTTCATCAAACCTATAACTATGGATAGGTCTTCAAAAATGATATTGAGGTTTCTAATATTTTTTAAGCTCCTTTTTTTAGGTTGGGCTTCTATACGAGTGTAGTACCTCCCCGGTCGATCCGGCCATTCGTGCTGAAATCAGGGTTTCTCTACTAACTTTACCTTATTTATCAACAGGTTCGCAGAACTCACAGCTAAAGTCTTCATCTCGTCTTCGATACCTGTTCACATATTCACAGAAGTATGTGCAACCCCCCTCGTCTCGTTCGGAACCATTCTCTATGGAGCAGCAGTCGGAGTCATGGTCACAGCGTCCCACAACCCAAGGGAAGACAATGGATACAAAGTTTACTGGGGAAATGGGTGTCAGATCCTCACGCCTCATGACAATAACATCTTGGAGGAAATTGAGCAGTGTTTAGAGTGAGTGATTTTTTTTATTTCTTTTTCGTTTTAGCGTGAATTTGTGGAATCAAAATGTTGATTCTGAATCCTACTAATATCAGAAACGCGAAAGTTTGAGAGTATGTATGTGTGTATGTATGTGTGTTGTTCTTTCACGCAAAAACTACTGAACGGATTTGGATGAAACTTTACAGTAATATAGCTTATATATCAGAATAACACATAGGCTAGAGATACACGGGCGAAAAGTAGGTGATTATAAAAATACATACATTGTAGATGTAAAAATGTATCACTGTTTATCTCCTGTCAAAACTTCACAGGTTGCTAAGCATAACAAACTTGCATAGCAACCATAATGATAGTTTGTAATTAGCTAAAATACGCGGGTAACACCGCGGGGCGCGGCTAGTATTATATATGTTTTTTATTTTTTTTATTTTATTTATTGGAACAAAAAACAGATACATGTTAGATTATAGCTAGATACAAATGTGTACATCAAATTTATAAACATGTAACCCACACCATTGTTCACAGTAATATATAAATATACATGTTAAACGTAATATTAGTTCTACAGTCATTTTGCATACGGCAATCTAATAACAAACTTTAAAAAGTCTGTACTGGTAATCAAACTTCAGAAAAACATACCTAAATGTTTTTAATAACTAAGTGTTTTGACTTGAAATAGATTTTATAAATTGGATTGAGATAGTGGTAGAGGAATCATAAGGAGTTGCTATCCTAACTTAAAAACTAACTACGACATAGTGTTGCCACTTATTAATAATAAATAACAAAATATTTTTTATTATCTATGAAAAACTTCAACTTAGTAAATTTTAACATTTCATTCGTATAAATCAATAATTTCCTGACCAGTAACATTATATTTCGAACGGGTTATGCCTCCCGTGGTCACAAGTAGACTGACTGACAGTGACATCGAGCAACAAAAACAATACATATGATTTCTTCACGAAACCGCCTCAACTTTTAGCATCCCTGACGATCATTGGAACATCGCTGAGATTCGAGCTCACGAACTGGTGAAGGACTGTCAGGATGAAGTGACCTCTAAATATATGGAGACTATTATCGCCCTGAGTCCTGAGGTTCTGCAAGAGAACAAGACAGCCGCTATTGACGTGGTATACAGTGCTATGCATGGAGTTGGATATGAATATATCTTGAAAGCTTTCCATGCCGCTAATCTTAAGGTAATATTTTTGTCATAGTGATTTGACTTCCAAAACGTTTGATTACTTGATGATTTGACTTCTATACATCTTTTATTTATTAAGCGTGTGATATATCCTTTCTCAGACTTTAAACTATCTGCTTACAAAATTTCATTTAAATCATGGCAGTTATTTCAGAGTTTATCGCAAACAGACAGACTCCCGCCTCGGAGGACTTCATTTTATAATATGTAGTCACTATTGTTCTTATTTATTGTGACAACATTCATTATGTAAAAAAAAAGTATGTTTATGTATTTATATCAGTTGTTTAGTACCCCTAATACAAGCTCTGCTTATTTTGGGACTAGATGACGTTGTGTTTAAGATGTCCAAATATTTATTATTACTGTTTTTAAACTTTCGCGACTTTTACACATACTCATGTTTTTACTGTAAACGGGATATTATCGCGAATAAGTCCCGTTTACAGTAAAAACATGACTATATTTATTATTAATAAAATAACATAGTAGAATAATAATCTTAAGCGCGAGAAGCAAGTCATTTAAGGAAATTCAAAACTGTCGTATCTTGTTTTTCTACATTGATCTCTATGTAAAAGCTGTTAAGATTCATTTTTGTAAATTGTTAAGACACCACACTGAAAATTATTTCAAACATTTACATACAATTCTTTGCTATAAAAAAAAACTATAATAATTTATTGTGTGAATTAAATTTAGTATTATATTGTTAACAGCCTCCAATTAGCGTAAAAGAACAACAAGACCCGGACCCCGAATTCTCAACAGTGGTATTCCCAAACCCAGAAGAGTTGCAATGTCTGGAGTTGAGCAAGAAGTTGGCAGAAGAACGTGGAGTCAAACTTGTGCTGGTCAATGACCCTGATGCGGATAGACTGGCTGTTGCTGAATATGATGACAGGTAAAGTTTTTTTTTTTCAGACATCTTACCCACAACATCATTTAGTCCCAAACTAAGCAGAGCTTGTAATGGATACTAAACAACTGATATAAATATATAAACATACTTTTTCTTTATTAAATACATACATATTATACATACAGGGTGGCCCAGAAAGACCGAAGTGGTGTGAATTGCTTATAACTTTTTATTTAAGAGATATTTTTTTAATTTTTTTTTTTTAAATACATTAAATTTATGGGGAATATTTTTGGATTAGTTTTTAAAAATGATATCCCGCAAGTGGTGGCCATATTCTGCTTCGCACAAATGTGCTCTTTCCAACACATTTTCCATGACCTTTCGCAAAACTTCCGGTGGTATGTTGTTAATTTCTTCTCGAATATTGGTTTTTAACTCCTCAATAGTCCTAGGCTTATTAACATAAACTTTTCCTTTTAAATAGCCCCAAAGAAAACAGTCTGGAGCGGTTAAATCCGGGGAACGCGGAGGCCAATTAAAATTGCTGTTACGAGAAATTATTCTTTCACCAAAGATGTCGCGTAAAAGTCATTGTGGCCCTCGCAGTGTGCGCTGTGGCTCCATCCTGTTGGAACCATATTTGCGGATGGTTTTCCACGGCTGGCCTTACAAAATTTTGCTACATGGCCCGATATCGATCACCATTGACGGAAATGGCGACACCTTGTTCATTTTCAAAAAAAAATGGGCCAATGATCCTTTCTGAAGAAACACCGCACCAAACGGTACACTTAACTGGGTGCAATTGTCGTTGATGAAGTACTCTCGGGTTTTCCGTAGCCCATATCCTACAGTTGTGCTTGTTAACGAACCCATTTAATTGAAAATGGGCTTCGTCACTCATTATTAAGTTATGAATAAAATTTGGATTCTCTTGTGCTTTTTGCTGGAAATAAATTGCATAGTCAAGTCGTTGCTGGTAATCTGTTGGTTTCAATTCTTGGACAAGTTGAATTTTGTATGGAAACAATCCTATGGTGTGCAAAATTCGCTGCAGCGACGTTCTTGAGAGGCCCAGTTGTGACGAACGTCTCCTGGTTGATGTTTCTGGATCCTCCCGAATACTCTCCTGTACCACTTGAATATTGTCAGCTGTGTGGACAGTTCGGTGTCTGCCGGGACCAGGAAGGTTCCTTACTGCTCCTTGTTCTCGAAAATTTGCAACCAGACGGTTTATTGTTGACTGAGAGGGTGCAACCCGCACATTAAATTGACGACGGTATGCACGCTGAGTCAACACAATGGACCGTTGATTTGAAAAGTAAATTTCAACAATTTGGGCACGTTGTTCAATTGTGTATTGCTCCATTATAAATTATCCAAGTCTTCTTTACAAAATACTGAAAAGAAAAGAAAAAAAAAATTATAATAAAAAAGTTATAAGGAATTCACACCACTTCGGTCTTTCTGGGCCACCCCGTAGAAAACACACAGACTCCGAAACAAATATATGTGGATCACACAAATATTTGGTCCGACCCGGGAATCGAACCCGAGACTTCTTGATCAGCAGCCACATACGCTAACCACTAGACCAACAAGTTGTCAAAATATTTGAGGGGACTGACTTCCCAATAATGATTGTCATAGTTCGGGAATCGGAGCCAAGACCTCTGATGATATCAAGATCGGCAATTCCACACCTTAACCACTAAATCCATGAGGCAGTACTCTACTATAGGGACTGTGAAAATACACACATCAAAAGTGTCTAGGGATCAAGCATTTTTATGCGGATTTCTTGAGATTGAGATGTGGCTTTGTAATAAATTTATGATTTTGTAAATTTATATGGATCCTTTTTGGTGCATTTCATAATTTGAATCAGGAACTGTCAATCAAATTCGAGTAAAAGATGAAAATCAGCTGCCAATATTTTCCCTATAAAAACATACAACGCATTGAAGAAATTATTAGTGCTACTGTTTCCCTACTACTGATTAAAACCAACGTTATTATGGAGCGGCGACGTCATTTAAGCAGGGAAGAAATGCTCAGAGCCGTGGGAATGATAGAAGCTGGTTCCCGGCAACGTACTGTGGCTTTAGCTCTGAATACAAGTCAGAGTGTTATCAGTCGACTTTGGACACGTTACCGAAGCACTGGTACCGTGGCTGAGCGCCATGGAGGACGGTATCGCTGCACCACACGGAGACAAGACCGATACATTCAAATCTTAACTCGAAGAGCTCCAACAATAACCGCCATGATGTTAGCCGTGAGGCTTCATCACTCTTCAGGGAACTTAATTAGCGACCAAACAGTCAGAAACCGCTTGCATGAAGTGAACCTTCATTCCCGAAGACCGCTACGGGTACCACCTATAGCAATGCACAATCGTAGGATTCGATATCAATGGGCTCTTGAACACAGAAATTGGGCAGAAGAACAATGGCGTTTCGTGTGCTTTTCTGATGAGTCTCGTTTTGGTATGAGACCGGATACAAGACGTATACGACACTGGAGAACCCCTGGACGCCAACAGCGATTAAAATCCTGCCAGGAAGTCCATCCTTATAGTGGTGGAACCATCATGGTATGGGCGGGTATTTGGATCGGCGGAAGAACTGAGTTGATTTGGATCAGAGGCAACCTCAACGCTCAAATTTATGCTGAGAAGATTGTATCAGACGTCATCGTTCCTCTACAAGTGCAAATCGGTCCCTTATTTCAGTTAATGCATGATAATGCACGACCGCACACCGCAAGAGTTGTAAGACAGACTCTCGCCGCAGCTAACATCAATGTCCTGCCCTGGCCTGCTCAGTCGCCAGACTTGAACCCGATTGAGCACGCATGGGATATGCTACAGAGAAGAGCTCTGCCGAATATGGAGGGTATCCAGTCGCAAGAAGACCTTTTTTTGTTGTTGCAACGAACATGGGCGGCCATTCCACAGCGTGATTTGGATGAACTCATTTTGAGTATGCCAAACCGATGTTCTTGTGTTGTTAGTGTTCGCGGTAGAAACACGGATTATTAATTGTTTAAGTTACCTAATAAAATTTTAAAGAAAACTGTTATTTCAGTCTTTTTTTCGAACTTTAATGTTAGTGGTTCAAATGTCAAAAATCCCTTTATTAGGAAAATGGCAAATTTCTTTACTAATGCAAAGGTGACTTGGTTTATCGTTACTGTGACAAACGAAAACACTTTATTTGATGAATCCTTAAAGAAATTTTTAATTAATATCAATCAGGAGAAAAGTTATTGCAAAAATATATGTTGATCCCTAGACACTTTTGATGTGTGTATTTTTACTAGATGCATCCCTCGGTGTTAACAGCGGTTATTTTTCCAAATCGCGAGTAACGTCACAGAACGAAGTTAGTCTAAAAAAGCCATGCCTAAGTTACTTCTTATCTGATCAGCTTTCTACCAGTGAAAGTACCGTCAAACTCAGTCCAGCTGTTCCACAGATTAGCCAGTAAAAACAGACAGACACAAATATTGAAAAATATCTTTTTGATGTCAGTACCTATATGCATGTAGTAATAAACTGGTCATTTGATGTTACACACAGACACTCTAATTATATTTATTTGTATAGATCATCATCATCATTATCAACAGCCTTTAACAGTCCACTGCTGGACATAGGCCTCTCCTTAGAAAGGAGGTTTTGGCCTACTATACCACGCTGACGGGTTGGTATAGGGTTGGTTTCAAGTTTTCCTTCTCTTTGCATTGATGTTGTCTTACGTAGTTTATCCCTTACTCGCCTTTTACGACACCAGCGGGATGAATAGGGGTGGTGACACTCTGTATTCTTAATCTGTCACGTCTGACATTTGGTAACCTTTAGTTCCAAGAGCTGGCACATCTTCACGGGTAACGAGATGGGAGCTCTGCTGGGCTGGTGGCTGCTGCAGCAACATTATAAGAAGAACAGTGGGGAAGACAAGGTGTACGTCATGGCCAGCATCGTCAGTTCTAAAATGCTCCGAGCCATTGTCAAGGGTAAAGGAGAATTTGTGGAAACACTCACAGGATTTAAGTGGATGGGTGAGTAAAGCCACCAAAATGGTGTGACCATTCCAAATGACACCATCAATAAATAAATATTTCGAACATCTTACACACAACGTCATCTAGTCCCAAGCTAAGCAGAGCTTGTAATATGGGTACTAGACAACTAATAGAAATACATAAATATACTTTTAAGCAATTGGATAGTTTTTATCGTGGGCTTTGAGCGCGGCGACTAAATCAAGAAGTTCCGTAACGAAAATAAAACCTAACACCCTGTGTTAAAAAAAGATAGAGAGTATTATTGTAACTGCAGTGCGACAAGGACAAATAACGGGCGCCTGGCATGCGTCATAGATTAATCAAATAGAAGAGATATCGTAGGCACAATACATAGCGTCCGCGTCCTCCAGTACCGTATAATTGAATCTCAGAGATTTTTTTTTTATTCCATAGATATGCTCATATTACTATTATGTTCCCTGTTTAGTTGTTATTGTCTTTCGGTTAATAGGATGATTATATTGTTTGGCAATATTAATGTTAGAATATATGTTGGTAAAATGACAGTGTATATTGTTATGTAAACTTGACATTAATATCAAAGAAAAAAATTACTGCGTAAATAAATAATAAATAAATAATTATAATTGCATAAGTTGATAAAAAATTCTATGCAATAGCTTTACCGCAGCAGTCCCCGAGTACCACATAAATTTTTTTGTATATACATTCATATAAATGGCAATCCATCATCTTCCTAGCCTTGATTAGTCCCAAGATTTTTTACGTGGAGGAATAGGCTTTTTATATATTGAAGCCTACCAAAATGACAAATCTGCCTGATAGAAAGAATGAGAAGAATCCAAGCATATTTTGTTCCATGTAGGTCTATTATAAGGGACTCTAATATACTCTAGGAGAAAAAGTTTATTGGCTTTTGCTACACCTCAGAACATCATCCTCTCTTTGTTGTCTCTCTTCGACCATTTTATTTTGTAAATAACATCAATTCGTTCCAGGCAACACAACTCTCCTACTGGCACAAGAAGGTAAACTACCGCTGTTTGCGTTCGAAGAAGCCATCGGCTACATGTGCGATCATAGAGTGCCTGAAAAAGATGGAGTCTCAGCTGCCGTACAGGTCAGTTAAAACTCAAATTTGTTTTTAATAACATAAAAAAATAAATTAGGACATCTTACACATAACGCCATCCAGTCCCAAACTAAGCCGAGCTTATATTATGGGTACTAGACAACTGATATAAATACATAAACACACTTTTTTTTAGTAAATACATACATCTTGATCTATGTATTTACTAAAAAGTACAATGTCCGTGTGGTGACGGATTAAGAATACAAAGTGTCACCACCCCTATTCATTCCATGGGTGTCGTAAGAGGCGACTAAAGGAACAAAATAAGCAGCTAACATCCTGCCAAGAGAAGGAAAACTTGAAACAAACCCTTTACCAACCCGTCTGGCCAGCGTGGTATAGTAGGCCAAAACTTCCTTTCAAAGGAGAGGCCTATGTCCAGCAGTGGACTGTTAAAGGCTGTTGATGATGATTGATGACATACATCTTATACATAGAAAACACCCAAACTCCAAAACAAATATTTAATTTTGGAGATCATACAAAGATTAGGTCCGATCCGGGATTTGAACTGGATACCTGATCAAGATCATACGCTAACCGTTAGTCCCATAAGGCAGTCAAATATACATACATAAAATGTTACTATACGGTCGTGTAGCGTGACGACATCGCTACATTATGCGTAGCCACGTAGATGTTTTTCATCAAAAAATGATCTGCTGGTAGTCTTTCCCGTACATACTAAACCAGTATCAGGGGGTGTCACACCGCACTTTAGGTATAGTCGGCCGCCTGCCTACCCGCGCAAGCCATTCCGGTGGGTTGTCGCTTACGCACGATACGCGTCACGTTCGTCACCGCGTCGCTCTCGCGCATTATTGACATTTTTTATACTTTTCGATACCCACAATGACAAACCTCGATCTTGTGATATTACTTAAAACGTCACTTGTTGATAAAAGTACCTAAAGTTATTTTTTCACTGAAGTAAAGTGCTAGAGAAAAAGTAGTTATTATACCTATATTAAAATTATTTTTAAAAGAAGACATGCCTGATTACTTCAGAACAGATAAAAGTTACACGATAGAAAGAGACGCAATTGTAGCTAAATATAATCGTAGGTGCTTCGGCGCTGTGCAATCTGAATTGAACTTAATGTAATGACACCAAGGGTCCCTATTTCTTTAATTTACTTTTCGGAGTGAGTCTTCTGTACTGGTACTATTATGTATTTTGTACTAATATACTGACGTTTTGATATTTTTCTAGGTAGCTGCATTAGCTTCACACCTTCACTGCCAAGGGTCTTCTGTTCTAAATCAATTGCACGCTCTATACGCAGAATATGGCTACCACGTCACACATAACAGTTACTACATCTGTCTTGAACAAGCCATTATTCAGAAAATATTTAGACGCATCAGGAACTATGAAGGACCTGGTCAGGTAAGCAATATTGTTTTTTTTAATTTATTTTAAATTATTTCTAAAGGGCTCTGAATGACTATACCTTCTGCCTATTCGTTTGTTTGCTTTTTAGGGTTCCGTAGCCAAATGGCAAAAAACGGAACCCTTATAGATTCGTCAAGTCTGTCTGTCTGTCTGTCTGTCTGTCTGTCTGTCTGTCCGTCCGTATGTCACAGCCAATTATTTCCGAAACTATAAAAGCTATACTGTTGAAATTTGATCAGTCGATGTATTCTGTGAACCGCATTAAGATTTTTACATAAAAAAAGAAAAAAAACAATACATTTTGGGGGTCTCCATACTTGGAACTGAAACTCAAAAATTTTTTTTTCATCAAACCTATACGTGTGGGGTATCTATGGATAGGTGTTCAAAAATGATGTTGAGGTTTCTAATATCATTTTTTTCTAAACTGAATAGAGTTCGCGAGAGACACTTCCAAAGTGGAAAAATGTGTGTCCCCCCCCCCCTCTAACTTCTAAAATAAGAGAGTGATAAAACTAAAAAAAATATATGTTGTACATTAACATGCAAACTACTAACGAAAATTGGTTTGAACGAGATCTAGTGCGTAGTTTTTTTTTAATCCATACTTAATATTATAAATGCGAAAGTACCTCTGTCTGTCTGTCTGTTACGCTTTCACGCCTAAACCACTGTATCGATTTTGATGAAATTCGGTATGATGATAGAACTGAACTTGGGAAAGGACATAGGCTACTTTTTACTGCAATAATCGAGACACAAAGACCAAAGCTAGGTGATTATAAAAATACATAAATCGAAGATGTCAAAATGTATCACTGTTTACCTCCTGTCAAAACTTCACAGGTTGCTAGGAATAACACACTTGCATGGCAACCATAATGATAGTTTGTAAATGACATATAGACCAGTAGACCAGAGTAGATAATTTTTGAAAACAAATAAAATTATAGTAGGATGAAACCTATTGGAAAAGGAGGAGAATATTATAAAAATGAAAGGAAAAATAATTTACGGGCGATCTGAGGTCGGGAAGGGGTAGGGAGGGAGGTTTTCGGGTCCTTTAACCGGGGCGTGAAAAAGCATCTCACTAAGCCGCCATAGTGTGGGCCGCCATACATTATTGTCCGCATTCGCAGCAAGTGTGGTAGCCCCGACCCTTGGATTCTGCTCATGCTTTCCATCAGGCAGGGTAGAGTCAGATTGGTTGGCTAAATATATACAACAAAGGGTAAAAAACGGTTTATCTCGATTTCCAGCAAAACTACAAGGAAAGTAGTTAAATGGCAAAGTTGTAGGTAATTAAAAGATCTACAACTTTTTAGGGTTCCGAAGTTTATGACTTCGAACCCTTATAGATATGTCATGTCCGTCTGTCCATCCGTCCGTCCGTCCGTCCTCGACTTGTCGTCCAAACAGTAAGTGCTAGAAAGATGAAACTTTGCATGAATATGTATTGTAATTGCGTCGACAAAGTGCTACAATAAAATTATGAAATATATTTTTATTTAGGGTACCTCCCCTACACGTAAAGTGGGGATGTTTTTTTTTCTCACGGCTACCCCATCATGTAGGGTATCATTATATAGGTCTTTTAAAAACATTACAGGTTTGTTAAGACGATTTTTTGATTTAGGTATCCGTTTGCGAGAAATTCCACTTTAAAGGCAAACTTTTTGTAAAAACAGGCCGTCGCGCCCGCCGAAAAATTTGTGATAGTGGTCCATATAATGAACTTTAAATGAAAACTATAACGAATTAGATGACTTTGTTAGTTCAGGAGTTATAGAGGCTTAACTTTTACAATGCGCTTGCTTGGAAAAGTCATACAAAATCAACGCATTAATACGTAAACATAACAATTATCACACACTTGGCCGATTTTTTATAATATCATTGATCAAAACACTATTATTAAAACATCGATCAAAGTTACAACTAACTACAAGAAATTTTATATGAAGTTACCTGCTGATACGGAACCCTTCATGGGCGAGTCCGACTCGCACTTGGCCGCTTTTTTTGACGGTTGCAAGAGAATGTAAGTGTGACAAGTTGACTAATTTAACTTTAAAAAACTGAATAAGATGAGGATTATAAGAATACCCTCCAAAAATTATTGATGAAATTGTAACATATGATATATGAACAAGTTTTATTCAAATTTATAATAGTTTAGAGGTAAGATTTAGTAAATTAATTTCATTCGTGTTAAGAAAAAAGTGACGACCCTTCTGACCTATGAAACTCCTTAGACATCTCGACTTATCGTTGAGAGTTGCATTCCCATACCTTTGTTAGTTTTCTATCTTACGTTTGTAGAATATCAACTTGGCTTGGGGAGCAGGTTCCAAGGTTTCGTAAGAAATTATATTTTCTTGAAACCACAATGGTCCGACCCTTGGGATTGACTGATGACTCACTATTTTCTTTGCGCGAACCACCTTCGAATTCAATTCTTTAGTTTTCAGTAACCTTCCATACCTGTTTTCAGGTAAATTTGCTTTTTATTTCATCAAATCGATTTATACTTCCTCAATCAAATCGATTCGGAATATAATCGAGTCCTCATATTTTGTTTTTAAAACGTGTTTGGGTATTACAATTTGATTAACTAATGGAACCGTCAAAAAGCAAGCAAAAGAAAAGACAACGTATAATTTTGTAAATAACTGACATTTCATGTACAAATTCGTATATTCGTTTGGCTAATTCTGGGTTACCAGGTAAAAAAATATCACAATGTTTACATACTTTCATCTGAGTGTCTATACCCAATGGTATATCTTATATATTTAAGTTTATAATATGTATATATAGGTATAATTATGTTAATGATTTTTGTTCTACACGATACTAACCCGAGTTTTTCTTTGACATTGTATAGATAAGCTCGGGGTTTTGTATTGTGTAGAACTGTCATCTACCTGCCATTTATCTACTACTGTTTTTAATATTTATATTTGTCTTTATATATTTATATTATTAAATGTGTAAAGTTATTTATTTGCATGTGTATTACAACATAGACCGACACGATAGAGAGTAGCCACACACGATACGCAAATTTTCCCCCCTCTCAACGTATGGGCTCAAATGGGTATATGCATTACTCTAATAAGAAACAGATCGTGTTAATTTATGGGTGAAATTATGAATATTTTGTTTAAATCCTCCTTGTTTGTGTATTTAAGTCTAAAATGTGTCTGTGTGAAGATCCCCCCCCCCCCCACAGACTCTTTTGTATCGGAAAAGACACTATGGCTCCTCCCTACCATGTTGCTCTGTGGTATATACCTTCATTAAATATCTAATTGTGTGACTCACTGTAACTGTTTACTAAAAATAATCATATTTGCATGAATCCTAGTGTGAGTTTCTAATCTGTGTGTCATTTGCAATTTCAAACCATATTTTTAGCACCAGAAGATTGAAGATGCATCGTACCATGTCCAGCTTGTTACCCGTGCTTCTTCCACTTTTGATAGTAATGTATTCAAAAGTTAAAGAAGCAAGGATAACGCGCTGGTCTACACCAACGGCTTTCATACTCCAGCGGCTTACGACTTACAGACTTGTTCTTTGGGATCATCGGCTGTTTAACGGTTTGGAGGTACCGCAACTCATCTCGGAGGGAACATACAATGATAAGAAGAAAAGAATAGAGTAAAACATTTACTGTATTCTTTTCTAGTTCTTATCGCTGTTTGTGTATCTGCTCACTGGAAGAGATTATTCAACAATCTGGTTTTGGTTGTTTTGCTTCCAACTTTATTGTATCTGTGTTGTTTTGTTTACTGCATAGAGTTTAGACTTTGGTTTTGGCGCGCAATTTGAATTACGTTCTTATACCATAGTGTAAAAAGAAGATTCGATATTCAAATAGAGGTCTTTTAGTTGCTTAAATATATGTTTGAAATTTTTAATTATTATTTTTATTATGAGTGCGGGTATATTTTCTTTTCCGCCATGAAGGTTATTCTTGTCTAAAATATTACCTCATAGGATATAGGACCATTTAATCCTAACTGAGGAGTGTCTGTAACATTGTAACCAGACGGAACATATTTATAAATTAGTGTTGCCACCCGTACTTTACAGCATAAAGTATTGTACGTTATTTCAGGTAAATGTACGTTATTTCAGGTAGATTTTCTTATTATAACAGTATTATATATTCGACCATTATTATTATTTGCTTGCACTGTCAGATGTATTCTAACATCTAGATTTTTTATCAAAAGAAATATAACAACTTTTCAAGGAATGAGAAAAATACTTTTGGCGAAAGAAATAGCAGAATTTTATATCAAATCTTTTTTTTTTAATTCCAGTATCCAAAAAAAGTGGGATCTTGCGAAGTGGTATTCATTAACGATTTCACCGCCGGTGTTAAAATACCAGAAAATGTGAACGGGGAATCCCAACATCTAAGTAAGTATAAAACAAACCATTATTTATTTGATAATGCTGTAATACATGTATTTTGGGGACTATCTACAGAATATCGAACCGGCTTGATTTCGAACGGGCAGTCATCTTCCTGGCCTTGATTATTTCCAAGAGTATTTGGCGTCGGTTACTAGTTGAATCGGTTTTACCTGAATGTTATTATAGATTAAAAGTAGTGGCTGATTTTCAAGAAGAATTAAACCATAAATATTCTAATATTTCTGTTCAGATATTTACGTGACGGTGTGAACAATCCCTTCAAAGCCCTGTCGGTTCACGTGAGATTCACACCGATATAGTTTTTTTTTTTTCTTTTTTCTTAGGAACTTTTACGCACATCGTATGTCAGTTCCATCGTATCTTAAACATATTTATTACTACATACTGATAATTTCAACATAATCGACATGATTTTGAATAGAGCTCTTGCGTCATCACTATTAGGTTCCGACAGAATTTTGTGGAACATTCCTACGTCGGCTCCATTCAAGATATAGTGTTACAACTAAAACTAATCTGTTGAATCGACTTATGTTCTATCCCCGGGAGATATTTTCTATCTATTTAATTAATTACGTGACAACATATTACATGTACAAGTACGTCGAAAATATACCTATACATACGTTTTATGTATATCCTCATCATCAACAGCCTTTAACAGTCCACTGCTGGACATAGGCCTCTCCTTAGACAGGAGGTTTTGACAGACGGGTTGGTATAGGGTTGGTTTCAAGTTTTCCTTCTCTTTGCATTGATGTTTTCTTGCGTCCCTTAGTCGCGTTTTACGACACCCGCGGGATGTATAGGGCTGGTGACTCTGTATTCTTAATCCGTAATGTATATTGATGCGTCACTATTTTCTTAAAGCGAATGGACTGTAGTCGAATTGAGGATCGCCTTGAAGTTGATTAAAATAGGAGGGTAACCGACTCAGCGGCTGTCCGCAAAGTTCGTTGCCTGTGCTTCTTCGACTTTTGATATATTCTGTTCTAAAGTTAAAGAAGCGAGGTTGACGCGCTTTGTTCAATCATCATTTCGAAGACAACTTCATAAGAACTCAAGATGCGAACGAAAAAATCTGTTACATACTTGCCCAAGGAACTTCTAATTGGCTCTGCACAAAAACTAAAGTGAATCCAATTAAAAGTTCCTAGAGAAAGTTTTGCACTATGCTACATCGACAATGGACTGGTGTGGAACCGTCAATTTGTCGCATCATAACCCTATTTTATTGTTGCCTTCTATTCTTCGTTGCCTTACGTGTGTGGAAATAATTGTTTCATGAACTCTTAATTGTAAACAAATGCAATGAATTTAGTGGCAAGGAATTTAGTTCAAAAAGCGTACATGTTTTTAGAGTGATGTATTATGTCATGTAATGGTGCAGAATCTCCTTTTAAATTAACATGCCGTATTCCAGTTAATACGAGTATTCTTACCTAACATCAGCTCAATGTTGTAAAACTCTCTCTCTCTCTCTCTCTCTCTCTCTCTCTCTCTCTCTCTCTCTCTCTCTCTCTCTCTCTCTCTCTCTCTCTCTCTCTCACTCACTCACTCTCTCTTTTCACCCGAAATTAAGTGTTATTACTAGTGTCTGCTCATTGCTTCCCTGATTCTTTCGCGAATTAACTATGTAAAAACCATAGACATCGAATAGTTAGTGCATTTAACACATAGCTTTGTCTATATAGATGTCCTGGGCACCGGTTTGGACTCCGACTACACTTCGGGCGAGATGGTCATGTTCAAGTGTCACAACGGACTGAGCGTCACCATCAGAACTAGCGGTACTGAACCCAAACTCAAGTACTACTCTGAACTGGTATGCGAAGCACCCACAAGAAGGTATGCAATCACTTTATAATAGGTCTTTACCTATGAAATTACCGTTTCGTATGCAATAAGTGAAAGTACTTATTGTTTCAAATTTTTTTATTTCTGTTATTCGAAGTAATCACCCATGCAATCGGTGCATCTTTGCCAACGCATTGGCAGTTTATTGATGCCCTTCTTGTAAAAATCAGCTGGACGGGAGGCAACAAACTCTTCAAAGGCATTTTGTTACCCACTAAAAAGTTGTCTAAAACTAAAAATTGTTACGTGCGACGAAAAATGGATTCTGTTCGACAATCAAAACCGCTCAGCAAGTTAGTTAGACCCTGGTTCAGTACCAAAACAATGCCCTAAACCAAAAATTACCCTTGAAAAGGTGATGGTCACTGTTTGGTGGTCTAGTGCGGGAGTCACCACAGCTTTTTACAAAACGGCATGAGCATTAATGCAGATGTGTACTGTGAAGAACTGGAGAGAATGATGGAGAAGCTTGCACATCTGCAACCAGCTTTGGTCAATCGCTCGTCCCCACTGCTCCTTCACGACAACGCGCGACCCCATACTGCGCAACAGACAGTATCCAAGCTGCAAAAGCTGGGGTTAGAAGCTCTCCCTCATCCGCCATACTCACCAGACCTTGCACCTACCGACTATTACTTTTTCCAAAATCTAGACAACTTTTTAGTGGGTAAAAAATTCAATTCCCGAGAGGCACTACAAAATGCCTTTGAAGAGCCCGTCCAGCTGATTTTTACAAGAAGGGCATCAATAAACTGCCAATGCGTTGGCAAAGATGCGTCGATTGCATGGGTGATTACTTCGAATAACAGAAATTAAAAAGTTTGAAAAAAGAAGTACTTTCACTTATTGCATACAAAACGGCAATTTCATAGGTAAAGACCTAATATTTTTTTTATTTTTAGAACGATCTGGCAGTAGGGACAAGAATTTAAGTATGTCAGCGATTCACTATGTTCACCAGTATGACGAATTTCCTTAGGCTCTGCCACTTACTGTGAAATGGCTGAATATAATAGACGATTAAATATTAAGAATGTGGAGGAAAATAAATGAGTTTTCTTTCAATAGTAAATAGAAGGTCAATTGTCAGTTCGGGGCAGTAAGGAAACACGGGGGTTCCCACATAGGGAAGGGCCATCTGCAAGCCGTAGGTAGCCTGAGGTATGTCGGGGTTCCAGGGAAAGTAATTTCTGATACACACGTGAAAAGCGTAGGCAATCAAGGTTTAACAAAATTTGGATAAGGCACCAACAGAAATATTGTTAAAATGTAATTAACTGGTTATGTAAATTTTTAAATAAATTTATTTATTTTTTCATTACAGGGAACAAGAAGAAACAAATATCAAATTAAAAGAAATGGTAAAAGAATTTGTAGAAGAACTGTTGCAACCCGAAGCAAACGGCTTGAAGGCACAGAATGATTAGAATTGTAGACTATTTTAATACATATTGTAATACGCCTAAGGTCAGAACAATAAGTTCAAAGTGTTACCACTTATAGAAATATTAAGTTACCTTTTTGGTAGAAAACCATATATCAAAATATTTTTTAAGTGTAGCAATGCTGACATGGATTCTTAAATATAATAAATATGGTGTGACAGTATCTCAGCAATTAATTAAAAAAAAACAGCAACGGGACTTATTCGCGATAAAATTAAAAATTGGCCAAGTGCGTGTCAGGCCACTCACAGGAAAGGGTTCCTCAGTCACCCATAATGGTAGATACGTGGATTAGAAATCGTATCCAATGGATAATTGTTATGTTTACGTATTAATGCGTTGATTTTGTATGACGTTTTCCAAGTAAGCTACTATGATTAAAAAAAATATTCTTATAATATTTTGACATGTTTAAATTTAACTGTATGATTTTTTCCTTTACTTAGGAAAGTGGGAGACAAATTGTAGTTAAAATAGGCACACATCTTTTTTAAATTGATAATGACTCTAATGACATATCGTAGTGTTCAAGTATTCGCACATAATATATGCAAACGTCTTCTTTTATGAACTTCTCCGATCCCCTACCGGAGAGGGGTCGGCCGCTTGAAGTTTTATTGCTTTTTTTTTTTTTTTTTTTTTATTTAAGCCTGCCAAAGTGACTCTACTCTGCCTGATGGAAAGCATGAGTAGAGTCCGGGAGTAGGGGCCACCATGCTTATTGATGGGGTAGGCAATGTAGAATGGTGACCCTTACCATGGCAGCCTGGTTAGATTATTCTGCATCATTCTCCCGGCCTTCGAAGGGCGGGAGAATGATGCAGAATGATTGGGCCTCCGGTCTCACACTCACCAACGAAATACGACAGCAAGAATGCTGTCATTATTAGGATGGTCTTCTGTGTGAGGGTAGTACTGGCCGGGTCGAGCCGGCCCATTCGTGCTGAAATCAGCGTGGCTCTACTACCTTGCTGCGTTTTATTGCGACATTTTTTTATATTAAGTAATTCCATTTAGAAACAAACCAAACTTCCAGTGTGTAATTATAACCAGTGTTAGACATGTATTGTAGACCCTTAAAAATCAAATGTTACTAGTTCAGCAATTAGCACCAAAGAAGTTGTGATTTTTTAAATTCAGTGATTACAATTTTGATGTTATGTTTAACACAATATTATGCATTTTGTGAATTTATCACACTGTGTGTAGTCAGTACACAATTTAGTATACCTTGAGCATCACGTTATTTATAACTCAAACTAAATAATATCTATTACTAGGCCTACTTACAGTGGACTTTCAAACGTCAATGTTATAAATTTAATCTATGTTTTATAAGTACTAAAGCACAGCTATACTACAAAATAATAAGTTATGCGCCATAACACTGCCATATTGAGTTAAAAAAATGAGTAAAAATCTGGATAATGAAATAAAAATTTCATAAGCATTTGTAGAAATAAGTAGGAAATGGTAGAATAAAGACACATATAAACCCTGTACACTCCTTTTTCAGACGGTTTGGTTCAACTTAAAGTTGAAACTTAAAGTTCAACTTAAAGTATAATTTGTTATTGTTTAAAATAATGCCTACTTATACCTGTATAATAATTATACCTACTTAATGATATGAGTTACTCTTATGCCAATGATATGGCAACATTTAATCCCATATATTATATAAATAGTTAATATATTTAATTTTCATATTAATAAATATGGTGTTTTATTCCGCCACAACTTCTAAAGAAATACCCCATTGGCTACATTTTATATGATCAAAAGTTTCCGAGTCCCGCGAGTATCGTCAAAGTCGACTAAGGTACAAACTACCTAAGACTGATCAATGCAAAGCGAAGGAAAATCTAAAACAAACCCTATGCCAACCCGTCTGGCCAGCGTGGTATAGTAGGCCAAAACCTCCTTCTAAGGAGAGGCCTTTGTCCAGCAGTGGACTGTTAAAGGCTGTTGAAGATAATGATGACGACGTGACTGAGTGACACTTTTTTGTTTTGTATTATCTTAATAATACAAAACAAAAGAAGTTCGCAACTTGGCTATGGGGGCAGGTTGCGGAGGACCGATCCCAGTCACTCCGTGGTAAAACCCATATTTAGATAAATCTGGTTGAAGTAGTAAACAACCCCAAATTATAAAGGCCAGAAAGATATACATTGCTAAAAAATCTTTATGCAATAATAGTGTTATTGCATCAAGGTTTTTTAAGCAATGGTATAAACTACACACATCAAAAGTGTCTAGGGATCAACATATATTTTTGCAATAACTTTTCTCCTGATTGATATTAATTAAAAATTTCTTTAAGGATTCATCAAATAAAGTGTTTTCGTTTGTCACAGTAACGATAAACCAAGTCACCTTTGCATTAGTAAAGAAATTTGCCATTTTCCTAATAAAGGGATTTTTGACATTTGAACCACTAACATTAAAGTTCGAAAAAAAGACTGAAATAACAGTTTTCTTTAAAATTTTATTAGGTAACTTAAACAATTAATAATCCGTGTTTCTACCGCGAACACTAACAACACAAGAACATCGGTTTGGCATACTCAAAATGAGTTCATCCAAATCACGCTGTGGAATGGCCGCCCATGTTCGTTGCAACAACAAAAAAAGGTCTTCTTGCGACTGGATACCCTCCATATTCGGCAGAGCTCTTCTCTGTAGCATATCCCATGCATGCTCAATCGGGTTCAAGTCTGGCGACTGAGCAGGCCAGGGCAGGACATTGATGTTAGCTGCGGCGAGAGTCTGTCTTACAACTCTTGCGGTGTGCGGTCGTGCATTATCATGCATTAACTGAAATAAGGGACCGATTTGCACTTGTAGAGGAACGATGACGTCTGATACAATCGTCTCAGCATAAATTTGAGCGTTGAGGTTGCCTCTGATCCAAATCAACTCAGTTCTTCCGCCGATCCAAATACCCGCCCATACCATGATGGTTCCACCACTATAAGGATGGACTTCCTGGCAGGATTTTAATCGCTGTTGGCGTCCAGGGGTTCTCCAGTGTCGTATACGTCTTGTATCCGGTCTCATACCAAAACGAGACTCATCAGAAAAGCACACAAAACGCCATTGTTCTTCTGCCCAATTTCTGTGTTCAAGAGCCCATTGATATCGAATCCTACGATTGTGCATTGCTATAGGTGGTACCCGTAGCGGTCTTCGGGAATGAAGGTTCACTTCATGCAAGCGGTTTCTGACTGTTTGGTCGCTAATTAAGTTCCCTGAAGAGTGATGAAGCCTCACGGCTAACATCATGGCGGTTATTGTTGGAGCTCTTCGAGTTAAGATTTGAATGTATCGGTCTTGTCTCCGTGTGGTGCAGCGATACCGTCCTCCATGGCGCTCAGCCACGGTACCAGTGCTTCGGTAACGTGTCCAAAGTCGACTGATAACACTCTGACTTGTATTCAGAGCTAAAGCCACAGTACGTTGCCGGGAACCAGCTTCTATCATTCCCACGGCTCTGAGCATTTCTTCCCTGCTTAAATGACGTCGCCGCTCCATAATAACGTTGGTTTTAATCAGTAGTAGGGAAACAGTAGCACTAATAATTTCTTCAATGCGTTGTATGTTTTTATAGGGAAAATATTGGCAGCTGATTTTCATCTTTTACTCGAATTTGATTGACAGTTCCTGATTCAAATTATGAAATGCACCAAAAAGGATCCATATAAATTTATAAAATCATAAATTTATTACAAAGCCACATCTCAATCTCAAGAAATCCGCATAAAAATGCTTGATCCCTAGACACTTTTGATGTGTGTATATATTCTTGGTGGCAACACTGAGTCACCTTGCGTCAAAGGAAATGACTATTAATCTATGCTGTATAATTTTAAATAATATATTAAACCGAATATCCAATTAATACTTATTAAAATTTTATGTTTTATTCAAATTCTAACAGGTACATTTTTATAAATTCATCTAATACAGCCATAATAGGATATTTTCTTCATATGTTATATTCTAAATTAAATAATAATATTAAATTCGAAATAATGTAGATAATCTGCCTTTTATCGCCAACATTACGCAGGTAGTGTTGCAATATACAAATACCTACTATTTAGTAGTTTATTTATCATAATATAGAAGAGAACTGTTGTGTGGTTCTTCTTGAAATGATTATTTATTTCTTCTTCGCTGGAGCATTGGCAGCCGCCTCTGCTTCAGCAGCTTCAGCTTCCAGTCTTTCTCTTTCCAAACGTTCTCTCTCTAACTCCTTTTCTTTTATATTGAGTTCAATGAGATTATCGAGTTCTGGACTTAAGATCACTGCAAGACCGGCCTGTGCTGGTACCTAATAACAATTTATACTAAATTATATTTTTGTTTCGCTTATGATATTTGAGGAGTTCCTTTAATATCATCAGACCCTGGTTTCCTTATCATGGTACCACATAGGAGGCACCAGCTTTCTGATAAAAAAAGAATTACCGAAATCGGTTCCCAACTAAAATTTCTGAGGTAACAAAGAAAAAATACAGTTAAATTAAAAACCTCCTGCTCCTTTTTTGGAGTCGGTTAATAACAGCTTATTTAAATATAGTGCTTACCTTAGCGAACACAGATCTAGAATTGTCCCATTTGTCAACGTGCTCATGCATAATCGGTATGTAGTCTTGAATTTTCGGCAATATCATGCCCAGTAACCTGTCGTGAATTAGAAAATTACTAAAAAATAAATATTTTGCCACTTAATCAGGAAATATTTGTTATTAGCTTTTGTCCGCGGCTCCGCCCGTGTGTATGTCGGTTATCGCGGTAAAAAGTAGCCTATGTCCTTGCCCAAGTTCAGTTCTATCTTCATATCAAATTTCATCAAAATCGGTTCAGTGGTTTAGGCGTGAAAGCGTAACAGACAGACAGAGTTACTTTTATAATCGCATTTATAATATTCATTATCGATCATCATCATCATCAACAGCCTTAAACAGTCCACTGCTGGACATAGGCCTCTCCTTTGAAAGTAGGTTTTGGCCTACTATACCACGCTGGCCAGACGGGTTGGTAAAGGGTTTGTTTTAAGTTTTCCTTCTCTTGGCAGTAGTGATATTAGCTGCTTATTTTGTTCCTTTAGTCGCCTCTTACGACACCCATGGAATGAATAGGGGTGGTGACACTTTATATTCTTAATCTGTCACCACACGGACATTTATTTATAGACATTTATAATAATAATAGGGATAAAATAAATATTTCGGCCATCTAGCATCAAACTATGCAAAGCTTTCACTATGAAAGCCTGATTGGCTGATAGCAAACTTAAATACTTTTTTATTTTAAATACATACATATTATTACATAGAAAACGCCTAAACTCCGAAACAAATCTTTGTAAATCATTAAAATCATACAACGACTAGGTCCGACTCAGGATTTGAACCCTCAAGCACAGCAATTGCATACACTACCACCGTGCCAAAGAGGCAATCAGAGGGCTTTCCTGATATTCCCACTAACCCATGGCACCAATAAAATCACTTAACCACCCTCGACTCTAAACTCTGCACACAAATATCTATTTTATTTTTCTCATACATTAAACGGACACGGTGAACACCCAGACTCAGAACAATAATTTCTGGATGACAGTGTTGTCCGATGTGGGATTTGAACCTACAACACTTGGCACTGTAGGAAGCGGAGTGGTAATCGCTTAATCCACTAGGCCAACTTTGCAACCATAAAAATGCACTCATGAATTAAAGTTGCCATATTTTTTTTTGTTCAAAAATACAACTTCCGCCATTAGGAATATTCCTGTATCGCAGGGACTTTACAAACCTACAAGAAACGGACACAAAGAACATACAAACTCAGAATAACAATTTGTGAATCACATAGTGTTATCCGTGTAGTATTTAAACTTGCAACACTTAGCGCAGTAGACAGCGGCGTGGCGACCGCTTAAACCACTAGGAAATTAAGATCAAGAGGTTTTAGAGTCACGCTGATTGGAGCAAAAATAAGCCAGTTCGACCGGGGCAGTACTACCCTCACACAGCAGACAACCCTAATAATGACAGCATTCTTGCTGTCGTATTTCGTTCGTGAGTGTGAGACATCTGACCAGGCTGCCATGGTATGGGTCACCATGCTGCATTGCCTAACCTCACAATAAGGATGGTGACCCCTACTCCTGGATTCTACTCATGCTTTCCATCAGGTAGAATAAAGTGACTTTGGTAGGCGTAAATATAAAAAAAAGATAAACTTACTCAAAGAGTGGTATACAGATCTCAGTGAGGAACTGTATCTCCAGCTGAGGTATGAAGAATCTATCTTTATCAATCTGGAAGTCGGAAACTTCTCCTCGGCTCTTTTCAGCTTCACTTTGCTTGAAAAACTCTGTAAGCGCCGATGCCTGTAAAAGTAACATGCAAATAAGCATTTTTCGGTTGTTAAATTGACACTGAACAGACATAGGAAAGTACAAAATCACGGTTATGTTGTATGTTGTATTCTAAACAAATACACAAACAATCACCCACACAAACAACTACCCACACAAACAACCACCCCACACAAACACAACCCACACAAAAACACTTCCTTTCACACAAATACATACACACCCAAACAAACACATACCCATCCCCACAAACACACACCTACCTACACAAACACACGCCCACCCACACAAATACACACATACCAAAGTCAGTTAAAAGAAACACACACACCTAAATAGAACACACACTGAAACACATAGACACCCATATAAATACAAACCCACCCACAAAAACAGACACAACCCATAGTCAGCAGAAAATACTTAATAATACGTAATTTCATAATTAAATAGTAAAGATACATTCCAAAGAGGTAAACTCACAGCAGTCTTTTTGACGCTGCTCCATTCTTTGAGCTGATCACTGAAGTCAGCACTGAGCATGAGCAGACAGCTCAGAGCGCCCATGTGATCAATGCTAGTCGCCATAAAATCGGAGGCTATCTCCCTATAGTCTTCCATGTTCCTGTATCAAGTTGCTTTGTAAAAATACATAAATAGATTGTACTTTATTTATATTTCTATATCTATATAAAGGGAATATAAATAATAATTACTGAATTAAGCAATGAATATTTCGGACATAACCCCAAATGTTTATGGTCTTAAGGCTAAGTTGCTATCTGTGCCAAAAATGTGTCGAATTTATATTCCCACTTAATTCACTAATTCGCAATTACATATTTCATTTACATTTATCATTTTTGGACCTCGGCCGCAAAAAAGGATGTTACCGCAATGTGATCCAATCCAATGGGAAGTAAGATTTCAATCAAAATAAGAAACCAAGGCGCTTATAGTCAAGTTGCCCTTGGCGGTTAGAAACAATCACCGAAGGTAAGCAACGGTGGTGCAGTCAGTATTTGGATGGGTAACCGTTTGAGGCATGATATGTTATTAGCGTTTTAACATTTTGTAGTTCAGGTTAAACATTCGTTCCCATTTCTTATCATAGGATAACAGTCGCAGTTGAGACCTTCGGGCCGCTTAAAAACATCAAACTGCAAAATTACATAGCCACAATGTATCTTGCCAGTCCTAACTCGCACTCGGCCAGCGTGGGAACGTATGGCGTTAACCCTCTCCTGAGCGAGACCCGATCCCAGCAGTGGGGCATTATGGGTTGTTTATGATTAATGAAGAAGACTCGCAAGTCCACCCAAAAGGGGACATCTGCTTCCTATCAAACTTAAACAATTTAAATAATTACCTAACGAAATTAGTCACATCAGTAGCAACAATAAAATCCCTTAGATATATGAGGGCTCTGTCGTAATCCCTTCTTGAGAGGTTTTCCAATATGTCACAACCCTCCGTGTTAAGGATGCAGAGTGCTATGGCGAGGTGGTGGCGTTCTACCACACTACCCTCCGACGCGAATAACGCAGCTAAGGTCGTTTCTGGTAAACAACATTTCATTATTATTATAAAAAATGTATTGTTCTGTCTGTCTAATACAAATGAATAATCATCTAGGTAGATAAAATATTCTTCCACATTTACACAACGCCTTCTAGTTCCAAACTAAGCAGAGCTTGTTTTGTGGGTAAACACTCAAACTTCGAAATAAATATTGGTATCATACAAACATTTGATTCGACCCAGGAATCGAACTCGAGACCTCAACACAGCAGTGGCATATGCTACCATTGCATCACCGTAGCAGATACTGTAAACCTTTGTTGCGCGATACAGATTCTGTAGATACTGCGTAGTTCATGTTGTTTTCGCTAGATGGCGTTGAATTACATTCCTACTTTATGTTGAAAACGTCAAAACTACTTTTGTGTCTATGATGTATGTTTAGCTTATTTCGGCCATGGTGGCCAAACTCAACGGAGACTAACCAACTACGCAGAAGACAAAATAGTGCACAAGTTTGTGCGCAAACCAGGTGCATTTTCTGTTATCTCATTGTCATAAGCCGATGGGAGGCAGTTGTAACTAGTTATGTACCAATGTCTAATTTTCGTAAATTTAAGACATTCAGTTTAAATGCAATTGCAATAGCACAGATTTTATTACAAACAGAATAAAAATACCTAAGTCACTTACGTCCATATAGTTGATAGCTCGTGGTACACCCGCGATGATCCAAGTCGTGCATTAATGCCGCCAACAGAAATGCAAACATTTGCAGATCTCTGTATAAATGTTGAAGAAATTAGAAAAGATCAGCATTCTTGCCGTCGTATTTCGTTCCTGAGTGTGAGGCCCCATTATTCTGCATCATTCTCCCGGCCTCCGGAGAATGATGCAGAATTATCTGACCAGGTCGCCACGGTATGGGTCCACCATACAGCATTACCTACCCTCACAACGAGGATGGTGACCCCTACCTCTGGATTCTACTCATGCTTTCCATCAGGCAGAGTAGTCACTTTGGTAGGCTTAATATAAAAAAAAACATATGATATTAATATATAAGACTATCTGTAAGTCTGATACTAAACTAGACAAAGCCCGTAAACACTATGATGTTCATACATATTCACATTATATCAATAGCCTTAAACATTCAACTGTTGGGCATAGCCTTCTTCTTAGAAAGAAGATTTTGAACTTCTATACTACGTTAGCCAGATGGCTTGGTGCGTGTGAAGCTTTTTATCTCTTTAAAACAGTTGGTAGCAAAGCGTGGTTCCTTTCTTACTATTTAAATATTTCGGACATCTTACACACAACGTCATCTAATCCCAAACTAAGCAGAGATTGTATTATGGGGACTAAACATACATACATTGTACATAGAAAACACCCAGACTCCGAAACAAATATTTGACCAGCCCAGAAATCGAATCCGAGACCTCTTGATCAGCAGCCACATACGCTAACCACTAGACCAACAAGACAGATAAAAGTTTTGTCGTATTTAAAGTATTGCTGTACTGCATAATTTGCCGCGTTAGTCCACTCGTGAAATAAATAGGAATGGTGAAAATCCGTTTTCCTAAGTCCATGACCATAGTACGTTATGTTTAAAACAATCTGGATCAATCAGTGTTGTACACATCTTGTACTCACGTATAAAATCGCGACAAAAGTTTGCAGTTGACGATAGCGGCGTAAGCCCATTGTACAGTATTAAAAGCATGCAGCCAGTTATGATAAGGCACTTCGCGATACATCTTCCTCACTTGCAAAATGAAACGAGCTAGCTTACAGCGCTTTATTTGGAACCTGCAAGATTAGACGCTTCATTAACTGACAGAGCTGAGAGAGTAACTTTCACATCATCATCAACTTCCTAGCCTTTCTAACCTACCAAAAAAATTGCCATAGATGTTCATAACAACCGGGCACGACGGCTTAATGTCCTCTCCCAAGGCACGAGCGTGAATCACTACCAAACCTTCGGGCTGTGAATTTCCAGTAAGAAAAATCTAATAACACTTTTGGCCTGACCCAGGAATTGAACCCGAGAGAGAAAACCCATCAGCAGTCTTACATGCTAACCACTAGACCAACGAGGCAGTCACTTTTCTCATATACAAAACTAAAGTCAAACAGGCTTACTCCCTAAAAAGGGAGTTCTTGATCATATAAACTGAAAGAACATACTTCTTATCGAAACCAAGATCAGTGAACATTCGGAGCACATAGCAAGGCAGTTCCCTCAGCGGTAGAGCGCGAGGATTGAAGTCCAAATCAACCAATTGTTGGTGATCGTGGAATCCTTGGCAATCCAGCATATACGACAATTCTCGGTCATCCACCTGTCAGGAATTAAGACGGTACTTTACTATTAATATCTTGGATTATAAGACGATCATATTTCTCCTTCATGTTTAACTGCCGTTCCTCCATGTTCCTTGAACATTTTTAGAGTAGTATGCACAGGAATCCTGGTTCTAAACATAAAATTATTAGAAAATGTCATCATAAATCATTTTAGGTTCGTCCAAAACCTTATTTCTAAGAAGAGGTTTATCTCACATCAACAACAGCCTTTACCTTTAAATACTGTTGATGTGAAGCAGAGGGCTGTCCCTCTGCTGGACTTAGGCCTGTGGCCTAGCATAGGAATGGGGCCTACTATACCACACTGATCAGTCAAGTTGATATAAGGTTTGTTATAAGTTTTCCTTCTCTTGGAGAGATGTAGTCCTGCGTAGTTCGCTCTTGGGACACCCATGGAATATATCGGTAGTATTCTTGGAACAGTGTGGTGACGGATGCCTAGCAGTAAACTATTAAAAGCTGTTATCCTGGATATTCCTAAGAATTGATTTTCCTTGAATTTATTTTCTCCATAATAAACATTGAACAACTCTATACCACATAATACTTAATAGTACCAGCACAGAAGACTCACTCCGAAAAGTAAATTAAAGTTATAGATACCCTCGGTGTCAAAAGATTAAGTTCAATTCAGATCGCACAGCGCCGAATCACTACGATTATATTTACCTACAATTGCGTCTCTTTCTATCGTATAACTCTGAACTGTTCTGACGATGTCTGTTCGACCGGCGTGTCTGACCCGGCAGGCAGCCGGCCGACTATACCTAAACTGCGGAGTGACACCCCCCTGTCTATACTTGAATAATGTCTCGCACTATCTCATATTTTAATAGTAATCCTATACCAATTTTATATAAAGTTAAAGAAAATCAACAGTAAAATTAAGTTTAACCTTCAAATGATACAAGATCAGCTCATCCGCCAGTGCATTCCTGACATGAGCTTCATGAAGTTTCCCATGAACAGTAGATTGCACAATACAAAGTCCGCAATAAATACTGAAGGCTAGAGCCATCTCCTCATCCGTGGCGTCAAAGTAGGTATCTCCTATTTTGTTGATGAGTAGGCCTGCTCCTAAGATGCCTGACTGTTCACGGATCGGGAAGCAAAGGAGGTTGCTGGTGAGAAATTTAGAGGATCACTTAAAACATGAGTGTCAGCAAAGGAAAGATAGAAGAAATCAAAATCAAGAAGGTTTTATTTCAAGTAAATCTTTCAGGCACTTTCGTAACGATACATTACTGACTCTATGGCACGATCGACACGAATGGGCCGGCTCGATCGGGTCAGTATTACCCTCACAGAAAAGACCATCCTAATAATGACAGCATTCTTGCTGTCGTATTTCGTAGGTGAGTATAAAACCGGAGGCCCAATCATTCTGTATCAATCTACTGATCAGGACGCCATGGTCACCATGCTGCATTGCTTACCCTAACAATGAGGATTGTGACCCCTAATACGATTCTACTCATGATTTCCATCAGGCAGAGTAGAGTTTAAGACTAATGTCTTTCTTATTGAGAAGAATATGCATGAATTAGTCAATGCATTTAAAAAATTTGGAGAAAGTTTATAGAATTTCGTGGATTTCTAAAACTTTGCTAGCATGGGAGATTTGTGTTTAAGATCCAGCTGCAATTACTTTTGGTCTGCCACTAACCACAGCCGTATGCTCATTTCCCCGATACCAAAAAAGTAAATGTATTCTCTACATTCAGACAGATTTTCAACGGCCAAATTTTCTGCAGTATCGACTTTTACTGTCACGATTAATAAAATTGTGTCAACAGCAAATTTAGCTCCAGTACTTTTACATTGTCAAGACTGGTGCAGTTACATCATCAGTGGCCTTCCTTGAGCAGTCTGCGGCAATATATCATGAAAAAGTCAATATGCTGGCTTCATGCTCCATCAAATGAATAATGTTATTTTTCCTAACTATTTAACTTAATTTAAAATAATACAGTATTTTGACATTCTCAATTGGTCAATTTGTTGTTGGCACCCAAAGTAGACGAGATATTAATCCATCGTACCTGCATTCTTGATCTGGAATGGAATCAATACTTTCATTGAAAAAGATGGATTAATATCTCGTCTACCCAAAGTAGACGAGATATTAATCCATCGTACCTGCATTCTTGATCTGGAATGGAATCAATACTTTCATTGAAAAGACTATGACTTTTAGGATTTTGTGTGTTGATCACAGTTCCAGTTTTTATCACTTCACCTACGATGCCGACATTCATTGGGAATCGACGATGCTCTGCATATTCCTACAAAATGAAAGCTTGTTTTATATCATGTTAAAGTACTACCCTACACTATTTATCATTTTCGTTATGCTTTTCGCACCATACCCTTCATGATGTGACCGATGTGGGACTCCCGGAGCAGCCGCTCTACCTCTAAAACTCGTAGTGGCTGGCTTTGCAGTCGGGCGGAGCAATAGGAACGCATCAGCAGCTTCTGGAGCTGAGGTACATCTCGGAGTAACTGGACTCACCTCCAGGGCAGGAAGCTGTTTTATGGTTGTAGCTCACCAGGGCATCAAAATAAGCAAGAGAGAAGAAGAAGAAAACTTGAAACAAACCACCCAACCGTCTGGTCAAAGAGATGTTGTAGGTTAACTTTTCCATACAAGAAATTCAACGGTATTTTACGCCTGTATAGTTGTTGTCAAGCCCTACAACTATGAATTTGACCTCTTTCAGGGTTGCGGAGGTCAGATGCCATTCGGTCTTTGCTAACAGTGATTGAACTAGTAACCGACCCAAAATATTGTTGGCAATAATAAGGTTTTGGAAGAAGAATATGGTTCAAACACAAACCTTGTGGCTAGCGTCGTACAAATCACCATTATCAACATCTATCAGTATTAGAGAACAGTGCTGTGCATTGACTAGTAGCTTAGCTTGTTCCGTGGCCACAGCATATAGCGTCTCAAGACATGCCATCTGGATTAGGAACAAATATGACTGCATAAAGTATTGTATTATTTAGATTAATGAGTTAGACGACTGTCACATACGGCAACAAAAATATAATACAGCGCCATCTACCGAGGACATACAGAACTACGAAGTAACTAATCCTGTATCACGATGTTTAAATTTTCAACGAAAATCAACGAATAAAGCGAGTATTAATCATTGAATGAATACCGGTACTTAGTGTTCGTCTAATCTGATCACTGATATGTATAAACTGTAAAATTATTTGAATGATATGCAAATATGTCTTATGGAGTTTAAGTGTTTTTATGTGTAATCATTTACAACATATTATATACTTAAGGACTCATTCAATCTAACTCTACAGACTCTGCTTAGAAAAAACTAATATTTATTTTTATTATTTTATCCAAAATGATAGGTAGGCACGATTACCTGAGCAAAAACTTTTCTTACGGCACGCAGCAACGATTGACATTTTTGTTTCATGGTACGTTCGTATTCTAAGGCGATTGTCTTCTTCAAAATCGGCCAAACAAACCTAAGCAAGAAGTAAATATGAAAAATATAATAAAAACCTTAAATGATGACCTGTCGAACTTCCAAACTACCTTTAGTAGCAGTTGAATCAGACCTTGTAATATTCACCTTTAAGCAAGAGACTGCCTCGTTGGTCGAGTGGTTGTCGTATGCAACTGCTGAACACGAAGTTTCGTGTTCGAATCCCGGTTCGGGTTGTTGATAGGTTTTCCATAAAATAAATTTTTAACAGCAGCCCAGTTCGGAGTATGGAAAATAGTGGTATTTCAAACCCGCGCCTCGGAGAGTTGCCGTCGGTCCCAGTTGTCATGAACATCTATGCATATACGCCTCTAGTACTTGTGCACTCAGCACAGGAGAAAGCGACAAGTTGTAACCAAATAAATCACTGCGACATTCGTGCAGTCAATCGTCTTCTTCCTAGCCTTATTCCCAATATTATTTGAGGTCAGCTACTAGTGCAACCGGTTTTACCTGAATATCAGTTTTTCCACACAGCAACTGGCATCGGACCTCCGCAACCCTAAGGGAGACCTGAAATTCGAAAGTTGAACTAGATGTCAGTCAATTTGAGGGCACTGATTTCCCAATAACGATTGCCATAGATGTTCATTACAACCGGGACCGAAGGCTTTATGTGTTCTCCGAGGCACGGGCGTGAATCACCGCCAAACTTCCAAACTCCGGGCTGCTATTAGGAATTTCCTAAGAAAAATCCAAAAAACACTTTTTGGCCCGACCCGGGATTTGAACCTGAGTTCTGTTGATTAGCAATCGCATACGCTTTCCACTAGACCAACGTTCGTGGAGTCCAATGAGACTAAATTACAAGGGAAGCTTATAAAATATCTTCATCACGATTACAGCCAAAAGACGTCCACTGCTGAACATAGGCCTTCCTGAATTTCCTCCACGACAACTGTTCCTGTGCTGTCCGCTTCCAGCAATTTCCAGAGACCTTCACGAGATCGTCAAACCACACAGCGGAATAAGGAGGTAGGGCTACCAACCAAAGTGTAATAAAAAGATATTATAACGGTGTACGAACAAGGAGACTTCGTGAACGAAGTTGGCTACATATTCTTCTTGTATTTGTGGCGCAACAACGCAGTATATGATCCCATATGGCTTGTCAGTTACGGGGAACATTACTATTCGCTTCTTTTGATTATTTTTGAGAAGAAACTGAAAACAATATGTTTACTTTACTTTTATGTAACGTTTACCTTCATTATTGCTTTGTTCTAAATCTCCTATGAATCATGTTGTGATATTTTTTTATGTCAAACATTACTATTAAACGATGATGTAGTGATGTGTTCTGTTTATAAATTCCTACGATAATATTATAAATGCGAAAGTAACTCTGTCTGTCTGTTACGCTTTCACGCCTAAACCACTGAACCGATTTTGATGAAATTTGAAATTTGGTATGAAGATAGAACTGAACTTGGGAAAGGACATCGGCTACTTTTAACCGACATACATAGTAAATAGCTAAAGTTTTCGCTTGAATTCATTTATTAGCATTATTGTTGGCTATCGCGATAAAAAGTACCTTATGTCCTATCTCAAGCTTTAGACTATTTGGGTTCAAAGTTTCATTTGAATTGTTGCAGTAGTTTTTGAGTTCATCGCGAACAGACAGACAGACTGGCGCAGCAGATAGTGATATTCTACACTAACTTCTGAATTGTATATTAAACATAAACGTACACTTTTCCCAGATACTTACAGGTGTTACAAGTTGTTGGAAGTCCGTTTCAAAGTTGGTCAGCAAATCGGACTTTTCACAACTACTATTTAATACGACCTCGTATTTTGCACACATCTGTGTAAAAAAATATAATTATATTTTTGAAATCTGGCATGAGAAGCAATTACTAGTGGTGGTCAAATGATAGAAATTTTACGGTAAATCGTTTTTATTTTATTTTTTAACTTCTTCAACGATGCCTAGGAAACAGTTTCCTTACTACGTTACTTTAAGTAATAGTTTAGGTAACATGGACGTGTACCGTCGCTATGCTGAAGTGTTTTTACAAAATATTTTCGAGTCACCGGCTAAATTAGGTATGTACTTAGGTTTTGTGTTTTGATGTGAAACATCTATAGGCGCACGTATGTGAAACATCTATAGGCGCACGTAAAATAGATTTCTGGCCTGGCGACTGGCGACGCCTGGCGACGCGTCGCCACGGCACGCTATACGATGGTATATATATACAGTCTATATGCAGTAGTGTGTACGGTGTGGCGACGCAAAGCGAATTACAGATAAGATGTTCCTCAGGTGGAAGACGACTTGTCAATTTTATTACTGAGTAAATATTTTATAATGTAAAATGCTGTACCTACTTTAAGCCTAATCTTCTTTGGAAAGACAGTTGTATCTATAGCGTCAATATAGGCCTCATTTCGATCTATTTGAATTATGATGTGGAAAACGTTCTCGCATTCACATTCTTCTTTTAACTGAAAAATATAGATAGGGACACGAGTACTAATAATAATAAGTTTATTTGCTCATAAAGTAGATATTTATAAAGTAATATTACCTACCTACCTAAATATTTGTATAGTTTGGCTCTTAGGGTTTCACTTAATTCTTATTAAAAAAAATATTATATTTTTTTATAAATCATAACAGCACTACGCTCCTTCCTGCTACTACTTGATCCGCTAAATGACAATGAACTTAAAAAAAAACAATTCAAATACTGACTAACTGTAGGCCAACAGTAAATCCTAATGATGACTATTGGAAGTCCCAGAATTTTTCGAATTAAGTAATTTATTATAGTAACCTGCGTACATACACGTTAATCGTGTAATTTTATTACAAAAGTAGTTACGTACATACGTATTTATTTTAGTTTGTAGAAGACCAGAAGTGTCGTCAGTTAGATTCATCACCAGATCCAAGATTTTACCAGGATCGCTATGTTGAATAAATCTGCGTTTATTACATTTTTTTAGAGTGGGCATTTTTACGTCTGTTTATTAAATGAAATTGAGTAAGTGTCAGAATATCAATAAAAAATATTTGACAGCCACGTTTGTTTGTTTTTAAAATTATTTTTGACTTTGAATTTACCGCCAAGAAATTTTTCCTTGTAATAATTAAAATGTATTTAATTTCCTAAAATATTTTGCGTTTATTGCTTTGTTTGTTTTTATAATAGTATTTTAAAAAATAATCTTGATTTTTAATAAAATGATAATTACATTTGTACAATCACTTGTTTTGTGTAAAATGTAACGGACTAACTTTTTAATCTGTGAGCTTTTAAAAAAGTACAGCTGATGAATGAGTGATGAATTATTTTGTGTAGAATTGTAATCTTTATATATATCTAGTTTACAGTAAGTAGCTCAAAAATGGCAGAAATAGAAACACTTATCGAAATGGGATTTTCCAAAGAGAGAGCGTAAGTATATTTCAATTTCGTGTTACTGTAAACCGCAAATTTTGGTAACCTTAAACATGTACTGGTTTTTTGTTATTTAGGGAAAAGGCTTTGGCCGTCACGAATTATAAAGGTGTAGAGCCTGCTATGGAATGGCTTCTGGCCCACTCCGATGATCCTTCGATTGATGCTGGACATACAATAGGATCTTCATCGAGTGCAGGTCCTCCTCCCGCTCCCGCCACAGCGCCGGAATCATCCTCATCAGCCCAAGAAAAAACTGATGGTGAAGCAGCTGAAGCAAAGTCGTTTAAGTGTGACGAGTGTGGAAAATTGCTAAAAAATCAAGATGAGATGGAATATCATGCTGCCAAAACAGATCACAAAAGCTTCTCTGAGTCTACGGAAGAGAAAAAACCATTGACTGAAGAAGAAAAACAAGCTCAATTGGCATTACTTGAAGAAAGAATGAAACAGAAACGGAAAGAACGGGAGGAAAGAGAAAAGGTATGTACTGGCTTACAGAGCTAATTTGCAGCACAAATTATTGGGCAGTATTGTTACTGGTTAGTAGTGTAGTGTAACATAGTATTAATTTAATGTTGTAACTAACTTTACTTGCTTCCTGTTATGATCCCGGTTTCTTTAACAGAGTGAAAAAGCATCTTACTAAGCCGCCATATTATGGTTGACAAAACCATCTACATTCACAGTAGGTATGTTCATCCTTGAATTAAATTAATGTGTTCCATCAGGTAGAGTAGAATCACCTTGTTGCACCATCATATTGAATAAAAAAAAAACTGATTATGGAATGCACTGCCGACAAATATTAAGAAAGCGCAAACACTAACTAAATTTTAAAAAATGGTTCACGAATACTATGCATCATAGCTTAGGTAATCACAAGGATATGTAATTTATGGTTTTGTTTCTAGAATTTCATTAATTAATTAGATATATATATGTATGTATATATATGTATGTGTATGTATATATATATATATATGTATGTTTAAGTATTGTGTGTGTATGTATGCATGTAGGTCTGTTTATTGAGGGATATATATATATATATATATATATATATATTTTATTTACTACAGAACTCAATGCACAGTCGACTACCACCGTCTCTCCGATACATATTGGTCCATCCTAAGGTTGCCTGGAAGAAATTGCCTATGGCAATAAGGCCGCCCTTTGTACACCACATATATATGTCATTTAATGTACTGTAACTCTGTAACAAAGTGTGCAAATAAAGAGTTTCTATTCTATTCTCTGTTAACTTTGAAAAAGTTCAATGCCCGGTAGTTCTATAGAAATTGATTTGTCTTTTGTATAAAAGTAGGCTATTCTTCTACTAATTGCCTAATATGTCTATTTAAGGGGGTTTTCCAGTAGGGTATTTGTGGACTTACATTTTGAGACAATTTACACACCCACCCAACTATCAGTCGGTTCTGATTGAATGTAAATAATAATAGTAGATTGAAAGTAAATAGTTTTACCTAGCTGTCCTGGAGTTTAGAAGAAGGCCTTCCGGCAGCTTAAAAACATCCAATGACAAGATTATGTAGCCACAACGTGTCTTGCCAGTCCGCAATCCGCGTCCGGCCAGTGTGGGGATGTATTCTCTGAACCCTCTCCTGAGAGAGAGACCCAATTGCGGGTTGGGAACCAGCAAGACACTTAGTGGCTATGTGTAATCTTGTCAAATAAATTTCCCAGTAAATATTGTGTTAACTTATAACTTCTCTATTATTTAGGCTGAAGCGTTGGAACGTGAACGTGTACGTATAAAGTCTGGTAAAGAGATGCAAGATGCTAAACTGCGTATGCAGGAACAAGAAATGCAGAAGTTAGTAGAACAACGGCGCAGAGAGAAGATAGAAGATATGAATGCCAGGAAGAGGGTAAAGGCGCAGATAGAAGCAGACAAACAGGCTAGAAAGTGAGTTTTTCTTTGTATGCATGCAATCCTTGTCTTAATGTATAAAAATAAATATAATTGATGTCTTTTTTTAATATCAAATAATGTTAAATTACTGATGCATATGAAAGAATATAAGGTACACACACACCAAAAATTGTCCGTGTGGTGACAGATTATGAATACAGTGTCACCACCCCTATTCATCCCGCGGCGACTAAGGGATAAACTACGTAAGTGAAGTGAATAATTAAATATTTAAAAATCATCGCTCTAAAATCTTTTCGTGTTAAAAACTTTTTTGTTACGTATAACAAGCTTCACCTTAAGAAAAAAAAATGACACGCGACTTCCCGCCAGAATTTATTGTTGTTCTGAATCTGAGTATTTTTTATCTCCATGTATGTTTATTTTATTTATGTGTTTGCCAGTGTCACTACTGTGCCTGATAGAAAGCATGAGTGTGTGGACACTGTGGGTCACCAAGACGAGCATGGTGACCCACAGTGTTGTTTGTTTTAACTCTCTAAGATTATATCTCTCAAAAAGAAATCTTTACAATGCAGAAGTCGAATTTCTTAAAAAAAAATACAACAGTTTTTTCAACTTTTGATCATTGTTGTTGTTTATTTACTCCTTATATTTTAGGCTAGCGGCAGGAGGCCAACCACCTGTCGCAGCAGCTCCTGCCCCGGCACCTCCACCGATCACAAATAACCCCGGCCCCAAGGTCACATACGAACAAGCCAGGATTCAGCTCAGGTTGCCCGATGGCCAGACCCTGTCTCACACATTTGCTGCTAAAGAACAACTTGCTGCTGTCAGGTAACAACATTTTTACAAGCTTATATTTAGTTTTACCTGTACCACTATCTGTATGTTAAATACAGTCGCTGAAAGAGCTTATATTTTGCAATCATGTAGATCAAAAAATCAAATCAACAACCCATGACGTCCTACTGCTGGGCTGGGGTCTCCTCTCAGGAGAGGGTTAAGGCCTTACGTCTCCACCGAGTGCGGTTTGGAGACGGGCAAGACACGTTATGGCTACGTAATTTTACAGTTGAATGTTTTTAAGCTGCTCGATGGCATTTTGTAAGTGAAGATAATGAACATGATATTACTATGGAAGATATTTACTTAAGTTATTATATTTAACTATCGTTTGCGCTTTATAACTGTGCGTTAGTCTGTCAGTAAAGAAACAGTTTTATAATGTATTGATTGATTTATTACAGACTGTACCTGCAAATGAACGCACAGGAGTTTGCGGCAGATGACAGCTTCAAGCTGATGACCACATTTCCTAAGAAGATATTCACCACAGACGATTATGACAAACCGCTGGACTTATTAGGTAGGTTTATAACTCTTAAGCCCGATTTCCACCGCGAGCGGAACGGACCCATTAATGACTCCTTTTACCTCGCAATACAAAACTGCATACATGTGTTTCCACCAACAAAGAGTTGACAACGAGGGCGAAAAGAATTAAAATGAGCTGCGGAGTCATTAATGAGTCCTTTCAACTCGCAATTGAATTTTAGTAGTGTTTCCACCAAAAAAGAGTTGAGCGGAGCGGACCGAGTAAAATGTGTCCGCTATCTCGCCGACTAGTTTGAATTTGGAACGGACGCGCTCAACGCTACTGTTTCCACCACCCCCCGCGCTCCTTTCCCTGCCTCTCCCGCTGTCGCCGGCGCCAATGCATTGTTGACATTGTTTGTGATAATAATTTGATTTAGATTTATAGAAGCTATACGACAATACCCATGTTTATGGGACTTTCTCGAATGTGCCGACATAACCAAAATCTCCGTTTTGCACGTTTTTTTCTGAGCTTGAGATATAAACATATTCTTTTTTTTGGGTAAACATAGTCACTGTCCTCACTTGATTCCGTATCACTCGATAACATAGCGAATTCACTCAACAAAACACTACCGCACATAACCAGTTCAAAACTCCAACAGAACTCGCTCTCTGTGGAAATTGATATTCATTTCTCATTTTCCGTTCGTCTCGCTCCGCCGAGTCCGCTCTGTCATTATCCGCTCGCAGTGGCAAAACTCTTTGTTGGTGGAAATGCAAACCTATTTTTTAAAAGGAGTCTATTCCGCTTACCATTTCTCGCTCATTACCCTTTCGCGGTGGAAACCGAGCTTTATGCCGGAACCACACTGCGTTATGCGCTACCTACTACTACTACAGCGCCACTGAAATGATTAATTTTATGTCGCAATCAAATTGTTACTTACCAATAAATTATCTTTGTTATTTTATTTTTTATAGTCACTTAATTTAATTATCAACTTTTTGACGTGATAACGTTTTATAAATCGAAGAACGCCGGCTGCACACAAAAGAGCATGTCTCATTGTCACGTTCTAAGCAAGCGATAGGCCTGGTTCCCACTACGCCGGACCGGCAGATCTGCCGGAAACCGGACACCGGACAGAGTGTTCACATTACACCCGATCCTCGGACAGTCAAGTACTCAGCTCAGTTAAATTTGGACCTGTGCACACAATGGACGACGAAATTGTTGTGTGTGGTGGTATGTTAATAGAAGGCAAAATAAAAGAAAACATTGGGTACATTCTATTTTCGAATGACAGCAACCACTTTTGACGATTTACTGAAGAAAATGCGAGCCAAATGATGTGAGGGGAGCGCGGGCGGGGCGAGGGGAGCACAGGTGCTGCGAGCGGGGGACAGATACCGGCACAAACTCATTCACATTACTCCGGTCCGGTGTTCCTACCGGCGCTTTCGTAGTGACAAAACGCTCGGTGAAAATGCCGGACTCGGTAAAAATGCCGGACCCGGGATAATGTGAATAGCTTCATATAACTTGTATAACTCGTGCGAGCTAAGATGGCACCTGGCTCAAAACGAAACATAATACCGTTCCCCCGCGTAATACCCCTCTGTCGTCTTACGAGTAGCGTTAGCATCACTATTATCGTTGCACGAATCTTTCCATAATAATTTTAGTTTATTAGGTATTACCTAATATCATATAAATCACTCCACGAATTTATTTTATTAATATATCATTAGATTCGTCTGGATAACACAATTGTTTTAAGAAAGGTCACACCAAAAAAAACCAGCATGACGACTATGAGACGCAATAGTTTAAAATAAAGAATATCCATATACACATGATATTTAGAGACTTCGATTAAAAGGCTTATCATGACGATTTAAAATTGTATTTTATAACTATATTTCAGTTTCTAATTTCATTTAAAATTATATTAGTTATTACCTAATTCATTCGGGTAAATAATGAATGAGGCCTGCTTCCTATTGGTATGCATTTGTATTTTCTTAACTCAGGTAGTAAAGTACCACATAAGATAAAGTAGTATGTTATGAGAAACTACTTGAAGCAAAATAATTGTTGAAATTTAAAAAAACAAGAATAAATTATATTTTTCTTGCACTCAGTACTTCAAACGACTGTCATTTGAGTCAGGTGCCATCTTAGGTCGCACGAGTTATACAGCCACTGGCCCTTCCGGCAGTTTTACCGGCCCGGCAAATCCGCCGGTCCGGCGTAGTGGGAACCAGCGCATAGGGAGACACGCTCGGCCTAAGCGTTCGGCTTGGAACGCATACTATCACTCCGAGTAGTAGAGAGACAGCGGCAGCACTCAACCTACACATAAACTGTTTTGTCAATTTTTTATTAAGTGAAGGGAGAGTTAATGTTTTCTCATGACGTTATCAGGTTTTAAATTATTGACAATAAACTGATTTTACAAATAACCATTTTTTTGTTTCAGGTCTGGTACCGTCAGCCGTGATCATAGTCTCTCGAGGCAAATAAGGAACCAAATATAATAATATATTGTAAATGTTGGGGTTTGGGAAGGTACAAATGTTCAATTGTTATTATTCTGTCCTCGGTGAAAGTACAGTGGGCATTATGAAGATATTGTGTTTTGTATTTAATATTAGACAATGTTGATATTACTACGAATACATGATATTGATGCAGGACAATCTAGAAAGGTTTTTTTTAATACTTTAGTAGCATAATAATCCCTACTATCCCTACTAATATTATAAATGCGAAAGTAACTCTGTCTGTCTGTCTGTTACGCTTTCACGCCTAAACCACTGAACCGATTTTGATGAAATTTGGTATGAAGATAGAACTGAACTTGGGATAGGACATAGGCTACTTTTTACCGCGATAACCGACATACACGCGGGCGGTGCCGCGGGCGAAAGCTAGTAATATTATAAATGCGAAAGTAACTGTCTGTCTGTTACGCTTTCACGCCTAAACCACTGAACCGATTTTGATGAAATTTGGTATGAAGATAGAACTAAACTTGGGAAAGGACATAGGCTACTTTTTACCGCAATAACCGACATACACGCGGGCGGAGCCGCGGGCAAAAGCTAGTAGTATGAATATATTACATATTAACTCGATCGATACACTATGCATGCTGGGCATTACGATTGGCCCAGACTAGCACGAGTTTATATTACATATTAATGCAGGCGTTTCTCACTGGGCCGTCACGGTGTCGAACACCATACTGCTTTGGACTCGTGATTTCCATCAGGCAGACTTCGGGTGGCTCAAATAAACTCGCACTGGGTCGTCTCAAATGTTTCAATGTCTACCGTAAACAAATTCACATTAGGGCTTGGCGACTTCCACATACAACGCGCCATCTACTGAAGAAAAACTGAACTACGAAGAAACACGGAACGAGCTATACGGATTAACTACTAATCCTGAATCGCGATAGAGAAATTCTCACGCCGATTAGCATATATACAACATCCCAACTTCAACCGTTGCGCAGTAGCCCGCCAGGCATGATCACCTCGCCTGGTCGGGGAGTATCCTCCCTTTGTGTTGGAGGGATACGACACCCGTTACTCCACAAATACGACTTTAAGAGGCCATTCTTTTACCTATTTCAAAAGTAAAACGTGAAATTTGGGGTAATTAAGATTTCTATATAAGTATATGAAGTACATTCAAAAACTATGTAGATTTAACTATGGGTTGTCACCATATAAAATTAACCTGTCATAGTATTTCCTATCTATAGAATGGGAGTTCAACTTATTATATATAAAATGGGCGGAAACCGACCACCATGTGTCTTTGAGTGTCAGTATTTTTACAATCACATTAAGATAACAAAAAACTTGATAGGTTTAATAATAAATCTACTAGAACAGGAGTGCCACACGAACACACACAGCTATGGCAAGAAAAATTATACTATCTTGGAACCAGCAACGATATTAATGAGAACTAAGTTGAAGGAGTTGAAAATAAGATCCCTGATTGATTTATTTGATGGCTGCCAAAGTGCCTCTACTCTGATGGGAAGCATGAGTAGAATCCAGATGTGGGGGCCAATGAAAAGGACGTTTGTCGTTTGTGTCAGGTTCAAATCCGAAATAGCACCTGTGAGATGATGATGACCTTATATAAATATAAGTTCCTATTATCAAATTCTAAATCGACTGCCCTGATGGTGCTGTGGTTTAAGCGGTCGTTACGCTGCATCTGCTGTGCTAAGGTTTTGGGGGTTCAAATTTCACATGGGATAACACTTTCTGTAATTCATAAATTGTTGTTCTAAGTCTAGGTGTTATTTGCGTCCGCTTCATGTATGTTTGTGAAGTTCGCCACACAGGATATAATCCTAATGCAGAAATTATCTTACCTATTGAAAAAAATAGGACATGGCATTTTCACAATTGAAGCAGTTGTTTTAAGTAATATAATAATATGGAATATAAAAATTAATTTATTTCATTTATTAGTCAATTAACATAATTGCACAATAAGCATCACAAAATATATTACATCTCTGTTTTAATAAGTACACAATTTTACATATTAAGCAAATACATATTTAAATATACCGCCCGCACATAAATCTTCAAAATCTACAGTTTTTTCTATAATACAAGGTGTCTCCAGCAAAGACTTAAATAAATAAATATTTCGGACATCTTACACACAACGTCATCTAGTCCCAAACTAAGCAGAGCTTGTATTATGGGCACTAAACAATTGATATAAATACATAAACATATTTATTTTGTAAATACATACTTAATATACATAGAAAAACACCCAAACTCCGAAACAAATATTTGTGGATCACACAAATATTTGGTCTGACCCGGGAATCGAACCCTAGACCTCTTGATCAGCAGCCGCATACGCTAACCACTAGACCAACAAGGTAGTTGAACTTAACAAAACCATGACTTCAGCTGAACATTGACTGAATAACTATCCTAAACAAAATGCATTCTCAGATGAACTAGAAATTCAGACTCAGACATAAAAACACCGGTCTTTTGTCTGCCTTTTTGGTCTAGTGGTTAGCAAATGTGGCTGCTGATCTAGAAGTCTCGGGTTCGATTGCCGGGTTGGACAAAATGTTTGTATGATCTGCAAATATTTGGGTGTTTTCTATGTAGAATTTATTTACAAAAAAAAAGTATGTTTATGTATTTATACATCAGTTGTCTAGTACCCATAACACAAGCTCTTCTTAATTGGGACTAGATGATATTGTGTCAGATGTCCAAAATATGTATTACTGGTTAGAGGATGGTAGTTTTGGAACAAAAGTTCAATTTTGGAATTAATTTAGAAAAAATATTTACTTTGGGAAGATTGTTTAAAGTCATGTTTTCGCTAATTGTCTTTGCTGAAGACAAATAAATAAATTTGAAGTGTCTGTAATATCAAACAAACAGTTTTTTAATCAATGCTGAAAGTAGTTAAATATATTATTTTTTTTAAGTTCCCGGGCTTTAGTCCGGACCGCGTTTTCTCCCCCAACATAATCGGGGGCCTTTGGTAAATGAATGATTTTATACTCTTCTAATTAGACTATTATTAGTAAATAATATTAGTGCTTACACCAAAAAAAAATATGTCTGTCTGTTTGTTTGTTCCGGTAATCTCTGGGAACAGTTGGACCGATTTTGACGGAACTTTCACTGGTCGGTAGCTAATGACAGTGTTGTTTTAGACTAGCTTCGCTCCGCGACATTACTCGCTATTTTCAACAATAACTGCGGGTAACACCGCAGGACGCAGCTAGTTATATATATATATAAACCTTCCTCTCGAATCAGTCTATCTATAAGTAAAAATGGCATTAAAATCCGTTGGCCACTCTGGAAGTCAAAAGCGTATAAGTACAAAAATCGACTTCAAAAAAAAGGAGGAGGTTCTCAATTCGTCGGAATCTTTTTTTTTATGTATGTTCAACGATAATTTCGTCGTTTATGAACCGATTTCAAAAATTCTTTTTGCATTGTAATGGTAGCTTCCAGGTGGTCCCATCGTCACCATGTCGGGATCTGATGATAGGATCCCAAGGAAATCGAAGGAACTCCTCAAATATCATAGGCACAATTGTCGCGATTTGGGTACTCGGAATTTTTTTTGGAATTCGGTTTTTATTTGTTAAAATTATATACTATGTAATGTTATAACCAATTATTACACAAAGGGCAAAATTCACCATCACTTTTCGCTGATAAACTATCATGAATTATCTGTCAAATAGGTAACTGCAATTTCAGGTTCACAAGTGTACACATACATGCACGTCAGATAGGGATATATGTACTACCAGACAAAATGCTTGTGACGAAAACCAATAAAAGACAAACGTAAATATTCATTAACGTTATTTTTATGTTAATTATTTTGTCTACATATTAATAACAAAAAGAAACAACTCATTCCTACAAACATTATTTAAAAAAAAGGTCAAACTTAATTTTAAAAAAATAAACATTGCAAAATTGTGGACTACCTACATAATCTTTGCGAACACAAAATTATAGAAGCTACTGACTGACTTAAAAAACAATTTGATCGCTTTGGCTATGACCATAGACAGAAAAAAATCATTTAACTTTTTAACGAACAGCTGTAATGTTTTTTGATGATAGTATAATTGTACAACAACAAAAGCATTAACGGAAACTTGCAAATAACAAGCATACTGTACATAGACTTGAAAAAAATGTACCTTTCTGGGGATTGCTATATTTAGCGAGGATATACTTAAATCTCTTTCTCATTTATTGAAAGGAACTCATCGGTCCGGCTCGAAGGACCAAGATGGCATTGTACAGTCAGCAAAAAATTAATATACGTGTTTACATTAAACGTTGGCACTTATAAACGAGGTAAGTACATAAACAGTCTATAACTATAATTTACAAATACATTAAGCGACATACAGACAGCGGACGACCTCACATTAAGAATGAATGTATTAAAAATATATATTTATTTCATTTGGCAATAATATAAAGCACTAATTTTATAATTTATATTATACTGTTAAATAGTGATCTTATGAACTTTAATAACTTGGCAAACGCCCTCTGGCCAGGTGACGGGACGACTTTATGTAATAGGGCCGGCGGCGACTGGCTGCAAAAAGCATCAGACCGTGCTTTGTGGTGTGCCATAGGAGAGGCCTATGTCCATCTGATAGGCTGATGATAATGATGATTAACTTAGATGGTTTTTATGTCTCACTAAAGTTTACTAACTTTACAGTTTGTCACATTTCGGCGAATGGTCAATTACAGGTGCTAATAATTTCTGGGATAAACCTCAGTTCATGCAAAATTATGTTTGCGTAAAATGGAACTAATAACTTATTGACGAACTGATCTTATAATCAACAAATTATATCACTGACTATACACATTTTTTATAGAAATTAAATTATTATCCTTGGATCATTTAAGTCTAGATCGAAAACTAAAAATTACGAAACATAAACTAAAATAAGTAGGCCAACTTTATCATGCAACAGTGACAGCGGAGAGAGACTTAGAGGCTAAAAGTTGGACGCTATTTTTTCAATGCTTATCAACAATCTATTATTAATATTATGTTAGTTTATTGCACAATATCAAGGAAAACTTATAATGTAAACCACTGCAACCAATTAATAAACTTATATAATTGCACTAAACCCTCCTTGTGCTGATTCTGGTCTGGATAAATAATGTCAGTATTGGCATTACAATTTGTTACAAACGTACCACCATTTTGGATTGAATTGTCCGAACAATCAATCAAATTCAATTGTTTATCAAAGCAAATTCGTAGTTCAAATAAATATTGAATATGGTCTTCATATTTGCACCGTATCATTGGCTGTTTTCCAGTTTTGGATACAATGGCTCCGTTAATTTCTTCTAATGTAACTGGTTTTGTATCTGAAGGGTATATATTCGCTCCACCAAGGATATCCTGCATGGGGTATTGTTTAATTAATTCCAGGCCCTTGCTGAAGTATTTGAACTCATTGTTGAAGGGTTCGATTGCAGCTGCACATGTGCCATGCTTGACCCATTCGTGTGCCCAAAGGTTATAGATGCCTGTACCTGAAACAGTTAAAAGTACACATCACTACATAGTATAAAACAAACTCGCTTTCTCTGTCCCTTTGTATGATTAAATGTTTAAAACTCCGCAACGGATTTTGATGCCATTTTCTTAAATAGAGTGATCCAAGAGGAAGGTTTTTATGTATAATACATGCTTAATATAGTAGATAATAATTTTAGAGGTTTCTAATATGATTTTTTTACGCTTACATTGCAAACGCTGGCTGTACCCTACGAGATAGAAAATAATGTACTACAGTATTGTACATCTTAAAAAGGTCTAAAAAAAAGTGCGCGATGGTATATGTCTATCTCTTAGGGATAACCGAAAATAACCATTATTTTAAGCAATACAGTATTAATCCTTATCCAATTAAGTACCTTAAATACATTGTGTATTTAATATAGATTAATATGGTCCTTTATGGTGTGTAATTAAAATTAATACTTTTGAAGATATTACAGATTTAAAATGCAGGAACAAAGCGATTAATAGCGGGCGCGTTAGTTGGCACTGCTGTCGATTTGTCACTATCAGTTAATAACTAAACACAATATTATGAATTAATATTCTAAGGCGGTACGAAGTTCGCCGGGTCAGCTAGTTAAAAATATGTAGTTAAGATATGGCAACTTCAGAAACGAGAAACGGAAATTTAGTTTTTTCATACACATATATTTTCTGTACAGAAAACATACTTAAGAATGCCATGGAACTTGGTTTCACCAATGAACAAAATTATATTTGACTTATATAACCCTTCTTTGGCTCTGCCGGGTAAAAAGTAGTCGGGTAAAAATAAAAACAGATAATATGTATGGGCATTTTTTTGCAATATAACATGTTTTCTATTTTCAAAAAACCATCTAAGGACATTTAGGTTTTCGAAATGCATAAAACACCATCGAAAGTTGCGCGAAAACAGAACGAGCTATATGGAGTAACTACTAATCCTAAATCGCGATAGAGAAATTCGAGATTAGCATATGTTGGAATGGATATTCCAAAATCAACTGTTGGGCCGTGGTTCGCCAGGCATGATCACTTTTCCAGTAGGAGTGTCCTCCTTTTGTGTTGGAGGGACAAGACACCGGTCTCTCCACAGATATGTTTAAGAGTATGTTATGAAGAAACTTGGCGGGACGCCTACGCCCGGCAGTGCTCGACTTTTGGCTAAAATGTGCCAGATGGAGAACACAGAAGAAAATAGAAAATTCTATATTTGCGTAATCTTCTTTTTATTGAATCTTATTCACTTTGATAACATACAGTTTTTGTTTTGTTATTGTACTGTTTTTATTAGCATAACTTAGTTGATAACAAATCTTTTTATCTATAAGTACATGAGTGTTCATATCTTATTGTACCTACTTATTGTTTACTTTAATGTTGAATGTTACAAAATAAATATATATTTGAGAGAAATTCACACAATGCCGATGATGTTGTGTAAATTTGTTTCAGAGTAAGTAGATCTTGTGCTATGAAAGATGGACTGATAGAATACTTACTTGTTTATTTCGTAAATACAAACATTATATACTATATACCGCGGTATTGTTGTAAATCGCGAGTAACACTGCTCGCACTCCTTGGCTTATCAGCTTTCTACCAGTAAAAGTACCGTCAAAATCGATCAAGCTATCCCAGAGATTAGTCTGATAAATACACAGACGGAGAGACAGACAAAAATTTGAGAAATTGCTTAATTTATGTTAATACTGTAAATACTTTTATGTGCATTTTGTAAAAAACATTTGATATTACAAACAGAGACTACTATTTTATTTATTTTTATAGATAGAAGACTCAAACTTATTTGCAAACCATCCATCCATAAAAGTATTAGAGCCGACACAGGAATTGAACTGAGACCTTACCACAGTTGCATACCACTGCATTACCAAGAGTTATGTATATTATGTACTATATTAGTAGCATGCATTTGTAACTGAAATAAGAAACTCATCTTCCTAGCCTTAATTCTAAAGATTATTTGGGGGTGGCTACTAGTTCAATCGATTTATCTTGAAGCGACTGGCATTGGACCTCCGCAATGCTATTGAACTAGTTGTCAGTATAGTTCAGGGCACCTACTTCCCAATAATGATTGCCATAGATATTTATGACAACTGGAAACAATGTCTTAACATGCTCTTCAAAGCGCAGGCGTGAATGACCCCAACCTTCCAGACTCCGCGCTGTTATTAGAATAACTTGTAAGAAAAACCCAACAACACTTATTGGTCCGACCCGGGATTAATACCTCAGACCTCTTGATTAGCAGTCTCATACACTATCCTCTAGACCAATGAAGCAGTATAAGTAATATGCACTTGTAACTGATATAAAAAACTAAATTATTCATACATATTCACCTTTTTCAATATTAATCCAAGTTTCTTCCAACTCATTTTCAATGGGTTTAACTTGTTCCGGATCAAACAGCCATGAGCTATTACAGTTTTCAGGCCCTCTAGACCCTATCTTCGTAGGCCAAACTCCATGGATAGTCCACGCATCATGCTTTTTGGGATAGGAACAGCTGTGGTTAGGTTTTTTGTGCGTCCAATCTTTGCACACAGTTGTAGGCCAATGTTGAGTGAAAATTAAATAGTCCCAATCGGTGCTAGCAGGAAAATCATGGGCTCTTAAATGCTTAATATGCACCGTATAGACAAAATCCAAACTGAAATAAAAGTAGGATTCTAATTTCAAACTATTCAAGTCTATTTAACTTCATTCACAACATATTGTATTCTAAAACTTTACCTCAGACATAATATTAATAAAGATATTGCACTTATATTGCACATGGTTTTCTTTTTAATTACTCACAGCTTATAGAACACTTCAGAAGTGCATGCTTTACAAAAATTTTGTTATTTACACGACGACAAAGTAAAACGAAAATAAAAAGTGAATGTTGCCAGAATTAGACACGTAAATACGTGGTTTTTGAGTAAAACATCAATACCAGTTCCTTCTTCTTTAATTGTAAAACTGTAAATTTGAGGTTTCAGAGATCTAGTATCTAAAATATCAAATTGAAAATAATCTTCTACATCATCTCAGTCGAAAGATGTTCACTTCTGGACATGGACTGATGGACCTCTCCCTGCCCTTATCCATTATGGTGGGCAATTTGAGTGCTTATTAACTACTTAAAATGGTTTATTAAATTTTTTAAATTAATTCAGAGGTATTGTTCACATGGCACCAAAGTAAAATAACTTTCGTACCTATTTCTGCACAAACCTATATACTGGCAATACTAAATTGTATGTCAAAGCCAACTTAAAGTTTATACGTATCGTTATGAATTATTACACTTGAGACAAAAATTTGTCAGACAGTTGTATAATTTTATCAATAATTTTGTTCATTTCTTTAAATGTAATTTGTTTTTAAATCCTGTAATCTATACTGAAAATATATGTACATGAATTATTTTTATTTCAAAAAGATATTTTAATTGTCTTTTGTATTTTTCATTTATTGCAACAGATGGCATTAGCGACAAGCAATTTTAAATCTGAGATTTGCCATGGTTGCGAAAAAAATCAAAGATTAAATTAAACTATTAGACGTTTTAGATAGAAACATGTTGTACCTTGATTTATGGATACTTATTTTAAGTCACTTTGGAACATTGTTTGATAATTTGGCAAAAATAACACCTTACTCATCTACCTTTAATATAAGCAAGGGCTAATCATTGAACTGAATACTTAATACCTAATAATAGGTAGGCACATTGAAAGTCTGTGGACTGCTTGTAAAGCTATGCAAGGTACCTGTCCATTGCAACTAATTTACCTAATCTCATAATAGTTAATCTACCTAATCCCGAGAATGAAGAATATACCTACATTTGCAATGATTGTTGTGTCTGTTATAAATTATAAATCACGTTAACATACAACTACTAGACCTCTCCGATAGACCTTTCTTATTCAAGGACGTTTTGGCCTACTACCCCACGCTGCCCAGATGGGGTGCTATAGGGCTAGGGTTCGTCTGCTGGGAGGAGTTCAGAAGGAGATCTCCTTCTGAACTCCTCCTCCTAAAAGAGAAGCGCAAAGAGGGCATACCGTGTGGTTTTTAGTCGGTTCGAGTCCGATACACCGCCCCGCCGAATCGATAACCGCGCCGGGTGACGGTCCGTGAGGATTTTCCACACTAAAATAAAAAATAAAAAAAGGGCTAGGGTTTGCCTCTAGTTTAGCAGTGGTATTGTCCTGTTTAGTTTGTTCCCCTAATGTCCTCTTACGAACAAAAAACACATACATGTTAGATTATAACTAGATACAAAAGAACAATGCCCATTTTCGGCCTAATTTTCGAACTCGTGGACAGCAAAATAAAGTATTATTTAGTTGTTGGATAATTATTGTATATTAAAACATAATTTATGGATAATACTAAAGTCCAGGAAATAAACTTATTCAAAATGTATATTTAAAAAGATGTTCTAATGTCCTGAACTATAAACGTGTAATAGATAAAAGATTAATCAATATTATCCCTACTAATATTATTAATGTGAAGATAAGTTTGTTTGTTACGCTTTCATGCGAAAACTACTCAACCGATCGTCATGAAACTTTGTACACATATTCTTTGAGGTATTAGAAGTAACATAGGATACTTTTTATTAAAAAAATATATATTTTATGAAAAATAAAAAAATTGACATAACCGAGATACACGCGGGCACAGCCGCGGGCGAAAGCAAGTTTGTAATAAGTCAAAATGACAACACTTTATTGCGCTTAGTAAATGTCATCCAACTATGTCCTTCTTCGTTCGCGTGAATTGTTAACGATTTTGTCTTTGGGTTTCTATAATGACTTATGACTTTTCTCACGGACTCCTTTAACAAATAAAATTATTGCCCCTGTACAGTTGTCTAACACGGAGAACTGAACCTCTTAAAATGGAAGATCAACGGTGTAGTTACTGCAATTTATATATATATCCATGATGCAGTTTATATATATCCAGTTTATATATATCAAATATATTTTGTATATATTTTGATCAATAATAAGAACTACGGGACACAAGCAATACATTAATATTATTGTAACTGTATTATAGGATTTATAGGAAAGCGTACAGTTGGTTGTTGCGCACATATAATGACTATTAATTGGTACGTTGGTTGGGCGAGATTTGAAAGAAATGTAGTGACTCCTGCTCAATTTCTGGACGATGTTCTGTGTCATGTTGATACTGAATATAATATAGAAGACAACTGAAAACAGTGTATTATTTATTATTCTTAGCCACCATTCCCTTACTATGACTTATAGTTCATTTTTTTTACTCAAATCAACGAAACAACGCTGTACTATAACTAAGATACATCAGTAAAAGCATAACTGAGTTGTTTTCTTTTGAGATTATAAAAGTACTTTTAAAAAAAAGTATGAATGTGGCCGACCTCTAATCAATCTCAAATGTTGAGTTAAACGCTCATTTATCTAATGCAGAAACAGGTAGTACGATTTTTTACTGTCCACTTCCAGGCCGGAGGCAGTATGGAGAGTGGGCATTGTTCTTTGTAAACATATAAACCAACACCACTATCCGTGTGGTGACGGATTAAGAATACAAGTGTCACCACCCCTATTCATCCCGCGGGTGTCGTAAGAGGCGACTAAAGGAACAAAATAAGCAGCTAACATCACTGCCAAGAGAAGGAAAACTTGGAACAAACCCTTTGCCAACTCGTCTGGCCAGCGTGGTATAGTAGGCCAAAACCTCCTTTCAAAGGAGAGGCCCATGTTCAGCAGTGGACTATTAAAGGCTGTTGATGATGATGAACATCATTGTTCACAGATTGGCAACTAGAATATAGGTCATGTTACTACTTAAATACTAAATTTAAAATTTTATTAGTGACATACGCACGATGATTAGGGCTGGTAGCACTCCATACTCTATTCGTCACCGGAATGTTGCACTCGTGCTAAAGACAACTCCCGCATTAGGATATATTCCTGTGTTGCGGGGACTTTAGAAACATATAAGAAACGGACATAAAGAACACCCAGACTCAGAATAACAATTTCAGAATCACACAAAGGGTTATCTCGTGTAGGGTTTGAACCCACAACACTTGGCGAAGCAGGAAGCGGCGTGGTGACCGCTTAAACCACTAGGCCAATCGTGCAGTCAGTCAGTTCCTGAGATTAGCACGTTCAAGCAGTCGCTTAAGCTACTACTGTGCCACCGATGCATCCAGTATCTATAGAACTAAAGAAAACAGTGTCATAACTTTGAATTATTAGTATTATTTGGTCCCTAGATCCGTGCGGACGCTGACCGCACCTTTTTTTCACAATACCGCTAACCTCATTCCAAGTTTTTTTCCACCCGTCACTCGCTCTGATGCACCAATGAAAAAGGTGATCGCGTGCTTAACGATACAATGGATAAGCATCGCTACATAACAGAAACAACATATACATTATTAGACTAGCAATGATTGCAATTAATGCGACCGTGCAGGTAGACAGCCGTATGAAAGTTATTCCGGGAGACCAGGGTTTTTTCTACTCGGCCTGATGGAAAAAAAAATAATATTTTGGACATTTTACACACAACGCCATCTAGTTTCCAAACTAAGCAGAGCTTGTATTATGGGTAACTAGAAAACTGATATAAATACATAAACATACTTCTTTTTTTGTAAATACATACATATTATACATAGAGAACACCAAAACTACGAAACAAATATTTGTGGATCACACAAACATTTGGTCCGACCCGGGAATCGAACCCGAGACCTCTTGAGCAGCAGTCACATAGGATAACCACTAAACCAACGAGGCAGTCGTAAAAGTATGAGTAGACTCCAGGAGTAGAGGTCACTATCCTCATCGTGAGTGCAGACAGTTCAATGCGGCATGGTGACACACTGTGGCGACCTAGTGAGAGGCAAAGACTACATCATTGAGCCTCCGTTCGACGACGCCTGACCAACGAAATGCAACAGCAAGAATGCTGTCATATCAGGTTGACGTGGTTCTAGTACCGTTGGGAGTCCATTTCTACACAGTAAAACAGTCTATGGAAGTGTGAGCTGTAGTATTTGACGCCTACAAACTGTTAGAACAGTTTGGCGAATAGAGACATTGTAAAAAATGTAACTTATATGTAAATAAAAAAAAAAAAAAAAAAAAAAAAAAAAAAAAAAAAAAAAATTCCACTTCCACAGTGGTCACAGTACTCTCAATGAGATGCTGCGCTATTGAGGTCAAAGCAAGCCTGGCACGCCTTGGTCCTCGGCGTGTAGGTTGGCGTGCTTATCGGCGATCTGTTGTGGATCTGCCAACGTGAGGGAGGGCGCGCAAGTCCTAACCGTGAAGGGAATTTGTCCCATCAGTGGTCAGTTCAAAGCAAATTGTGTTGCCCAGGCACACTCAGCTCTAGTACCGTTGAAGTTCATTGACTTGTTTGAAGAGTGATACAAATCAGTATGTTAGCTTTACAGTCTTGGAACTGTAAAGTCAAAAGCTAAATTTAGCTAAAGAGTTTGTGTAATAAGCTGTACGCCCCAATCGCATGAATTACAAGTGCGAATTGAAAAGTTCTTGTAGCTCTTGATAACTCATGTATCGAAAAAGGCAAAAGAAACAGCATGCTACATGCTACAACCAATAGGAAAAGATAATAAATAAGAAATAATGTAAAATTATTCAAAAAATAGTTTTGATGGCGTTTGAAAAGGTGTTTCTTTTGTCTTAGTAAAGAAAAGAGAAAGATTACCCGAGACCTTCTCAAGAATCAATGATCATGGAAAATTCATTTTAAATCGGTGCAGTATAAAGCATGCAAGCCGTGAAAGTGAAACAGACATACAGTCATACTTTCGGATTTATATTGACACTTATGAGACAACTTTTAGTACATCAAAATAAAGATTTATACGAGTTTTCAGCTTGTTATCTCTCATTCCGAGATGAAACCCTAATTTGACTGAATAATAGAATATATTCTTTATAACATCGAACAAATCGCGAAGACAGTTATTGATTTTATGAAGAACCCTTTGTAGTCTAGCTCTCTAGGGAATATGTTCATGTATTGAAATAAATATTATATTTTTTATGTATTTCACGGGGCTGTAATATATAATAAGGGTACATATTAATATTTGTTTTACAATTGCTGCAACAAGGTCTGCCTCTCAACTGTCTCAACTGCCTCGTTGGTCTAGTGGTTAGCGTATGCGACTGCTAATCAAGAGGTCTCGGGTTCAAATCCCGGGTCGGGCCAAAAAAGTGTTTTTGGGATTTTTCTAGGAAATTCCTAATAACTGCCAGGAGTTTGGAAGTTTGGCGGTGATTCACGCCCGTGCCTCGGAGAGCACGTAAAGCCGTCGGTCCCGGTTGTCATGAACATCTATGGCAATCGTTATTGGGAAGTCAGTGCCCTCAAATATACTGACAACTAGTTCAATCTTCGAATTTCAGTTCTCCCTTAGGGTTGCGGAGGTCCGATGCCAGTCGCTCCGTGGAAAAACTGAAATTCAGGTAAATCTGGTTGAACTAGTAGCCGACCCCAAATAAAATTGGGAATAATGGCTAGGAGGATTACAATTGCGAATAGATTGCTATTGATGAATATTTTATATTAAACCAGCTGATGCCCGCGGCTCCGCTCGCGTCCTAGAGGTATGAAAAATAGATGTTGGCCGATTCTCAGACCTACCCAACATGCACACAAAATTTCATGCAAATCGGTCCAGCTGGACGACTACAGTAACTAATATTGTGACACGAGAATTTGATATATAAGAAGTACTATGTGAATCATAATAATAATTTTGATTGCCCTGTTTGTCTGTGTAACGGTGTACTACACCGGCTTGAGGTGAACTTCAGATGGCCAGGGTATTTCAAGTGGCATGAAGAGACGAGCAAAGATCGATGACAACAGCGGTAACAGAAGACGAAGAGTGTGGAGAAGTCGCTATAGGAGATTTTATTGACGAGAATTTGATATACGACTAACTCTGATTTTGTGGTTCTGAGATAAACGCGATTTAGTGTTTTGTGAGAGAATTTTTAAGTTGAGGTAAAATTCAACAACTCATGTTATTTACATATTAGACATTTAACTTATCATTGACCACAGTTATTGATTTGTTTACTGAGTTATTTAATAATCCTTCAAAAAATAGTGTTAGTCTGAAAATATTTATTATTTCATCTGTCCGACAAAAATGGCTATATTTTTGGAACGGAATACGATACGAAAATGCCTGTGAGGCTCAAATATGCGGCATGTTTTAGTTGTTTTGAAAATAGGGAAAAGTCAATTTCGCCAAAACCGGACTCATTTAAATTTCCAACTACGGGGACAATATAGCCAATGTCATTCACAAATACCGTAGCCTTCTATTGGTAAAATAATTTTCAAAATCAGTTCAGTAAAATCAAAGATTACCCCTTACCACGTTACAAAATCACTCACACAAAACTCTTTGGATTAATTCAAAAGTAATTAATTCAAAATACCTGTTTACCGTTCCAAGTGTTCGTATTTTTCGAAATCGAATTTGCGGGTTCGTTCGCTCAGCAGTTCGACAAGTTTTATCAGCGTGTAAGGCACCTTGTGCTCTCAAAGTCGGTAGGTCGACGACTCCCCGACCCTTCTGATAGACATCATACAGAGCTCTGCACCTACGCAAAACAAGCTCGAATAAGCCGATTCAATAATCAACTTTACTACATAATTTGCACCGATTAAACTGTTATAGTTTGCTTATAGCCAAGTTACTTCATTTAATTAGAAACAATTACCAAGGGTAAACACCGACAGTGCGGTCAATACCTGGATGGGTGACAGTTAGTGTCATGATACCATGAGAAATCACGTTAATAGTCCGTCCCGGTTGTTATCGTAGGATAATAATCCTGAAGGTTTAGTTCGAGACTTTCGGGCTGCTTAAAACATCACAACGTTGTCTTGCCAGTCTCAAGCCGTATTCGAAGCGTTCGAGCGTGGGGACGTATGGCCTTAACCCTCTCCTTAGAGGAGACCTGCGCCTATTACTGAACTATTTAGAATTTATTTTTAAAGATTAATGGCCGCTTTCACCAATGTCCCTTTCTTTTTCTGTGCGGAAATCCTCCCAGATACCTTCAGTTTGTGGTAATGTTGGACTCGAACCGACCATTGGTACCAATAGTCGGGGAACGAGGTGTGCTCAGGAAGGAAATCCCTGGAAACCCGACGTACCTCGGGTCCTCTACCTACGGGTTGCAGATGATCGACCCCACTCATAATGGGAACCCGATTATCTCTTTCTGGTGCTGAGTTGCACATGGCACATCCACCAGGCCAATGTCCCCTGAATTTAAGGTGACACTTAGATAAGAGTTGGGTAACCCTTAGCGATATTTCTGTTTTATCAACATTTATGAGACGTATAAGAGCTTAGATTTCTTTTAAAATTTATGTTTTCCAGGCAAAAAGATGGTTTAAACATAGTTGGTTAAAACAGGTTTTTAAATACATATGTATATATCTTGTAAAATAGAGTAATTCAATTATTTTTACCGTACCTATAATAAGTCATAGGCAGTTTATTTTTTAATTTTAACAATTCAAGAGCAATTTTCTTTCTCAAGAGATGCCGGTCCTGATGCAGTGGACGGTTTAAGGCGGTTGATGAATCCCACAGCGACGTTATTTATGGACCAAACAATCAATGGATACAAATAATTTAAATCGATGTGTCTGTTTTTAATATCAAATGATAAGGTGTTACTGAATGAATAGTAAATTAGATACAGTCATACCTCGACTTCGCTAACCCCGTTTTACGCGAATTCGGAGATACGCGGTTTTTCATTTGCACACTTCGCTCTGTCGTTACTCTAATTAATTTCGATCCAAAGGTCGAAGTTGTATTGTCCACCAAACACTACCAGCTTGCTTCAACCAATGGACCAGGGAGTCATTAAAACATTAGGATATATGAAGCCTTCGTGTGGTGACGGATTAAGGATCCGTGTGCGATTGCGTAGTTTAGCCCTTAGTCGCATCAATGCAAAGAGAAGGAAAACTTGAAACCAACACTATACCAACACGTCTGGCCAGCGTGGTATAGTAGGCCAATACCTCCCTTTCAAGGAGAGGCCTATGTCCAGCAGTGGACTGTTAAAGGCTGTTGATGAAGCCTTCGACATCAAAATAATTTCACTTTACGTTTATTCATAGTAATATATATTGTTTTTATTATCTAACATTTTATTAAACATGATTCATCTAAATTATGGTTTTCTTTAGACTCTGGTCCCGATTTCACAAACTTTATACGTATTTATATGCAAAATTGAACCCTGACTTGCGCGAATTCGACTTACACGGTATTTGCTTGGTCCCACCTATCGCGTAAGTCGGGGGTATTCATCATCATCATCATCATCAGCCTATCGCAGTCCACTGCTGGACATAGGCCTCTCCCATTACCCACCACTGTGATCGATTTTGGGCTTCTCGCATCCAGCTCCTGCCAGCCATCTTACGCAGGTCGTCACTCCACCTCGCCTGTGGGCGTCCTACACTACGTTTACCGAGACGCGGTCTCCACTCCAGAACTCTTCTGCCCCAACGGCCATCAGTTCTGCGGCTATTATGGCTAGCCCACGGCCACTTCAGCTTGCTAATCCGGTGGGCTATGTCGATGACCTTAGTTCTCTGACGGATCACCTCATTTCTGATACGATCTCTCAGAGAAACGCCGAGCATAGCCCTTTCCTTAGCACGTGGGTATTACTGTACTATAATATCTGTTTGTTTGTTCCAGCTAATCTCTAGAACGAACAATTTTGACACTTCACTGACTTTGGCAACTTTAAACTGCTATATAGCTAGTATACAGATAGTAACTTAGGGTATTTACTACAATACACGCGAGTTTCACCGTGGTACTCAGCTAGTAATGAATACATTGCTATGTATAGTTTTAAACATCACACGATGTAATTGAAATTAATTCAATGATAGCTTTAAATAAAGTTCATTATTCCAAACAATTCAAGGGCATTAAAATCCTATATATGTTTGATAACAAAATGAATTCGAATAGTCCTTCGAGAATTTACTTTGTACGTAAAAGTCAAACAGAGCAATGAACCTATCACCTATCTATAGGGTCAAATATCAACCGAAACCGAGGGATGAGTCGAAGCGATAATAATATTAGTAAACTTTATCTCCTAGCTGAGTACCGCGGGAGACATCGTTTTTTGTTTTCTTTTTTCATTAAATTCATTACGACTTGAAGACTAGAAGACTTTATAATTAAAGACTAACTACTTGACATTGGCAGAAATAGCTGATATTCGGCTGGTTGCCATTTCACCAAGAGAAGAAGAAGAAGAAGAGTACCGCGGTGTTACACGCAGTTATTGTTGTAAATGGCGAATAACGCATGGACAGACGGACAGAAAGACAACAATTTTAAAAACTTAATAAATAAATGTTTTAGATACTTACATGCAACGCCATCTTGTCCCAAACTAAGCAGAGCTTTTACTATGAGTACTAGACAACTGATATAAATACAATAAATACTTTTTTTTTGTAAAAAACACCCAAATTTCGAAAGCTGAAACAAATATTTGCGCATCACACAAACATTAGTTCCGACCCGTTAAACGAACCCGAGACCTCTTGATCAGCAGTCGCATACGCCTACCACTAGACCATCAAGGCAGTCAAAAAAAAATAAAAAATTGCTTATTTAGTGTGAGTACCGTATTTACTTACATATGCATTTAGTAAAAAAAAAATCATTTGATATTACGCACAGACATGGCGTAACGACCTTAGCTGCCAACATGACTGCCCTGCCTGATGGAAAGCATGAACAGAATCCAAAAGTGGCGATTACCGTCCTCTCTGTCATTAGGGATAATGCAGCACGGCGATCCATATAGCCGAGTGACCTTAGGTGAATGGAAACAATCATCGAGGGTAAGCAACGACGGTGCGGTTGGACCTAGATGGGTGACCGTTTGTGGCGTGATATGTTATGAGCGTTTCTGTGATTCGGAGGTCACGTTAAGCAGTCGGTCCCGGTTGTGATCATAAGATAGCAGTCGTGAAGCTTAGTTGGAGGCCTTCGGGCGGCTTAATAACATCCAACGGCAAGATTACGTAGCCATAACGTGTCTTGCCAGTCCCCAACCCGCACTCGGGAAGCGTAGGGACGTATGGCCTTAACCCTCTACTGAGCGGAGACCCGAACCCAACCGTGGGACGTTATGGGTTGTTGATGACCCACATTATGGCGGCCTAGTGAGACGCTTTTTCACGCCCCGCTTGAAGGACCCGGCATCATAGAATTATTTATTATTATGTTTTTATAAAATAACTTGAGCAAATGGTTAAATTTCTAAGCAATACTAAGATTTAGAACATAGTGCCTACTGATTAGAGTGATTAGTGACAAAATCTCAAATTATAGAACATCATGTCATCACTGCATATTTTGATTAATTAATCAATCAATTTTGATCAATTAATCAATCAATAGTCCGTGTGATGACGGATTAAGAATACAAAGTGTCACCATTCCTATTCATTCCATGGGTGTCGTAAGAGGCGACTAAAGGAACAAAATAAGCAGCTAACATCACTGCCAAGAGAAGGAAAACTTGAAACAAACCCTTTACCAACCCGGCTGGCCAGCGTGGTATAGTAGACCAAAACCGCCTTTCAAAGGAGAGACCTATGTCCAGCGGTGGACTGTTAAAGGCTGTTCATGATTGATGATTATGATCAATCCATCGTTTATTTGTGGAAACATATCTATGTTTAAGACCTGTGCATGCATAAGACCTGTAACTACTACTACATAAGGTGGTGTAACATGAAAAATTGAATACAATTAATTAAATAAAAAGAAATGACAATAGATATCCACACGTTTACACGCAATGTTAGAAATGAACGTTTGAATAAGAACAAATAATAAACGAAAAAAATATATGAAACATAAAAATGACCAATAGTTGATCATGACCAGGACGGTGACCGCTACTTCTGCATTTCATTTATGCTTTCCATCATTATCACCCTATCGCAGGTGTCGCAGGACATGGGCCGCTCCTATTGCACGCCACTTGGTTCGTTCCTCAGCTACTCGTAAAAATAACAGAACGTACAAAATGAATTTATTAAAGTCCCCGACCGACGCAGTAGGTACGAGGGTCGTTCTTAATTTATTTTATTTCATTATCTCATTTTATAATAGAGAATTATATCGGTATTATTATAGGTTTTAAAATGTGAAGTCACAAAACTTATGCCCCCTTACACCCTTTGTCCTCGAATGACAAACTTCATTTAATTGTTATTTATGAGTACTCCTTTAAGCTCTTCAAATCCTCGCGATTTCATTAGCAAATAGAGCTCTTCTAATAGATACTTGATATAAAACAATACAAAACGGCCATTGCTCTCAATCGCATTAAAAATTTATGAAATTTGTTATAAAAAATGACGATAGCGCGTGCGTTTCCGGACGAAGAGTATTCCGTTGTAAAAACTGAGCGCGCGTAGTCCGCACTCCGTAACGCGCTTTTTTCTTAGTAATTAATGTAGTGAAGTGTGGCTGGCACGCAAACAGGTATGTCTTATTGTTAATTTATACTTATATCCTATGGTTTTCTAGCAGGCGATCAGCTACAACTCTCAGTTTAATTGTTTAGCATTGCTACAATCCATAAACTACATTGTTTTTTTTTCGGTTGACATGATTTACATACATTATGTTTTTGGTTACTGTTTTGGATAACGGGCTTTTGGTCGCTAATGATTGTTATTGATCAGGCCTTATCCCTACTAATGTTATAAGTGCAAAGCTATGTTTGTTGAGCTTTCACGGTTAATTAGCTGAAACGATTTTATAGAAATTCTGGATAGAGAAACTTTTTGATATGACAACACTTTTTGGCCCCACCCAGGAATCAAGCTCAAGGCTTCTTGATCGGCAATCGCTAGACCAATGAGACAGCCGTTAGTAAGGATCACTTAAACATCGCAAGAAAACGAGAAAAAAGATGTCTATGAAATTTAAATGGTTTTACCACTGCTGAATTGTGTATATTTTAAGGACGCCTTTTAAAGTTCTGCGATTTATTTCCCAAAATCAGTCAGACAACTCCTAAATACACTTACCCATTAACCTATCGCTGTCCACCGCTGAACGAAGGTCTTCCCCAGAAGCGTTATCTATCCCGGTCTTGGGTAGACTGCATCCTCACTTATCCTGCTAATATTATCAACGCGAAAGTTTGTGAGTATGTAAGTATGCATGTTTATTACTCCTTCACGCAAAAACTACTGAACGGATTTCGATGAAACTTCGCATTAATATAGCTTACATATCAGAATAACACATAAGCTACTATTTACCTTAATAATAGACCAACACGCGGGCGGAGCCGCGGCCAAAAGCTGGTCTTCTATACAAATAAATAAAATTGGAGTGTCTGTGTGTAATGTCGAATGAGCAGTTTTTACTAAATGCATATAAAAGTACATACGGTATTTACATCACAACATCAATGTTTAAAAATGTTGTCAATCTGTTTGTTCCGGATATTCTCTGGAACGGCTGCATCAATTTTAACGGGGCTTTCTCTGGCAGAAAGCTGATGACATAAGGAGTAACAAACCAACTTAGCTCCGCGGTGTTACTCGCGATTTACAACATTAAAAGGTCACACCACTATAGGCCGACCGTTTATCTGAGTCGGGGGTATGACGACAAAGGGGACTGAGACAGGTGCGGGCGGCGGGGGCGCTTAGTGAGATACATACGAGATGTCCGCCCGCACCTGTCTCAGCCCCTTTTGTCGTCATACCCCCGCGCCCCTGTTACCGCGCAGGCGAGGACTCAGATAAGCGGTCGGCCTATAACTACCAAAGGGGGTTAGAACTCACAACACTGAGTGCAGTAGAAAGCGACGTGACGACCACTTCAATCATTAAGTTACCTGTCATCCTCAGTTCGATGTGACACCATCTCAAGGTAAGCCATTATATTTTAATAATAAAAATAAATAAATAATTCGGACATCTTACACACAACGCCATTATATTATGGGTACTAGACAACTATTATAAATAGATAAACATAATTTTCTTTTGTAAATACATAAGTACATATTATACATAGAAAACACCCAAACTCCAAAACAAATATTTTGCGAATCACACAAATATTTGTTCCAACCCGGGAATCGAACCCGAAACCTTTTGATCAGCAGCCGCATACGCTAACCACTAGACCAACAGCGCAGTCGATATATGTCTGAATAAGAATAAAAACTTCATACATGCAAGGAACAAGATACCAGTATGAACATTTAAACACCAAGCTCGCGAGTAATATTTTATCGCGATGCATAAAAGGACCAAAGCCTGACCACATTCCCTGACAAGTGAGTCAAGACGACGGCTTGTTCTGACTCATTTCCGAGTCGAATTCCTGCTGACGACACAGGGTGTGCGGACGCCAACACATTGCTATTTTAAGCTACATTCCTTGTATGAGGACAGCTATTGTGAATCCATATTTACATGTAAATACGTAAAATGGCAGTCATGGTATAGTTTAAAGTAGCTGAGGAACACCGCGGAGCGAAACTAAAATAATTGTCATAGTTACTTTGTTATTAGAACGTATTATACCGTTAATTAGACGGACAAAAATTTAAATATCGCTTATTTATATAGGTAACATATCTTATCAAACAGTCGTTTAAATAAGATTAAATTGTATAGAAAGTAAATACATTAAGTACATAAAAATGATCGAATGCACGGTTGGCCTAGTGGTTTAAACGGGCGCCACATCGCTTTCTACACTACCAATTGTTTTGGATTCAAATCTCATATAAGACAACACTTGGTGTGATCCACAAAATTCTGTTTTGAATCTGGGTGCTCTTTGTGTCCGTTTTATGTATGTTTGTAAAGTATGTGACGACGCAGAATGTAGTACATAGGAATGTATATGTATAGTCTTTTGAAAAAAAATGTAATATTAAAATTGTGCGATGTTCGAGTAGTGAGTTAAAGAATATCGAGTGTTACGATCTCTTTACATCCCGTGGGTGTCGTAAGAGGCGGCCAAGGGCGCAAACTACGCAGGCCAACATCACTACAAAGAGTAGGATAACTTTAAACAAACCCTATAATCTATTGGACATCGCTTGGTATTGTATATGACTAAGGAACCTTATTCTATGCGTGGCCTGACACGCACTTGCTCAATTTTTTTTTATATTCGGTCCGGTTAAGCGGCCCAGTCGTGCTGAAATCAGCGTGGCCCTAATGGTTAATATATTGTAATTCTAAAAGTATAACAGTGAAGAATTCGTTCAGGCATCAGTTCATTGAGTCTTTCGCAAAAACCCACGTTCTTATGCCATGTGTTTATATAAGTGCGTATTAATTTGAATAAACAAACAATATTGATTGTTTGTAGGGATCAACGACTCGGGCCAATGAAGCGAGGCAGTAACGTATAGTTGTTTCAAGACAATATACTTTTGCAACATGAATGGCTATTATTATCTAGCTTTAGGGTTAAGTTTTTGCCAAGATAACGTAGTTTTTTTTTATATTTAAGCCTACCAAAGTGACTCTACTCTAAGTAGAAATCAGGAGTACCTAAGGGTCACCATCCTTATTGTGAGGGTAGGCAATGCAGCATGGTGACCCAACCATGGCTGCCTGGTCAAACGTTTCTACATCATTCTCCTCCGGAGAGACTCTACTACCTCCAACACTTTGTATACACATAATTTGTTGTTCTGGGTCTGGGTGTTTTTTGTGTCCGCTTCATCATATAAACGGATACAAAGAACACCCAGACCCAGAACAAGAAATTATGTGTAAACATAGTGTTGTCGCACGTGGTTTTGAACCCACGACACTTGGCGCAATAGAAAGCGGCGTGGCGATCACATAAGCCACTTTTTTTTGTTCTAGAAACCCCCTCGGGCCTTCACCCCGCCTGGGTTTTCTATGCGGCGGGACGGTGTGTGACTATTTCTTAGACGAACCGGCTAAAACCACACGGTGTGCCTTCTGCGCCAGAGTTATAGGAGGAGTCCAGGGAACTATTTTCTCCTTCTGCACCCGACCACTTAAACCATTAGGCCAACCGTGCTGTCATTTTTTTTTTTATATATTAAGCCACCCAAAGTGACTCTACCCTGCCTGATGGAAAGCATGAGCAGAATCCAAGAGTGGGGGCCACCACACTTACTGCGAATGCAGACAATAATGTATGGCGGCCCACACTATGGCGGCTTAGTGAGATGCTTTTTCACGCCCCGCTTAAAGGACCCGGGATCATAGTGGGAAGGAAACACGTGAGCAGTATCATTATGTAGCGAAAACAAATTTGTAAAACATGAAAAGGTTATCGTTTAATAGAACGAAATGTTCTCCATTTCTTTCATACATTGTTATAGTGAAACTTTATCCGTTTATGCAGTGCACGCAATGGACGCTCTCAAAAGCATTTTTTTTCCTTAACAACATTTGTCATTAATACTTCGCTTTTATTATTCGTAGCCTTCCTTGGTAACTGCGCTATCTAAACTGAAAGAATGATTCAAATCGGACCAGTGTTTCCTGAGATTGGCGCGTTCAAATAAACAAACTCTTTAGCTTAAATTATTAGTATAGATAGCAACAAGGTGGGTATACCAGTGTTCAGAATCCATACTGACATAATATGGGATCATCAACAACGCATAACGTCCCACTGCTGGGATCGGCTTTCCTCTCAGAAGAGGGTTAAGGCCATACGTCGTCCACACGCAGTCCGAGTGCGGGTTGGGGACTGGCAAGATATGTTGTGCTACGTAATCTTGCCTTTGGCGGTTTTTGAGCCGATTGAAGTATTCCAACTAAGCATAACGATTGTTATCTTAAGATTACAACCGGGACCGACTGCCTAATGTGACCTCCGAATCACGGAAACGATTATAACATATCATGCCACAAAACGGCCACCCATCTAGGTACATACCTTGACCTCGGTGACTGTTTCCCATCACCTAAGGCTATAAGCGCTTTATACATATGAGATGCTGGGTGTTTGTCTGTCCGATAAAATTCGCAACGAGGTCATTCCATAGAGAATTTGACTGCCTTGGTGGTCTAGTGGTTTGCGTATGCGGCTGCTGATCAAGAGGTCTCAGGTTCGATTCCCGGGTCGGATCAAATATTTGTGTGATCCACAAATATTTGTTTCGGAGTCTGGGTGTTTTCTATGTATAATATGTATGTGTTTACAAAAAATTGCAGGTTTATGTATTTATATCAGTTGTTTAGTACCCATCATACAAGCTCTGCTTAGTTTGGGACTGTGGATGTTGTGTGCAAGATGTCCGAAATATTTATTTATTTAATTAGAGTAACTGACGCATTGGCATGGCCAAAAGTGCAATGTCCGACCTGAAGGGGATATGGAAAGACCGTAACATCTCCAAAAAAACAAAAATAAAACTGGTACAAACCCTCGTCTTCCCAATATTCCTCTACGGAGTCGAGGCGTGGACAATGAAAGCGGCCGACCGTAGGCGCATTGATGCTTTCGAGATGTGGTGCTGGAGGAGACTACTGCGGGTACCTTGGACAGCCCACCGCACCAACGCCTCTATCCTCAAGGAGCTCGACATTCGAGAGCGCCTGTCATCTCTCTGTCTCCGTAGGGTCCTCGGATATTTCGGCCATATTGCGAGGAGAGCCGATGATAACCTCGAAAGATTGATGGTTACTGGCAAAGTCGAGGGGAAAAGACCCAGAGGCCGCAGCCCATTGCGTTGGACAAACCAAATTTGCTCATCCCTCAATAGTACGTTCCATGCTGCCCTGCACACTGCTCAAAGCCGAGACGAATGGCGAACTGTCACTCGCAGATTGCTGACAAGTAGGGGTCACGACCCTCAGAATTGAGGATATCGACGCAAGGAGGAGGAACTGACATCGCACCGAGAATTAGTACGCTGAAGTGGAAGTGGTCCGGTCAAGTCTACAGACAGAATCTATGGTCACTGGAGTCGAAATGTGGATATCGAATTTAGGTAAACTTAGTATGGCGCGACTTGCAACACGATGGACCGATGGATGGAGATAGTGGCGGTCAGCGGATGCGATGTGATGTTCTGTTAGAATAGCTTCTACGACTACAATACAATTATCGGTAGGGTAGTCAATGAGTTAGAGCGTAAGAACTAGCACATTCATATTTATAACATTGTGTAATAAAAACTAAAGCTTTTATAGTTGGTTGGATTGTTTAATAGTTTTCAACTCAATATTTTTAAATAAGTGCCATTTAAAAAAATGTTCGTATAATTTCTTATACCTTTTTGGCCTATCTTCTTCTTTTGAATAGATAGCAACCAACCGAATAATATCATCTATTTCTGCCAATTTCAAGTATTTAATGTCTTCAATTCTAAAGTCTATAATTCTAGTCTTTAAGTCCTCATCGTAATTAATTTAATGATAAAAAATGTGGATGAGATGAAATGGGGATTGTCTTTCAAAAAAAAACAAAAACGATCTCTTCTACAAGAAGTTATTTTCGTCGAGAAAAATTTCAAACTAAGTCACCATCAATTGTTATTAAATGTCAACTTAAAAAAGTAATTTAATCAATCCAACCTATATTCTTCTTGGTCCTTCGCCTTTTTCCTTAAACTTTTATATATTTGGGGCTACCAAAGACTCTAGAGTTCTGGAGTGGAGACCGCGCGGATGCCTGGCAGGAGCTGGATGCGAGAAGCCCAAAATCGATCACAGTGGTGTGCAATAGGAGAGGCCTATATCCAGCAGTGGACTGCGATAGGCTGATGATGATGATGATGAAAGACTCTACTCTGCCTGATCGAAAGCATGAGTAGAATACAGGAGTAGGGGTCACCATCCTCATTGTGAATTCAGACATTACAGCATGGTGACCCACACTATGTTGGCCTAGTGACATGCTACTGTACCATAGAGCCTCCGGTCTCACACTCACCAACAAAATACGACAAAATACTATCACTTTTTGGTTTGTCTTCTGTGTGTGGGTAGTACTGCCCCGGTTAAGCCGGCCCATTGTGTAACTCTACTAGGTCGGTAGTCGAAGGTTGGGTGAGTCTACTTCAATACCCGCGAGGGGGCGACGTCCGCGTGTGACTGGACGCCGCCCAAACTGACAATGTAAAATCGAGACGGTGCCCGCAACAGTGCGGGCTGGCGCCTGGAGGAGTCCAGTAGGAGATAACACCCTGGCCCCCTCCCTAAACACAGGCGCAGAGAGGTCACACCGTGTGGTTTTAGTCGGTTCGAGTCCGACACACCGCCCCGCCATAAACCCCAGGCGGGGTGACGATCCGCGGGAATTTCCACACATTAAAAATAAAACCATTAGATCTCCACAATCTAAATACTAGGCGATGTGTAAGTTATGTAAAAATACTGTTATCAAACTTTTTTGGGATTCTATTACTCGTAAGCTTCGCCAATCGGGACCCACGGCTTAACGTGCTCTCGAATCACGAAAGGGTGTCAATGTTCTAAGTAATAGTCACCCATCCATAGACTGACTTGACTAGGATTACTTGGCGTACGTATCTTCAATATGACGTAACAATATACATATACTGTGACGTCACATAACAGTACGACGTACATTATCACCTATTATTATAATAAATGCCACTATATTTGCTTTACTATTTATGACTATTTTACACATTACTAATATTTTTACACATGAATACTTTTGTTTGCATTGACGCATACGACAGATGGGGAAAAAGTCAAATCTTAATTTCGTTTTAACATTCCTGAAGTAAACAGACGCAGATTATAAGTCGACAAGTCATGAATCGGTTTAATCAGCAAGATCCCGGAATAATTGTGTCCATTTTTAAAAAGCATCAAACCTCGGTTTTTCGAAGATTTCCTGGCCTTTCGATGAACTACGAAGACGACGAACAGTAACAAACACTACACGGCCGCTGGCCTTGAAAAAACTGGAAAGTAAAATGTTTCGAAAATTGCCTGGTCCCAGAGCGGCTGTTCTGCTTTTGCCAAAGATATTGAATAGGGCTCTGGAACTTCTACATGCTATGCAATTATAAATTATGAATTGCCGGCAATTTAACATATTTTTTTTATTCAAGATTTGATAATACCTCGTTTCGGTCATTTGCACTGATCAGCCATGTCAAACAATTTAACCGACGTAGTCTTCAGTATGTGAAGTTTTTCAAAGTCGCGGGTTTTACGTCAACAAACATGAGTTTGGTAACAAGCATTTTAGTATTTTCATTTTATTACACGAATCAAGCTACACACACGACGGTGAGACCGGAATTGTACCACTACCTTACTGGAAGATGGTTTTGAGGCATATTTTCCTAAGTTGGGTATTGATTTGCTTCAAAATCAATCAACTTATCGCCGTCTACTGCTGAACGAAGGAGCGCCAACCATCCTCGTCTTTATATCTTGATGAACACGCTAAAATAAAAGGGGTCTGGTACAAGACTATTCAGTACGAACGTCCTCATATACTGTGGTTTGGTGATTTAGAAATAAGTAGATTAAGAGGTGTCGGGTTCAAATCCCGGGTCGGGCCAAAAAGTGTTTTTGGGTTTTTCTTAGGAAATTCCTAATAGCAGCCCGGAGTTTGGAAGTTTGGCGGTGATTCACGCCCGTGCCTCGGAGAGCATGTAAAGCCGTCGGTCCCGGTTGTCATGAACATCTATGGCAATCGTTATTGGGAAGTCAGTGCCCTCAAATATACTGACAACTAGTTCAATCTACGAATTTCAGTACTCCCTTAGGGTTGTGGAGGTCCGATGCCAGTCGCTCCGTGGAAAAAATGAAATTCAGGTAAAACCGGTTGAACTAGTAGCCGATCCCAAATAAACTTGGGAATAAAGGCTAGGAAGATGATGTGTTACAATAGCTCATAGATTACGACACTCTGGACACATTCCATCAAAAAAATTTGAACATCTAATGCTAAGAGCTTACTCACCCAATTATGATATGTGTAACATTGTGGACGATGTTCAACATTTGTTGATGGAATGTGTTAAGAATCAATCTAAAAGATATGAAATAATGAAACAGATTATGTTGATTTTTTTGGATGTCGGTGTAATTCAAAGTGTTTTGGCTGCGCCGACATCTAAAAAAGCTATTAAATTGTACAGTCTAGCGTATCATAGACAATTGATGTTTGATAAATTAAGGCGTTATGGGACTGACATACTCCATTCGGAAAAAGTCCCTTAAAAAAATAAAGAGGAAAAAAAACCCGGTCTTGGGTAGTGCGCTTCCATCCACGGCCAGCCACTTTCTTTAAATCGTTAATACAACGTGTAGCGGGGTGCCCCACACTCCTAACTCAAATTAGGTTATCAGAGGCCTATTCCTCCTCCCCAAATATTTCTTGCCCATTTTCAAACTTTAGATGAGCGGTCCTGGGTTCGATTGACGTAGACTCTTATGTAGTGTTAATACTATAACACTTATCATAGAAGAATATTATGTTTCTGACATAAACTTTATTATTACTTTTATTTACATCCTAACGGACGGGCCTTCACAATTCGCGTATTATTGATAAATTTTCTTTTCTCAATATATTTTACATTTATGTATCTGTTATAATATTATTTTTACTTTTTTTGCTTGCTATGGCAACTTATAAATATGGGGGCACCAATGCTTGCATCCTGCTATCTATGTATGTTAGCTTTAAGCTTGTTCGTTGTCATATCAAATTTCCGAATTTTCCATCAATTTTCAGACATAGGTGTTATTAGTATAGTATCAGACATTATTACCGCGATAACCGACATACACGCGGGTGGAGCCGTGTGCGAAAGCTAGTAGGCTATAGCCTACTAGCTTTCGCACATGTAAATGAAAGCTAGTAGGCTATAGCCTACTAGCTTTCGCACATGCTTTCGAAGCATGTTAATATATATATTATCATGCTTCGGTTCGGAAACGAACAGAGTATCAATATTTTTATTTTGTCAAAGCGGTAGAAATTTGTTCCTATTCAAAGCTTCCATGTTTTTGCGTATTGTGAGCTATTATAATGATGTAACAGGTATCGACTATTAATAATATAATTGAATGATTTTATAAATTTCGAAAAATAATGAAAATTAACACAAAGAGAATTTTTAATCTACTATCTGTAGACCAAAAAGGTTTTAAATGAATTTAGTAACGGGTCGTGAGAAAGGTACTGCTGATAATTGAGTTGTTGTTTACTAAAGTACAAAGTTTCTAAATGTTATTGTCTTTGACGTGTCCTTGTCTAGCTTGTTTTAGTTTATCTTTACTCGTAATAAGGATTGTCGGAAAGCTTTTGTTGACCAGCCAGCCTTTTCCTGACCCTTTAATATCAAGATTCTGGTAGTTTATAACTCGGAACCCTTATAGTTTCGTCATATCCGTCCGTCCGTCTTCGATTACCTATTAGTACCTTATTATTGTTACTTATTATAACCTTTCTTAAGACGCTCATTCACTTAAATTTCGTGTAAAGACACGCTGTGTGCTTCAGACTACACGAGTAAAGTAAAGCATAAGAAGCCGTTTACACGATGGTAACCGACCAAGGTCCACCGACAATCCTGACCAAGGTCAGGATTCTCTGTGGAAGGCCATCGTGTAGAAGGCTTTTAAGTAAATATAGAATACAGACATTAGGCCTGCACTGTGTCTTAGATGTACGTAATGTAACTGGCTATGAGAGTGAGAGAGAAAAAAAATGTGCGCGCATTACTCTCTCTTGCTTCTACAGTAACATACGAAACGTAACTCTCTCTCATTCTATTTTCACTTACTAATATCTTCCTCTCTACGTCTGTTCGCTTCACCCGATCACATTTTTTGTAACGCTCGCGTCATGCATTCACCAGCTTAATCCGCAAGTCAAGCGTGCGTGAAAAAGTTTTACTTCAACTAGAAATTATAAACCATATTTCTCATTATATATAAATTAATTTAATAAATCGCATAAATAATATCACAACCGCACGCGATATTGTAATGTTGACATGTAACTCATGCGCAATTTTTTATACAACGTTACTAACGCAACGGAACGAATTCGATGACGCGTTCTCAAATTTATATTTAGAACGGTTCGTTGACCTTTGTTTAGCATTTAGCATAAAAACCTACTCCGTAAGCATCATTGCTGTTTGCTCATACTGATTTATATAAACAATATATAGGTTTATTGGTATGTGTATATCTTATAATGAATAACTATCTTTACCTACATACCAACTACTTTTTTTTCTGGGAGAGTCGTACTTTACCGTACATGGACGGGTCGACATGAACTCGCAGAAAACTGTTTTGTTTTTCACCTACAAGTGACGTCATGCTACACATAGGCCTCTCTCATCATAGGCCACTTTGATCAATTTGGGTTTCTTGCATGAAGCTCCTACCTTCACTTGCTGATCGTTACTCCACCGTGGTGACGTTACCAGTCACCTTCCCTTTCATAATTCCCCGCTTTCCCCAGAGATTGTAGCGGCAAGGAAAGTGAAAGGGGTTATAGTATATGTACATAAGCGCACATATGGCAACACAGGCCCGTGGACTGGAGGGGAGTACCCTTAGTGTCTTTTGCCGGGGTTCAAATTCCACGTGGGACAACACTTTGTGTGGTTCACAAAGTCTTGTTTTAAGTCTATGTGTTCTTTTGTGTTCAGTTCATGTATGTATGGAAAGTTCCCGCGACACAGGATTTATTTAATGCGGGAGTCTTATAAAATAAAATAATCACACAATTATACATTTCACACATACATAAACATATTCTGTAATAACATTGTAATGCATATTTTGGGCTTTTCTACTATAACAGATGGAAATGTCTGCGTATAGCTATCCCTTAGCATATTGCTCTATGGAATGGTACAATAGTGTGTCCTATTAAACAAAACGAGTCCTGCTAATGAAGTAGTTGAGAATGGTTGGATGTTTGTTACTCTTTCACGTAAATAGTACTGAACGAATTCGGATTGGATTATCAGAAAACACTTATGCTACTTTATACTGCAATAAACAAAATACTCTCGGGTGAATCCGCGCAAGAAAGCTGGTAATATAAAATGAAATAGAGATATAATATTAGTGCCTACTTGCTAAAAATATTTTAATAAATATGTCTAACATCTAATAATAGAGATCTATCCTTTGTAGCAGGCTTCTATTGACCGATACACGTGGGTTCTTCTATTTATAGACTCAAGCCCGATACCCAAGGTCTGACTGCATTATTGTTCGATTTAAAACTATTTATATACGTACTTGCTATTATTATTTACTATTTATATATGGACCGGGATCGCCAACGTAGAGGAACTGTTTCGTTTGGCGAGGGACAAGAAGATATATGCGGAGCTGACGGCCAACCTTCAGTAATGGAGAGGCACCGCAAGAAGAAGAATATACGTACTTAATACATTTGTAAAAATGTACATGTTGTTCTAGTGGATAGCGTATCAAGAGGTCATGGTTAAAATCCCGGGTCGGGCCAAAGTGTTTTTGGGTTTTTCTTAGGAAATTCCTAATAGCAGCCCGGAGCTTGGAAGTTTGGCGGTGAATAACGCCCGTGTCTCGGAGAGCAGTACTATATTATATACTAGTTGACCCAGCGAACTTCGTACCGCCCAACTTTAAAATTCCAGAACTTGATCGCAGCGCCACCTACCGGGTCCAATTGCGAATCTAAACCATTCCCAGATCCCCTTGAACACACACAAAAAATTTCCTCAAAATCGGTCCAGTCGTTTGAGAGAAGTTCAGTGACATACACACTCACACAAGAATTATATATATAAAGATAATAAAATATAGTATACAGTAAAATTATTTACCTACTGCAATTACTTTTTGTACTGCTATTTTTATTTACTTTTCACCTTCACTGAATATGTATAGATTTCGGAATACCTTTATAATTTTTGACTATTTTATTAACGTGTGGAAAATCACACGGGCTGTCTTCTCACCGGGGTTTGCGGCGGGCTGGTGTCGGAATCGGAGCACGTGGAATAAGAGGAATCTGGTAACTGATGTTATTAAGATATCCGGATACCCCCAACTACCTATATTTATCGCTTCCTCGCGGCTGCTCACTGAAGCGGATGGAGAGAAAAACCCGTCCGTCCATCCGCGGCCACACTCAGGGCGGCATGGGGCGCAGGCCAACGCGCCTCCGCCGCCCGGTGCCAGCGGTGGATTGGGTTCGAGTCGAGTGAAGGTCCGCCTTCTTGGCCATCTTAGCGTAATTTCAACCTTCAAAGAAGATGAATCAGTCGTATATCTTAAATTCTAATTCGGTTACGAGGTCTGTAACCTTGAGGCTGATTATCATCACTTAACATTTCATGGATGTGAAATAGCCTACTTATTAATGAATTAGCTTTTCCGTTATACATCATTGAATACGAAGCTTCATGATAGCATGAATTTGGTATAAATATCCAGGTGGAAGTGGGAGGTATTATTAAAAATTCCTCCGGTCTTTCTTAATAACCCATTCTACCGAGTGGAGCCGTTTATCGTTGTAGTATGTCGTTTATCGCGATAAAAAGTAGTCTATGTCCTTTCCCAAGGTTCCATCTATCTCTATACCAAAATTCATCAAAATCGATTCTGCAGTTTAGGCGTGAAAATGTAACAGACAGACAGAGTTACTTTCGTATTTATACTATTGTTAGAGTCCAGAAGTGAAAAATAATAAAAATAATTATAATTCTTAACAATTTACTTTAATTCTAAACAATTCATTTCATTAATTACAAAATAATCTTAGAAATGCAATTACACACAAACGTTAATTAAGTAACGAATCTAAACAAATTACAGTTAGTTATACAGCAAGGGCGGTCACATAGGGCTGTACTAGCTGTTAGACAGCTTTCCTCGCACCCACCGCAATTCAGACAGTACTAACTTGTCAATGACAGCTTTCCACATCTGTTAACAGAGTAGTACTAATTGTCCAAAGACAATGATCCACACTCCGCGACGCATTCGTCAGAAATGCGTCCCGATACAACAGATCACTCCTATTTATAACCAAGCGCAGTGAAGTGATGGCGCCACAAAAATGACAACTACCGCCGTTGTGGCTTATACGGCCTCTCCTGACACCCTGACGTCCTCGGCAGGTCCGGATGACCACACTTCTTCATTGTTCTCATTCGCGGTTACTGGAACATGTACAAAAATAAAAGTTTATTGGACGCCTCTGTAAGTACATCATCGTCCAATTGGTCAGTTACTAAAAACAGTTATCAAATTTAGCGTAAACAGTAGAGTTAACGAATAGTTTTACAAGATAATAACAGTTAACACGAATAAGAAAGGTTCGAACCTCCAAGGAAAAGAGTGAAAGATTATTTATAATCCGCGCCAGATTAGAAACAAACAGTCACTGTTAGATACATTTAAAATAAAACTAGAAACTTAGTACTAACACAAGAGTAGACTTCAGCATGAAGGTCTACCGTTACCATAAGAACCATAATATCATAAGAACAGTTATCATAAGTGTGTGTCTTAAACATTTAAACTTAAAATTAACAAGACCACGAGTTTGGGGCTGGTTACCCTGTCCATGGGTCTTAAACCTCTCTCATCAAGACCACGAGTTTGGGGCTGGTTACCCTGTCCATGGGCCTTAAACCTCTCTCATCAAGACCACGAGTTTGGGGCTGGTTACCCTGTCCATGGGCCTTAAACCTCTCTCATCAAGACCACGAGTTTGGGGCTGGTTACCCTGTCCATGGGCCTTAAACCTCTCAACAAGACCACGAGTTTGGGGCTGGTTACCCTGTCCATGGGTCTTAAACCTCTCTCAACAAGACCACGAGTTTGGGGCTGGTTACCCTGTCCATGGGTCTTAAACCTCTCTCAACAAGACCACGAGTTTGGGGCTGGTTACCCTGTCCATGGGTCTTACCTCTCTCAACAAGACCACGAGTTTGGGGCTGGTTACCCTGTCCATGGGTCTTACCTCTCAACAAGACCACGAGTTTGGGGCTGGTTACCCTGTCCATGGGTCTTACCTCTCTCAACAAGACCACGAGTTTGGGGCTGGTTACCCATCCATGGGTCTTAAAATTATCTCAGGAAGACTCGAGATCAGGAAGACGAAGATCTCGGGCACACGGAGAACAGACCGCAGGTCCGCTTATCACTGAGCGGCATGCAGGACGCAAGTCCGCACCTCGCGATACAGCGAGCAGGCCGCAAGTCTGCGCCTCACCAGGCAGCAGCAGACACCAGGTCACAGCCCGGGCTCGGCTCGCGTAGACTGCACCTTGCACAGTGACGAGGCTCTCAATGCATCGTTGTCATCTAAGGAAAGCATGAAACATTGCATTAATTTTGAATACGGTATTACGTTAACGTCACCAATATGCTTCATTATCGTCATGAATAATCAGAGCTTTTAGAAGGCGATACTAGCAAGCAAAGCTTTTAGGATATTTAAAAATAACAGTGCCCTCAGTATGTACGCAGTAATACCGTCAAGAATGTTACTAACTTTCGCATATCTCTCAGGACGCAAGACCCGGAGGATGTCAGAAAATGTTACAGAAGTCTCACGGTACTCGGTTAAGGATGTTCCCAATAATCGCAAAGCTCTTAGGATATGATACCGGGTCACCAGTTTTGGTTATGTCTGCAGCTTGACGATTGGCGTCAAGCAAACCCGAAACATGTCCAAGTATGCCCACGCAGTGAATTCGAGTTCAGACTAATTGCCCTCAAAGTCATTTTATGGACCAGGGCTTGTCCGACAGGTGTCGTTCAATCACTTACTGTAATAGGCCACCGTCTGCTTATAGTCGATCGCCCGAGTCTGTAGTTAAACCTTACCATTTTAACCTTTTTACCTTTCTGCTACGGCGGCCAGTCCCAATGGTGACCAACCAAAAACACAGTAGACACTACAGCACGCAAGTACTTGTCTAACACAGGTGTACGCCTTTGGTTCGATGAGACGGCCACCCAACATGACCCGAAAGAGATCAGGCGTAGGACCGTCGACTCTTTGTACTCATTCGAGTCACGGAGCGTTGACCACAACTTTTAAACTTCGGGCCGTGACAAGCATATCTATAATTAGAAGTACACAGTATTATTAGTTATTGTTTGTTCAACCCAGAAATCGAACCTATATTGAACAGTAGTCGCATACACTAACTGTCGGCCCAACAAAGCAGTCGAAACCATCACTACTCAGTACACACTAGTACTGACGTTTCAATAAGTACCTCTGTCAGGAAGAAAAAGATCACAACCTGTGCTGGCTTGTAATGTCCTCATGAACATGAACTCGTGATCACATATGAATGTCACACCTTTACTATCAGTGTTCTAGAATGTTTTTGTTTAAGATCTTAAAACTTAAAACCCGAAATAGCTAGCCTTATCTTTATGTAACACTACTTGGTACTCTCGCATTGGCTAGTGATTAAACCTTGTTTTAGCTCGGTCTAACCTGACCATTAGTACTTATAGTTTCACAAACAACATAATGTCTCGCAAACTAACACTTAACGTTAATTTAATACCTGACACTAGTGAGGGTATTTAAAACCTTTCATAATGCTTCAATTACTTTAACCCATTATTAAAGTTATGCCTAAGTAGACGTACTAATAAGATCGATAGACATGTAGTCGTTACCGGTATCAATATTTGGCATTTTCATAAACATATCAAAACATAATTAACAAACATACGATGTGTTACACGTTATCATAATCTTTCTATAAATTTGTTGTTGACGTTGTGTAAACCCAATAAGATTACATTTGCAATATGAAGTTCCAGTTTGGAGTCCAAACTACGTATTTAAATATATACGCCGTCTAAAGACGAATTTAAAGAAGTTTCTTTGAACCATAAATTACAATTGTAGTCATTTTGGTATTACCTACTCGTAACTATAAAATAAATTTAACATAATAACTTTAGAACCTAAACGTTTGGCACTCGATGTCATAACACTACAGATTTTACAATAACAGTTGACTGATACAATTACTAGTAAATAATGTGACATACGGCGGAAGATTCTCAAGCTGTTTTATACAGACTCCGGTAAGGACTAGCACTGCTGTCCACGCCCCCTTTCGCCGTATTGTGAATAGTTACAACACACGTTTTTAAACTCTCGATGTATTTGCTCTCACCAACCACCAATATAAAAGAATAGCCCCATCGAATTATCAAAATAAAAATTAGAAATGTAATTGATCATCAACTTTTTCTTGTTATTTTTTTTTTTATCATCCCTACTATTATAAATGCGAAAGTAACTGTCTGTCTGTCACGTTTTCACGCCTAAACGGCTTAACCGATTTTGACGAATTTTGAAACTCAAATAGTTTAGAACCTGAGAAAGGACATAGGCTACTTTTTACCGCGATAACCGACATACACGCGGGCGGAGCCGCTGGCTAAAGCTAGTTGTTTAATAATGGTCATTTAAATTTTTACATTTACGGAGAAACATATCTAGTAACTTGGTTTGCACACTGTACCTTGTTATAATCTGACAAGTATCTATTTTTCCATAAAGAAAGATAAATAAATTAATCACAACGTGCGTGGGTATTATTCTCAGCGTACTTACGTTAGTGCAACTTAGTTTCATTTTACGTAAATCGATTAAAATGTGGTTAGCTTTGCATTAGGCAGCCACTTTAAAACTGCAACTGCTATTAATTCATCATCCATAGTAAAGAAGCCCAGTTGTTTATGCACAGGTGGTATGGATACAAAAATTCGAAAAGTTTTAATCTCGTTAAACAAAATATTTGCAATAACAAACGGTAGAAGTTCATTGTTAAAATTCAACCAACTAAGATCATTACTTAAGCTCTTTCGTTAAACCACAGCTTTGCATCAGCTATAAGGCATTTTCCGATGATACACCCCGAGCAGTCGCGATATTTTTATCACTTTAAATTGCGCATACGATTTACATTCGTACACTACATATCAAAATTATGTGAAAATAAATCACAACTCCACATGTAAATATGATTTGATCTTACCAGTACAGCGTCAAATACAACTCACAAGTTTTTCAGAACTGAAGCTTCCAACCTTCTCTCATAACCGTGTCGGCACTGGTTGACCACATTGTACACCTTGTATATTGGCACGGATGCAGTTTCCATCCCTTAGCACAATGTTTACTATCTGAAAAGAAAGCATTATAAACACGAACAAACCGAAACATAGCGTGAAGTACAAGTACCCTCATTATTTTATTAAAATAATCGTTTTAAAACCGTTTGTAATTGTCACTAAAAACCAAATATATTAGTCGTCACTTCCTTTACGATTTTTATATTTGCTATGTTTTGACTTTGTTTTGATTTTTGACTGATTTAGAGCGGATAAGAATATCACAAAAGTCTGATTCCCTTATGAAAAATCACAACGAACACTGAATTTCGATAGCGTTCAAATGAGCACTAATAGTGTGCAATGCCTTTTTTTCTAACAAACGAACGCGTTTATCGTTCCCGGGACCTCTGAGGCGAATCACTGCGTATATTCACTTTGGTTCTATATGACAGCGCGATCTATTGTGCATTTGTCGATGCTCTCTATCGTAAGACACCTAGATAATGAAGTATAGGCAAATTAAATGAAAATATCTAACTAAATGTCGGTAGTTGATCGTTTCCCAAATCTTGAAAATTAATAATTTGTGAACGTAGATCGATCCAACTTCTGATGTTAGAGTCCAGAAGTGAAAAATAATAAAAATAATTATAATTCTTAACAATTTACTTTAATTCTAAACAATTTATTTCATTAATTACAAAATAATCTTAGAAATGCAATTAGACACAAACAAACGTTAATTAAGTAACGAATCTAAACAAATTACAGTTAGTTATACAGCAAGGGCGGTCACATAGGGCTGTACTAGCTGTTAGACAGCTTTCCTCGCACCCACCGCAATTCAGACAGTACTAACTTGTCAATGACAGCTTTCCACATCTGTTAACAGAGTAGTACTAATTGTCCAAAGACAATGATCCACACTCCGCGACGCATTCGTCAGAAATGCGTCCCGATACAACAGATCACTCCTATTTATAACCAAGCGCAGTGAAGTGATGGCGCCACAAAAATGACAACTACCGCCGTTGTGGCTTATACTATAATATTAGTAGGGCTAGTAGGGATATCCAATAAATATTCTCATATACCTATCCAATTCCCGGATCGGACCAAATATTTGTGTAAATCGTAAGTATTTGTTTAGAAATTTGCGTGTTTTCTATGTTTAATATGTATGTATGTAAAAATTATTGATTCATACATAGAAGGAAAGACATACACGTAGGCAAGGCTGCAAACAAAATCCAGTATCAATATAATTCAAGGCCAAAATTATTTTAAGAAACAAAATCAATGTCTTTGTTTAGGGAAAGTCCCTTATAAACATTAGAATACAATAACCTCTTACTTCTTCTTCTTCTCTTGATGAAATGGCAACCAGCCGAATATCAGCCATTTCTGCCAATGTCAAGTAGTTAAAGTCTTCAATTATAAAGTCTTCAATTATAAAGTCTTCTAGTCTTCAAGTCTTTGTCGTAATGAATTTAATGATAAAAAATGTGGATGAGATGAAATAGGAACCGTCTTCCAAAAAAACAAAATACGTTCTCCCACTTCTGTATTTATATTATCAATAACGCAGGCAAATATCGCGAGTGTAGTGTCAACACTCGGTTTGACATTCAGATACAGAAATAAAACTCTATGTCCCTTTATGCACACAGGACGCCGGACTGTGTAGGATGGTAACTGCCAATGTCACTGTGTTGAAAGTCGACAGTAGTATCATAGAGGTCTGGATTATTTTTTAAGTTTATTGGAATAAGGCTTTCAACAAAAAGTACGACTTAATAGACTAGCATCTCTTATAACTCTTTGACCCCATCAGAATCTTTACTTAAAACTAGCTGACCCCGCGGTTTAACATGCAGCTGTTGTGTCCATAAACCATTAGTCAAAGCTATTCTAAGAAAGTAGCTTTAACTATTCCTTATATCATCAACTCGGTCCAGCCTTTCCAGAGATTAGCCGTCAGACAGACAAAATTTTTGAAAATTGTTTTTATGTAACTACTGTATTTTTTTATTTATTTTATAAATAATAATTATTGTAAATTCCAAAAGGTTACAATAAATAATCATACACGAATGTAGTAACACAAGATATTTGAAACAGAAATCGTTTGGAACACTGATACCCATTATAAGAAGAACTTGTGTTATGGGTATTACTTATATATCACAGCAAGTATCTACAATATTTGACTACTGAGATTTCATTTGATCTTTTACTGATTTAAGGAAAAAAAGAAACAAAAATGTATATTCTTTCATAGATAGATAGATATATAACTCTTTATTTGCACACCTTATTACAGAGTTACATAAATCAACAAAATAATTAAATGTCAAGTGTACAAAGGGCGGCCTTATTGCCAAAAGCAATTTCTTCCAGGCAACCTTAGGATAGATCAAAATGTTATACCTATATTCATATGCATATAGGGAAAAGCTGCTATTCTGACATTACAAAGTGACACATATATTATATTCATTTTGTACAGAGATAAATAAACCAAATAAATTTTAATGCCCGCAATAACCGTAATATAAATAAATAAATATTTCGGACATCTGACACACATCACCTAGTCCCAAGCTAAGCAGAGCTTGTATTATGGGTACTAAGACAACTGATATAAATACATAAACATACTTTTTTTTGTAAATACATACATATTATACATGGAAAACACCCAGACTCCGAAACAAATATTTGTAAATCACACAAATAATAACCACTAGGCAGTCAATAATATAAAAAGCGGCCAAGTGCGAGTCGGACTCGCCCATGAAGGGTTCCGTATCAGCAAGTAACATCATATAAAAGTTCTTGTAGTTCGTTGTAACTTTCATCGATGTTTTTATACTAGTGTATTGATGGGATGTAAGGTAAATTTCGTTTTACGATTTATGACGTATTAAAAAAAACTACTCACAAGATCTCGTTCAAACCAATTTTCGTTGGTAGTTTGCATGGTAATGTACAACATATATATTTTTTAGTTTTATCACTCTCTTATTTTAGAAGTTAGAGGGGGGGGGACACACATTTTTCCACTTTGGAAGTGTCTCTCGCGCAAACTATTCAGTTTAGAAAAAAATGATATTAGAAACCTCAACATCATTTTTGAATACCTATCCATAGATATATCCGTTTTTTGCCATTTTGCTACGGAACCCTAAAAACAATATATTAATTATAATTCGAATTATGTTATTCAATAGTCAACTGTAAAATTAATTTGCACTTCTGACCTGTCCTTCTGTGTTTCCTGTCGTGTGGTGTCATCATTTGACCTGTATAATAGTGCTGTGCATGTATAGACAGTCCTGTTCTAAATATAGCAATGAAGTGCTGAACTCGAACCGGCCGAGCGTCGCGTATTGCAGATTATAACTTTTTTTGCGTGCTTTTTGAGTGAAAACGATAGTATTTTTGATCTGTATTTCAATACCATCTTAAAGTAATTGTGATCATCAAAAGTATAGAATAGTCTACTACTAGACGAAGGCCTCTTCTACGAAAGGAGTTTAAGACCTACTATACTATACCAAGTCGGGTGTAGGTGATTGGAAACAACCACCGAGGGTAAGCAACGTCAGCGTGGTCAGTACCTAGATGGGTGACCGTTTGCGGCGTGATATATGATGAGTGCTTCCATGATTCGGCGTTTAGCAGTCGGTCCAGTCGTAAAGCTTAGTCGGCAAGATTTACGTAGCAACAATGTTTCTTCGTATTGTATCGTATGGCCTTAACCCTCTCTGGAGAGGAAACTCGGGTCCAGCAGGGTTGGCATGCAATTTATTTAAAGTTTCACTTTGCAGTGTTGTTAACCTTAGTAGTAGTTGACTGCATGGTTGGCCTAGTGGCTTAAGCGGTTGCCACGCCGCTTCCTACTACGCCAAGTGTCGTGGGTTCAAATCCCACGTAGGACAATACTTTGTGTGATTCACAATTTGTTGTTCTAAGTCTGGGTGTTCTTTGTGTCCGTTTCATGTATGTTTGTAAACCGAAGTCCCCCGCGACACAGGAATTTATATTCCTAATGCGGGAGTTGTCTTTCAAAAAAAAAAAAAAAAGATAAAGTAGTATGCTCCTGGATCTGACTCTTACAACACCCATGGAATGAATAGGGGTTTTGGTACTCCGTTTTCTCGAACCATCACAGCACAAGGACATGACTTGTAGAAATAAGTAAAATGAAAACTTCAAGAGCTATATAACTTTTTTTTTGTTTTATTAAGCTAATTTTGTCTATGAGCGCCGCTCCGTGATTCGGAGATCATGTTAAGCAGTCGTTTCTGGCTGTTATCATAAAGATAAGTCGTAAAGTTTAGGTGGAGGTCTTTGGACGACTAAAAAACATCCAATGGCAACATTACAAGGCCACAGCATTGTCTTGCCAGTCCCCAACTCGCACTTGGCCAGTGTGGGGACGTAGGGCCTTAACCCTCTCCTGAAACAAGACCCGAACCGAGCAGTGCAACATCATTGGTTGAAATTAATTTTGGAGAATGTATTTATAGTATACATAATTATATGTAAGAAGAAAATATTTAAAAACTAAAACCCAGACTACTGAAAAACTTTTGATAATATTAATCATCCGTCTAGCCATTATTCCCAAGTTTATTTGGGGTCGGCTACTAGTTCAACCGGTTTTACCTGAATATCAGTTTTTCCACAGAGCGACTGGCATCGGACCTCCGCAACCCTAAGGGAGAACTGAAATTCGAAGATTGAACTAGTTGTCAGTATATTTGAGGACACTGACTTCCCAATAACGATTGCCATAGATGTTCATGACAACCGGGACCGACGGCTTTACGTGCTCTCCGAGGCACGGGCGTGGATCACCGCCAAACTTCCAAACTCCGGGCTGCTATTAGGAATTTCCTAAGAAAATCCCAAAAACACTTTTTGGCCCGACCGACCGATTTGAACCCGAGACCTTTTGATTATCAGTCGCATACGCTAACTACTAGACCAACGAGGCAGTCAATATTTATATATCGACTTATATGGAAAAGGTAGCAGGGCTAAGCTGATTTCAGCACGAATGGGCCGGCTCGAACTGAGCAATACTGCATTTACATAGAAGACCAACCTAGAAATGATAGCATTGCTGCTGTTGTATTTAGTTTGTGAGTGCGAGACCGAAGACTCAATGACTCAGAAGCAGTTCACTAGACCGCCATAGTGTGGGTCACCACGCTGTACATGCACTCACAATGAGGATGGAGACCAACACTCTTGTATACTGCTTGCCATCAGGCAGAGTTGAGTCACTTTAGCAGGCTCATATAATAACATGGAACCCGAACCCGAGATCTCTTGATCAACATTCGCATACTCTAACCGAAACTTTTAAATAAAAATAGTAAGGTGACGGATTAAGAATACAGAGTGTCACCACCCCTATTCATCCCGCGGGTGTCGTAAAAGGCGACTAAGGGATAAACTACGCAAGACAACATCAATGCAAAGAGAGGGAAAACTTGAAACCAACCCTATACCAACACGTCTGGCCAGCGTGGTATAGTAGGCCAATACCTCCTTTTCAAGGAGAGGCCTATGTCCAGCAGTGGACTGTTAAAGGCTGTTGATGATGATTGATGATACTCTAACCGTTATACCAACGAGGCAGTCCAACTCTGTAATATGGTTTACAAATAAAGATCAATCTAAGATAGAGGACATTGTGCTACTATGTTGCGAGTCATAAAACCTCAGTTATAAACTTGGATCTTTATTTAGTAGACTATAGCTTAGTATCGTGGTGTTACCCGCGGATGTTGTAAGCTGCGGGGCGAAGCTAGTCTGCAAAGTATACAAGTTACTACTTATATTATCAGCTTTTAGCCAGTGAATATCGCGCCAAAATTAGCGCGCGCGCTCACGTATAAACATACACGCAGAGAAACACTTCACATTTTATTTTTTAGTTTATTGTAAAATTATCAAATTATTGTACCTACATTTATAACTAACTTAGTTTATTACATTATGCTAGTTAAGTTTTAATTCCGGTGAGGCTAACTCATGTTCAATTTATAACCTAACCTAGTGTTTAAGTTGAACAAATTGTATGTGTTGTTGTGCAATAAACATTATTATTATTATAATTGGTCTAACCATTCCATTGATATGACGGAACAAACAGACAAAAAAAAAATTTTTCATGTTGTGGGTAACTTAAACATTTTCATACATAGTGTAAGTCTTTTAATTTGAAATTACAAACATACAATTCAATTGTATATATTTGTATGTATAGAGTATAAATAAAGACATGCTGATTTCTAGTTATAGCGGCATACTCATTGCATTTCTTCGCACTGACTTGTCAGGGGTAACGATCTTAACGATTTTCCTTAATCATGCATTTCATATTACCGGCTATAAATACAAGAATGCATGTTCTATGAGGTTTATTCTGCCATATTGGTGTAAATTTACCCGACTCCGTCAGAAAGAGGGTAATGTTTTTCGAGCGTATGTATGTCTATTTCTTTTGCACGCCCTACAGCCCAAACGGTTTGAGTGGTTTTGACATGTGAGACATCGTTGCACTCGTCAGTTATGATTATGGCATAAGCTATATAAATTTTCAAAATGGCGCCCGTAAATGAATAAAAGGAATCTCTTTTTGTTATATTTCAGTCTACCAAAGGACTGTACTCTTTTCGATGGTAAGCATGAGTAGAATTCAAGAGTAAGGGTCACCATTCTCATTGGGAGTACAGATGGTTTGCAGCATGGCATCTAAGGCGATTCACACACTGGCGACGCGAACTCGCGCGTGGGCGCGGGGCAGCCAAACCCGAATCTGCTAGCGGCACGCGCTCACGCGTCGTAGCGCGTTTTTGGTGTGTGGGACCTGGCGTGTTTTCTATACTAATCGATGTACTTGCATACAATATTAAAATCTCCCACTCCGCGCTACGCGACGGAGCGTGTATGAATCGCCTTAGGGTCATATTTTTTTATTATTTTTATATTTAGCCTACCAAAGTGCCTCTACCCAACCTAATGGAAAGCATTAGCAGAATCCAAAAGTGGGGGTAACCACACACTATTGCTGTGAATGGAGACAGTAAAGTATGGCAACCCACACTATGGCGGCTTAGTGAGATGCTTTTTCACGCCCCGCATAAAGGACCCGGGATCATAGTGGGAAGGAAACATGTGAGCTGGAGTGAGTTCCAGCTTTTGACTGTTCGACATAAGAAGGAAGAGCCGAACCGTTTAGTTCTAGTGCGTATTTCCTCTACCCTGAAGCGGTGACTTCCAAGTCCAGGATGTGTTGCCCTGTAAAGGAAGGGAGAAGGAGGGACCAGTTGGAAGAGCTTTTCAGAACACTTTCCATGGCAAAGGCGATAGACGACCGCCATAGAAGTCATAAAAGCGTTGTTTCTCCGCAACCATCATCTGAGGCTCCAGGAACTTGGAAGTTTCGGTTTACTTACTCCGACTTACTTGTTTGCACTGTGCTCTGAGTCGTTGGCTCTAGTTGGCTCCATATCCTTAATCTGTCACCACACATCATACTAATCTTCATTCCCTACAGCAGAATATACTATTTTACTCAAATCTAACAAAATGTAACGGTAATTAAAATAAAATCTCTATTTATTTCACACAGTAACAAGAGTTTTTAAACCTGTTTTGGGTGCCACCTACGAATGTAAGTAAATGAAAAAATGTATATTTCTTTATCTACATAATATAACAATTAAAAACAAAAAAAGTCCTAGGTTAAAAAAACCGTAATTATTCTACAAAAAAGACACGAGATACAATTATAATTCTTTATTCAACTGGCGTGATTATTTCTGTATATATATATATATACCTACCACACATGTGTTATAGATAAATATATGTGGCATATATACAACTTTAGTACATACTAATATTATAAATTCAAAATATCATTCTGTCTGTATGTCTGTCGCCGCACCGATTTCAATTAAAATCATGCAGAAACATAAGGACAAATATTATTGAAAACGTTGCAATCTGCAGTGTTTTAAACGTGAAACCGTAATAGACAGGCAAATAAAGTCACTTTTTAATTTTAATAATAGCATGCATAAGTTACTAGGTTAAATAATTTTAACAAAAAAAAAACCGAGTTCAAAATAAAACTATTCCGAATAAATACCCAAAACGCGGCAAATGTGCCTATGATATTTGAGGAGTTCCCTCGATTTCTCAAGGATCCTATCGTCAGATCCTGGTTTCACATGTAAGGCACCGGCTTTCAATCGAAAGAATTGAGAACCTCCTCCTTTTGTATATAGTTTTTAGTTAGTATCAGTTTTGTATAATATATACACTTAAACTGCACAAGAATACCAACGGACAATAACATCCATGTAAATATTTTTCGGTTGCCTGATGTGAAAACCTGCACAGTTGTGCAACATACACGCTCGCGGTTTACCTTGAAATTCAAATACAGGTAAGCATCCTTTCAAGGGTATACATAGTTCCCCGGCTCATTGTACCCCAGATGGTGTACGGTTTTAGTCGGCACACGATGGTGTCCGTGGGGATTTACGCATGAAAAAAATAGTACATTGTTCACCGAGGGAGGAAAGGGACCGATTACTAGCGAGGGAGCAGTTTGTGGCCCGAAGGCACAGCCTAGGGCCACAATGCTACCGAGGTAGGAATGGGACTTTCACCCGAGTGCTACACAGTGCTTTATACTACACCTGTGAGGAACATATTAAGTATTTTTAAAATAACATCAAAACGTATGACACCATGTAAGACACAATTTAGCTTAGAATTTGACCAATATTTCGCGCTTCTTTTGTTTTTTTTTCATTCTTCACAAATGCATGTCAGTGGCACGGAGATTCCATATTTAAATTATATGAAAACTCCTTGGGCAGGCGCGCGCCATAGATAAGATAACACATGAGAAATGAAAATTCATACAACTTTCTCTCCCGCTAAAACACGTTAGAAATGGATTTTCATACATTTTTTCCTCCCGCTTATTCAGGTCAAGGAAAAGACTAACTTTCTCTTTTCATTTTCAGGGAATATTGACAACTGTTCCGATCAGGTGTAGTATAAAGTATTATACATTCTAGCGCATATAGCCTTTACGACCCGCAACAAATAAATATTGAGAAAAACAAAATGCTATAGGTACATCGTATTAATCAGAATAGTAATAATATTTGCCGATATTACTTATGAGTCATAGTAATAATATGTAATATCAAGCCTTGACCCACTTTTGTAATGGGGGGGCTTTTTGCAAGATATCGACTATCAATTCTTAACAAACACTGATTCATTTCTGCAATTTCCGAAAATATATGATTAAAAAATATCTTGATAGTTATTGATAAGCGTACAGGCCCTAGCCAAGATGCAAACGTTTTTCGTTTTCTATTCTATTCTCTATGGTCTTGTTTCATTCTTAATTTTTTTGTTTTGATCACGTGACAGTCATATTAACCAATGCAACTAGAGAATAGACAATAGAATAGACAACGAAAAACATTTGTTACTTGGCTAGAGGGCTGGTCACCTGAAGTAAGCGGCCACAGCTGTTACGGGTGCCTTAATTTCAAGAGCCACAAGTTTGGTACAGCTCTCTCCTCTTTCCCAGAAGTAGGGGTATAAGAGTTTTGTTTAAAGGTAACCTCGATCTTACAGAAAAAAGTAAAAGAAAAAACAAAATGGTGGTCATTTGACATGCCACGTCATTTGACGTTATTAATATGTTATAAGCATAATTGATTTTTTTTGTTTTAAATTATAAAATAGCACTTTAATTTTTATGCTGTGTTTTATCAAATAAAGCCTTTTTCATTATTAATAATTTAGTAATTTTAAAACATTGTCTTACGGTGAGGAATGGTATCAATCTATTCGAGACGAATTTATGTCCAAGCATAGCTCTATCACTACACAAATGCTTTGATCAAGTGGTATCTAGTGACTGCCTAGTCAATAGTAGTATGGGTTTGATAATCACCTAATTCAACAACTAATTCAAAGCATTTAAGAGCTCACTGCTCTACATAGGCTTCTCCTTAGAAAGGGAATAGGCCTACTTCTGTATAACAAACTGTATTGGGTTTGTTTCAAGTTTTCCATCTCTTAGCGATGTTTGTTCCCTTTGTCGCCTTTCACGACATCCACGTCCTTTCACGGCGTCACAATGTCACAGAAGCCGTGACACTCACTATTCCTGTGGCGACTTACACATACAGCGCGACGAAAACATACGACAGCGCCATCTAGCGCAGAAACATTGAAATACTAAGAAAACACGGAATGAACGATACGGCGTAACTACTAATCCTGAATCACGAAAGAGACATTCTCACGCCGATTTGCATATGTACAATATCCCAACATCAACTGCAGTAGCCCACCAGGCATGATTACCTCGCCTGGACAGAGGATCCTCCCTTTGTGTTGGAGGAACACGACACCCGTTCCTCTACATTCCTAATCCGGGATAGTCAAGGACAAAAAGTAATTCACAATAACTAACAAACAATCACAACCTGTTGTGCTGTCGTAGATCGTTAATGAGTGTGAGACCCGAGGGACAATGATGTCGAAACATCTCACTAGGCTGTACTGTACTTACAATGAGGATGGTGATCTTTGTTCCTGGATTCTACTCATGCTTTCCGTCAGATAGAGTAGTCGCTTTGGTAAGCTTACATTAAAAAAAAACAGTACTAGCCATAGATGTCGCATGGCTTAAAATTCGTTACAAGCCAAACCAGTCGACCTACTTAGAAAAAAAGTAAATATTATTGTAACATTTTTATACTCCATTCTTAGCTGACGGGACTGTCCCGATAACAGATAATTCCTATATATTTTATCATAAATTAGGAGATATAGTTTGTTTAGTACTTTGCTGTGATATCATGTGCACACGATGAATAATGGTCTAGAATCTTCTTTAACTTGTGACAATAATTTTAGAAGGGAATTTTTGAAATCTGTCTTCTTCTTCCTAGCGTTTATATTTTATAATTTTACTAGCTGACCCCGCGAACTTCGTAACGCCAAACAGTCGATTCAACGTCACTTAATTGTTTTATATTCTCGGAACCCCTCCAATAAAAGATTTTTTTTTAATTTTTTTTCCTAAGAACCATCCTCGTACTTCAAGGAATATTATAAAAAAAGAATTAGCGAAATCGGTCCAGCCGTTCACGCGTGATGGCGTGACCAGGGGAAATGGGATTCATTTTTATATTTTTTATATATATAGATTTTGGGTCGACTTCAACCGATTTACCTGAATATCAGTTTTTCCACTGAGCGATTGGCATCGTACCTCCTCAACCCTGAGGGCGAACTGAATTTGATGGTTAAACTGGTTGTCAGTATATTTGGGAGCACTGCCTTTCTAATCTCTATTATCATACATGTTCATGACAACCGGGACCGATGGTTTAACGTGCTCTCCGAGGCAACTTCCATACTCCGGGCTGCTATTAAGAACTTCTTGTAAGAAAATCCCAAAAACACTTTGGCCCGACCATGGAATTAAATCTGAGACCTCATGATCAGCAGCCTAACCTAACCGCTAGACTAACATTGCAGTCACCATTTAAACATTTTAAGGTAGGTACGTAAATAAATGTTACTACTGTGGAAGAAACTTTTCCTTTAACTATTAAAGAGGTAGGTAGATCCTTTAAACTCCTTGACCAAAATAGTAAGAGAGCGGAAGTACCGTAATGTAACGCCATGTTAAGTTATCAAATTTGGTTACGTCATCGAGTTTGGATCTATTTTAAGGACGTTGAACCTTCGGGCCAGCGTGGTAATATCATCACAGGGAGGGAACATAGAGTGCACCTATGTTTGCGCACACAGTTGTGTACTGAAATATCTCCTACGTTGTTGGCTTGTCTTCGTTGAGACTGCCACGGTCAAAATCGGTTTAAATAATATCATCATAAAACCTCTTTGCTAATATGTTCAGCAATGGACGTTAAAATAGGAAGTTGCGTATTACAGCTTCCTATAGTCTAAAGGGACTATACATTTATTACGTAAGAGGATTTAGGGAGGATGGGGGTCAACCATACCTTATTTTTTCTTACATGGGTGTGGAAGGGAGTCTTGATAGTTCTTACGTGAGATAAAAATTTTTTTTTACGAAGAAGTGTAAAAGCAAAAACAAATTCGCGGTCATTTGGCAAAACAAAATACTTGAAATCGTAAAGTAGCACTTTAATTTGTATGCCGTGTTTTCCGTCCGTCCGTCCTCGACTTACCGCCCAAACGGTTTTAATATAATATAATATCTTTAATATAATATCTTTATTTATTTCTTAAACATATTACAATCTAGTGGTTGGGGTCTCCTGTTAAGCAATGAAAAGCCTGTGTTAGGAGACTCCGCTCCTCTTAATGTTTCCACAATAGTGAAAAAGGTTAGTGCTAAAAGTTACATACTTCGCATGGATATGTGTTTTCATTATCTCGACAAAGTGCTAGAATAATATCGTGAATAAGAATTTTCAACGTAAAGTGGGGATTATATTTTTTTTCGTGTTCTTATTTAGAGGAGGGAGGGGTCATAAGCTAGTAAAAATCGTTTTACGTAATAAATGAATGGCCCCTAAGTAACGAGAACACGTCCAGTAAGAAACTGGCCTGTGACGTCTTAATGTACCATTATCGCTCTTTAATCTATTTATAATTGCTCTAAAAATTATCTGTATGGGTTTCATATTGATTAAGATTGAGATATTTTTTTAATTAATGTGATTATTGACTTTGGTGACCGCTCGCGGCTTAGTGAATGATTTTGTTATTCGGCCTTTTTTTCTCTATACAAATAAACACAATTAAAGTGTCTGTATGTAGTTTCAAAATTAAAGTTTTTTAGTAAATGTATATGAAAATACTATTTTAATAAAAAATACCCGCGTATTTTCGGGAAACTATCACTAAGGATAATAAACTTATAGGTGTCTATAAGTAATATGAAATTACCTAAAAAATTTTATAACTCCATTTACTTGTATAGATATGTTTGTCCGCCAAGTTATATATTCTACTGCCCTTGTAGTCAACCTTGACATACTTAATCTAAATCTATAGATTCCATATTTAAATTTATTTAAAAAAAAATTGTATAACCAGACTGTTTCAAAACTAATTTCTTTTTTAAAACCAAGCTTCACATTAAATTTATTGTTACTTTTGACAGTTATGCACCAAGTGATCCTGCATCTCGCAATAAAAGTTTTTTCTTAATATTTAAACCACGGAGGTTTTAATACTCATGTGCTACAAAAGTGCCCTACGATTTTCTGTAAATAAATTGAAGACAGCAATACAGAAAGCAGTTGGTAAGAATAACTAGTAAAGGCAGGCATTTTTATGACCTCCGTGGTCATAAAATGTTGGAAGACGAGCTATACTTGTGGGTGCTGTTTTTTTTGGACTAAGTATAGCGCATGCTATGTAATGCTCGTGGCTTCAGTTGCGTTTCTTATTCCGGGTTTCTAACTATAAAAATGATAAACCTCCTTAAAGACATGTCCCCTTATTTTACTGCCTTATGGGTAAAATTTCATAAAAAATCTTTCTCTTGAGAGTACTTACAATTTAAAAAACATCAGCAATCATAATTTGAAGTTCTCATTTCCAACAGACCGAATAAATGTTGTTTATAGATGTAACCAAAGCCGCGTGCTAGTTCGTTAGGTACCTACTTTAATTCTATCGAAAAGAAAATTCATTATATTACGACACTAAAGAGGCTAGTGTCCTTACCATATGAATATTTATGTCATCTAGATGTCACTAATATCAGTCACCATTAACTGTCATTGAATGACTTAAGACACGCTTTTCATCAACCTTGTTATAGTCGTCACAAAATAAGAAGCCCGGTTTGACATTTGTCATCGTGGCGTAACTAATACGATTAATTCGTGTTTTTGAGTGCAATTTTTCAATATCAAGTTAAACTTGATGCTTATTTAATATATGCGTTGTGATAGTGTATGGGTAACATAGTAATTAAATAGGATTATAAATTTGATTTTTAAATTTCTTACATGCGGCATGTTAGATGACAAATGTCAAAACGGGCTTCTTATTTTGTGACGACTATAAAAGTCTAAAACTTTCTGAAGTTCGTCCTTTGTCTGACTTTAGATGACATTCCTTTTTTGAAACTCACGGAGTTCGGAAGAATTGTTTACGAAACGGGAACGAATTCATCGTACATGTGTGCGTGTCTGATGCGTACGTGAACTCACAATTGATTTCGCATGTGTGTGACACTCCTTACGCAGAACGTCAAATGTTTTAATTGATCATATAATTCTATGGATATGGTGGTTTATTATAATACATTTTAGATTTTATATAATTCAAACATTGTAGTTATATGAGACTAAAAAAATATCTGTTTGCCAGATATCATTTTGTATTTTTTTAAAATCTTATAGGTAGAATTATGTATTCCAAAAAGAATCATCATCAACTTATTACTAAATAATAACATACATATTTATAAAATAATTATATTTAATATCAAATATAGTAAGGTCTTACGCAGCCTGCAAAATTTCTATTACCAAGTAAAATATTTCCAAATATGTTATAGAAAAAAAATGTTTGATTCTATTAATATGCATTTCACTAACCACCTCGAAATTCCTGTACCGATGAGTATGTTTTTAATAAAAAAAAACAATAAGTTCATTACTTTATTTATTTCAGCATAATACATGATTGCGTATAATATTAGGACACTGTGTTTTAAGGCCAGTGTATCGACGAACTTCACCAAAACCGTTGGTTCGAAACAAAGAACGATGCCGTATCGTTTCATTAAACTTGATTCATACATCCTTGTGAAATGTCGATGAACTTGTGCGCGAAATTGGCAAACGAGACTGGAGGCGCGCGTCCGACGACTTCACCAGCGTTTTATCTCTGCACGTCTATACCGCTCGTAGCAATATACATCGCTACTTTATAACGACAGTTTTCGAAAACTGTTTAGTTAAAACGTCGATGGTTTTCGAAGTTTGTTGTTCAGTTGAAAGAAATGTGTCGTCGTGGTAGTAGGTTCGTCTCGGGCGCAAGGTCGAGCCGTCCGCCGCCCACATCTAAAAATACACACAGACATGCAAATATGTGATACATAAACATTTAAGTGCCCTAATATGTGTGCCTGTAGATGTTTGATTTGTCTTGAATAGTTGGGATTTGATTGGGAACGGTCACATGTACAGATTGTACTGTCGATGTTAGGAACTGTGGTCTTTTGTGTTGCCAATGCTTTGTTTTTTTTTTTTAATTTGATTTTAGTTTCTTTTTTTTAATTTTGTAATTAGGAAGTTCAATTGATTAAAACTTTTTTAATACAAATAGTCTATTGGTTGAGTATAGTTATAAAATATTATTACAAATTAAAATAAAGACGTTAATTACAAAGAAAATAATTAAAGTAGTTCTGAAGAATTGTGTTAAGATAAAAAGATAGATACATTGTTAAGTCTAGGAAAAATAAAAGATTTTATCTTGAAGACCAATAGGTTTTTCAACTTCGCAATACTAGAATAATTGGTTAAACATTGAAAATACCTTTACAAAGGTATTTTCTTTGTGGCGGCACGTATCCCCGACGCAGAGCCCCCAAGGGAAATTCGAAAATATCGACAAATTGCTATAAAAACTCACAAAACAAGAGAGATTTTGACAAAAATAAACAAAATCAATTTCAATTAAAACTGCCAAGTCAACAAACAATATAAAATTTCTGATTTATTTGTAGGCGAACTTGTTTACCTAATTATGAGATAAATTTCCCAGTGACTTCGATCTTCAGTTTTATGGAATTACCAATAAAATTTGTTTTTTTGCGAAACTTCATTCAATTAACTGCCTTATTGGTGTAGTGGTTAGTGTATGCGGATGCTGATCAAGAGGTCTCCACATGCGTTAAACTACGATTTAGAGATTCAAGAGATTCAAAAAATTTTGCTCATCTGTTGATTGTCAAGAGGAAAATAGAGGAAAATCTTTTTAAAATAGATGTAATTATTAGTACAAGATGGAAGTTTCTAGCTTTCGTTTGGTGTCAAGTACATGGAACAATTAAGTTTCATTACTTGATATTATATAGAGATAAAAATAAGTTTGGCGGTGATTCACGGCCGTGCCTCGGAGAGCACATATAGCCGTCGGTCCCGGTTGTCATGAACATCTATTTTATTTATTTTCTTATGAGATAAAAATAAATTGTTGTTGTGGACGTTGATTACTAGCATTTTGTTCGATTCGGAGGTTAAGAGGGGGATTTGCCTTATTGGAGTCCAGAAGGAGATCTGACCCTGGACTTCTCCTCCTCCTAAACGGAGAAGCGCGGAGAGGACACACTGTGTGGTTGTTAGTCGGTTCAAGTCCGACACACCACCCCGCCGTAACCCCTGGTGGGGTGACGGTCCATGATGATTTTCCACACATAAAAAAAAGGGGATTTGCCTTATAACTTTCAACAATTAGTGTGTGCCCGAAAAAGAAGACAAAAAGACCTGCCTTTACATACTATGAACATTTTCTGTCATTTCGGACAACTAAACAACTGATCTAAATGCATAAACACATAATAGGTACACAAAGAAAACACCCAAATTCCGACCCAGGAATTGAACCCGAGACCTCTTGATCAGCATCCGTATACGCTAACCACTAGACCAACAAGGCAGTCAAAATGAACGTACAGAACATATTACAGAAATGATACTTGATAAGACTTTACACTTAAATTTTCAAATTTCTTAGCAAATGTTTACTATTTAAACAGCATTACCTTTTAAAGCCTGTAGCCCTCAGGATCTGATAACTCAGCGAGTCCAGGCAAGCTGGTGAAATAATTGTATGTTAATATATTGTGGTGATTTCGTGAACTATTGAATATTCAATATAAAAATAAACGTTTTCGCTTTCAAAACTATTTTCTGCTTAATAATAATTTAGTATGGTGATATAAACCCATTTGGATTCAAGACCCGACTTGTAATGCTGAATTAACTCGAAACGGTTTGATGTCAAGGATACAATGTGCGTGAGTGTTTTAGCAAACGTTTAGTAGTAGGTTATAACACAGACAAACAAACAGACGGACCTGACAACAAGTGGTCACTGAGACTTAAAAAAACGTAGTATCACCATCATCAACAACCCGTTATGTCTCTTCGGACTCGGGATTCTCAGGAGAGGGTTAAGGCCATACGTGCCCCACGCTGGTCGAGTGCGGGTAGGGGACTGGCAAGACACATCGTAATTTTGCTCATTGGATGTTTTTAAGCAACTCGAAGACCTCCAAAAAACTTTCACGACTGTTATCCTATGATAAGAACCGAAAACGACTGTTTAATATGACCTTCGAGTCACGGAGAAGTTCATAGTATTATGCCAATAACGGCCACTTTCGGTTGCTTAGCCTTGGTGATTGTTTCTAGTTATCTAGGGCAACAGTACCTATTCATACAATGGGTGTCGTAGACTCGACTAAAGAAGAAACTACGCATAACCACAGAAGGGAAACTTGAAATAAACTCTATACCAACTTGTCTGAACACCCAAAACCTCGTTTTTAAGAAGCTTTAGTTCAGCAGTGTATTGCTAAAGACTTCTGAAGTGATGAATTGATGAAGTGTATTGAATGTTCTCAAACGGTGGGTGGGCGCGTTGTCAGAATGGGGGCTTATGTGGTGTTATAAATAGGTTTTTACTAAGAATTGCTTACCATTAGCTGGTACTATTATGTATTCTGTGCCATTAGTATTGTATAAAGTCTTGGTTTGTGTGTGTAGCCTCACAGCCGAAGTCATCACTGCTGTCGACATGGCTCATAGTGCTGAAGCATGACCACCATAAGATGTGTGTATTCAAATAAATCTGGATATAAAGTATGTATAATTTTATTATTTAAACATCAGTTTGAATACAAAATTGCCAATTCAAAAAAAAAATACAACGAATATAAAAAAGGATTTAACATTCATTTTTTAAATACTTGAATCCTCTTTTCTATTGTCTTTAGAATTATTTCAATTCACTTTTTTTTATTTACGATCAATGAAGGATGTTATTTTTGGAATTTAAATTTGAATATCGACACACGTCTTCCAATGAAAATTTAGCGATAAGGTATTCAATGAATAATATAAACATATAACTAGGTGTTATATTACTGAGGCATTGTATTATTTGACGCTGTTTTATATATAACAAACAGGAAAACGGTGACAATACCACATTACGACAAACTTATTTTACAGCCATTGTATTGTATGAGGCCAGTATTTTTAGCTTTTTGTCTTCTTTTTAGATTTAACATAGCGAATAAAATAGGAGCTAGTATACAAGGTGACTGGCAGACCAGAACCAATGGCTGAACTGGATTTATTATTTTGGAATTAGCATTAAGATGTAGACAGTGAATAAGGGAAGTTTCTACTACATGCAAAGTTTTGAAAACAGTACTTTCACATACAATCAAATCGAAACACACTTCAGTAACATATAATTAAGACACATAGAACTACTCAGTAATTAATAATCCTGCATCGCGCATTAAAAGTTTTCGTGAAGATTATACTGATAAAAATATATCTAATTTTAATACCTGATAAATAAATGTTAGAATGTGTGCGTCACGCCAAAACGACTGAACCAATTCAAATCAAATTTAGTGAACAGATAGTCTAGAGCCTAAGAAAGGACAAAAGCTACCTTATTAAAGTGATAACCGACTTGTGAGCGGGCTAAGCCGCAGGCGAAAGCTTGTACTCATGCAAAACAAGTATGATTTAAGGAATTAACATACATAGACATATATACTGATAACTGACCTACAAATAACAAAGGAAATAAATCTTTTATAATTAATATATTTACGTGTTTATAGTATTCGAGAAACAGCAGTAAATTTTCATTGGAAGGTACGCGCAGGTATGTAATATTGAAATTTAAATTCGAACAAAACCTTGACTGATCCTAATTAAAAAAAAACTTAGAATAATAATTCTAAATACAAAAGCAAAGTCGATTATCGTATTTAAATATTGAATTTAGAATCTTTTTGACTAAGATAATATTATTACAAATTTAAAAAAAAAACTTTAAAATGAGACACATTGTTAAACTTGCACCAACAGGTAACTTCACAGCAGATGTTTGGACAATCTGGAACTTAAAACACACGTTTTAAGGTCAAATTTTACATACGTAAACAAGTAATAAATTTCAAGTTATTTTTATTCACTGCTATGATTTATTTTGGTATAAAATATGTTCAATAGCTTTAAAATAGTCTCTAGTTTACTATACTGAACATAGGTCAATAATTTACAATATAACTAGATTATTATGTTACAGGGGTTGGACTTTCCGCAGCAACACCTCCAAAAGATTTGAAAGATCTATCCAATGAAACCATAATGAAACATTCATGATCATATCAATAACGGATAGATAGACAAAAATAACGAGACTATAATAGTTCCACAATATATATAACTAGCTGACCCGTGCCCACTTCGTTGGGCATAACTTAAATATAAAAGTTAGACATATGCTGTCATTGACTTTTTTGTAGGCATTTGCAAGCTCCACATCTTTTCTCTAGAACTCAAAAATATATCTTTCATAGTTAAGGCAGCGTTCGTAAGAAACGCTTTCATTCGACCGTTTTTTCTCCGATTCACTTTGCAAAACGGACTACCACGTAAAAGCCTTTTTATTTTTCGGTTTTTTATGTAACCTATGACACTAAGCAATAATGTGGCTTTCTATTGGTGAAAGAATTTTTAAAATCGGTTCAGTAGATCCCGAGATTACCCCTTACAATTTAACAAACACACAAACTTTACTTCTTTATAATATTAGTATAGATATAGATAACCTAAATCAACAATAGTCCACGGCTAATAAATTCAAATGTTGACAAAAGAGATCTATTACCCCACGCTTGCCAGACTAAATAAACAACATGTAATTGGTAAAAATACAAGTAGCCTTTTTTGAAACACCAAATGGACCAAGAGCCCAGAGCGATCAGACATAACTTATTTTCACATGGATGAAACCTCAACTACTCAGTAGCGTCTAGTGTACTTTTAAATACCTGCGTGTTTGTGGAACTAGATCTGTGACACCTGGGCAGATATCAGGTGAGAAAGGTAACTAAAAATAAGAGTTATCTAACTTAAATTAGTATGGCTGATCTTTATATATATTTTGTAGAATATTATTCTAAACTAGTTTCATAAAGTGTCAGACACTTTTCATGGACCAGAGCTTGTGTCAGACGCTTTAAAGATCGACAAAAAATTTATGAACTTTACTTATTTTTACATGTCTGATTTTTTAATATGTTACTATAGTAACTATTACAAAGTTACATTTCATCAGTCAGACAAATTCGAGTGACCAAACATCCCTTAAACACAAAAATTATTCAGCCGGGAGTGCGATCATCATGCTATTTCAGAGCGAGTGAGACGTCCACAGCAACTTGGATCCCGTTTTTTAGGGTTCCATAGCCAAATGGCAAAAAACGGAACCCTTATAGATTCCTCATGTCTGTCTGTCTGTCTGTCTGTCCGTCCGTATGTCACAGCCACTTTTTTCGGAAACCATAAGAGCTATACTTTTGAAACTTGGTAAGTAGATGTAATCTGTGAACCGCATTAAGATTTTTACATAAAAATAGAAAAAAAAACAATACATTTTGGGGGTCCCCATACTTGGAACTGAAACTCAAAAAATTTTGTCATCGAACCCCTCGAGTAAAAAAATTAAATGTAATGAAAATACTTACTAATTTCAATCTAAGATTTTCGCATTCTTGTTTCAATAACATGGGCTTCAACATTAAGTTGTTAATTATTAAATATTAAAGTGAATTCATTTATTGCATGTATTTGTGATAGGTGAATATATGAGGATCCATTTTATTTTATAAGGAAATATCTTTATTTTATTGTAAAAAAGATACCAGTTAGAAAAAGATATAAACAAAATATTACCACTACCACAAAAATATCACTATGATTAATTACAGCAAATATCTCCTAATCATCGCAATCATCGACGCAGTCATTAGAATAAATAAATTAATAAATTAAAAAAAAAATGCAGTAAATTGCAGTTTACGATTTAGGACGTATTAAAAAAAAAACTACTTACTAGATCTCGTTCAAACCAATTTTCGTTGGTAGTTTGCATGGTAATGTACAACATACATTTATTTTAGTTTTATCACTCTCTTATTTTAGAAGTTAGAGGGGGGGAACACACATTTTTCCAATTTGGATGTGTCTCTCGCGCAAACTATTCAATTTAGAAAAAAAAAATATAAGAAACCTCAACATCATTTTTGAATACCTATCCATAGATACACGTATGGGTTCGATGAAAATTTTTTTTTTGAGTTTCAGTTCCAAGTATGGGGACCCCCAAAATTTATTTATTTTTTTCTATTTTTATGTAAAAATCTTAATGCGGTTCACAGATTACATCTACTTACCAAGATTCAAAAGTATCGCTCTTATGGTTTCCGAAAAAAGTGGCTGTGACATACGGACGGACAGACAGACATGACGAATCTATAAGGGTTCCGTTTTTTGCCATTTGGCTATGGAACCCTAAAAAACGGGATCCAAGTTGCTGTGGACGTCTCACTCGCTCTGAAATAGCATGATGATCGCACTCCCGGCTGAATAATTTTTGTGTTTAAGGGATGTTTGGTCACTCGAATTTGTCTGACTGATGAAATGTAACTTTGTAATAGTTACTTTAATAACATATTAAAAAATCAGACATGTAAAAATAAGTAAAGTTCATAATTTTTTTGTCGATCTTTAAAGCGTCTGACACAAGCTCTGGTCCATGAAAAGTGTCTGACACTTTATGAAACTAGTTTAGAATAATATTCTACAAAATATATATAAAGATCAGCCATACTAATTTAAGTTAGATAACTCTTATTTTTGGTTACCTTTCTCACCTGATATCTGCCCAGGTGTCACAGATCTAGTTCCACAAACACGCAGGTATTTAAAAGTACACTAGACGCTACTGAGTTGTTAAGGTTTCATCCATGTGAAAATAAGTTATGTCTGATCGCTCTGGGCTCTTACTCTAAAATAGAAAGCCATTCTCTTCGTTCCTTTTTGTGAACGCTATCGAGTAAAACCTTTTAACAAAATAAAATATTTACAGTAGACAAAAGTAGTTAAAAGGCCCTAGCAGAATTATATAAATACTTATACTTTTTGATCTTGCTTTTCTAGGGGTAACGGATTAAGAATATGGAGTGTTCAACACCCCTATTTATCCCATAGGTGTCGTAAGAGCCAATTAAGCAAAGATAAGATTTTTTTTAAATATTCATTATACCATCCTATCTGGCCAGTTTGGAATAACAGGCTAATACCTCCTTTCTTTGAAAAGGCCTACATCCAGGAGAACACTAAAATTGGTTGTTAATGTGATGATTAATAAACTTTGTGATCCTTTTTTTCATATAATTTTGGATGGCACAATCAACCTTTAGGTTAAACAGAACTAGGTATACAAATTTCCAAGAAAATTGAATACTCCTTATCTACCTTTAAGCTAAAGTAGTAGTAGCTGTTAAGGTAAAACGTCGTATACCTTCATCATCATCATCAGCCTATGGCAGTCCACTGCTGGACATGGGCCTCTCCAAGGACATAGGACATAGGTCTTTTTAGTTGAAGGTCAAGGGCATAAAACTTAAATTCAATTGTTCAAGAATAATCGCTTACCAAAACCTGAGCTGGATTATTCGCTAGCCTAGAAAGCAATAAAATATAGACATTATGTACGACGTAACAATACAGATCCCTAATGACTTTACCGTTCAAAGGAGAAAAGTGAAATTAAAGGGGAGTACAAATAACTATTTCCAGACATTTCACCTTGGAATTTTCATAACCTTCATATCGAAGCCTCCAGGCATTGTTTCGATGCTACTCTAGAAGTTATAACTTGTATAACTATTTCAATATACTTTTTATTATATTCCTAAGCTGCAAAACAGTTTAGATTGCTTTAAAGGTTACTAAATATCACTCTCTTTTAATTTAGAGCCCGCCAAAGTGACTTTACTCTGTCCGATAGAGAGCATGAGCAGAATCCAAGAGTGGGGGTAACACTCTCACTCCGAATGCAGACAATGCTGTGGCCCACACTATGGCGGCTTAGTGAGATGATTTTTCATGACCCAGGAACAGGGATCATAGTCTGAGAGAAACACATGAAGTGGTAAGGAGTTAGTTATTTTTGGCCTATCATTTACCGTTTGAATTTTCTACTCAGTAACGTTTAGGTTTACTTCAATCCACTGAGGAGGTCGATACAATGACATAATTATGTAATTACTAATTAAGGTTTTGACTAAGTGGCGAACATTTCGTCCGTGTCAAACGCGATTTCAAATAAAGAACACAATTGACAGATTATTATTTTGACGATCATGAAAAAAGTTTTTTTTTTTTTTTTATTATTCAAAATTAAGCTTTAGAGAGATTGATTGTCAATTCAAAATGAAATTCATACACAGTGGGAACAAAAAAAAATGTCTACTTGTTAATGAATTCAATGAGAATGTTTTTTGTGTGTCTGGCGTCCAGTAAGCTTTGTAGAAGGCCGGGTGGTAACGGACTTCTCAATTTGATTTGGAACTGCTTGACAAGGAAATAATCGATAGACAGCTTTACAGCTTTTGTCTTAAAAAAACAAGGCCTATAACCAGAAATCATAGGTAATTTTCATCATAACCTCGGCGAGGTTTAAGTAGCACTCTATATCTATCCGAAATATTTTCTATACTACGTACTAAATACGCAATTGATTTTTTTTGTTTCAAACCTAATTTAACACAAAAAAATATTGTCCTTCGCAAGTTATTTGTACTACTTAAAAGGCAAAGGCTTATCAACGAACAGCGAAGTTATCTGTATCCGAGCGTTGGGCCCGACAAGGTCACGGTGAACGCACTAGACACGCGGAACGTATTGGCACAGGTAGACAGGCTCACCAACTGTAATTTAGTTAGGTACGAACCAACCAGTAATCATACGCACTCAAATATAATTAATTCTTGACGTTTTATAGCTTCTTGATTCACCGTGATTTATTTGAATCAACGCAAAAAGACGTGTATCTAAACCATGGCTATTGCTTGAAAAAAGAATCAATGAAAAAATGGATGAATAACATACATTATTTTAATTTAGAGGGCATTATTTGACATTCTGAAAGATGAGATTATTTCGCAATTTAAATTAATGATAAACATTGTAGGTCAGTACAGCATATTGTTGAATCTGTTCGTATTAGCCTTTTCTTAGTATTCGTTCAGAGAATAGATAACCTTTTTATCCCGAGCCCTCGCTAAAGTTCAAATTTATGTTACGTCCTTTCCGAAAGGAGTTCTGTCCGTCTGTTCCGCTCTAAACCACTGCAACGATTTCAATGTGATTTCGCGTGGAGATAGTTTGAGTCTTGAGGAAAGACACTGGCTGCTCTTCACTGCGATAGCCAACATAAAGGCGGGCGGAGCCCCAAGTAAAAGCTAGGATTTCATATAGGAAAATGATTAATCTCCGTAATATATATAAATTTTTATCTGGTTTATAGCACAAAATTATGTTAAAAATCTTACTTTCCTGTAATAAATAAGCCAATATCTCAATATCGAGCCGGACATATTAACATGAACAACATTGTTTTGAACGTCGAACCTTGCAAAACTGATAAAGTGTGTCAATGTATTCCTTGTAGTAAAAATGTATTTTAAATTTAATGTAATGTGTATTCCTTCGAATACTGTGTAATTATTCTAAGGTGTTTTCATTGCGCTAAACATATTAATAGTAATCCCTACTAATATTATAAATGCGAAAGTAACTCTGTCTGTCTGTCTGTCTGTTACGCTTTCACGCCTAAACCACTGAACCGATTTTGATGAAATTTAGTATGAAGATAGAACTGAACTTGGGAAAGGACATAGGCTACTTTTTACAGCGATAACCGACATACACGCGGGCGGAGCCGCGGGCGAAAGCTAGTACTCAATAAATAAACACAATAAATTTAAAAAAGAAACCTTTACATATTCAAAATTCGAATCCACAATCATCATAGCCTGTACGAATTCCTCGTGTAGGTAAATAAAAGAATTTATGACCTTTTTTGTTTGTCATTCCTTTTTTTTTGTAAATATATAATTATTATATTTTAATATTCATATTTCTTAAAAACTGAGTCTATTTTAGACATTTATACTTATATTCAATAAATTAAAATAGTGAAATAAAGTGACATCGTGTTCAAGCTCTGTGACGGCACCAGACGGCACGTTCGCTTTTATACTTTATTTATGATACAACTTCAGTGTTGCTAATGTTAATATTTCTATCATTTATGACATTAAATAGAGTTAAATACTTATATTGGTTTATTAAATAGGCTTTGATGTATTTTTGTAGGGTAATTTATCAAATAAACATCGTCCCGCGAGACGCCATGATGAAAATGGTTTGCATTGCAAACCATAGATCTACGATCTATGATGCAAACTATATTCCCAACTTCGTTACAATATTTGTGTAAACTCGTTTACCGTATAATTTATCTTATTTAAGATTCTGGGCACACTAATTAGCAGAATATTATTATTTAAAGTGTTTATGCAACATGTAATGTAATAATCTTTTTAGTAAAAGAGCGTCAAGAACCGTTTGTTTTACATTCTATTAAATTTTGGTTAAATGTGAGGTTAAGTTGAAATAATAGCATTATTTTCTGTAAATTGCTAGATTCATACGTTTTATGTACTCGTAGTATGGTGGTTTCAAAAATCATTATAAAATTCTGAAGGAACTACAGAATGTCTTCAAAACTATCACTTCTCCAATAAGATTTGATAGTCACCAATTTTTAAATGCTTGTGAACTTTAGAAGATCAAGATAATGAGGCCGAAAATAAAAAGTAGGTAGATATTATTTGTTTTACGATAACGAATTTCACTGCACTGAATTTATTCAATAAATCGGGAAAATATTATCTCTCTGTCTTGAATCGTAAAACAGAATACAAAAAAAAACACAAATAAATCCCATCGAAAACCGTTAATCTGTAAACATATGTCACCCATGCTATTCTCACCATAGAGTTTTTAAATGGCTACCAAAGCCACGGGGTTTATGTAATATATCTACCTTCTGCTCTGAATTACCTAACAACTTATTAAAAAAAATACAGTATTTCAAATTCAATTTACATTGGAACAAGGTACTAGACTAATGAAAAAATCATGTAATTTAAACGAAAATTAATAAACTTACAAAAGAATTCAATATTATTTCAACGAGATAAATCTTGTCTGCCTCCACCGTCTACGTTATTGACCTAACCCTGACAAGGGCATTGAGTAAGGTCGAAGGAGAGACCTTCGGGAGGGTGTCTCCCTTGCGCGAGGGTGAAGCCCGTAGGGTATTTTTCCATTATTGCTTACATCGAGACGTTCTCAGACTTGGCAAATGTAGACATTTCTAAATCAAATGGTGACATAATTTAGTTTTGGGACAAACATTGTATGATGTTTATTTTCTGAATACTTAACTGGTAAGTAATGAGTTCGGATTTTAGTTTAGGATTAATAAAACCGCAATATTAGTAAAATAATAGGTCATAAAAATTATAATGTGGTAATGAATGTCAATAACGTTCAGAAGCGTCAGAAATGCTTAAAGCCGAGTGCCTTTAGGTGATTGGATACAATGACTGAGGGTAAGCATTGACTGTGGGGTCAGTACCTAGATGGGTGACCGTTAGTTGCATGATATGTTATGAGCGTTTCTGTGGTTCGGAAGTCACGTTAAACAGTCGGTCCTTCTTGTTATCATAAGATATGACACAGTCAACAGTCATGAAGCTTAGTTGAAAACCTTCGGTACGGTAAGATTACGTAGCCACAACATGTCTTGCCAGTCCTCAACCCGCAACCTAGGCAACGTGGGGACGTCTGGCCTTAACCCTTTGTTAATTGATGTCAATAGCAAGATGAAACAGAAAACCACAGGATTTTTATTTCTACAAGTCAAGAAAATAATTCGATCATGAGAAAACATGAATATAGCTGTACCAATATTAGGGACAGTAAATATTTTTCATACAACAACTGACTAATAACTGCCTCGTTGGTCTAGTGGTTAGCGTATGCGACTGCTAATCAAGGGATCTCGGGTTCAAATCCCAGGTCGGGTCAAGAAGTGTTTTAGGGTTTTTCTTAGGAAATTCCTAATAGCAGCCCGGAGTTTGGAAGTTTGGCGGTGATTCACGCCTGTGCCTCGGAGAGCACGGAAAGCCGTCGGTCCCGGTTGTCATGAATATCTATGGCAATCGTTATTGGGAAGTCAGTGCCCTCAAATATACTAACAACTATTTCTATCTTCGAATTTCAGTTCTCCCTTAGGGTTGCGGAGGTCCGATGTCAGTCGCTCGGTGGAAAAACTGAAATTCAGACAAAACCGGTTGAAGTAGTAGCCGACTCCAAATAAACTTGGGAATAAAGGCTCGGAAGATGACAACAACTGACTAATAATCCTACTCAGAAATCGTCAAAATTGAAGGATACCAATGAGGTACGTATATATTAAATACGTAACTATACACGGGCAGAGGGTACTAGCCGAAGTAATTACCTATAGAGAAATATTTTTATATCCCGCTGAATAATAGTCTACTAGATTTATTACTACTTAAGAATACAATGCTATATTACAGATCTACACGTGAAAGTTTAACAAAAGACTCGAGGAAATATCTATCCATTTAGAGTCTCGACTAATGACTTCCTGCCATATTTTATTAGGAATTTCCACTTTTATAGGCTTTCGGTTTCATGTTGAAGTTAGCTGCCGCAATTATTTGCAGTAGTAACTTATTTAGTACTAGCTGATCCGGCTATCTTTGTACCGCCTTAGAATATTAATTCATAATAAAGTATTGTGTTTAGATATTAACTGATAGTGACAAATCGACAGCAGCGCCAACTAACACGCCCCGGCCGGTACCGCCGGAATTGCTTTGTTCCTGCATTTTAAATCTGTAATATCTTTATAAGTATTAATTTAATTTACATACTGTACATATTAATCTATATTAAATACACAATGTATTTAAGGTATTTAATTGGTTAAGGATTAATACTGTGCTGCCTATAATCGCTTCGTAAATAAACCATAATTTCTCGTAAAAAGAAAATATAAAAAAATGGTTAGTGTGGGTTATCCCTAAGAGACAGACACATACCATGCAGCATGGCGTTTTAGCGAGTTCCCGCGTTGTCTAAATATATTTAATCACTATTGATAAAACTTACATTATGGTGATTACGTAAAACACAAATATTTCGCTAAATCTGTCGATAATTTCGCATTCAATTATATACAGATAAGGTTGTTTTATGATGATTAATGTAAACATGCTTTAGATTAAATATTAAATTTACTCGAGAAACAACGATTGCAAAAAAATACATATTTTTATAATTACCAAAGTAGTTTTTAGAGTTTTGGGACTGTAGACAATTTGAATAAGCGGCGATTTGTCCTGTTTTACTTAAGTTTAAATGATTCTATGATGTCTATGATTACTTAAATGACAGTCTATTTTCTGCTTTTCTCTAGCTGTATTTTTTTTTTGAATGATTATACGCCATTTTAGACAGAATATGCCTAAAATGGCGTACAATCATATAATTCCTTATGTTTATTTTATTTAATAACTTTGTACCTACCATATTCATGCAGATAAATATATTATCTTGTCTAATACATTTAGCATAAAGCCGGTTCCAAAAATAACGGGTCAGTCACATAAACCAATAACGGGTCAGTCACATAAACCCGAATATCTCCCGAACTACGTATGCCATCCTAATGAAACGAAGACTGTTCAATTGAGAATTTAATTATACAGATAAAAAATAAAATAAAACTTAGTTACACCCACAATATTAATCTTAAATTAAAAAAAAACTAAAGTAGTCATATTTTTCTTAAGATAATCACTTTCTTCATTTAATACTTTGTATTGCCTCCACGTGATGAAGCCTCCAGTGATGAAAAACAGCAAAAAAACAATCATAAAAAAAATGTAATCTTAAGAAAAATATGACTACTTTAGTTTTTTTTTTAATTTAAGATTAATATTGTGGGTGTAACTAAGTTTTATTTTATTTTTTATCTGTATAATTAAATTCTCAATTGAACAGTCTTCGTTTCATTAGGATGGCATACGTAGTTCGGGAGATATTCGGGTTTATGTGACTGACCCGTTATTTTTGGAACCGAGTGTATTTCCTGTGTTGCAGATTTTTTAATAAATGTACACGAATTAAAGAAAAAGAACCCTACGAAACAACTATTTGTGGATCGCACAAAGTGTTTTCTCATCAAACTCACAACACTCGGCAGTTAATCAATATTTTGTAAATGTTTTTACTGTAAACGGTACTTTTAAGCGATATTATTATAAAGGTTGCGATACCTTCTATTTTGAGTAAATTAACCAAGGCGTGCAGATGTTATAAGTGTGGTGTGTAGGGGTACCGACACTACAAGAAATCAATGCGATCAAGTGCGGGTAGACACAACCTGCACATCACGAAGGCGACGCTAAGCTCACATCAGTTTACCGTGACCACGAGCGGTATAACTCGCTCGAAACGTCGGCAAAAAAAAGGTATCGTAACCTTTATAATACTATCACGAATAAGTACCGTTTCAGGTAAAAACATGAGTATGTGTAAAAGTCGCGAAAGTCTAAAAACAGTTATTTTGTATAATCACTCGTAATATAAAACAAATAGTATTTCATTTGCTAAACATCATCAACAACTCAAAACGTCCCACTGCTGGGCACAGGTCTCATCTCAAGGGAGGGTTAAGGCCATTCGTCCCCACGCTGGCCGAGTGCGGGTTGGGGACAGGCAAGACACATTGTGGCTACGTAATCTTGCTGTTGGATGTTTTATGCCGTCTGAAGGCCTCCAACTAAGCTTCTCGACTGCTATCTTATGATAACAACCGCGACCGACTGGTTAACGTGACTTCCGAAGCACGGAAACGCTCATTACATATAATGCCACAAACGGTCACCCATCTAGGTCCGACCGCGCTGTAGTTACTTACCCTTGGTGATTGCTTCCAATCCCCTAAGGCCAGTCGGCTGTGAGCGCTAAATATAGCAATAGTATTTTGTAGTCTCTTCAAATCGTCAATCAAAACAAGACTGGTTGAATGACTACAATCTTTCTAGCATTATTCCCAATATGCTTTGAGGTCAGCTACTAGTGCAACCGATTTTACCTGAATATCAGTTTTTCCACACAGGAACTGGCATCGGACCTCCGCAACCCTAAGGGAGAACTGAAATTCAAAGATTGAACTAGTTGTCAGTATATTTGAGGGCACTAACTTCCCAATAACGATTGCCATATATGTTCATGACAACCGGGACCGACGGCTTTACTTGCTCTCCGAGGCACGGGCGTGAATCACCGCCAATGTTCTAAACTTCGGGCTGCTGTTAGGAATTTCCTAAGAAAAACCCAAAATCACTTTTTGGCCCGACCCGGGATTTGAACCCGAGACCTCTTGATTAGCAGTCGCATATGCTATCCACTAGACCAACGAGGCAGTACTGGTTGAATGCCTACACTATTTGAAAATTATATTAATAAAAAATAAAACTTCTTACCGTCCGTTTTTTTTCTGCAGTTGCATCTCCCAATTGCAGAGAGCTCTGCTTCTTTACAGGTGCCGAGTTGGAGTCAGCCAGCCTGGAGTCGCCTGCAGAGCTCCCTGAACCTTACTGCTATCATCTTTTATTAATCAGGCATGTAAACAGACAACATACTGACTATAAAAGATTGCTGCCACTAGTGCACATAATGTGTAATTGTCTGGAAAGTTTCTGACATCACCGTGAATATTTACATTTCATTTTTAAAAGACAACTCCCGTATTAAGAATATTAATCCTGTGTCGCGTGGATTAAAAAACACCCAGAATAAGAACAACAATTTTTGAATCACATAAAGTGTTTTTCCACGTGGGATTTTGAACGCACGACACTTGGCTTAGTAGAAAGCGGCGTGGCGACCACTTAAACCACTAGGCCAACCGTGCAATAATACCTGTTAATAAAAGCTAGTGAATCCAGTTGTGCATCTATGTATGGGAGAAGTGTGTGGAGTTCAAAGATACTTTAAATCATCGGAAACTATTTAGACCATCCTCGTACATATATCATCAACAGCCTTTAACAGTCCACTGCTGGACATAGGCCTCTCCTATGAAAGGAGATTTTAGCCTAATATACCACGCTGGCCAGACGGGTTGGTAAAGGGTTTGTTCCAAGTTTTCCTTCTCCTGGCAGTGATGTTAGCTGCTTATTTTGTTCCTTTAGTCGCCTCTTACGACACCCGCGGGATTAATGGGGGTGGTGACACTTGTTTTTTTAATCCATCACCACACGGATAATTAAAAAAATGATTAGGCTTTATTCATAATAAACCAGTTGTTCCCAGCTACACTTTGCTGTTGCACATTGCGATTGAATTTATTAGGAGTTATCAAGATTTGCACTGCGTGCTCTTTTGCGATAATTCGACGCAATTGACATGCCCATCACTTGGATACATGACGCTCCAACAGCGTGTGTTTCCTTTTCTTGCTTGTAGATATTTTGATGATCAGACAAGTGGGTATGGGGTTTGTGTAATATCTTTATGTCCGTATTCTTAATACGTCACCACACGTACAACACTAATATTATGAATGCGAAAGAAAACGGCTAAATCGCTGAATCGATTTTGATGAATTTTGGTATACAGATAGATGGAACCTAGGAAAATGATATAGGCTACTTTTTACCGCGATAACCGACATATACGCAGGCGGAGCCGCAGGCAAAAGCTAGGTATAATATAATAATACTTTACCTGTAGATAATGATGTGATTTTTATCTTTTGGTTTTATTATTTAATCACATTAAAATAGTTTTTAGTAAAGTATTTAAATATACGTACTCTAACCGGTTATCCAGTTATTTAAAAGAAACGGTATCATCTTAAATCATATATATGTTAATTAGAGAAACTTTGCATTTAAAAAGTTATTTAGAATAGTAAAATATTTGTATAATAACTGGACCAGTACGTTTTCAATAGTTTTTTTGCATTGTTGAATTATTTAATCGAATTTAATAATATTGGATTTGATTTTATTTAGCTGAAAGTCTAACAGTAGACATTTAAAGGCTTTTGAAGTGATGATGATGTGTTATAAATAAATAATAAATTTTTCAGACATCTTACACACAACGCCATCTAAGCTAAACAGAGTTTGTAATAAGGGACTAGACAACTGATATAAATACATAAACATACCTACTTCTTTTGTAAATACATACATAATAGACATAGAAAACAACCAGAGTCCGAAACAAATATTTTATTTTGTCGCACAAACATTTGGTCCGACCCGGGAATCGAACCCGAAACCTCTTGATCAGCAGCCGCATAGGCGCATACCCTAACCGCCTAGCCGCATTAATCATGTGAGGCTCGAAAGGGGGGGGAGGGATTCACAAAAAATCACGAAATATCTCAAGAGGTTGAGGGGGTGTGTGTGTGTGTATTTATTTTTTCTGCAAATTTTCTTTCATTATTTTTATGTCAGTCAACAACCTTTCTACTCTACCTCAAAACATAATTATTGTAGTCTTTAATTTTCTACAATGAAATTAGTTGACACTTATACCTACCTGTATTTTATTATTAAAAAAAATAAGATTCTTTTTAAGTACTAAAAAATACAGTATAGATCCTCCAGCGCAGGCCTGCCAACGCAAGAGCTACAAAACATGGACGCTCGGTTTTTCAATGGAAGGGGAGCATCGGAGTTCTCGCACGGTAGGGGGCCGTCTGCATAGATGGTCCGAGATACGTCGGGGTTCCAGGGACTTCCATTCGAGGTTTGTTCTTTGTTGGTTTAGTTTGGTTGGTTCTTCGACTCAAAGTTCCCGAGACGTCGTGCGGTTTTAATGGTGGCATCCGTAGGGATTTCCGCAAGAAAAAAAAAACAAGATAAATGTGCCTTTAGCCTATATCCTACTGCAAATTGAAATCAACTATAGTCATTCCCATTGAAAATCTTACACACCTAAATAAAAAATCATCCATTCTGACGTAATTGGATAACTAATCTGTATACCCATTCATCCATTTACACAAATTAACATTTACAACATTGCAAAATTAAGCATGCCAAACACATTAGTCGATTATACCGTATTCAATGACTTAGTTGTGAGAGCCTAGTGTGAGTTTTTAGGGTTCCGTAACCAAATGGCAAAAAACGGAACCCTTATAGATTCGTCATGTCTGTCTGTCTGTCTGTCCGTCCGTATGTCACAGCCAATTTTTTCCAAAACTGTAAGAACTATACTGTTGAAACTTGGTAAGTGGATGTATTCTGTGAACCGCATTAAGATTTTCATACAAAAAAAGAAAAAAAAAAAATTTTGGGGGTGCCCCATACTTGGAACTGAAACTCAAAAATTTTTTTCATTAAACTCATACGTGTGGGGTGGGGTATCTATGGATATGCAATTTACCTTTCATTCAATCAATACACTATTATTAAAACATCGATCACTTTTATATGATGTTACTTGCTTCTACGGAACCCTTCATGGGCTGGTCCGACTCGCTCATGAAGGGTACCGGGTCGGACTCGCACTTGGCCGCTTCTTGACGAACGCGATCGAGACCGAGAGCGTATTGATGTTAAAACATCAATACGCTCTCGATCGCGTTTGTCATTGCTATTGGTGAAGATTTCAGTGCGGGCCAATCGCGGTGTCGAACGCAGACACCGTGACGGTAGATTATATGTGAAACATACTCACACTAGACCCTCTGGTAACATACACGTGTTTGTAGTGACCTTCAAGCTTTAATACTTCCTTTGATACTATCGTGTGTCGACGATCATTAGTGAGAATGCTTTGAACGTTTACTATTTCTTCTTATGGCGAGAGATGAAACTTTAAACGTTTACTAATTATTATTTTTAGTGGTTAGTTAGTGTGGTGGTTAGTAACCCTGACTGTTGAGCCGGAGATCGTGGGTTCGATTTCTGATGAGTTTTATGGGTGACATTTGTATAGAATTTTTATTTGTTTACGACAACTATTTCGTTAGCCTGTCGATCATTTGGTTTCGGGTTCGGTTCCCAGATCGGAACAAAACAGTGTTATTGGGATTTTCTGTTTTGAAGTTTGGAAGTTAGGGTCTTAAGCACTTATCCTAAAATAACAACCTAGCCCGACTGCTTAAAGTGACCTCTGAATCATGGAGACGATCTAGGTATTATACCTCTAACGGTCACCCATCCAGGTACTAACCGCGTCGTCGTTGCTTACTACCGGTTTATAATTACCTAGTCCAACTCACTCCGTCTCAACTCCGGGATACTAACTAGCATTAAAGCAAGTGAGGACTCGTAGATATTTTTTTTATTTTTTAATATTATTCAGAGATATTAAAAAAAAACATGTTGTCATAACTTTTCCCACCAACAGCCGTCAAGATCATATACGATAATGGTTGCTAGGCGTACCGACAACTGTGACCGGCTGGTTGCGCAACCGACATTGAGGAACAGCTGTTATTAGTGCAAAATTGCGAAATTAAAATGGCCGAAGGTCATTCCGATGTTCAATGATGTCCAGAGTGTTTTTATTTACATTTAAAAAGCCATCTATTTATACTACTGGTCAGTTAGCGGTCGAAATTTAAACGTAATTTACAATTTTTTTTTATGTATATCCTTATTGGTAACACTTATTTTTGTTGACAGATAGTAAATAAATTAAAAAAAAATATAGAAGATTCCAAGGCACTTCCGCACGTATTTAATTTTGAATTTGGTGAATTCTTATATTGTGGTTCGATTATCAAGTTGTATAGTACCATGTTATTAGCATTTTGTAACAAGAGCCAATTCTTCCTTCATAATAAATGCAAATAAACGCATAACTTACCTGGCATTAGTGGCCTGGACGTCGTAAATACTATACTTTATGAAATAGTCTGTAATCCTTACTAATGTTATAAATGAGAAAGTAGCTCTGTCTGTCCGTCTGTCACGCCATAACTACTGAACCGATTTAAATGCATTTTGGTACACAGATAGTATAGTATAGTAGAAAGAACATTTGGCTACTTTTTACCGCGATAATCGACATACACACACACACACACACACACACACACACACACACACATTTCAACAAAATTTTAATTTAACAGTACAGAAAAGAAAATAAGTACAGAATAAAAGTAAACAGTTGTTCATAAATTACATAGGATAGAAAATTCATAATCTGTTTAATAACAGTCATTATTATGCTGACATAAATAATAAATGACAGTTCTAAGCGAATACTTTTTAAAACAGTTACAAATACGAGTATTTCCAAATTCAAAATCAAATTGACATTTAAAGAACAGTTTATAAATATATATCATGAACAAAAAAGTAACAAAAAAAATAAGAAAGTGTTTATTACCGCGATCTGGTAAAATCGTGAGCACTATTACGAGCGAAAATGCACATAATTCACGCATCACATACACTCACTGAATATTCCCAATTAAAATTCAAATAAATTTCTAGCTAATAAAAGATGTAGTGCAAATATTTTACGTCTTTAACTAGATTACATGTACAAACAACCAATCGTAATTGACGTACATTTGGAACACACATTTGGAACATTTATTACTTGCTTGCATTTGAAAAAATTTCTTATTTGTCATTATTTCAACTACTAAAATCGTAAGTTATTTTAATTCAGAAACTTTATTAAAAGGTTGTAGTTATTTCTTTACATGTAACTGTAACGGTTAAGTGACGGTAATAATTAGCCTGAACGATTTTATATTCACATTACATTATCGTTTTTGGTATTTAATTTTAATGTTAAAATCGTTTCGCGATCTAAATCGAATTCTCATAATCGATTGATTTCAAAGATCGTTAAAAGGAATCGATCGTGCCCTTTTCAACCTTTAAAACGTACATGCGTGTAAATGGCTTTACAGTATAAAAATCGGCCAAGTGCGTGTCAGGCCACGCACAGGAAAGGGTTCCTCAGTCACCCATAATGGTATGTGGATTAGAAATCGTATCCAATAGATAATTGTTATGTTTACGTATTAATGCGTTGATTTTGTATGACGTTTTCAAAGTGAGCGCATTGTAAAAGTTAAGCCTCTATAACTTCTGAACTAACAAAGTCATCGAATCCGTTATAGTTTTCCTTCAAAGTTCATTATATGGACCACTATCAGGAATTTTTCCATATTTTTTGAGCCAGCCGTTTAGCTTTTAGAGGGGGGGGGACGCCCTGTTTTTATAAAAAAGTGGCCTTTAAAGTAGAATTTCTCGCAAACGGATACCTAAATCAAAAAATCGTCTTAGAAACCCTTTATTGTTTTTAAAAGACCTATCTAATGATACCCCACATGATGGGATAGCCGCAAGAAAAAAAAATATCCCGACGTTAGGTGTAGGGGAGGTACCCCAAATAAAAATATTTTTCATAATTTTATTATAGCACTTTGTCGACGTAATTACAATACACATGCATGCAAAGTTTCATCTTTCTAGCACTTACCGTTTGGACGGTAAGTCGAGGACGGACGGACGGACGGACGGACGGACGGACGGACGGACGGACAGACGGACATGACGAATCTATAAGGGTTCGAAGTCATAAACTTCGGAACCCTAAAAAAGGTACGTTTGCAACCAACTAGTGTTGCCATTAGCTCCTGGTAGGGTGAGACTATATAATGATTATAAAACTCTCGCTAAGGTAGGTAAGTTTTTAATTCTATTAGGTAATTACAAACTATAAACAAAATTAGATTACGGATAATGCTATTAACGAAAAAGGATAATTTCGATATTAATCGCAAAATCTGAAAATCTGATTTATGGAGATGAAATTTTACAAGGAGTTTTGAGTAAAATGAATTTTGCGATAAGACAGTATTTATTACTTCATCGTAGCCGCGGATATCTCAGAGATCTGACTTCCTAAGATTGCCATAGATGTTCGTGACACCAGCCCGTTTCATTGGCTAATTTCACTCAGACACGTGAACAAAACAAAGCCATTCAAACAAGAGAAATAGAAAGGAATGTAGAATAGAAAAGGATAGAAGATCAAATAAAGAACCTAAGAATAATGCAAAATTCCCTTAATATGACTTTAATCCCCATCTCTTAGCCCGCTAATATAAGAAATCATTGACATTTGACTGCCTTGTTGGTCTAGTGGTTAGCATATGCGGCTGCTGATCAAGAGGTCTCGGGTTCGATTCCCGGGTCAGACCAAATATTTGTGTGATCCACAAATATTTGTTTCGAAGTCTGGGTGTTTTTCTATGTATAATATGTATGTATTTACAAAAAAAATGTATGTTTATGTATTTATATCAGTTGTTTAGTACCCATAACACAAGCTCTGCTTACTTTGGGACTAGATGATGTCGTGTGTAAGATGTCCAAAATATTTATTTATTTATTTATTATATTATTTATTTAAAAATGATTTTGCTATTTCCGGGCGAGCTTGAAAATTTTATAACATTCTTATCTACCTATATTATATTCGGTTATCATTCGTGTGCCAGTTGTATTATTACACAAATCCGCATTATGAGTGACGAACTAACCTAGGAGGTAATTATCAAACTGAGAAAGATAGTTAGTCTATCTCTTTTCAGTTGATACGCCCCTCAAGGTGTTTAGTAATTACTGTATGTTGATATACTATTGCGTAGGCCACAAAAAAAACTTACTAATAATATGATTAAAGGGGTAAGGCGTAACTAAAGGGTTATGGTAAAGGTAAAAAATTAAAATTAAGTAATAAACATTAGGATATTAATGAGTCATATATATTAATATTTTATGGGATTAGGTTTATGACTTTGTGACGTTGTATTTTTTAATCTACTGAATCGATTTTTATATTATTTTACCAATAGTAAGTCACATTATTTGCGAGTGTCATAAGCGATATATTAACCAGGATATCCTGAAATATACGCGGGCGCATATTTCAGGGCGCGGGGATATCCTGAAAGCTTTTACTATTTAAAAAATATCAGAACTGTCTTTACGTTTTAGGATTTCTTTGTTTTTAAGTGACGTCATACGTCAGTATTTCATCTATAAATATACCCAAAATTTTAGTGATACATTGTTTCCTAAAAATATGTTGATTTGACTTTACAGTTCGAACGTCTACTCAATTTATTATGCGATCTTAGTAAATGTTAATAAACGACGGAGTTTTGACATAAAAATATAAAAAATTGAAAACCTTCCTTTTCTTCTTAAATCTGAAGTTGATAAATAAGAGCAAAGTCGGTAAAAGGCCGGGAGGCAGAGACTACTAATTAGCATAGACAAGTTTTTTCAAAGAGAAAATATATTCGTCTGGAATATTCCAAAGACAACACTCTTCAATTTTTAAGCTAATACAGTCTTTGTAATAAGAACTTGGAACAACATTTTTTTAAATTTCATCGTAAAATAACAGTTCATCGTCTATTAAAAAGCTTCAGTTTATATAAAACTGATACTTGATAATACAGTCCGTATGGTGATGGAATAAGAATACAGAGTGTCACCACTCCTATTCATCCCGTGGGTGTAGTAAAATTCGAGTAAAGGATAAACTACGCAAGAAAACATCACAGCAATGAGAAGAGAAACTTGAAACCAACCCTATACCAACCCGTTTGGTCAGCGTGGTATAGTGGACCTGAATTAGGTAAAAACTAGTAGATAAAAACTGTTGATGATGATGATAATTACAAATACTTTGTAGGTACCTTAACACCGAATCAAAGACTTTTATCTTTAGCACAAGTATCTTATTTTGAATTCATTTTAATATCTTATTATAGAAAGTAATTCTCTGTCTGGCTATCTGATGCTCGTTTAGGGCTTCACAGCTGTACCGTTTGCAATGACATATGCCTTAAAGATGATTTGATTCTTGAGAAAAGGTATAGGCTACTCTATCCTCTATTGCGCTAATATGGTCTTATTGATCCCCACTGTTGTTCTGAGTCTGGATAACCTTTGTGTTCTTTGCATGAAAGTTTTTAAGCCCGTCCAACTAAGGATATTTACTTAGTCGGATAGTAATTTTAGACATTCCTTTAAAAATAAAAACCGTTCGAGTTTACAAGTAAATATTTCGGACATCTTACGCACAACGCCATCTAGATCTCAACTGATATAAATACATAAACATACTATGTTTTTACATAAAGAAAAAAAGTCGTATAGTGCTTTCTGGAATCTGATTTCTCCAAATTCTAATACTACAGTTTTGAACTTGACATCTTACTATTCACGTTATGCACTAAAAGGCTTAGTAAGCTGACTTTTTTCAATGACTAGCATCCGGCTCGGATAAAAAAGAATGTTTTTCTTAGTAAGAAACTATAAATAGGCTTACAGAACATTTAATATTCAGTTAAAAGTTTATATAACGATAAAATTGTCGACAAGTGACTCAAAGTGACTAGTTCTTGATTTTGGATCATTTGTTAAAGTTTTATCGTTCGTTCCCGAATTTTCCCTCGCAAATGAAAAGGGTCTGTAGGGTAGTAGAGCCACGGTGATTTTAGCAAGTACAGGCTGGATCAACCGGGGTAATACTGCCATCTCACACATTCATTACCTCAAAAATTTTAGCAAGAACAGGCTGGATCAACCGGGGTAATACTGCCATCTCACTCATTCATTACCTCAAAAATTTTAGCAAGAACAGGCTGGATCAACCGGGGTAATACTGCCATCTCACACATTCATTACCACGGTGATTTTAGCAAGAACAGGCTGGATCAGCCGGGGTAATACTGCCATCTCACACATTCATTACCTCAAAAATTTTATTAAGAACAGGCTGGATCAACCGGGGTAATACTGCCATCTCACACATTCATTACCACGGTGATTTTAGCAAGAACAGGCTGGATCAACCGGGGTAATACTGCCATCTCACACATTCATCACCTCAAAAATTTTAGCAAGAACAGGCTGGATCAACCGGGGTAATACTGCCATCTCACACATTCATTACCACGGTGATTTTAGCAAGAACAGGCTGGATCAGCCGGGGTAATACTGCCATCTCACACTTTCATTACCTCAAAAATTTTATTAAGAACAGGCTGGATCAACCGGGGTAATACTGCCATCTCACACATTCATTACCACGGTGATTTTAGCAAGAACAGGCTGGATCAACCGGGGTAATACTGCCATCTCACACATTCATTACCTCAAAAATTTTAGCAAGAACAGGCTGGATCAACCGGGGTAATACTGCCATCTCACACATTCATTACCACGGTGATTTTAGCAAGAACAGGCTGGATCAACCGGGGTAATACTGCCATCTCACACATTCATTACCTCAAAAATTACAATATTACTAAACTCACAACTCAATGAAATCGTGTTCAAAACCTAACAAATTAATTAAAAAAAAAACGCATTTCAAAATTTTTATGTATGCCATTAGACAGTCTAAATAAGAATGAAACACATTAAAATTAGATTGCCGTTGGATATTTTAGCAGTCCGAAGGTCTCCAAGTAAGCTTCACGACTGTCGTCCTATGTAATCATTGTTGTTATCATAGCTTAATAATCGTGAATCTAAGTTGGAGGCTTATTATGAGTATGCCCCTGACCGACTGCTTTAACGACCTAAGGATCACGGATACGCTCATGCCACTAACGGTCACCCATCCAGGTCCTGACCACGCTGTCGTTGATTACCCTCGGTCATCATCAACAGCCTTTAACAGTCCACTGCTGGACATAAGCCTCTCCTTTGAAAGGAGGTTTTGGCCTACTATACCACGCTGGCCAGACGGGTTTTTAAAGGATTTGTTTCAAGTTTTCCTTCTCTTGGCAGTGATGTTAGCTGCTTATTTTGTTCCTTTAGTCGCCTCTTACGACACCCATGGAATGAATAGGGGTGGTGACACTTTGTATTCTTAATCCGTCACCACACGGAGATTGTTACTAATCACCTAGGGCAACTTGTCTAATTAATTGATTTTATTGAAAGAAATAATGTTGCACGTTAAATAAATAATTCCTGACCGGTATGTTCGCAAATGTTTCGTAAACAGTTGCGGAAGAGTTCATTTATTCTTTCAAACCAAGGCCTCTTGCCTAATCTGTTATAAAATTAAATTTGCAAATTAAACTATATTTTATGTGTTACGCAGTTTGAATATCGTAACGCGAAAATGAAGCATAACTAAAATATAACCTGGTTGCTTAAATAGCCTGTTTGAATTATACTATACAGGGGCATACTTGATGTGTCCGTTTGTGCCCGCTTTTATTTAAATGTTACAAAAAAAAAAAAAAAGTGTATCGCTAGTGTTGCTAAGCGCAAAACTTGAGAACCGCTCCATCAATACGGTTTTGTAATGTTCTTATTAAGGCAAACAAATTAGCCAAGCGCGTGCATAGAATAATTAGAATAGGGTTTCGTAGTCATTCATTTTTTTTTACTTGTACGACAATACATTTAGAACTTGACAACGGATTTCACACTAAGCTCGTGGTTTCACACTAAAATCTTGCCCTGGTTGCCTCGACACAATGTCGAGGCAACCAGGGCAAGATTTTTCAAATATATATTGTACTAATGTTGTCGTTAAAAAAAAATCAATACCAGAAATTACAAAAAATAAATGTACGTGGATTTTAAATCGTGTCCAACAGATAATTATACAATTATAAAACAATTGTTTTATTTTTTACTCTTAAATTAATTTAAAATTTTTACTGTACTTAAATTTTCCAAGTAAGCATATTTCACAAGTTAAGCTTCTATAAATCCTGACCTAAAAAGGTTAGCTAAACCGCTATAGTTTTCCTTTAAAGTTGAATATATATGTGGACAATATAAGTTTTTAGGGTTCCATTGCCAAAAGGCAAAAAAACGGAACCCTTATAGATTCGTCATGTCTGTCTGTCTGTCCGTCCGTATGTCAAAGCCACGTTTTTCCGAAACTATAAGAGCTATACTGTTGAAACTTGGTCAGTAGATGTATTCTGTAAACATTATTATTTTTACACAAAAATAGAAAAAAAGCAATACATTTTGGGGGTCCCCATACTTAGAAGTGAAACTCAAAATTTTTTTTTTCATCAAAACCATACGTGTCTTTGGATAGGTCTTCAAAAATGATATTCAGGTTTCTAATATATTTTTTTTCTAAACTGAATAGTTTGCGCGAGAGACACTTCCAAAGTGGTAAAATGTTGGTCCCTAAACTAAAAAAAAATATATGTTGTACATTACCATGCAAACTACCAACGAAAATTGGTTTGAAGGAGATCTATTATCGAATCGGTTTTTTGAGTTTATCGCGATCAAACAGAAGCTGCAGACGACTTTATTTTATAACATGTAGTGAAGTTGTTAATATGACACAAGCATTTAGTAGCAATTGCCAAAAAAGCCTTAATAGTTGCCGACTTGCGGTGCTACAATTATGTAGCTTTGCAAAAAAAAAAACCATCAACATACATTTGTAATTTACCCAAAAGTGTTATAATATATAGGAATCAGCGTAGCTGGAAGTAGGGAGGCCGGGAGGAAGATGCAGAAACATCTGACCAGGCCGCCATGGCATAGGTAGGTCAACATGCTGCATAGGCTACCCTCACATTGAGGATGGTGACCCCTACTTCTGCATTCTACTCATGCTTTCCATCAGACAGAATAGAGTCAGTATCCGCCTTAACAATTCTTGTTAAAAATCGTCAGAGTTCAACTTGAACAATTTAATTTAACCACAGAACTTAATATCTTTCATTCAACTCACTATATAAGTAATAATATAATGCTATATGATAATTTTTAACTACTGTCATATCTTATTTTTCTTCGTTGACATACTTTGATCCAGGGCCGGATTTAAAGGTGTGGAGGCCTCGGGGCAACAAAGGAGTGGAGGCCCCTTGGTCCCAAATTATATTTCAAATAAAATTATTAATTTAACAGTAGGCCAAAACAGCCTTTGAAAGGAGAGGCCTATGTCCAGCAGTGGACTGTTAAAGGCTGTTGATGATGATGATGATAATTTTTTTTCAATCTGTTAATATTTAATGTAATCATGTTTGTACAAAGTACTGCAGGTAAAGGTACAACGCGAAAAAAAATATGAAAGAAAAAGTTATTTACTAGTCTGAATTTGTTTTTTTTTTCCCGAAGTCTATTATGGGGGCCCCTCTTTTGTGGAGGCCCCGGGGCTGTTGCTCTGGTTGCCCTCCATTAAATCCAGCCCTGCTTTGAACAGACCCGACACTACCCGATACTTTCTCCTATTCTCCATCCCATGGTTGCGTGTAATGCAGGCACCACACTTCGTTATGCGCTATTCGTTATGTGTCTGCGCCGTATTCGCCCAAATATTAGTTATGCGCGCAAACAACAAACATGCCATCCACACTTCGAACTGTTATGTCAAATAAGCATCAATTAAGGCAAATATGTGTGTTGTAGAGATGTGTCATTGTCATTTTTATAGTGAACGAAACGAATATACTCTCCACATTTCGCCGCATGCGCGCGAATAACCCGCATAACGAATAGCGCATAGCGAAGTGTGGTGTGTGCTTAAGAGATTGCCTACGAGCGATAAGGCCGCCACTTGTACCTACTTAAGTAGCTAGTTATAAGTCCTAATTGTATTTTTTTTCTGGTGTACAATAGTCATTATTATTATTAAGTAATGTGAGTTATTTCTTCTAGTGTACATAATTGGAAGCCGAATGAATAGCAACATAAGTTATGAAAAGCGGTCTTTAATTGCTATTAGTTGCTGCAAGTTGCTTCAACATTTCTATGGTAGTAATAACTAATTAGCTGTATATCTCGGCACCGACAATAAATATAATGAACCTTGGTTTGTTGCTTTAGAAGTCTAATTATTGTTGATCGGTGCCAAAGAGAAAACAATTCTTTTTTTTAGGGTTCCGTAATTCATGACTCGGAACTCTTATAGATTCGTCATGTTTGTCTTGATTAATTGGTCTTGTCCCAAACTTTGCATGAATATGTTGTAATTACAAGTAAATTGGGGATGATTTTTTTTTTCTTATGTCTACCCCATCGTGTGGGGTATCATTAGATAGGTCTTTTAAAAACATTGTGAGAGTTCTCAAACCATTATTCGTTTGAGGTATCCGATTGCGAGTTTTTCAATTTTAAAGCGCATTTTTTGTGAAAACAGGCCGTCTCCCCACCCTCTAAAAGCCAAACGGTTATCTCAAAAAATCAGAAAAAAATCATGATAGTTGTCCATATATTGAATTTTCAAGGAAAACTATAGCGGTTTTGATAACTTTTTTATTTCAGGAATTATAAATGCCTAAACTGTAAAATACACTCACTCAAATTAAAGATATTAAGTAGATAGTAGATAATAAGTAAACATAACAATTATCTACTGGACACGACTTTAAACCTGTCATTATGGGTGACTACGGAACCTTATTCTATGCGTGGCCTGACACGCACTTGGCCAATTTTTTGTGTCAATGGCACATATGTCGTACAGGCTGAATGTATGGAGGTATATTTTGTGATTTCAAAAGCCCTGTGGTCACAATACGTTAACGATTTGAAAACGAAAACAGAAAACAATATTAAAGAACACGATAGCTTAAAAATGGTATACTCATTTTTTAATCAACCGATCTCAAAGAATTGAAGAAATCCTCCTTTATTGTTGTATTTTTATATTTATTTTCTCAGAACTCCGCCTTTTATCAACCAATTAGGACTTTTTGGAGGCTATCCTTCTCATTAAAATTAATAAAAAAGAAATATTAATAAAAATAACAATACACGTTGTGACTGAAAATTAAACTTCCAAAGTTCCCAAAGTCTGAATACGGTAATTTAATACTTTTTCAAAAGTTATAGACAAATCGCCGAAGTTAGTTATAATTTGAGCGTTTGCCTCCTTGAATTTGTTGAGTTGGAGGGAAAGTAGGTGTGAACGAACAAATTTAATGGCGCGAAACAGCACGACTCTTCTCGTCATTATTATTATAGGTATGTGCACACTCATTAATTAGGTACGGCATATCATCAAATAGATTTTTTTAACTACTACTACTTATTATAAAACAAATTCTTCTGCCGAGTCTGTCTGTGCGCGATAAACTTAAAAACTACTGCACTGATTGTCATGCTCGATTCACGAGTAAGGTTTATTTAGTATATAATTTGTCAAATATAAAAGGTTTTTAAATACCTATATCTACCAGTGCAAAGCTTCGCGGGCCGCTAGTTTATCTATACTAATATTATAAAGCTGCAGAGTTTGTTTGTTTGTTTGAACGCGCTAATCTCTGGAACTACTTTTCCGATTCGAATGATTCTTTCAGTGTTGGGTAGGCCATTTATCGAGGGAGGCTATAGGCTATATTTTTTTTCAAAATTAGGGATCCGTAATAAAATTGCTATTTTGTAACACAAGGTGTAAAATCGAAAACCTATTTTTTCCACGGAAACGAGAAAAACGCGGGTGAAACCGCGGGGCACGGCTAGTGTATTATAAAACTCAAAAGGGTGTTAGCTTTAACGCAATTATCTCAGAAAATACTACCCCGAATTGACAAAATCTTTTAATGTTGGATAGCCCATTTATCGAGAAAAGACTTTATGCACTATACATATGACATATATATGACAATAAGCTAAAACCAATAAAAGCTAAGAAATTTTTCTAAAGAGGGAATGATTGATCTCTTTTGATATGTTTACATAATCATATTGAGCGAATCAGTTAATTTTATAGGAATATCTGAATATTTTTTAATGGAATTTTTTAATTGAATAAATAAATAGTGCCTTATACATATACCTATTGTATAATATATTTTAATGAAACTATGTTTTCTAAATATTCGATAAAAATTAACGATCCGAAGAAGCTGCGGTAAAAAACACACTTATTTAATCATATCTGCAATTGCGTGTAACGACACGTCTCGAACCAACATGGAGAATTACAAAAAAAATAAATAAAAAAAAAAACAAAAGAATTCGTGAGAGTTTTTGCATCACATCACTTCAACAGCTTTCAACAGTATAATACTGGACATAAGCCTTCTTTAGACATGAAACATCAATATGGGCAAAACAATTTTCTAGAAAAGTCTATTCAAGTAAATAAAATTGAAGTGGCTGTATATAATATCAAATGAACAGTTTTTACTAAATTCAAATCAAAGTATTTACGGTAATTAAAAAAAAAAAAAAAGTTGTCTGTATGTTTGTTCTGGTTAATCTCTGGAACGGCTGGACCGATCTTGACGGGGTTTTCACTTGCAGAAAGCTGATGACATAAGAAACAACTAAGGCCACTTGGCTATGAGCACTTCAATAATCATAATATTTTTATAATCTTTTTTCAATTATTATATTTTTTACCATTATTACTTCAAAAGTTCTTTTACATTATTGTTTTATGAAATTATTTTTAACTAGCTTTCGCCCGCGGCTCCGCCCGCGTGTATGTCGGATATCGCGGTAAAAAGTAGCCTATGTCCTTTCCCAAATTCAGTTCTATCTTCATACCAAATTTCATCAAAATCGGTTCAGTGGTTTAGGCGTGAAAGCGTAACAGACAGACAGACAGCGTTACTTTCGCATTTATAATATTATATATAGTAGGGATACATACTTAAGACTATGGATTTAAAGAAAAAGAACGCTTTAGTTATAAATATGAAACTAATAAAACAATGGAGTAATAAATTAAATGCTGACATTGTTATTAAACGATTAATTACGGGTAGTTGACCTTTCTTTCGATTAATTAGGTATATTTCATTTGTATCAATGATGATATGCTGTAAGTAATTATGTATTTTATTGTTAAACGGCAAAACCAAGCATGCAGGTTGAAAGTTTCTTTGTTTTTTTTTTAGTTTCGCTAACCATTAACTTAATTTTTTAGCCAATTTTTGTTTTATTTGTTTTATTCTAATTTCTAACCTTTGTTTTATTCTCTATTGATCAAAAAAAAAAAGTTTTAACCAAGTGTCAATGTTTAAATTTAGAACCTTATAAATTAGACTGCAATTTCTAATTTTAAAACATTGGCGTTCCATGGTTTACTTTGTATAGGACAAATAAATATGAATTTTGTTTGGACAGAGATATATTATAATAATCTCGAATAGAACACAAGCTTTTTCCCGAAAATCAATACAATTGGAAGCGAAGTAGCAGAAAAAGGATAATAGTTATATTTTTACAAGTTACATTTTCAGCAAATTACATCTAATTTTTAACCGACTTTAAAAAAAAAGGAGGAGGTTCTCATTTCGTCGGAATCTTTTTTTTTATGTATGTTCAGCGATAATTTCGTCGTTTATGAACCGATTTCAAAAATTATTTTTTGCATTGGAATGGATGTAGCTTACAGGTGGTCCCATCGTCACCATATCGGGATCTGATGATGGGATCCCAAGGAAATCGAGAAAACTCCTCAAATATCATAGGCACAATTGTCGCGATTTGGGTACACGGAATAGTTTTTCATTGAAAACGGTTCCTGTTTGTTAAAATTATAATGAATCATAATATTTCGAGTTATTTGAACCGCGGTTTTCTATTTTCAACCAGTTTATTGTCGTTCCGATAGATAATTGTGGTTTTGTTTAGTGGTTTATTACGAATAGGATGTTGTTAGGAGATGTTAGGAGCAGTTACGGAGGGCCTTTTTTGAAAATATTTTTTTGCATGTATAGTGTGCATAAATTTATAGGTTGTTCTTAGTTAGGTTCGATACTATAACAGCATGTTGTTATTGAAGGGGAGGGATGGTTTTTTTTTATTATTATTTGATGCCTACCGATGTGACTCCACTCTGCCTGATGGAAAGCATGAATAGAATCCAAGAGTGGGAGCCACCAGACTGCCTGGGATGCAGGAAGTATCGCGATGCCGACCCAAAATATGGCCGCTTTGTGAGATGTGAGAAAAGGGTAAATGGTGTTTAGTACCGATTTTATTGAATCTGTAAACTAACAACTTAGTTTTATCAAAAAAAAAAAAACTAAAAAGATATAATCTATATAGACAAATATTTTAAATGTATTTCTCAATATTTTTTTTCGAGATCTCTTGCTTATCGATTTTAATTCCAATTAAAATCGTTTCGATCTTTATTTTCCTATAAATCTTATACTATATATAAAAATGAGTTGAATTCGTGTGGATGAGACACGTTCATGATAGACGTGATAGAAGTCACATCTTAATAATGACAGCGTTCTTGCTGTCGTATTTCATTGGAAAGTGTGGGACTGGAAGCCCAATCTTCTGCATCATACTCCCGGCTTCCAGAGGCCGGGAGAACGATGCAGAAACATCCAACTAGGCCGCCATGGTATGGGTCACCATGCTGCATTGCTTGCAATGCGGATGGTGACCCCTACATCTGGATTTTACTCATGCTTTCCATCAGGCAGAGTAGAATCACTTTGGTAGGCTTAAACATAAAAAAAGAGGTCTCGGGTTCGATTAACGGGTCGGCCCAAATGTTTGTGTGATCCGCAAATATTGGTTTCGGAGTTAGAGTTTTTTTTATATAAAATGTATGTATTTTTACAAAAAAAGTATGTTTATGTATTTATATCTGTGGTCTAGACCCATAATAAAAGCTCTGCTTACTAATCGGTAGAGGGCACCCTACCAATTAGGTAACCTTCCTCTGGAAATCCGACCGATCGGTATTGGAATTGTGAGATGTAGTGTGTAGTAGTCTTGAATTCGATACTACGTAACTACTACTACTTTCTTGGTAACTTGAAATTGGAATTCGATATTTTTTTTTAATAAATATTTTGGTCATCTTACACACATTGTCATCTAGTCCCAAACTAAGCAGAGCTTGTGTTATGGGTACTAAACAACTGATATAAATACATAAACATACTTTTTTTGTAAACACATACTTATTACACATAGAAAACACCTAGACTCCGAAACAAATATTTGTGGATCACACAAATATTTTCCGACCTGGGAATCCAACCCGAGACCTCTTGATCAGCAGCCGCATACGCTAACCACTAGACCAACAAGGCAGTCAAATTTCGATTCGTATTAGATTGAATTCAAGAGATCAATTCGTAGATCAAAACCTAATACAATTAAAGTAAAATAAATATATTTAAAAAAAATGTTTTAAGTAATTTACATAAAAATATGCGAAGAATTTTCTTTCTAGAAAATTTCTAAGAAATCGCTCTTAATGAAAATTGAATTGTTTTAAAAGACAAATTTGCTAGCAGAAATGTAATCCTTACTAATATTATAAATTAGAAAGTAAATCTGTTTGTATAATAATAATAAATATTTAATAAATATTTCGGACATCTTACAAACAACATCATCTAGTCCCAAACTAAGCAGAGCTTGTATTATGGCTACTAAACAACTGATATAAATACATAAACATACTTTTTTTGGTAAATACATACATATTATACATAGAAAACACCCAGACTCCGAGACAAATATTTGTGGATCACATAAATATTTGGTCCAACTCGGGAATCATACTCGTGACCTCGTGATCAGCAGCCGCATACGCAAACCTCTAGACCAACAAGGCAGTCAAATTTCGATTCGTATTAGATTGAAATTGAGATTGAATTCAAGAGTAAGGTCGTAGATCAAAACCTAATACAATTAAAGTAAAATAAATATATTTTTAAAAAGTGTTATAAGTAATTTGCATAAAAATATGGGAAATATTTAATTTCTAGAAAATTTCTAAGAAATCACCCTTAATGAAAATTGAATTGTTTTTAATGGCAAATTTGTTAGCAGAAATGTAATCCTTACTAACATTATAAATGCGAAAGTAACTCTGTTTGTCTATCTGTTACCAATATCTATATATATCTATAATCAATAGAAATTTGGTACCCAGTCTAGACTCTGAGAAAGACATAGGCTTTACTTTTTACAACAAAAACGGTACACGCGGCCGGAGCCGTGGGCGAAAGTTAGTTAAAAATAGTATCAGATAAGCCTGTGGGTGGTATTTTCCCACCGTCCTTCAATTTTAATCCACCCTTAGTCTCAAGTGAATTTGGTTAGGCAATACTTTATTTATTTACTAGTTTTTACATTTAAAAGTAATTTCAAAAGTATACTATGCAGTATTTATAGGCCTGTGCATTTGCAAAAGATCAATTTTAGAAGCTCAGGGGGTGCTGGAGGTTCAGAGTTCTGCACTGGCATCAATAATTTTCACCTTTTTTTCCAGCCCCTGTCTTCAGGATGTTTATAATTACCAAGCCACGACTGGACCTGATGGTAGACTCGGAAAGTATGAAAGCGAGCTGTGTCTTGTTTTGGAGGAAGTAAAGATAAGTTAAATGTACTTTTTGTCACTGCCTTGGCGAATTGTTTGTATCTTAGCCTACTCAAAAATAATTTTCTTTGTTTGTTTCTAGGCACACAATTAAATCTGAAAAATTGAAGCGTAATACAACTTTATAGTCAGAAACTATTTGAATAAATATTTCAAATAATTGTCCGATTTGTTAATAATATTGTTATCTAAAGACTGCTATCAGGAGTAGTGGATGAGATTCCCACGTGAAGTTAAAAAATCTGATCATAATCTTTTTTTCTGAATCTAAGTGCTCGTCTATATTATCGGCAGATTAATAAGCACAGTACAGAATTTACGAACAGACTGCAGGGTATAAAAAAACATAGCTGAAAACCAAACCAATTTAGCCAAATAATTTTAACAAAAAGAAACCGACTTCAAAGAAAAACTATCCCAAATACCCAAATCGCGACAATTGTGCCTATAATATATGAGGAGTTCCCTCGATTTCCTTGGGATCCCATCATCAGATCCCGATATAGTGACGATGGGACCACCTGTAAGTTACGCCCATTGCAATGCAAAAATAATTTTTAAAATCGGTTCATAAACGACGGAATTATCGCTGAACATACATAAAAGAAAGGTTACGAAGAATTGAGAACCTCCTCCTATTTTATGAAGTCGGTTAAAAAAGCAAATGTTATTTAATCAAAAAAAGCAAAAATTATATACCTAGTGAGGAATATCTAACATACACAACTCTTTAAAGATGTTGAGTATGAGTGATGAGGCGTCTGTAGATTGCTTTATTTGGACTTTGAATTTTAAAGAATTTAACAATATAATAAGAAATGCTCTGATTATTTTTTTAATATTGCAATGCTTGAAAAAAGCACTAAGTTTTAGGTACTTATGTCATGATTGTAAGAACAAATTGTACACTTAGTAAGCAATTTTTTTTTTTTTTTAACCTGATACAAAAACAGAAACCGCATCATTCTGATTAGGAGCTACAGAGTCAAAGAAAAAACCAGAAATATAAAACTAAGAACATTTCCACCTTAAAAACAATTCTTTGTTTTAATTTAGACAATAATACATTAATATAATATTTTAATTTGTGTAAGTGCGCAATAAATGATACATTCAATAACAAAGTATTAGTTACCAATGATTCTGATTGTGTTCCTTTAAAAGCAATCTAATTTATTATTCCGCGCAGTTCACTGGATTCGACCTCTAAGAAACTGAAAAGACAATTTGTTCGACCTCTAAGAATCTTATAAGACAGCACTGTATTATAAATAATCACATCTTGATGAGACTAACAAAAAGACGAAACCCAAATATAAGCATGTTACATTTCATATCATGCAAATTACAAATAGTTTGGAGAAATAAAAACTTAAAAACACAATATGGTTAGGTATCTAAACAATTTAGGTTAGCAGTTGCTTCTGAAATTCTTTGAGCAGAAGGAAAGATGAAGTCTCTGACTCAGATATTTAACAACTGGTCTTTTGAGCAAGACTCTGAGTCACAAAATGACTGGAACGCCGACCCGTTTGGAATTGTCATTGTCTCTACCCGGTTCTATAAAGATGCCTATTGCCTACTGAACCAATTTTGTTCTCGAAGCTTATAAATTTTCTATACTCAAACAGCTTTGTTTCCTACAAATATATTTGAACTATGGCAAAATCTCTTGGTTATTATTTAATTTATCATACAAAGTACCTACCTACTTTATTTTAACTTTGAAGCGATTGATTGCGTTTTATCTTGTGCAAGACATTGACCATTTTCTAGAATTGTTTCGCGTGATACATTGCGAAGGCAATATATTATGTACGTGTTATGTACTAAAGTAATGCAATAGCGTTTCACTTTAATTTGAAATCTAACACGATGACTTTGTGTTCACTTCAATAATTAGACGCATTCCTGTGACTCATCCACCCCAGACTCGTATATTTATTGGCTGTTTGCTTTATTATATCTCAACAAACATATATTTGCTTGGATTTGCACGTAATTGGATCTCTAATTAGCGAAACATACAGTCGCATTTCGTACCGTTGCAAATTTCATGAGGCCATCACCGCTGAGCCGGCTCGCACTCGAAATTAAGGCAATAAACGATTTGAAATCACCTTGGTAAAGTCACCGGTGGAAAATATTAACGCGACGTCTGACGTCACACACATTTCAGCTAGCTAACATTAATTGTGATTGTAATACGAAACAAGCGAGACCCACTATTATCTACCTATGACGCCTTGTTAGTGCGTCTGACGACATCGGCGATATCGACCTCTACTGACTTAGCGTTTATATACAGTTTTGAGTCTGACTGTCTTATATCGGTCGAGGACATTTTATGGCCGTTCTTCTGTAAACACTCCCAATACGTCTCACAGGGTCGCCGGGCCAGACATGAAAACGGCTCTGGCGAGCGACTGTCGAAAAACATGCGAAAACCAGTTTGAGCTGCTTTTGTTCATATCTTTGGGAGTTCGATGACCAATGCAAATGTACGTGTGCGATTTTAGGTGCGAGGGTGGCGCGGGTGTCGCGAAACGCGCGGGGTGGGGCGGCCGCGGGGGCGGAGCGTGCAGCCTGCAGCGGTCGACAACCGGCGCCGTGATTAACGCGTGACTCACCGCCACTCTCCACTCTTTGTCTCCGGCTACTCACCTGCACCACGTGCTGCCACTCTCCACGTGCAACACCGGGCACTGCTCGAATCCTGCTTGAAGACTACCGCCGACACGGTAAGTGTACTACAACAAGCGCCTGGAACCATTATCACCAGAGCACCTGATGAAGTACAATGGACGTGCGGCGGTACGAGGCTGATGCTGCTGCTGCTGCAGTCGATGATATAGAGGCGAGTCGACGCGCGCTACTTCAGGTACCTGACTATAGAGAACAGTCCCGGCGCCAGAGTAGCGCGCGCCGCCGTCGCCCACTCCTATTTATAGCGCGAGTGGTTGTGCGAGCGCGGAGAGCGTGCGGCTCGGTGGCCGGTCGGGTGTCGACTGCAGCTCCGAGTCGGCGGCGCGTCCCCCGCGCGTCGCCAGACGTCAGCTGACCGCGGCTGCACCGGCCCTGACATTGGCGAGCGCGCCGGCGCGGGGGGTGAGGTCGCTGACCCCGCCCGCGGAAGCCTCCTCGCGAATCTGACTCGGCGTCCCTCCTCCGCCCCGCGGCCGCACACCTCTCACATTCACCAACTTTGGGTCTTGAATGATTTTCGACTTGCCGAGAAACCATCAGGCTTTTTACAAGATCCATTGTTTTATGAACACGCTGAGGGGTTGAAGCTAAAATACTAGAAATGTGTACTATCCTCTCAGCTGCAATCAGCTGATTCACAGTCGCTCAAAGCAGATAGAGTATATCAGATTTCTTGCTTGAGTGAGTCACATAGTTCTAATGATCAAATGTTATATCCCGAGGCTCGCTTGGTCCTTCGAACACTTTCACCTGTGACAGATATTGAGAATACATTGAGTATTATTTTGTTATTAATTTAGTTGATATACAAGTAATTATTTATTTTTGAGACAAACTCACATTAAGATTCCCATACACTACTATTCCAATATTATTGTCGAATACAAAACACAAAATAAATTATAATTTAACATTTATTTGAAACTCACAATAATCTACAGAGTAGCAGAGTCCAACGTACTAATGTGATGGATCACATCACATCACATTAACACAAATTCAGAATAACATATCTGATTATACTAATTCATCCATCACCTCTTTTCCAAGGAGAGGCTTATGACCAGCAGTGGACTACCAAAAACTGTCAGGCCTTTCTTTCTTAGGAAAGGAATTTGTAGCCTGAAATGAAGTGTTCTCATTACTACGCTGGCCGATCAAGTTTTCCTTCACTTACGACCCCCTTTGGATGGTGGTGATGACTTTCTGTATTCTTAATCCGTTACTACACGGATAGACTCACGAATACTTCTGTGGCGACTACCACATATCGCACGAGCCCAAACATACAACAGCGCCATCTACTTAAGAAACACTGAACCACGGAGTAACTAATCCTGAATCTCGATATAAAGATTCTCATCAACATCAACCGTTTGTGCAGAAGTATAATATATAGAATATTCCCGTTGAGTTGGAGGGACACGTCACCTATTCCTCTACACTTCTAAGTGGGCTGTCTGTTTACTCCTGTTCTTCAGAGCCTGGTCAATCAACTTGTTTACATCGTAAGTTTATGGCCAACACTCTCCATATATTTGATACAATGTAACGCAACATTGTACGAGTAGTTTGCTTTAAACAACAATGTTAATAGCCAATATACCTATACCTATTAAAGGTTAAACATTGAAACGACACTCAACTTTGGTATTTATATTGAGTTTATTTGCATATCTTTTTTTAATATAACACAAAGTCACTTTATGCGCCTGTTTGTATATCTGCTTGCTTTCTCTAAAACATGCAGCTATTTCTTTTTATTTGCATGCCCTTTGGTTAGAAACTCGGCTTCTCGTATCCAGCTTCTGCCAGTAAATGACAAACAATGACAATGACAGACGTCCACAATCCAGGTGGAGTCATGATTTGTGCAAGATGGCTGTCAGAAGTTGAATACGATACGATACTAAGCCCGTTCTTAACGTCGGAAAGTAGAAGGTATCGTAACCTTTTTAATTTTATCGCGAATAAGTCCCGTATACAATAAAAAACATGATTGTGCTTCGTATCCACGCGAGAGACCGGAGGTCCAATAGGTTATGCAGAAGCACATTGAAAGGCCGCCATGTGTGGCATTGTCTGTGACTATTTTATTTTGAGATAACTTTTTTTTTCATTTACTGAGATTTTTCAATGCATGATGTAGCCGGTTTATTTGGATAACATTTTAACAAAGTCACCATTACTTACTACGATAATAAGTCTGCAGACACTCAGACATACGTAAGAAAGTGAGTCTAAATATTCGTCACTGCACCGAAAAAATCGTCAGATATTTTGATATCGTAGTATGTGTCATGCCTATTACTGAAAATAGTTAAATAATCATCTAAACGTATAAAATTACTTACTCTGACTGACTTATTCATCAACGTAAAACCTAAGCCGCTGGTACTTTCTAGCCGGTTCTTCTCCATAAAAATAATATTTTTTCATTCTCATAATCGGTCTACTGCAGTTCACTACTGGACATAGGCCTCTCCAATTGGACGTCATTTAGTTCCTCGACTTCTCGCATTAAATTGAAACATAACGGTCGGTACCTTGATGGGCGACCATCAGTGCTATATTATAAGATAACAATTGTAAAGCTTAGTTGGAGGCCTTCGAGCCTTCAACCTACTTTTACCAATATATTAATTCAATACTTATGTCGACTTCCACATACAGGGCAAGCGAAAAACATACAACAGCGCCATTTACCGAAGAAACACTGAAACACGGAGGAACTGATCCTAAATCCCGACATAGAAATTCTCGCGCCGATTAACTTATACATAACTGCCCAACTTCAACCATTGGGCCGTGGTCCACCAGGCATGATCACCAGGTTTGGTCGGAGGATCCTCAATTTGTGACGGTGAAACATGATACTATTTATTATTTATCGAAATTGAATAATATAGCCAACGAGTTTTTTTTTTCGGACAGATTTATTTGATATCTGGTAAAGGGGTGGGTCCCACTGGTCAGATTGATGGTCAGACCAGTATAGCCAATGGGATTTTTATCCCGTTTGTCAGATTTATTTGACATCTGAAAAAGATTTAGAAAAAGTACAATCAAAGTGTAAACAGTTTTGTATTTTATAGTCTTAAAATATTAATTAGGGCATAATCTTCAAATGTTACCTTAGGCATTCTAAAAAATGACCAAACAGTTTTAAACTAAATAACATCACTTATGAATTCTTTATGTATTCGTTACTCTTTTTTTTCTAACGCTACAAATATCTGACATCATAGAAGTTTCCTATTTGTTTAGAACATTGTGAACAAATTCATGTATAATAAGTACATTGGCACTAATAAAAATTCTGACTCATTGTATCCATAATCTCTTTTATCTTCTCATCACATTTATGATGACGTCCTGTTTCCTATCACGTGAATGTATTATTTACCTAATTATATACAACCTATGGCTCAGAATTTCACCTATGTTTAAGGTCGAAAATGATCGCAGTGTGATAATTATGTCTATTGTTTATGACAATAATTAAAAATAGCGCCATCTGGCGGACACAATGTCCAACAACTGATTACCTACTAGATTCTGCATCGCGCAATTGAAATTCCCTATTTTTTATTATAGTAAGTTTAGTATACATATATATCTAGTTTAGTAGTACATATATATAGTTTAGTATAGTAATATAGTAAGTTCCCTTTGCAGTGGGGTTGTCCTGTGTAGTTAGTTAGATTCAGTCGCTTCTTATGCACCAATAGGACGAATAGGTATGATGACTCTCTGTATTTTTAAAGTATGTATGGTAAGGTATGGTGACTCTCTGTATTTTTTAATTTATCACTGTGGCTGTGTCAGTGCAGAAAAATACACAAAAGCACCTTCTATCGAAGATACACCGACCTATAGACTAACGCACTATACAGAGTGGCTACTAAACTTTAAATCTTTAAAGAGATTCTCACGCCGATTAGCAAAAATGTAAATGTATCCAGCCAGGCATTATCACATCGGATGGTCGGAGGATACTCCTCTTGTATTGGAGGGACTCTTGTGTTGATTTGTTGAAACAAACAAACAGATAAAATATTGATAAATTTAAAAAGTGTGATGGCTGTGTTGTAAAGTATGAATTCGGAAATATTTTACAAGGTCATTTTAGTGTGTAATGGTTGTAAATCCCCGTCATAAGGTTAAATTTATTTACTAAAGATTTACACACGTAATATGTACCTATGTATAAACGTTAGTAAAGTCGAAATCATTGTTTTGTTTAAGGTTGATGTGTATACGACGAGTCTGAGTTTGTTTGGTGATGAATACATCTCATTTTCAATTTTTAACTTTGCTGGATTCAAATTTAACAAATTGTGTTTGTTATTTTCTGCGTGAAATTGTTATTTCTTATTGTTCAAGTGCTAAGAATCTCCTTAGCAACCTCTCAATGTTTTTTAAAGACCTATCTAATGGAGACAGAAAACCCTACACTATGGGGTAGACAGGCGCGGTCCGAAGGGGGGGGGGTCACAGGGGACATGACCCCCCCCAAAATCTAAGGTCAAATTGAATGAACTTGTTCGGATTAGGCATTTTTATGGCGAAATCTGAATATACAGAGAAAGATCTTATTGTCAAGAAAGTATCTGAATTCTATTCCCATTTTTTAAATGTTCCTGCTGCCACTGTCGTTACAGAGTATCAGCTATGTATTACATTGGTTGAGAGCTGAAATGTTAGAAGAGCGATTAACAGGTTTAGCTCTTCTAAACATTCACTCGGAAATAGTACGAGACGTCTCAAATATTATCACCCGATTCGCAAATACAAAAATACGACTTCCATTTGTTTTATAATAAGTAATTTATAAAATAAAATTGTGTCTTGTGCAATAATGTATAATTTATTCCAAATATCTATTTTTATTAGTGTAGTGATCCGTGTGATGACGATTTCAGAATACAAAGTTTCACCACCCCTATTCATTCCATGGGTGTCGTAAGAGGCGACTAAAGGAACAAAATAAGCAGCAACATAATAAGAGAAGGAAAACTTGAAACAAACCCTTTACCAACCCGTCTGGTATAGTAGGCCAAAACCTCCTTTCAAAGGAGAGGCCTATGTCCAGCAGTGGACTGTTGAAGGCTGTTGAGGATGATTAGTGTAGTGAGTGACCTCCTCCAAAATTTCAGGCTGCGACCGCGCCTGGGGGTAGACGCGAGAAAAAAGTAAATCGGCCACTTTATGTTCAGGGAAGGTGCTCCAAAACAATTTTTCAAGCACCAACCGTATGGAAGGTAAGTCAAGGACAAACGGACGGACTGACGGACTTGACGAAACTATGAGGGTTCCACGATGTGAATTAAGGAACATTAATTAAACAATCTTTGAAGTGCTTTGTAGTTAAAATTAAGACTTGGTTTAAAAAAAATAGCTTTGAGTTTACCATATGCGTATACAAGCGTATAATATGTATTGTCATATATATGGAGATTTATTATAGAACTAAACAATATCAGAACAGAAGTACGGATATAAATAATATTGGTATCGTGTCAAGAGAACTCAACCGGGGCAAATGTTTTTAAATTAAGAAACGTATACAAACCAACTTATCGTTTTTTGTTTCACAGCGGGACTTATTATAAAAATAAAATTATTAAAAATATTTTCGACACCTTACACACAACGCCATTTAGTCCCAAACTATGCAGAACTTGTATTATGGGTACTAAACAACTGATATAAATACATAAACACATTTTTTTTGTAAATAAATACATAGGTACATATTATACTTAAAAAACATCCAAACTCCGAACAAATATTTGCGGATCACACAAACAATTGGTCCGTCTCAGGAAAAGAAGCCTGTTCTGTGGTTGTGGTCTCCTCAATCACAGCTCACTGCGCCACCGAAGCAGTCAAAGACAACAAAAATTCAGTTAAAGAAACGAAAAAGCAATAGGTATAAGTAATTTTAGCAGTTAGCAACAAAGGATCTTTGTAGAACCCTCCGTAAGTCACCTTTGGAGGTCGCGGGGTGAATATTACAGTTCACATTGAGGAGACAACAAGGGCAATCCGATGACCTGCGCGTATTTTTTCAACCCTCAGCCGGGTGCGCAGACCTTTATAGGGCTTTCACTTTATTGTTATAAAGTATTTCTTTTCTAAATAAATAAAATTCGGATTTATTGGATTGTTAAGGAGTCACATATGAACTCGCTAGAACGGAATGATATCACGGCCTTAAGTTTAGTTTTTAATAATTCTCTTATTTCTTATTTTTTTCTTTATTATGAATATAAATCAATCAAGAGGTCTCGGGTTCAAATCCCGGATTGGGCCAAAAATGCGGTTGCGGTCTTACAGGAAACTCTTAATAGCATCCCGGAATTCAGTTCTCCCTTAGGGTTGCAGCGGTCCGATGCCAGTCGCTCCGTGGAAAAACTGATGTTCAGATGAAACCGTTTGGGTTGAACTACCGACACCAAATAATATTGGGAATAAGGCTAGGAAGAAGAATTTATAAATGGCTTCATTTAACTTTTATTGTTTAACAGTAACAAAAAACCAGTCATATTTGCAATACAAGATTTTGCATTTAAAATTTGGAAGGTAACGTTTGGAGATAGCCTCCGTTTCATAAATAATATTTTGGTATCTTTAGTATAACAAGGTGTGTTGAATTCATTCAACAGAAAACATGATTTTTAATTATTAACAATGGTATTTCAGTCAGGTGTAATACTCATACGTGCAAACATGTTTTTGCTCTTTGAATAACTGTAAAGACAGTACGTATGACATGAACCATCTCCTAAGGGGAGACCCGACCCCAGCAGTGGGATGTTATGGGCTATATTGATGACTAGCTGACGCACGCAGCCCTGTCTTGCGTCTTTTATTATTAGTAGCGTGATGTTATGCCACGGAAGCAAATTTGTTTCCCATATAAAGGTTATAGTGAGCAAACCCAGAAAAATTGAGATGTGTTGTCGTGGATATTTTTGGAACTTTTCATCATCGTCATCATCAACAACTTTAAACTGTACACTGCTGGACATAGGCCTCTCCTTTGAAAGGAGGTTATAGCCTGCTATACCACGCTGGCCAGACGGGTTGGTAAAGGGTTTGTTTCAAGTTTTCCTTCTCTTGGCAGTGATGTTAGCTGCTTATTTTGTTCCTTTAGGCGCCTCTTACGACACCCATGGAATGAATAGGGGTGGTGACACTTTGTATTTTTTTTTTTTTTTTAAAAGACAACTCCCGCATTAGTAATATAAATTCCTGTGTCGCAGGGGGCTTTACAAACATACATGAAACGGACACAAATAACACCCCCTTCTTCTTATTCTCTCTCTCTAAGTATTCTTAATCCGTCACCACACGGAAGAACTTTTAAAGGGAAACAATTCTGTCATACATGATTTTTACGAAACTTTAACCGTTTACGCCCAGCGGAAACTCTCAAGAGGAAATAAGCCTACACTAAACTTTCTTCATTGGTGCTCCGCTCCTATTGGTTTTAGCGTGTTGATAGATAGCCTATAGCCTACCTCGATAAATAGACTATCTAATACAGAAAGATTTTTTGAAATTGGACCAGTAGCTCATGAGATTAGCGTGTCAACCAACCAAACAAACCAACTCTTCCGCTTTTATATTAGTATAGATATAGATAATTGATGAGCTGTAAAGAAAGTCAGTCCTATACTAATTCGACCATATTGTACTGTAACGTATTGTAAAACTATCACACTCCAGATGTTTCTGCCATTCTGAATCTAAAAGATCTTACTAAGCCGCCAGAGCTGCCACCGTACTTTATTGTCTGCATTCGCAGCAAGTCTGTTAGCCCCCACTCTTAGATTCTTCTCGTGCTTTGCATCAGGCAGGGCAGAGTCAGTTTGGCAGGCCATATATATACAAAAAAGAAGTTCCGTTTATGAGTTGATAAGGCTGGCTAGATTTAATGAACTTATCATTTTCCTACCCTTTAGTGTTCCCAAGATTCCTCAGGGTTGGCTCCAAGGTATGAAGAACGACTTACTGAAATCGCAGAGGCAGTAGACTGTTCTCAATCCCATCTTTCCGATAGATTTAAAGTACATTCCGAAGCACCTGCATCACTCGAAAGAAAATGCTTGCTATTGTCGGTCTTGCTCGCTTGACGCTGATCGGCTAGAGGGTCTACACATTATACTACATTACACACATTACATGAATAGCCAAAAAAAGTTGTGAAAATCGTACACTCATAACATCATTATCTATTGAAACTTCACAGCATTATCTAAACCTATAGCGAAATACAAACACACGTCAGGTAATAACACAAAATGAATGTTAAGCGGCGCAAATAACATCTACTAATGTTTTGTGTGATAACATGTTTGTGGTGATATCACCATCATGCGGGTGGGGGCCGATGGAGTTTCAGAAGTTGCATTCCTGAGAATTCAATATCTCGTGGATGGAATAAGAACGGACTATGGGCGACAAAAGACAACAATACATATTTTTTGTTTTTATATTTTAGCCTACTACTAAAGTGACTTTGACCTACACCATGGCGGCCAGGTCAGATCATCATTCTCCCGGCCTCCGGAGGCCGTGAGAATGATGCAGAATGATAAGGCCTGGTAGGTAGGTCTTACAATCATCAACGAAATACAACAGCAAGAATGCTGTCATTATTAGGATGGTCTTCTGTGTGAGGGTAGTACTGCCCCGGTCGAGCCGGCCCATTCATGCTGATATCAGCGTAGCTTTACTACCTATAAAGTATTGCCAAATCCATAAAGTAATGCCAACTAATCCCACTTTCTCCCTTCCTCTACAGGACAACATGTACTGCTCTACGTATTCACCACTATAGTGTCAAAGAAATACACACCAGAACTAAGCGGTTTGGTTCTTACTTATTGTGCCGAGCATTTAAAACTGGAACTCATTGACAGCTCATGTGTTGTCTTCCTTCCATGATCCCGGGTCCTTCAGGACATCATAGGGTGGGTGACCATACAGACTGCATTCGTAGTGAGTGTGGTGACCTTCACTTTCGAATTCTACTCATGATTTGCATCAGGTAGAGATACACCTCGTTTGTTGAATGAGAAAAGCAGAGAGTTATCAAACACTTGATGACAAGAATGCAACTTTGGCTAAAACCAGATTTGGATTCTAAGCAAAGTGTTTTCGGTTTAGATTCTCTATCTCTGTTAATTAACTTGAGATTTTCCCTTCCTCCGTTACCCCGAGAATTTATTAGCAGATTTTCTTCTTGTAACACATAATGTGATGATAAAATGTGATTCAATGATATGATAAAAGATATCAAGCGTGTAATCATGAGTCATAAAGTATGTAATTTGAGTAGGAAATAAGATTAAGTCGCATTCAGCATTCAGCATTTCTTACGACGGTAGAAGCTGTACAAAAAAATCTCCTCCATCGAACGGCCCTGTTACATTGACTATACTTAGTTACATTCACCCACAGTATGGGTTATCTTCCTCTCGTGAGAGGAGACCTGATCCCTGCAGTGGGACATTATGGGTTATTAATTGATTGATGGCTGACAACCTAGTGAATCTGAACTCTGAGGGATCGTATCAGCAATGAGGTGATCCGTCGGAGAACTAAGGTCATCTACATAGTCCACCGGATTAGCAAGCTGAAGTGGCAGTGGGCTGGCCATATTAGCCGCAGAACTGATGACCGTTGGAGTATTAGTTCTGGAGTGGAGACCGCGTCTCGGTAAACGTAGTGTAGGACGCCCACAGGCGAGGTGGAGTGACGACCTGCGTAAGATGGCAGGAGCTGGATGCGAGAAGCCCAAAATCGATCAGAGTGGTGTGCAATGGGAGAGGCCTATGTCCAGCAGTGGACTGCGATAGGCTGATGATGATGATGATGATGAACCTAGTGAAAGATAGCACATACAATAAGCTTCTAGATTTGTAAGATACTTTAATCTACCAAAATCAAAATTTTAATTTACAATATTATTTGGGGTCGGCTATTAGTTAAACCGGTTTCAGCTGAATATCAGTCTTTACGGAGCGACTGGAATCGGACTTTTGCAAACATGTGGGACGAACTGAACTCGAAGTTTCAACTATCTTGGGCACTGACTTCTCAATAGCGATTGCTATAGGAGTTCATAACAACCGGGACCGACGGCTTGACGTGTTCTCCGAGTATGATACGAGAAAAACCTAACAGACGACTCGGGAATAGAACCCGAGACCTCTTGAACAGCAGTCTCAGAAGCTTACCACTAAACATTCTTTCAAAAATTAATATTTAGTATTAGTATCAAACTGAAAAGTTAAACTATTAAATATTTTAACAAAACTTTTATCATTTAGACACGGCGACATAAAATGGCAACCCTAAGTTAATTTGATGTTTATTTTATTGTAGTTGAATAATAAACACAGTTCTGTTGTCTGTCGTGAATTATTGGCGCTTATTTGGCAAGATAACAATTTTGTTAAAGGGTTCTCAATGACCTTTAGAATTAATTAAATACAGACCGTCTATTAATACTGCAGACTAATATAATGAATTTGAAAGTAACGTTGTCTGTCTGTTACGCTGTTATGGTGAAACCGCTGTACCGATTTTAATGAATTTTTTTGTGGAGGAATGTCATGGGATACATTTTTATTTCAATAACTAGCATATGAGCTAGTAAGACTACATCTTATCTATAGAAATAAATCAAATTGTAGTGTCTGTTTGTAATATTAAAATAACCACTTTTTACTAAATGCATACGTATGTATACACTGAGCATATGCCAATTTTTTTTTAAATGTTTGTCCGTGATTTATATTAGCTTCACCTGTATGTTTGTTTATTTGTAACCGACCCCTTTGGGTGCGATTTTGACCCTTTTTAAACGGCCAGATTTCGTTAAAACTATGTAGATTTATCGAGATAGATTATCGTAATTTAAAAAAAAAGTAAAAAAAACGTTTAAGTAAACAAATTATTCTATTTTAGTCTAGAAAAAAATGGTTTTAAAAAACTAAACAAACACGCTTTTAGACTAAAAAGTAGAAAATAATTTTAATGTAACAAAGCGTGGGGTGCTTTCTGAAAATATTTAACATACTATTAAAATTTGAAAAAACAGTAGTAAGGCGAATCACACACTGCATCGCGCTCCGTCGCTTAGCGCGGAGTGGCAGATTTTAATATTGTATGCAAGTACATCGATTAGTACAGAAAACACGCCAGGTCCAACACACCAAAAACGCGCTACGACGCGTGAGTGCGTGCCGCTAGCAGATTCGGGATTGGCTGATCCGCGCCTACGTGCGTGTTCGCGTCGCCAGTGTGTGAATCGCCTAAACTATCATGAAAATTGTTTCTAACTAGAAAGTGTATATAACAACTAAGTTTTTTTACATTTATTTCTAAAGTTTTTCATAGATTCAGCACGTAATAGCTAATTGAAAACGTGCGAAACTGTTTACAATATTATCAAATATGTTTTTGATAATTCTCAGTGATAACCAACTCCTTGTATGATAATATTTGTATTTAAAATGTGTGTGTTGGTGATCTTGTAACGGTGATTACTTGTACTACGAATTTCTTATCGTTTATGGCATAAATATTTGTGTTTATAGTATGACTAGGTGATCCCGCGTGTTACTCACAGTTAATATTTTAAACAGTGAGCGAGCGAAATACTTGACTTAGTTACTCCTTGTTGTGTTGGCTATCTACGACCCACGCCTATTAAGTTTTGTCATTTGAAGACACAACTAGAACCTTATAGTACTTTTTATTGTTTTTCAAAGTATTCACCACGTAGCTTAATACACTATTCCATTCGCTCAAATGAGTTATTATAACATTTATTCCACTCTAAAGTGGGGGTGTTCAAAATGGCTGACTTAAAAGCGTCGACTGCTTCTTCACCGGACTGGAACCTTTGACCACAACGAAGACTTTTCTTAATTTTAGGAAATACAAAGAAGTCGTTAGGGCTTAGGTCAGGACTGTATGGAGGATGCCCGCATCGTCCGGCACCTCAGCGAGGTGGGACCCGACCTGTCGGACGCCCAATTCGGTTTCCGAGACTAGCAAAATCATGTGTCAATCTAAAAAGAAGTATGTCGTGTATTTACAAAAAAATATATATTGATGTATTTATATAAATACATAAACATTTATTTTAGTGTGATCCACAAATATTTGTTTCGGAGTCTGGGTGGTTTTCTATGTATAATATGTATGTATTTACAAATAAAACTATGTTTATGTATTTATATCAGTGTTCTAGTACCCATAATATAAGTTCAGCTTAGGTTAGGACTAGATGGCTTTGTATGTAAAATGTCCGAAATATTTATTTGAAAAGAGTTCAAACAAGAAAGCGTTACAATAGCCAACATTAATTCAAAATACGCTGTCAAGGTCATCAAACAGCAATGCCTACATATATATCTATAACACTTAACGCGTGTGTATATAAATAAAAAGTGGTTCACAATAACCAACCTTGGCGCGTGGAGTTCGTTGTCCCTTCTAGGTAATTAAAGTGATAATGTTGAACGTTAATAGCTAATGAGTGTTGATAATATGATTTACGGATGACACGGAGGAGAAATAATAAGTTCTAGTTGTATTATATGTGTTTTTGTATCAATATGGATGGTGAAATATAATAGATACTAGTATTAAAGTTTGTAATATAATCTCTGGAGCTACTGAATCGATTTCTGAAATTCTTTCACCCATAGAAAGTCACATAATTTGTGAGTGCTGACGAGCCGCGGGCTCTAAAAGCTAGTCTTTGAGTCGATGAAAAAAAAAACTATAATCTATTAATGATACACAAAGATTTTATATATAAAATATCATTGATGATATATATCTCCATAATCTTTTATTCTATTTTCAAATGAAACTTTTTTTTGAAACTAGAACGCGCATTCGATATTTTTTTCTTAAATGTCAAAGAAATAGTTTTTTTTAAAATTCATTTCGGGTAACCTAAAGCTATTAAAAATACAATCTTGCAATTCAAATGGCATGCAATTGCAAAGGCCTTTATTTAAATTCTATCCAGCATTGGGGAGCGATATCCTTTTGATGATGATACTGTAATATAATTTTTATAATTAAGGGGCCCCCGGAGGCTGAATTGTCCATACAAACGGTATACCAAGATCATTTGCAGTATAAACATATTTCCACGATGATATGTTGATATTCGGACTTAGACTGTATTTCTTTAGGTTATAACGTCTTTATTTTTAAAAATAAACTAATGTAGAATAAAATATAATCAAATTAAATTTTACATATTTTACATTGTAAATGTCATGTTTTTTTTTCTGTCATAAAAACAAAAATATTTCTAATATTGTTTCATCAATAACATATCCCATATTATTATGCTACTACTTACACATAATAAATCGAAAAAATATTGAGTTTTCATTCATGATTTTCGATATTACGAAACACATCCATATTTTCACAAATTTCAAGCAATTAGTAGTGCTATCGCATCAAAAAATATTTCAATGTGTGTGTGATTCGTGTCAGTCAAATAATGATAGCCGAACCTTCTACGAGAGAGTCCGAATTACTACGAATGAATGTCAATCCACATACACACATACAGCGGTGCACTCGTATCTACGTTGTATTTTGTCAAACAGAGACAGCAATATTTTACGAACAAATTTCAACTTGCAGTTTCGAGTGTCGTACGCCGGCCTCTTAAGTAGCTCTAATATTATGTTAGTATTCTGTACTTCTTTACTTTATAAAACCTCAAAATATTTTCATAAATAAATTATAACCAGTTTGGTGCGTTCAAGTATTTTTGTCTATAACATTATAATTCTATTTATTTACTTTACACACTACAAACATAGAAAAGAAAAGACGCGAGGCATAAATGATACTACATATTAAATTCAAATTTACGACGCACCTACGTTGGTACATGAATGTATTATTACATCATAAAATATAGTAAATACAGAGAAAACGCCTGGGAGGTAAGCTTATTAATTAAGCTATTTACTTAAGCAAGTATATTAATAATACATTAAGAATTATATTGCAATCTTTAAATCCATTTTTATTAGTTTTGCCCGCGTCTCCGTCCACGTGTGTGTTGGTTATCGCAGTAAAGGGTAAAATAGCGAACTTCTTCAGGCTTGTTCCATCGTAGGGGTCACCAATTATGGTGAGCTTAAGGGTGTATAGCGAATCACAATTGCAGTGTACTCTTTTGCAGCCATGTTTATTATTTAGGTGCTAGTTAATAATTCTAACATTACTTACTAAGGTATGAATATGGTATGGATATATTTTGCTCTTACAGCTACATTATATGTTCTAAAACCTATCGCTACAGTGCATATATATATGCTCGATAATAGACACATAAATGAAATAGTAATAATAACAATAAATATTTCGGACATTTTACACACAACATCATCTAGTCCCATACTAAGCAGAGCTTGTATTATGGGTACCAAAACAACTGATATAAATACATAAACATACTTTTTTTGTAAATATATAGATATTATACCTACATAGAAAACACCCAGACTTCTAAACAAATATTTGCGGATCACACAAATATTTGGTCCGACCCGGGAATCGAACCCGAGACCTATTGATCACCAGCCGCATTTTTCAAATTGGACCCCATACCTACTTCCTCAGATAGGTAAGCGTGTTCAAACAAACAAACTCTTTTGAAATATTTTTAACATAGAAGTACACAAAGTTGATATTTCCAAACAATATGTTCATAAATTTTGCAATTAAAACTTTTTTATAAATTCCCACAAAAAGTTCAATTTATGTGTCTATCATGGCACTAAAGTCTACACACTGATAGCTCAAATTATACTGGTACATTAAAGACAGAAAATACATTTATAGTACAATCATTTGGTAGTTTTACAAAGAAAGTTTTGAAAATTTCTGATTTAATAGATTTCAATGTAATCTTTGCGAATTTCAACTTTACCTCCGCGCTGCCATATTGGAAAAACGTCGTCTAAAAACTTAATTTTTAAGCACCAAATGACTGTACTAATAGTAGATACTAGCTTTTGAATTCATCATCGTCATCGATCTATCGCAGTCCACAGCTGGACATAGGAAACTCCATTTGCACGCCTTTTGGTTCGTTCCTCGGCTCTCGATCCTCGGAGTCGAAGTAAGGGGTTATATAACCATAATCTTTCACCCCCCCCCCGTCGAACGCCCCTCCCGGAATCCAAATTGGGCGTCCGACAGATCGGGGCCCACCTCGCGCAGGTGCCGGACGATGCGGGCGTGGAACACCCTCTCGAACAGCTTACCCGCCTCGTCTAGCAACACGAAGGGCCTATAGGCCGCGACCGAGTCGGCAGACCGACCTGGCTTCTGGAGCAGAACCAGCTTCCCGCTTTTCCAACACTCAGGGAAGCGTCCGGACGCCAGGCTAGCGTCTAACACTCCCCTGAGGCGGTCCGACATATGATCGAGGGCTCGGGCCAGCACTCGGGCAGGTACCCCGTCTGGCCCGGGGGCGGTGTTCTTGGATCGAATCCTCAGAACAGCCGCCCCTACCTCTGATTCCCTGACGGGCGGCACATCAGCCTACAGGTATACAGTATGTGCAGTATCCTTAAAAAGTAGTTAAATATGGTATCGATATTGATTGATTGTAATACCATAGAATAAAATTAAGTTTTGATTAGAAAAGAATAAGATAAATGTAAAAAGGTTTTCGACTTTTTCTTTTAGCTTTGTGCAGAACTGCATATTTGTAGGCCGATCTCTCCAGAGATCGGCCTACAAAGCGAATGACTACTCGATCGTAATCCCAAAAATCGCCTTTAGGAACGCGGTTGCAAATGAAACACGCCCAAGCGAGGATCATAATCTTTCACCCCAAGCTAACCTTACCTTCATGCGGCGCATCCTGCTGAACGACGAACGAGGCTGAACGCGAACGAAGGATGGCGGTATACTAATCCGAAAAGGCGCAGCTAAATACAATAGGACAGTAACAGGCAGCAGCGTAGGTGACGCGGTCAGTACCTAGATGGGTGCCCGCTCCGTGATTCGGAGGTCACATTAAGCAGTTGTCTTAAGATACCAGTCGTGAAGCTTAGTTGGAGGATTGTGATTGCAGGCAATTCATCAAAGTGGCCTACACCATAGCGGCCTGTTGGGATTCTGCGTCAATAAGCCTCCGATTTCGCTCACGAACGAAATACCTCAGCATGCTGTCATTTTAGGTTAGTCGTATCACTCGTGCTGAAATAACGTGGCTTTACTACCTTGTAACCCTATACATTTATATTAAAAGTACCTGACTCTCCTCGCATACTTCGTAGCGTTGGTGTCAGGAAACAATGCAAAAAACATTATCAACTGACATAAAAGATATTAGCATACAGCGCCATCTATATTTTTATGTACACGTGGTTGTTTCCATACAAAATGTTTAATAAAATGATATTGATTTTTTTTAAGTTCTTAAGATTTAAAAAGTCCAATAGTTAGCATATCAAATTGTTTAACCAACTCGATTTGTTTTATATAGGTAGGTATTAAAACGTTTGAAGCGTGCCTTCTAATTGTGCCTACATTTCTTTTATATTTAAAACTACCAAAGTGACTCTAATCTGCCTGATGGAAAACATGAGTAGAATCCAGGATTAGGGGTCACCATCCTCATTGTGAGGGTAGGCAATGCAGCATGGTGACCCACACAGAATGATTAGGCCTCTAGTTTCACACTCACCAACGAAATACAATAACAAGAATTCTGTCATTCTTAGGATGGTCTTCTGTGTGAGGGTAGGGTACTGTCCCGGTCCAGTATTATAATAATAGCCGATAAGCATACATGCAACATTCTAACATCAACTGCTGAGCAGTGCCCGCCTGGCATGATCAACTCGCCTGGTCAGAGGATCCTCTCTTGGTGTTGGAGGAACACGATTCCCGTTCCTCCACATATGTATTAAACTAGTGGACCAAGAAAACCAATAGGAGTTCAAGTCTATTCTATTGTATATAAAAGATACACGAGAAGTGCTTATTTAGTTGGAGGAGAAGAGGAAGGTATAGGGCAGATAATTAAAAAAAAATAGGCTTATGTACTCATTTACTATAATAATCATATATTCTTTAAAATATTTACAACTCTTTAAAAATTAATATTCATTTGTACATATATCTTATTGTATGTATGATAGATATATATAATATTATAATAAAAATTAACAATAATAAGTTTATTGCAACACAAACAATATTTATATATTTTATTATTATTTATATTTACAAACTTCATTTTTCTACTTATTATTATTATAACCATTTCACTAATTAGTTTTAAATTTGATGAATGAACATAATTATATTTTGGCACAAAATCCTAAATGACTTTTTGATACAAAATCTTTCTAACGAGAGAACTGTGTTGAGTCCAAACGCTCCGATAAGGTGCTAGGATAGTAACATCACACTTAGATCAATAGGATCCGAACATGTATGATAAAGAGATGTAAACAAATTTAAGCGCGTTATCTAGTTAAATACGAAAGTACTAGAAGGAAAGATAGAAGGTATAATTTTACCAAAAAGGAACCGACTTCAAAGAAAAACTATTCCGAGTACCCAAATCGCGACCATTGTGCCTATATTTGAGGAGTTCCCTCGATTTCCTTGGGATCCCGATATGGTGGCGATGGGAACACCTGTAAGCTACGCCTATTCCAATGCAAAAATAATTTTTGAAATCGGTCCATAAATGGCGAAATTATCGCTGAACATACATAAAAATGTAATACTCCTCCTTTTTTTGAAGTCGGTTAAGAGGAAAACGCTGAAGGCCTAGATTGGCGTACATTCAACAAGTAAAGGAGAAAGTAGGAGTCGTGGCCTATCAAGAGGCCAAACGGATTGCAGAAAATAGATAGGAGTGGCGATTGCTCCACCGACAAGGGACTGGCCCTTAAATTGAGAAACAATAAACTAGTCAAATAGATGTCTATTTGAGTCCAAAATAAGAAGCCGTAATAGACGTACTATCTTTTTAATTCGAATACGTATATAATTAAATATTATTAAAATATGGACCTAATATACAACCTTGGGGTACCCCTAAATAAATAAGCTATTAAAATACTAGCAGATGAGTCACAATATGCGTACATTTCATAGGCTTGACAAATATGTATATTTATATGATTATTATGTGATGATACAAATTTGCGTGGTTTTTCTAATTGACTGTAGTTTCTCAAAACGTCCCACCGCTGGGCTCTGGTCTTCTTTCAAGAGAGGTTTAAGGCCATATATCTCCACGCTGGCCGAGTTCGGGTTGGGGACTATCAAGACACGTTATGGCTACGTAATCTTGTCGTTGGATATTTTAAAGCCTCCCAAAGGCTTCCAACTAAGCTTCACGACTGTTATCTTACAAAAAAATCTGTGAATCACGGAAAAGCTCATAACATATTAAACAAAAAAACTCCCAGTCTCAAATATTTGTGGATCACACAAATATTTGGTCTGACCCGGGAATCGAGCCCGAGACCTCTTGATACGCCGCATACGCTAATCACTAGACCAACAAGGAAGTGTCAGGCAACAAATGCAATGACAGAATGTTTTGACATCGGTTTTCTGTCGATGCAAGACTGCCACATATTATTTCAATAAATCAACCGTTAACCAAGATAGCTTACTGAAAAAAATGTACAACTTTGTAATATACTTAATAATTATGCTATTAATTTACTATTATTTATATTGTAAATATATTTTATTTATCTTTATAATTGTATATACATATTATTATACATATAATATTTAAAAAAAAATATTAAGTACTTACATTGACCATATTTTATAAAAAAAAATATATTAAAAATAATTAAAAGTTTGAGAAAATGATTATATTAAAATTACAATAATATGTAGTTATAATAATTAGACCAGGTGTTGATGTAAAATGTAATAACAACATAATTAACATGAAAATAAGGTTCAAAATTATATGAAAACTGTATTTCTTTAATGTTTAGCTAATATTTGTAATAATTATATATAACATCTATTTGTGAGATCATAAAATATATAAAATGTGAGTTTTACAGTACCTAAGTTTTCAAACGACATTTTTGCATGAATGTCGTTATTCAGTCATGTTTCCTAAACCGCATACTATTAAAAAAGAACCTTAACTAACATTTCGAAATTCAAATTAAAAATAAAACGTACACAACTGTCATTTGCAGAGTTCCATTTTCAAAAACACATACCATTCCAAACTTAAATTGAAACGCATACTGTTATTTGCAGAGTTCCATTTTCAAATATACAATGTCCAGTTTCACAACACAGAGTATAGTACAGTACAGTAGGGGGCGAAGTCCTACAAGAGGGCTCTAGCGGCGCTGCTGGAGGGGCGGAGTGCCCGGCGCGGATGCGCGGGGGCGCGGCGTCAGCGCGCCGGAGGATTAGACCCTCCGCCCCACCAGCGCAGGCACTGGGGGTCCACGCAACGAGCCCGAGCAGCTCGGCGTGATACCTCTTCTAGAACATCCTGTACACAACCATTATATCAATAAATAAATATTTAGAACATCTTACACACAACGTCATCTAGTCCCAAACTAAGCAGAGCTTGTATTATGGGTACTAAACAACTGATACAAATATTTATATACACATACTTTTTTTGTAAATACATTAATAGAAAACACCTGGACTTCGAAAAAAAAATATTAATTGTAGATAACACAAATATAGTCCGAGCCGAGAATCGAACCCGAGACCTCTTGATCAGCAAACGCATACGCTAACCACTAGACCAACAAGGCAGTCAACATATGTTATTATGTATGTTACAGTCAACATATGTTAGAATACAAGCAAGAGAAGGGTAGGCTTTACAGCAAAACCATATATACAAAGAAAAAATGAGTCCGTACCTGTTTCTTCAGTACTATATGCTTTCCTTTCCAGTACTTCATCAGACCTCTCTCCTGGAGCGTCGACACGATGTCCGATGATGCTATCGCCAGATCTTTGCTCAGGTCTCTTATACACAAGGTAGGACCGGGAGCAGAACACAGCCGTTTGAGTAACGCTTCCTTCCAGTACGACCGGTATGATATTAGACCTAGATCTGATAATGGAGTCTCTGGGGAGCCAACTTTGCCTTCTTCCTTAGTTAGAAGATAACCTGGCGGAGAAGAAAATGGAGTTAGTTTTAAGTCTTTTAATAAATATTGATTTGTTAACAATTTTTTTTTAAACTTTGTCCACATTTTTTGTGAACATTTACGCACAGCGTATGTCATGTCAGTTCTATCGAATCCTGAACATGTCGCTACACGCAATAGACATCTACGAGATCTTTTCAAAAAGTATAGCGAATTTGTATTTTTTTTAAAGTATTTATTTTTTCATGAATATCTATTTTGCCTCCTTCAAAGTAATCCCCCTCGGATATAATGCACTTGAGTCAACTTTTTTTCCAATCCTCGAAATCCGCGATACTTTTAGAACAGACCTCGTATTTGAACAGATCTTTAGCGTCATCGCAATTTGGATATAATTTTGTGAAACATTCCTAAGTCAGATCTATCTAAATCTAAGCTGGTAGAACTATTTCTAATCAACATATTGTTAGTACCAAATTACTTTATACTAAAAACTAAGATTATAATTAAAAAAAAAATTTGGTGCGTTACAAATGTAACTTAGCAATAACCGATGAAAATCACAACTAATTTAAAAAGTAAGTGTATGAATTGATGATGTTAATCTGAACTTAAAATTACTAACTAAATATCTAGCCTTTTAAACTTTTATATTAGTAATATGAAAGTTTGGAAGGGCAGATATTTGTTCCACAATATTCTAGAACAATGGAACAAAATTAATTGAAATTTAGTAGTAGGTACAAATTTCAGTTTGGATATGGACTTAGGCTACTGTTTATCTTGATTGATAAAACTGGTATTAACGCAAAAGTAAGAAGACAATAATTTTTTAACTTTACTGAAGATTTTTGATCCCATAAAATAAAGCTTAAATATTATATTATGATGTTATTGAAAACGAATAGGCAAACAAGTTATCGTAACGAAAAGTTTAGTTTCAAAATAAATGAAGTTACATGAAGTCGTAAACTTAAGTACTTATTATTTATTAAATTGTCTTAAAATATAATTATTTTAACGGACAATTTGCTTAGTAAAATATCAGAAAGGACAAAGGTCCATCAGGATGCTAGAATCCTTTATTAGAAGTTCCCTTTATTATAAATAAAACATCGAAACATTTTGTATTGCTGATAAATTTAGTTGTTTGTGCTTTGTATTGGACGAATGTCTATTTGAGTCCAAAATAAGAAGCCGTAATAGACGTACTACATTTTTAATTCGAATACATTATATTATAGTCAAATATTATTAAAATATGGACCTAATATGCAACCTTGGGGTACCCCTAAATAAATAAGCTATTAAAATACTAGCACATGAGTGACAGTATGCGTATATTTCATAGGCTTGACAAATATGTATATTTATATGATTATTATCTTTGCCTTGTAAATATTATGTAGGGACTATTCATATTTTTGATGATTTATATTCTGGTTCTATTACGGAATACTTTGTCAAACGCCATTATCTATGCTAAAAGTTGTGAATGTTAATAATAGGGCGCTCCACGACAGTAGTTGTACAGCGAAGCGGTCTATCATTAATATTTTGGTACTAATTTTTAGTTTGAAAATTCAAATTGAGACGGGGCTATTCACAGTTGGTGGTCAAACTCATGAATAAAATATGAAAGTAACGAAATATTCGACACGGTGGTGACGGAGAATATAGCCCTTGAACAAAGTACCTAGTCAGAATACTTTTTTTATTGGCAAATATATAGCCATGATTGGATCAAAAGGAAGGTACAATATAATCGATGAGAATTATAATAAAACTATATTTGAATGCCTCGGTGGCGCAATGGGAGCGTATGTGATTGCTGTGCTTGAGGTCACGGGTTCGATTTCCGGGTCGGACCAAAAGTTTGTGCATTTGTTTCGGTGTTTTCTATGTATTATACGAGTACCATTTGCGAAAAAAAGTATGTTTATGTATTTATATAAGTTGTCTAGTACCCATCCCACAAGCTCTGCTTAGTTTGGGATTAGATGGCGTTGTGTGTAAGATGTCCAAAACATTTATTATTTATTTATTATGTCGGCTTTAGATTAATCTATGTCATTCCTCAAGAATTCAAGTATCTCCATGACAAAATTGGTGGTATTTGTGGATCACACAAATATTTGGTCTGACCCATGAATCGAACCCAAGACCTCTTGATCAGAAGCCGCATACGTTAACCACTAGAAGTCAGTCGTTCTCATATCTTTTGTCTCCTATTGGTTTAAAGGTAATGTTAACCATCTTATCTTAGGTACGCCAGCAAAACAGTTATTTTAAAAGCAAAACGTGATATTCTGTTTTAGTTTCTGAGGTCCTCGTGTACTTGACGCAAGAATTATATCTAATAGTCTACTTGAGTGACGCGGTATTAGCCACGGATACCGTCAAACAAAAATAGCCTCAGTGAATTCCTATTTCATCAGTAATCTGCCAGTGGAAGTCCCGTCAAAATTTGTTCAGCCGTTCAAGACACAACACGGCACAAACTTCTTTGATGTATACATTTTATATGCATTTAGTAAAAACTGTTAATTTGACGTTCCAGAGAGCCACTTAAATTTATTTGTACAGACAAACTCAACAACAAACATGTTCAATTACCAAAACCCATTTACAATCCACCAATAATCCCCCAACCCCGTCGAGAGCCGTACACACAAACTGCACACACACGCACCGGCTTATCCTAGGTTAGTTATATCGCGGCCCTATTTACGTCTCGCGGCGGCCCGCCAACCCCCCAGGCCCGACGGGGGGAGTCTAGACGGTAGACCGATCTATACTGCACTGCATCGATCGAGGTCGACGGCCCCGTGTCGCGACGACCCTCCCGTGGGGACAACACAGACTCGCTCTCCGAGGGTAATGGTTTGACCGTGCAGGTGTTATATTTTCGAATTATTGAGTAAGGATTGATTGTGTTGATGTTTATAACGAGGAATGCTATTAATAAAATTGAAGTGTTTTTACCATTGTTTCATTAAATGCATATTAAAGTGTCTACGGTACTTATATGAAAAAATCAATTTTTATAAATTTTTTCTGTCTTTTTGATCCGGTTTATCTTTGGAACGGTTAGATCGAATTTGAATAGCCTTTCACTCTCAAACTGATGACAGTGATGATGAGTAAGTTAGGATATTATTTAAAGACTAATCCACTCCCAGGCGTTATTCGCTAAACACCGCAGGACTCAGGTTATCATCGGGTTTATAATTTTTGTAAAGAAATAAATTAGGGACTCTTAATTAATAATAATAAATAAATAAATATTTCTTACATTTTAGACACAGCGTCATCTCGTCCTACACTAAGCAGAGTTTGTATTAACGGTACTAAACAATTGATATAAATACAAAAACATACTTTTTTTTTAGTAAATACGCACATATTATACATAGAAAACACCCAAACTCCGAACAAATATTTGCGGATCACCACAAACATTTGGTCCGACCCGTTAATAGAACCCGATACCTCTTGATCAGCAGCCGCATACGCTAACCACTAGACCAACAAGGCAGTATACGCATTCAGATTGTATTATTTCAGAAATTTGTGAATAAACACATTATTTCATAAGGTTCGATCAAGCCGTTTCGGAGGAGTATGGCAATTAGCATTGTGACAAGAGAATTTTATGGATAAATAATCTGGCCGTAATTGGGGCAATAGTCGAAAAAAAAAACAAAAATGTATAGTCTCGATACGACTGAATATAGAGAAATTTGTTTTTTTTTTAACGTCTTAGGACAGTTTGACATTTCGCCCTCATTCTTCCTTAAGGGCATTGTCACATTGCGGTGACATTGAAACAGGCGTAATAATTCTGCGAGTTCGTCGAACGACGTGCCAGAGGTTAAACCCTTAGCAATTTATTTCTATTAAATAAATTAGGTATGTAGGAGGGGTCTGAAACTTAATTTCACCTTTTTTACTTATATTCACAATTCTTTTTAGTCTAAATTATTTGCAAAGCTCTTTTAATTATTTTAAAAGTATATGATTTTCTTTTCTCTCATTATTATAGGCTGGGTGGCCTTCTCTAGAAGTTTAATTATAATCTGACCTAAGAAACATAGTTTGCATTACTCAAAAGAAACTAATTAACACCAATTGATAATTAATGATTTTAGTGTTTTTTAAAAATTGCTTAGCCCCGCGGCTTACTATTGCTTACCAGCCGGTACACAATAACCGCGGGGCTGTGATGGGCAAAATGTAATCTAACTATAACTACATAAAGTAGTTAGTAATCATAACTAGTAGTTACAAAAAGTAATCGCTAAAAAAAGGTAAACATTTTGATTACTAATTACAAATTATAGTTGTAATAACGATTACATGATTACTTTTTATAACTACGTCGCAAATTGGGGTCAATAATTTAAAAACTATACATAATTGATTTTGTGTGAGGAACGTGTTTCGAGAAACATCGTTGATTAAACAATGTAACTACAAGTAGTTATGATTACAATTAGTTATATAACATGTAATCATAACTACAAGCAGTTAACTACTTGTAATCGTGGTTAGTAACCTGTAAGCGTATCTGTCATAAATAAATAAAAAATACAAAAGTAGTTGACTACGCCCTACACAGCTGCGGAGATCTGCTAGTATATTAATAAAACTAAAAAATTATACAGTCTAAATAGAATACATAGTAACGCTCCCTTAGTCGACACAATGGTTGGTCACACTCCGTATTCTACCAAAATTGGTTCAACTTTTTAAACGTAAATAACACACAAACAAACTCATAGATAAACCTTCGCTTTAATTTTTTTTTTGATAATGTGATATCTAGGAAAAAAAATTTTTTTTGTTGGCAAGTTTGATTAGAATGTCGAATTTGCTCGTCCAATCGCAAGCTATATAACACAATAGTGTTGCTAGTTAAAGTTTACTTACTGAAATCAATCAACAATCTTCCGAAGCCTTTTCTCTGGTACGGCGGCAGAGTGAGTATGCAGGACACGTTGTAGTTCAAAAATGAATTCTTTTCCTGTAAACAATGAATAGAATTTAGCGTGACCGAGTTTTCTGGCGTAAGATGGCTGGCAGGAGCTGGATGCGAGAAGCCCAAAATCGATCAGAGTGGTGTGCAATGGGAGAGGCCTATGTCCAGCAATGGACTGAGATAGGCTGATGATGATGAGTTTTCTCTTACAGTAGGGAATATGGTCTAATAGTAAATTGGCCGAAGACGAACAAAGGGTTCAATTCTCAACTAGGGCAATTGTGTGATGATCACGATAATTTATTTTGTGTCTAGAAATATAGAAATATGTGGAGATCTATGGTACAGGCTTCGGCTTAGTTTAGACTCCAGATCTCTCACAAATTACGATTATAAAAAGATGTCATTTTTTATTGTACGAGTAATATGATGTAATTTATGGAGATAAATAAACAATTATTATTATATATAAACTATATTGTATATTTTTAAATACATATATATTAGATAAATTATAATGACACTCAAAAAATATAAAGATCATATCTTTAAGTATTTGTCCTGGTCGGGGATCGAACTCACGACCTCGAGCTGACTGCTAACTAAGGGTCACTAACACAACCCAACAAGCGCGTCAAAGTAATAATGAAGATAAACTCTAGACGATTTAATGTCTAATGTTAGGAACAATGCAACAAAAAATTTAAAAACAATTTGCTAAATAATATTTTTTTACAAAATGTATATTTAGTATGGATTTAACGCTCTCCTAGGAGAAGACCCGATTCCAGCAGTGGACGTATGTATAATTTATGTTATTTATTTAAGTATTTTTTCAGTTGTTTGTGAACACACAACACAATTATTTCTTTGTTTTAAACTGGCAAAGACAGCCACGTCATAGAGCCTTTAAACACGTGCCATGTATGGCTGCATATGCATAATATTTTTAAATAATGATTGCGTGTGACGTATACTCTGACGCACATAATATGAGCGAGCGTTTCGATTTGTTTGTTATTCTACGTACGGGTTTAACGGAAATTATATCTTGCCTCAAGTATTTTAATGGAAGCTTAAGAATGGAACGTATAGACACGCGATTAATAATAGATAGTAAGATAGAAAACTCTATATTTGCATATCATATTACAAAGTTACAATAGAAGACATAAAATGTCTGATAATAATCCAACCGAAATTTCGGCCATGGCGACCACTTCGAGCCCTTATAGGGCTTGGAGCTGATGCGCCCGGAGATGGCTTATATAGCAGATTTTCGCAGCAAACCCTTACCTTACCTTACCAAAGCTTACCGCTCTCATAATTATAGTGAATGGCGGCGAGTGGACGGGATTTAAGCTCATCGCGTTTGGTGTTTAGGTTAGCTATACGCTGTTCCTCAAATTCGCGGATTCGCTTCTTCATTGTCAATGTCAGATATGTAATGTACAAAGCTTACTGCGAAAAGCAATATCTTCTAGGTAACCTTAGGTTGGATCAAAAATTATCGGAGACAGTAGTAGTTGACTGTGCATTGAGTTTAGAAGAAAATAAAATACTTGTATTAATATTTATCAATAGACATACATATAATTCTGTCAAAGTGGATCCACCACTCTGCCTGATGGAAAGCATAAGTAGAAGCTAAGAGGTCACCAGACTCATTGCAAATGCAAACAATATGGTGACCCACACTATGGCGGTCCATTGAGATGCTTGTGCATCAAAGTTTAAGATAGAATTATATTTCCTAAGTTTTTTAGAGGTAGGTATGTAGTGTGCTAGTAAGGTTCAGTTCAATTCAACTTAAATACAACTTCTTAATTCCGGTTCTCATGCAACAGATGACAGTGATATCTCATAAAGATAACGGAACAGTCTCTTCATAAAGTACTGGCTTTGGCGCGGGCTCCGCCCGTGTGTCTGATGTTATCGGGATTCAAAATATCTTGACGCCAAATTTCATTGAAATCTGCGCAGCAGTTTAGCCGTGAAGCGGTATATACGGACAGGGTAACTTTAAAATTTATATTGTTAGTATAGATTGCAAAATTATTCATCAATAATCCTGAACGAAAAATATTTTTTTTTTTTTAATCAACAAAAATTTTATTTGATGAGAAGGTATAAGGTAAGGCTATATATATATATTGAGATTATTATTATTCTTTTTATTTGATAATATTTCCATATGAATAACTATACATAGGTATTCATCCCTACTAATATTATAAATGCGAAAGTAACTATGTCTGTCTGTTACGCTTTCACGCCTAAACCACTGAACCGATTTTGATGAAATTTGGTATGAAGATAGAACTGAACTTGGGAAAGGACATAGGCTTCTTTTTACCGCGATAACCGACATACATGCGGGCGGAGCCGCGGGCGAAAGCTAGTTACATATAAAGCAAAAAAATACATGTAAAACTATAAAAAATAGTAGACCACCGACTACAAATACAGGGCAAATGTAAATAATAAATTTGTTTAGCGATCCGGTGTGTCATAATCTCTGTTGTATGTTAGATTAAAGTATGTTTTTCATTGTATTTAGAAGTTTCCACACTACTTCAAACTATTACTTTACACTCTGCCTGATGGAAAGCATGAGTAGAATCTAAGGGTAGCTGTAACCAAACCCATTGTGAATGCAATGCAGCATGCTGACGCAGACTATGACAATTGAGGTAAATCATCACTCCACCTGGCCTGCGGACGTCCTACACTACGTTTGAAGTAAACAGTTTACCCCAACGGTTGTCGGTCCTGCGGCTAATATGGCCAGCCCATTGCCACTTCAGCTTGCTAATCCTGTGGGCACAGTGATCCAGATCCTACAGTGCCTAAAGACAAAAGCCTTCAACCAGTGCGTCCTAACCATACGGAGCCGAAACGTGGACACTCATGGCACGGCTGGTTCACAAATTCAAAGTCACGCAGCGTGCTATGGAGAGGGCTATGCCGAGTTTCTTTAAGGGACCGTGTTAGAAACGAGGTAATCCGGCAGAGAACTAAATAACGTATATAAGGCTGCTATTTCAACAAACAAATCTCTTCCGAATCAAAACCCAATTTACTGTAACTAATGAAACATTTTAAGTTAAAACTTTAAAGTTACGGGGTGAGTTAAATCCAGACGTACCGTCCCACCCGTCTGCAGCATCAGGTCGACGAACTGTTAGGGGGGAGAGGTGTACGGCGCGTCGTAAGGGCGGGGGAAGGTTACAGAAGCATTAAAAATATAGTCTGACCTCTGTGTACGAAGCCTCTTAATAAATAGTATCTGTCTAAAATTTTCCTTCGTTATGAAATAAATGATAATGAAGACTAAGTTTCAAATTACTAGGTTTACTTACTTACATGAGTTTTTAAATTTTTTGATAGTCTGCCGACGATAAATAAATAAATTAATACTTAAACCAGTTATAGACTGCCTTGGTCTAGTGGTTAGCGTATGCGGCTTCTGTTCAAGAGGTCTCGGGATCGATTCCCGGGTTGGATTTAATATTTGTATGATCCACAAATATTCCTTTCGGAGTCTGGGTGTTTTCAATGTATAATATGAAAATATTTACAAAAAAAAATGTTTATGTATATGTATGTAACTTTGGGGGTGGGTATGTTTAGGTATTTATATCAGTTGTTTAGTACCCATAATACAAGCTCTGCTTAGTTTGGGTGCTAAAAGGCGTTGTGTGTAAGATGTCCGAAACATTTATTTATATAATTTTTTTAAATCATACACCAGGTTGTCTGCTGACCAAGATTTGAATTGTGGTAGGAACTTATCACTAAAAAGTTAAAATTCTTATTTTGATCCTTATATAGTGGCAAAAAAGTTCATTTTTCATTACGATTAACTTATATTCTTACGTAAGGTCTTTCATATCTTAAATTTAAAGGACATGAATCGGAACGAATACCCTATTAATAAAAAAAAAACAATGCCAAAGAATTTATTACCTCCTCTATTTTTCATAGATTCAACATTCAAATATTCAACACAATTGATATGGTATGTTTTAATTAACCCCGCCGCTGCAACACAGCCAGGAGACGGGACGTAACAAAATTTTGTGGCACAAAGCCCCTGCTCACGTGTCCGGGCAGCCAGGGTTGTACGTAATGAATTCTCGCAATAATTTGTATGTGTGCGATGTCTAGACGTCTACGCTTGTTCGGTGTTTCAATCGCTCGTCACCCTTTAGGGTGTTGGTACCTGTTAACGTACATTGGCTATGAACGGTTATGTATTTGTCTTCATCCAATTTGTATATGAGACTATTTGTGTCGGTCTAGTGATGTTTGATACTGAGCTAAGTACAAATATTTGTGTATCTAACGATGTGGATATATTTTTACTGCAAATGAATTTACAACTATAGCACTTTGTAAAATTACTCATAGGTTTAATTACTTAGCAAGTTAGTAATAATGTATTGAATATAGTCTGTAAGGGGATCTTGCGATTATCACGTTCAAACAAACAAACTCGCGGCTCCGCCCTTGTTTGGCGGTTACCACAATATAATATAAGCGTAGTATAGGTCATCCTCAAAAACCAAATTTAATTGAAATCAAATTATTGCGTGATCCAACTGCCTGTCACAAAGCCTGTTTAAATAATGTATAATTCAGGCTTTATGTCATTTCAATTATCCGGTAGCTGGGAGACCGAGTTTTGCTCGGTTACCATATTTATTGTATAACAACGCCATCTGTTCTCTCAAGTAGCTGTAGTGTTGCTGTGTTGGAGTACTAAGGACCAAGTAACTAAATGTTACTGAAAGACTTCCCAAACATAAGACTAATATAGATCGATTTTTCACACCCAAAAACATCTAAATACCAAATTTCAGCGAAATCGTTAGAGCCGTTTCCGAAATCAAATACATAATATACAAGAGTTTTTGGGTTTTTTCTTAGAAAATTCCTAATAGAAGCCCGGAGTTTGGAAGTTTGGCGGTGATTCACGCCCGTGTCTCGGAGAGCACGTAAAGACGTCGGTCCCGGTTGTCATGAACATCTATAGAAATCGTTATTGGGAAGGGCACTGGGCCTCAAATTTACTGACAACTAGTTCAACCTTTGATTGATTTCAGTTCTTTCTCCCTTAGGGTTGCGGAGGTCCGATGCCAGTCGCTCCGTGGAAAAACTGATATTCAGGTGAAACCGGTTGAAATAGTAGCCGATCCTAAATAATATTGGGAATAAGGCTAGAAAGACATATACAAGAATTGCTCGTTTAAAGATAAAAGTTTTTCTCGTAGAAACTGAGCTAAGCGAAATCATTAACTATAAATATACCAGAGCAATTCAAGTGGCACAGACTGAAGTTCAAAGTCCAATATCTGGTGAACCATAACCTACCCTAAACACGTTAAAGCCATGGCGTGATATTACGTGACAAAACACAGGCTTATTCAGTTCATAGTGTTCTTGGCACGTGACACGACTCTGTGTAACATGGGCCACATGTTTTTACACAGCTGTTTCTTATTTTGTATGCATGTCAAAATATTTTTTATAATGTGAACTCGCTCCCATGTAGGTCTGTCATGGCGGTAAATAGTAGCTTATGTGTTATTCCGATATGTAAGCTATATTATCGTGAAGTTTCATCAAAATCGATTAAGTAGGTAGTTTTTGCATGAAAGAGCAATCAAACATACATACATATATACTCACAAAATTTCACGTTTTATTTTATATATTTCTTCCTTTTGTTTTTTTAAAGACAACTCCCACCTTAAGAATATAAATTCCTGTGTCGCGGGGGACTTTACAAACGTTCATGGAACGGACACAAAGAACATCCAGACTCAGAACAACAATTTGCGAATCACACAAAGTGTTATCCCACGTAGCATTTGAACCAACGACACTTGGCGCAGTAGGATGCTGCGTGGCGACCGCTTAAACCACTACGCCAACCGTGCAGTTAATAATGTTAGTAAGGAAGTAAGGATATGTTACAAAGCAAAAGGTCATGGAATTTTAACTCAAGGTAAATTTCTGCTTTAAATGTAGCCGCTTCATTTAAAATAGATAAAATACATAGCTGCTATCGGAAGTATCTTAATTAAATTTTAAAAAGAGTAAGTGTTTGTTATTTGAGTATACCAAAGTGACTTTACTCTGTCTGGTGGAAAACATGAACAGAATCTAAAAGCATCATCGTCATGGTGGGTGCACACAATGCAGCATGGTGACCATGGCGGCCTAGTGTGATGATTCAGAATCATTGGGACCTCCGAAATGCAACAACTGTGGCGAAGAGTCAACACATCTAGTCCTTTTCACTTTCATGTTGTTACTTGTATAACCTTGTATTTTTTTATTTGGTTTTTCATTTGCTTAACTGTCCAGTTATGGGTGCGTGACGTCGTTGAGGGGCCATCTGAAAATCAGTGGTGAGTGACATCGTAACTGATGACACGCAGCAATACACTGAGATGGTAGCCCATTCAGATAAACATTCATAACAATTACAATTGTAAAGAAAAAAAAAAGTTTGTATGTACTAGGCTATAAGTTGTTTATCTGAATAAATGTTTATTATTATTTTCTATGCCAAAAGAAAGGGAAAATTACGAGGAAACCCAGAGAGTATACATTAGGAGTATTTGTAGTATAACAAACAAAACATTAAGAAAAATATAGAATTAGTTTCGACAATGGCTCAACAAGTATTCTGCGAAAACAATATGCTACAAAAAAGGACTATAGTTTTTTTTTTTTTTTTTTTTTTTATGTTTTTGCCTGCCAAAGTGACTCCACTCTGCCTGATGGAAAGCATGAGTAGTATCCAGGAGTAGGGGTCACCATGCTCATTGTGAGGGTAGGCAATGTAGCATGGTGACCCTTACCATGGCAGACTGGTTAGATTATTCTGCATCATTCTCCCGGCCTTCGAAGGGCGGGAGAATGATGCAGAATAATTGGGCCTCCGGTCTCACACTCACCAACGAAATACGACAGCAAGAATGCTGTCATTATTAGGATGGTCTTCTGTGTGAGGGTAGTACTGGCCGGGTCGAGCCGGCCCATTCGTGCTGAAATCAGCGTGGCTCTACTACCTACAGATAGTTTTAGTCCTAAAAAGATAGCTTTTTATCTGTGACCCATGTCTAGGGAACTTGTTACGGTGACACCCGCAGATATTGTTGTTAGTCTAAGTTGCTTCTTATGTCTTCAGTTATCTGCTATTGAAAGTTCTTTCAAAAATGGTCCGTCCGTTCCAGAACAAACAATTTAATAAACATTTAGTAAAAAACTATTCATTTGTTTTTACAATAATTCACACCTAAAATGTACCTAATAAGATCTACAATGGTACTGCAGCCCCCCTCTTCCCCAACTAGCAAGCCCCTCCTGGAGAAACTTTTTTTTTTTTAATTGTGTGATATATAACTAATACGATACTACCTATGTGTATTTAACAATTGTATAAACAAATGAAATAAAGATTGGTCTTAATTTCATTATGTGATAAAGTGTGTGTGGGTGGGTATGGAAATATTTAAAGATTTTTTCGGTCATCTTTTACACACAACATCATCTAGTCCCAAACTAAGCAGAGCTTGTATTAAGGATACTAAACGACTGATATAAATACGTAAACATACTATTTTTTGTAAAATATTATACATAAAAAACACACAGACTCCAAAACAAATATTTGTAAATCACACAAATATTTAGTTCGAACCGGGAATCAAACCGGAGACTTCTTGATAAGCATACGCTAACCACTAGACCAACAAGGCAGCATATATTGAAAGACATTGAAAGCAGCCCCCTTAGCTACACTTTAGCACTAGTGACCACTATCAGAAAACAAACCATATTTTTACTACCTATAATTACAATCATCATTTCTAACTACTGATAATTAAAAAAAAAACACCATACAGAAATACAAAACAAACAAACAGCCAACCTGTAACCGCACACCTAAAACTGTCTAGACAACAATGTACTATAAATTGTCGGTGGGTTCATACCCGGACGTGTCCGGATACGGGGTGAACAACCTCGCTTCTCCGGACAGACTTCTTATGTACATAAGATGCGAAATTTTACAGACTAAGAACGATCGATCCGTCTATGTTTTGTCTGGAGAGCTTTCTGTGTGAGCGCAATATTATTATTTGCTAGCTTTTTGTTTACTTAAAGTTCGCTTTTGAGTTTTTTAATTGCGTTTATTGACTAAGGGCCACAGCACACTAGCTACTTCTAGCATCGGCGATCGGCGATGCTGCATCGCGTTTTAGCGACTTCCTGCGTTCGATCGCGGTATCGAAAACGCGCGTTTTAGCGACTGTTCAGATGCCAAATCGATGCTACCGGCATCCGAATGTGTGCGGAGAGTAGCGTTCAGCTGCTGTGTCGCGCTTCTAAAAAGCGACTCAATCTCCGCGTTTGGCGTTTTTAAGTGTGCGGTGTAGTGTTCGGTCTCCGTATTTAGCTTCTAAAAAGCGACTAGTTTCCGATCGCCGATGCTAAAAGTAGTGTGCTGTGGCCATAAGTAAAGAATTCAGATTTGAGTATTTTTGATGAGAAACGTCTACTGACGATTAGACTGTATGTTGCCATGACGACGCGTCACCACGCAAACGCAATATAATCTATACTGTTCTTCCTAGCCTTATTCCCAATATTATTTGGGGTCGGCTACTAGTTCAACCGGTTTTACCTGAATTTCAGTTTTTCCACAGAGCGACTGGCATTGGACCTCCGCAACCCTAAGGGAGAACTGAAATTAGATGGTTGAACTAGTAGTTAGTAAATTTGAGTGCTCTGACTTCCCAATAACGATTGTCATAGATGTTCATGACAACCGGGACCGACGGCTTTACGTTCTCCCCGAGGCACGGGTGTGATTCACCGCCAAACTTCCAAACTCCGGGCTGTTATTAGGAATTCCTTAGAAAAACCCAAAAACTCTTTTTGGCCGACACGGGAGTTGAACCCGGCGAACCGAGAGCCTCTTTGATCAGCAGTCGCATACGCTATACACTAGACTAACGAGGCTAACAAATAAATACAATTATTGTAATTTTAAAATAACGGGTTTTCACCAAATACATATTACGGTACTTATATTACGAAAAGCTATTTTTGAAATTTTATTCTGAAAATTCTTTTACCAATAGAAACAAACAGTATTTGTAAGTTATGACAAATAAAAGTAAAATCAGAAACACGTGGGCGAAACCGTGCACAAAACCTAGTATTTATTAGTTGTGCAAAATAATTTCAAAACGCGAACTGTTTATAAAGAACTTATGTAAAGAAAGTTCAGAAATAAGTACACAAATGTTAAGAAAAGTTTTTCTATTAGGAAATTCATTCCAAATGGAGTCTGGGAACGTGATGGGGAGGCAGGTCACCCACATTTCGTTGGAGAAATATGGCAAAAAGAGTGTTATGTTTTCTTAATTAATTTTAAGAAGTAATATAGAAATATAAGGTACAATAAAGATGCGCTAATAGCCGAGTGGCTATAGGTGATGGGAAACAATCACCGAGGGTAAGCAACGAAGGCGCGGTCAGTACCTAGATGGGTGACCATTTGTGGCATTATATGTTATGAGCGTTTTCATGATTCAAAGGTCACTTTAAGCAGTCGGTCCCGGTTGCTATCATAAGATAGCAGACGGTAAAACCGCAATCGGCAAGCGTGGGGTAGAAGTTTTTTATTTTTTTATTTGATGCCTACCAATGTGACTCCACTCTGCCTGATCATCATCAACAGCCTTTAACAGTCCACTGCTGGACATAGGCCTCTCCTTAGAAAGGAGGTTTTGGCCTACTATACCACGCTGGCCAGACGGGTTGGTAAAGGGTTTGTTTCAAGTTTTCCTTCTCTTTGCATTGATGTTGTCTTGCGTAGCTTATCCCATAGTCGCCTTTTACGACACCCGCATGGGATGGATAGGGGTGGTGACACTCTGTATTCTTAATCCGTCACCACACGGATAGATATTATATATATGTATCCGTGTGGTGCCTGATGGTAAGCATGAATGGAATACAAGAGTGGGGGCCACTACACTGCCCCTTGATTTGATAAAAATGTTCCTTAGTTCAACCTTCCAATTTGAATCCCTCCGTGACAAAAACTGATATTCAGGTAAAACCGGTTATACTAGCAGCCGACTATGCTTAACCTTGAGTATAAAGGCTAGGAAGATGATGACATATAAATATACCTCTTTCAAAGACCTCATTGCAAAAATCAAAACTAAATTAATGTCATTGCCAAAATGTATGTAGTGAGCTTTTTGTTTAGTGTAGTATATCAGCAACCATATCACAAAAAGTTTACAAAAGTACTAAAAAGTTATCTATATTTTTTGAAGTCGGTTAAATACTATTTTTTTATTTTTTTTTTATTTTTTTTGGACATCTAACACACAACATCATCTAGTCCCAAAGTAAGCAGAGCTTGTGTTATGGGTACTAAACAACTGATATAAATACATAAACATACTTTTTTTTTTTGTAAATACATACATATTATACATAGAAAAACACCCAGACTCCGAAACAAATATTTGTGGATCACACAAATATTTGGTCTGACCCGGGAATCGAACCCGAGACCTATTGATCAGCAGCCGCATACGCCAACCACTAGACCAACAAGGCAGTCAAATTTCCAACTAATCCAAGCTGTTAGTAAACTACTGTAGTCTAGGGCGGCTTCAACGTTACGATGAATTCAATTATGTTTAAAAAAAATTAAGTATTAATAGGTGTACCATAAAGGCACCATAAAATATTCATTTGATACTAGAATACTACGCTGTGATACTAGAATACTACGCCGTAGACTGTCTACGAGCTACGTTCCGTATGTACGTTGCTACGATACTACAACTACCGTAGACAGCTGTACGAATACTTGAATTCTGTATCACTCGAATTTCAACTTTATTCCCCGAACTTTACAGTGCAAATTTCATGTTAGTATGAAATACGGAATTCATACTATGTAAAATAAAGAGTTGTATTCAATGAGAGATACATAACAATAGTTTTCAGGTAATGAAAAATCTGCTGTAGTCCCGTGTTTTTAAGGTTGGTTTTTACTTAGTAGTAAGTTTGATGTAAATAAAACATTCAAACACTTTTTAATATGCCGAGTTTAGTATTTGTTGGCAAATTTTGTATTTGAATTATTGTGCTATTTTAGTTTTTCTTTTTTAAATATATTTTAGGGTGTAAACGAGCAGACGGATCACTTGATGGTAGGTGATTCCCGCCGCCCATGGACACCCGAAACACCAGAGGTGTCACAGGTGAGTTGTCGGCCTTTGAGATGGGAGTACGCTCTAGTTTTAAAGGTCGTATCGGTTCGGAAACACCGCAGGCCACAGTTCATTTCACAATTTAGATGTGCGAGGCAGGAAATTTCTGGAAAAACGCACTGTTGTGGACTGCCAACCATCTAAGTGATGGTTTTAAATGTATTTCACATTGATATATACTTAATCCGGGGTCAAGCCAAAGTGTTTTTGGGTTTTTCTTAGGAAATTCCTAATAGCAGCTTGGAGTTTAGTGGCGGTGATTCACGCCCGTGCCTCGGAGAGCACGTAAAGCCGTCGGTCCCGGTTGTCATGAACATCTATGGCAATCGTTATTGGGAAGTCAGTGCCCTCAAATGTACTGACTAGTTAAATCTTCGAATTTCAGTTCTCCCTTAGGGTTGCGGAAGTCCGATGCCAGCCGCTCCGTGGAAAAACTGAAATTCAGGTAAAGTCGGTTGAACTAGTAGCCGACCCCAAATAATATTGGGAATAAGGGTAGGAAGAAGATATACGTATATTTGTTGATATAAACACATTCATATACTTATAATTGTATAACTTATACAATTCGAAAAAGGCAGACAGAGGCGAATATAACCACATGTAGCCGGTAAAAATTTTAGCCATACTTTCGGAACAGCGAGCCAGCTATTACCCCATGTACTGTTATATTATGTTTGACTTCCTCGGTAGTGGTAGTGTCTGCGACTACTCTGCTGGAGGACTCGGGTTCAAATCCTGGTTTGGGTCCAATGTTTTTAAGACCTACATATTTTTGTTTTGGAGTTTGAGTGGTATGTGTTTAATATATATGTATATATTAAATTATATTTATATGTGTATGTATATTTGCATAAAAAAGATGAGATTTCGTACTAAACAACTTTCTGACTCACTTCCAGCTGTTGACTCAGTTCAGTATCATGCAAAAAAATGCATTTATTTTCACTACACCAATTATATATAACTCGTGCGAGCTAAGATGGCACCTGGCTCAAAACGAAACATGACACCGTTCCCCCGCGTGATACCCCTCTGTCGTCCTGCGAGTAGCGTTAGCAACACTATTACCGTTGCAAGAATCTTTCAATAATAATTTTAGGTTATTAGGTATTACCTAATGTCATATAAATCACTCCACGAATTTATTTTATAAATATATCATTAGATTCGTCTGGATAACCCAATTGTTTTAAGAAAGGTCACATGAAAAAAACCAGCATGACGATTATGAGACGCAATAGTTTAAAATAAAGAAAATCCAAATACATATGATTTTCAGAGACTACGATTACAAGGCTTATCATAACGATTTTAAATTGTATTTTATAAAAATATTTCAGTTCCTAATTTCATTTAAAATGATATTAGGTATTACCTAATATTATTTAAATCACTCGGGTAAATAATGAATGCATTCGGGTAAATAATGAATGAGGCCTGCTTCCTATTGGTATGCATATGTATTTTCTTAACTCAGGTAGTAAAGTACCACTTAAGATAAAGTAGTATGTTATGAGAAACTAATTGAAGCAAAATAAATGTTTAAATTTAAAAAAACTAGAATAAATTATATTTTTCTTGCACTCAGTACTTTAAACGACTGACATTTGAGTCAGGTGCCATCTTAGGTCGCACGAGTTATAGATAAATTAAGTTCAGTCCATTCACAAAAAGATGATTCTTACGCCTGGTTCCAAAAACCAAGCACTAAATCAAATAATCCATTGAAGTGCATATCAATGTAAAATCCTTTACCCAAAAATTCTCCATTCCGAAACTGTCCATATGAAGCAATATGCCCTTGTTAGACCACTTCATTTTTAATATTCGTGCATTGGTATACACAGCTCTGTGTATATATAGAATGTCTGCACTCCAGCCAGCGCTTGTTAAGAGCACAATTCATTTTTGATTCGAGTTTAAAACGATCGGGTTGCGCACTAATTTGATGTCTGAAATGGCGATCGCTTTTGATACTTTGGTGTATAAAGTTATATTTAGATTCAGATTAGTTTAATTAATATTCGTTGTTGGTTTAGTGGTATAAAGAGGTCTCGGGTTCCCGGGTCGGACTAAATATTATTTGTAAATATTTGCTTCGGAGTCTGCGTGTTTCCTATATATAATATGCATGTATTTACAAAATAAAAAAATATGTTTATGTATTTATATCAGTTGTCTAGTACCCATACTACAAGCTCGGCTTAGTTTGGGACTGGGATTTGCGCTCAATAATCCAAAAGAAGTAGACGATTGTCAAATAAAACTAGTTTTTAATAAACATTAAGAAACAATAGATGTTATTTATTTTTAGAATGAAAGTAAATATATTATGTAATGTAAGAGATCGTTACAGAGGATCTTGTTAATGATTAAATCGTTACAAATTACATAATGGGTGTACTAAAAAGATATCCATTATTATTCCAGTTGATGGCTTTAGTTATCTGTATCTCGCGTTGCATAAGTCTGATCAAGTTCCACTGAATGGCGTTAGAAAGATCAGATTTTATACTACAAAAACTTTTCTGACAGTTTTGTGATTATTTACTCAGTTTCAGCCTTATATTTGATGCAAAAATAATGGATTTCTTTTTACTACACCCATTATGTACTTTTTAACGATTTAACATCCTATAATATAAATATATGTATATAATGAAACTGCTTCCGCTGTCTGTTAGTTTAGTTTTAAACGGATTTTAATGTAGTCTTCAGCAATAGATAGAGCGAAGAATAAAAGAGGCGAGAGTAGGAGGAGAATCAACACAGAGATAGACTGTAGCCTGGAATAACATATAACATGTAACATTTTTTACATTTTTTCCACAGAAAAATTACTAGTGAAAAAAACGATAAAATAATAGTTTTCAGAAAGCACCCCACGCTTAGGTACATTAAAATAATTTTCTAATTATTAGTTTAAAATCGTGTTTGTTTAGTTTTTTAAAACTATTTTTATTCTAGACTAAAAAATACTAATTTGTTTAAACATTTCTTTTTTAGTTTTTTTTCAAAATAGTGTTTTGTCATCGGTCCTCGATAAATCTACAAAGTTTGAACGAAATCTGGCCGTTTAAAGTGGGTCAAAATCGCACCCTAAAGAGTCGGTTACAAACAAACATACAGGTGAAGCTAATATAAAGCGTGTAAAAATGGGCAACGTTGTATTTATTATCTCTCCTATGAAAATATCGGGTTTATTGGTTATTTTTTCAAATAATATTTGTTAGTCTTAAATAATCAAGTATCTAGTCCCAAACTTAACAGAGCTTGTATTATGGGTACTAGACAATTTATATAAATACATATATTTTTAGGTAAATATAGACATATTGTACATAGATAACACCCAAACTCCGAAACAAATATTTACAGATCATAGAAACATTTTGTCCGACCCGGGATTCTAGCTCGAGACGCACAGCAGGCCACTAAAGTGGTCAAAACGTCAATATTAACATGGTTGCACATTTTTAAACCCAAATTATTTCATTAAAAACAAATTACTTTCACACCAATACATAACAAAACCACCCTCAATACACCTCCACAAAATATAAGTACCAATCTAATTTTCATATATTGCAACACCCAGACTCACACCGTGACGGGTGCATTGTGGGGGTCTACGGGGGCGTGGCGCACCCTTCCCACCCCGACACACCCCCGTCGGGTCGTTGACCTCACAGCTGACGCGACGCCGCTGAACAGACTGAATGGCGAGCATAGTACGAGGTCCTACACTTGGTAGTACTATAGGACGGTCACTGAACTGTGATGATGTTTTTTGCCAAAACAAACGCGAAGGAAAATATGCATTATATTTTTTTATATTCATGAACATTAATATTGTTTAAATAAAACAATATGTTCCTTAGGGTTGCGGAGGTCCGATGCCAGTCGCTCAGTGTAAAACTTGAAATTCAGGTAAAACCGGTTGAACTGTAGCCGATCCCAAATAATATTGGGAATAAAGATCTAAAAAATCTAAAAAATGATCATGGTGACCACTCTTGGATTCTAATCATGCTTTTAATTAGGCAGACTATTGGCAAGCTCATAAATAAAAAAAGCGGCCAAGTGCGAGTCGGACTCGCCCATGAAGGGTCCCGTAGCAGCAAGTAACGTCATATAAACGTTCTTGTAGTTCGTTGTAACTTTGATCGATGCTTTAATAATAGTGTATTGATTGAATGAAAGGGAAATTGCGGTTTACGATTCATGACGTATTAAAAAAAACTACTTACTAGATCTCGTTCAAACCAACTTTCGGTGGAAGTTTGCATGGTAATGTACATCATATTTTTTTAAGTTTTATCATTCTCTTACTTTAGAAGTTATAGGGGGAGGGGGGGGGGCACATTTTACCACTTTGGAAGTGTCTCTCGTGCAAACTATTCAGTTTATAAAAAAATGATATTAGAAACCTCAATATCACTTTTAAAGACCTATCCATAGATATACACACGTATGGTTTGATTAAAATGTTTTTTGAGTTTCAGTTTTAAGTATAGGGACCCCAATTTTTTTTTTTCTATTTTTGAGTAAAAATATTTATGTGGTTCACAAATTACATCTACTGACCACATTTCAACAGTATAGCTCTTATAGTTTCGGAAAAAAGTGGCTGTGACATACGGACGGACAGACAGACAGACAGACAGACTTGACCAATCTATAAGGGTTCTGTTTTTTGCCATTTGGCTACGGAACCCCAAGAACACCGGGTTATGTTTGTTTTTTTTTTTTCAACACAATTATATATATTATTTTATTCGTGAACATGCCTTAGAATTCAATAGTAAGCTCATCGCGTCTTATTAAAATGAAACTTATCGGTACCATTTTACAACATAATTTTTACATTTAAAAAAAAAATACGTTAGAATCAACCATTCTTGAGTGGAGACCGCGTCTCGACAAACGTAGTGTAGGAAGTCCACAGGCCTGGTAGAGTGATAATTTGCACAAGACGGCTGGCAGGAGCTGGATGCTATTAACCGAAGATCGAACTGAGTAGCGTGCAATTCGAGAGGCATATGTCCAGCAGTGGACTGCGATAGGCTGATGATGAAGAACGAGTATAAGTCGTAAATCGATAAAGTTACTAATTGAACAATTAAACTTTTTATTTCCTGTTGGGTCGGCGCATAACATGTACAGAGCCCTCACGGTTAACTTACACTTTGATTTGTTTGTTAGAGGTATGATTGCTTTTTAGCATGCCGCATGCTATTTCGCGTGACTGCACGTGTAAATAGCACATGCTTTTATTGTAATATCTTCGTTACGGTGCTTGCCTGATATGTATTTATTTCATTAGAAATCAGTTTTTGATTCAGATATTATGTTTTTTTTTTTTCAATAAAAAGAAGATTATATTGCCCGTCCTCCTGACAATATGTACGCATGATTTCACGACAATCGGTACAGTAATTTGGACAAGTATAACAAAATTATATTCATACTAACTGAGTCCCACGGTGTTACCCGCGTCTATTGTTGTGAAGCTAAGAAAATTTTATAAATGTAAAAATAATCTTGAAAAGTTTCATTTTGATATGACTTCGCTAGCTTACAATTGAATTCTATTGAAAAAAACTGGCCTAAGTTATTCATTATGTCATAAGCTTTCTGAAAGTGAAAGTCCCGTCAAAATTGGTCCAGCCGTTCCAGAGATTAGCCGGGGAGACAGACAGACAAAAATTTAAAAAAATAATGATTAGTATCGTATATACTTAGATAATACATTTAGTAACACGGTTAATTTGATATAAATGAATAAATATTTTGGACATCTTACACACAACACAACATCATCTAGTCCCATAGTAAGCAGAGCTTGTACTATGGGTACTAAACAACTGATATAATTCGTCATATTCGCCCATACTATTATATATTATATACTACTGGTATCTACGAACTGTGAGTATGTAAAACTTTCAAGTTTCTTTTTAATACAATTTACTTCATTATCAACACCCCATAATGTCCCACTGCTGGGCTCGGATCTCCTCCCAGGAGTGGACTAAGGACATACGCCCATCTACGTCTGACCTCACCATCGTTGCTAGCCCTCGGTGATTGTTTCCAATTACCTAAGGCCAGTCGGCTATAAGTGCTACAATTTACTTTAATATGTTCATTTACACAGGTTGTTACAGAAATTCTGTTTTGTAAAAGTCTAACAACTTTGGGGCTTATTAGGTGAGGTATAAACTCGGCAACGCTTACCATTAGGGCTTGATGCTCTAGTGGTTAGCGTATGCAGCTGATCTAAAGGTCTCGGGTCCGAGTCCCGGGTTAGACCAAATATTTGTGTGATCCACAAATATTTGTTTCGGAGTCTGGGTGTTTTCTATGAATAATATGTGTGTATTTACAAAAAAAGATTTATGTATTTATATCAGTTGTCTAGTATCCATAATACAAGCTCTGCTTAGTTTGGGACTAGATGACGTTGTGTGTAAGATGTCCGAAATATTTATATTATTATATTTATACTAACTGATGCCCGCGGCTCCGTTCGCGTCCTAGGGCTATGAAAAATAGATAGTAGCCGATTCTCAGACTTACTGAATATGCATAATAAAAATCATAAGAATCGGTCAAGCCGTTTCGGAAGAGTATGGCAACGAACATTGTCACACGAGAATATTATATATAAGATTTATAATGGTAAGCGATAATCATCACTACATATTATAAAAAAAGTACTCTACCGCGTCTGACTGTCAAGTTTAAAATGTTTTTTATATACCTATATCATATGTTCATAGAGACAGTATCTTTTTGTCACACCATAACTTGGTAATTTAAAATGTCACACCATTACTTGGTAATTTAAAATGTCACACCATAACTTGGTAATTTAAAATGTCACACCATAACCTGGTAATTTGAAATGTCACACCATAACTTGGTAATTTAAAATGACACACCACAACTTGGTAATTTAAAATGACACACCATAACTTGGTAATTTAAAATGACACACCATAATTTGGTAATTTAAAATGTCACACCATAACTTGGTAATTTAAAATGTCACACCATAACTTGGTAATTTAAAATGTCAGCAAAACAAACAAAGATTGGTTTAAGCCGTTAGTGTTAAGGGTTCAAATTACACATAAGATAACACTTTGTATGAGCCACAAGTTGTTGTTTTGAGTCCAAGTGTTATTTGCGTCCGCTTCATATGCTATCGACAAACTTGACTCATGACCCATTTTGTTGGAACGTTGGAAACCGCCTAAAATCTAAACCAACACAGATTTTCCTCCTTTACAGTGTGAGCTGCACTTAGGAATTTTTAAATATTGACTAAGTCAATACTGGTAGGAAATCTATGCAATTTATATATATAACGTATACAGGGAGTCCCGAAATCATCACTACATATTATAAAAAAAGTACTCTACCGCGTCTGACTGTCAAGTTTAAAATGTTTTTTATATACCTATATCATATGTTCATAGAGACAGTATCTTTTTGTCACACCATAACTTGGTAATTTAAAATGTCACACCATAACTTGGTAATTTAAAATGTCACACCATAACTTGGTAATTTAAAATGTCACACCATAACCTGGTAATTTGAAATGTCACACCGTAACTTGGTAATTAAAAATGACACACCACAACTTGGTAATTTAAAATGACACACCATAACTTGGTAATTTAAAATGACACACCACAACTTGGTAATTTAAAATGACACACCATAACTTGGTAATTTAAAATGACACACCATAATTTGGTAATTTAAAATGTCACACCATAACTTGGTAATTTAAAATGTCACACCATAACTTGGCAATTTAAAATGTCAGCAAAACAAACAAAGATTGGTTTAAGCCGTTAGTGTTAAGGGTTCAAATTACACATAAGATAACACTTTGTATGAGCCACAAGTTGTTGTTTTGAGTCCAAGTGTTATTTGCGTCCGCTTCATATGCTATCGACAAACTTGACTCATGACCCATTTTGTTGGAACGTTGGAAACCGCCTAAAATCTAAACCAACACAGATTTTCCTCCTTTACAGTGTGAGCTGCACTTAGGAATTTTTAAATATTGACTAAGTCAATACTGGTAGGAAATCTATGCAATTTATATATATAACGTATACAGGGAGTCCCGAAATTCAACGTCCAACGGCAAGTGGGGTTTAGGCAGGACTGTATGACACCTATAAATAAAATATTTAAAAAATCCATTTCAATTTTTTTTAGATATGAGTATTTTGCTTAAAATGGAGAAAAATTCCGAACTTGACATTTTTATTCACCCTAACGACAAATCTGCAAGTTTAGGCGACGTGTTTTTTTTATTCATAGCATAGTTAACTCTATCGACCAAAAGTATTACCACCAGATACAACATAAAAAAAAAAACAGAAAAAAGTTGTTAGGATTAAACTTCAATTTTAAAAAAGAAATCTCTTCACCATACTTTTACATATCATACTACAAAAAAAATGTATGGAATCCATAGTGGCAAGTAATTTTAAAAGATGGCGGTAGTATTCATAAATCCGAAATGGTATAATACTTGGTACATTTAAAAATAACTTGGCAAAAAAGAAAGTTTTTGAGAAAGACGTCAAATTTACATGAAATGTTGTTTTGTATCAAAAATGGCTTTACGTTCTATTTTACTAGTTTAACTAAAAAAAAGCGGCCAAGTGCGAGTCGGACTCGCCCATGAAGCGTTCCGTAGCAGCAAGTAACATCATATAAAAGTTTTTGTAGTTCGTTGTAACTTTCATCGATGTTTTAATAATAGTGTTTTGATTGAAAGAAATGTAAATTGCGGTATATGATTTATGACGTATTAAAAAAAAACTACTTACTAGATCTCGTTCAAACCAATTTTCGTTGGAAGTTTGCATAGTAATGTACATCATATATTTTTTTTAGTTTTATCATTCTCTTATTTTAGAAGTTACAGGGGGGGGGGCAACATTTTACCACTTTGGAAGTGTCTCTCGCGCAAACTATTCAGTTTAGAAAAAAATTATCAAAGGAATCTCAATATCATTTTTAAAGACCTATCCATAGATACCCTTCACGTATGGGCTTTGATGAAAATACAAATTTTCAGTTTCAGTTCTAAGTATGGGGACCCCCAAAATTTATAGCTTTTTTTCTATTTTTGTGAAAAAATATTAATGCGGTTCAAAGAATTCATCTACTGACCAAGTTTCAACAGTATAGCTCTTATAGTTTCGGAATAAAGTGGCTGTGACATACGGACGGACGGACGGACAGACAGACAGACAGACAGACAGACATGACGAATCTATAAGGGTTCCGTTTTTTGCCATTTGGCAACTGAACCCTAAAAAGGCTTAGGGCATGTGTCTGAGCGAGACAGAAAGTGAAGCGACCAGTTTAAGTAGGAGCGAGACAGATAGTGACGTCGTTTATTGAAGTAAGAGTAAGAAGTAAAAGTTACCCGTATGGTGACTATTCATCCCGCGGGTGTCATAAAAGGCGACTAAGGGATAAACTACGCAAGACAACGTCAATGCAAAGAGAAGGAAAACTTGAAACCAACCCTATACCAACCCGTCTGGCCAGCATGGTATAGTAGGCCAAAACCTCCTTTCTAAGGAGAGGCCTATGTCCAGCAGTGGATTGTTCAAGGCTGTTGATGATGATGATCTATCTGTTAAAGAAAAACTACATCACAGACATACAAGGACTGTAAACATATTTTTATAATACTGTAGAAGCATCTTACTAGGCCGTCATAGTATGGATCACCATGCTACATTCTCTGAATTCGAAACGAGGATGCTTTCCATCAGGTAGAGTCACTTCAGTCGGATTTGATTTTTTAGATAAAAAAAAATATAGCCTTCTAGAAATATAGTCCTGTGTCGCGGGGATTTTACAAACATACAAGAAACGGCCACAAAGAACACTCAGAATAATAAATTGTAGATCACACAAAATGTTATCCCGTGTAGAATTTGAACGCACAACAATTGTCGCAGTAGAAAGCTACGTGTCGACCGCTGAAACCACTAGGCCAACTGTTATACTAATTAAAATTAATAAATATTAATATATATAAAATATATATAATTGATATTAATGTTTTATATAATAACTAGCTGACCCGGCAGACTTCGTACTGCCCCAATCGATAAATAGAAGACCTAAACTTTTGTATAAAATAAAATTAAAACAAACGTAAGGAATCCATAATTAATAAAGAAAATTTAATACATTTTATATACTCACCTTTAAAACCTTCTCTGGACCTTTACATATAATTCAAGACCAAAATTAGCCAAATACGTCCAGCCGTTCTTGAGTTTTAGCGAGACTAACGAACAGCAATTCATTTATATATATATATAGATAGTTTTCTATAAAATGCTTTGTTATACGTGTACCGTTTACAAAGAGTACACAGAATAACAAATTGTAGATCACACAAAATGTTATCCTGTGTATGATTTGAACACACAACAATTGACGCAGTAAAAAACAGCGTGTCGATCGCTGAAACCACTATATAAAAAACTTACCTTGCTGAAGTAACCGACAACATGACACCCCTCATGGTCAGCGCTCGTCATCACGTAGAAGAGGAACGGCTCCACATCATAGTACAAAGTCTTGTGGTCTAAGAAGAACTTGGCTAGGAGACAGAGCTGCTGGCAATACTGCTTGTGTTTCCGTCCATCCACTTGCCACACTGATAGGTTATCTTTTCTGTACACCTGAGGGAGATAGATATAGTTTAGTTAGTAAAAATAATAGTACATTGTTCACCGAGGGAGAAAAGGGACCGATTACTAGCGAGGGAGCAGTTTGTGGCCCGAAGGCGCAGCCTAGGGCCACAATACTCCCGAGGTAGGAATGGGACTTTCACCCGAGTGCTACACAGTGCTTTATACTACACCTGTGAGGAACATTTAAAGTATTTATAAAATAAAATCAAAACGTAAGACACAATTTAGCTTAGAATTTGACATAATATTTATAAATACTTCGCGCTTCTTTTGTTTTTTTTTATTCTTCACGAAAGGATGTCAGTGGCACGGAGATTCCATATTTAAATTATATGAAAACTCCTTGGGCAGGCGTGGGCCATAGATCAGATAACACATGAGAAATGAAAATTCATACAACTTTCTCTCCCGCTAAAACACGTTAGAAATGGATTTTCATACATTTTTTCCTCCCGCTTATTTAGGTCACGGAAAAGACTAACTTTGTCTTTTCATTTTCAGGGAATAATGAATACTGTTCCGATCAGGTATAGTATAAATATATATTTCGGACATCTTTCTTGAACACAACGCCTTCTAGTTCCAAGCAAAGCAGGGTCTATTATAGGTACTAGACAACTGATATAAATACACAACTACATACTTTTTTTTCATACATACCTAGCTGGATGCGAAAAGCCCAAAATCGATCGGAGTGGTGTGCAATGGAAGAGGCCTTTGTCCAGCAGTGGACTGCGATAGGATGATGATGATAACTATTAGAAATATTTCAAATCTACCTATCATTATTGGTGACTACGGAACCCTATTCTATACGTGGCCCGACACGCACTTGACATATTTTTTTCGTAATGAAGTGTATTCAGTCCATTTGTTTCTTTTTTTTAAATTTAAGTCTAACAATGTAACTAGACTCTGCCTGATAGAAAGCGTGAGTAGAATCCAAAAGTAGGGGTCACGATTCTCATTGTGAGTACAGACAATTTAGCATGGTGACCCACACTATGGCGGCTTAGTGAAATTCCTCTGCATCATTGGGTTTCTCCAGTCTTCAGGGTATGATGAAAAGAAATATGGTGTTTACCTCGTCTCCTGGAGGGTGTTTCCACAAGCACTTGGCCTTGTGTCGCTGAGCGCCCATCGCGGACTTGTGGTGGTTCAGGCAGAACTCGCACACGTACAGCCGAGGGACCCGGGCTGCGTCACCAGGGTACGGAGACTGGTACCACACCTCCATCATGTATTTACCCATCACCACGTATCTGGGGATCAAAGGTATCACGTCAGATTATGTCATCATCGTCAACGACCCATAACGTTCCACTGCTGGGCTCGGGTCCCTTCTCAAAAGAGGGTTAAGTTAAGTTAAGGGTCTCTAAAAAAGCTCCACGACTGTTATCTAATGATAACAACCAGGACCGACTGCTTTACTCCCGTTAAGCAGTCGGTCCTGGTTTTGCAGTTATGAGCATTTCCGTGACTTGGAGGTCCCCCTCCAAGTCACGGAAATGCTCATAACATATCATACCACAAACGGTCACCCATCCAGGTACTGACCGCGCTGTCGTTGCTTACCCTCGGTGATTGTTTCTAATCAGGTCAAACTTTACTAGACACTAAATTACATTTGAACTGTAAAACATTCATGATCTATTAAGAACATGCAGTCATTCAGCCCGTTTCATAGAAAGCAACTTACTCTTACAAACACAGGTAACACCGCGGAATGAAGCTAGTCTGTACTAAAACAGAATGTGGCAAAAATATCTTTACCTTGTACCCCTATCTGTGGGTATATCGGACAATTCCTCTTCAATTTTAATAGCAGCCAATGCTTGTGCTTCCCGGAACAATTTCAGATCATAGTCTGGTGCAAACCCATCTAGAATCGGTTCTCTATCTTCGTTGCCTTCCTCGTTGCCTGATGCTGCCAGCTTCTCTCGTAATTCTTGGCTGCCCTTCCATTTCGATCGCATATCCTGATTGACATAAAATAAAGACAGTGATTAGTGAGAACTAATGAACTTAAATTTTTTTTAGAAGTTTTTGAAATTCTCTAATTTGCTATGCATGTAATACACTAATTATCTCAAACGAGATTTTAGTTTGGCAGTTAGGACAAACAGCAGGAACGCATCAGCGGCTTCTGGAATCCCCCCTGCCGTACTCCACTACTGAGGTACATCCCGGAGTGACTAGTTATCTAATACCCTACACACCCAGGGCATGAAGCTGTCGAGCCTTTCACCGCTCTAAATATTAAGAGGTGAGACCCGCCTTAGGATGTCACCTGTCTCGGATCGTTTGCAGAGGTTACATCTCCCCAAGATGTGCGACGATTGGGGGGGGGGGGGGGGGCTAAAGACCTCTGCCACGTGCCCTTACATCGCCTCCTTCGCGCTCAGCGGACTCCTGAACCATAACGTCCTCACAAGGACACTCAGGCATATAGCATCATATGCAAAATTCCATAACAATGGGCCCAATACAGCGCCCTGATTAACCCCGCAACACACTTCCATTCGATTTCCCATTACGTTCCGATCGAGAAACCTCACCGTCCTGTCGCACCGACAGGCCTCTATGGCAGCCCGCAAGTAGGGCGGCTCCTCGTGATATTCAATGGTCTACCTAATTGGTCGCTAGTGGAATGGACTTAAGATATGAAGCAGTTGGTCCGTGCCAATGAGTAGATTGTAGTGTATGTGTCAGTGAGTTATTCATTCACTCGTTCACTGTGAATGAATGACGTGTCATTGAGTCATTAATAATAATAATAATTTATTTAATTTCTCCCACAAGACACATCAATACACTACAACAAAATGGAACAAAATAATTTGGATGGGAGACAGGAGCCTATACTAAGTAAACTTGTGTTACAGGTCTCCTGGCCTCTCAGTCCCGGATAAAAATATTATTTACATTTATATAAGCTCTAATTACATCTTAAACAAGTAAAAGAAATTAACAAAATTTGTGTGTGATTGTGTGTGTGTGTATGTGTGTGTGTGTCATGTATGTATGTTAAACGTCCCTGTGTCTATTTATAATTACTTCTGTTTCTTCGTATTTAAGTGTAAGTAGCCAATTTAGATTTTTTCTTTTACAATTGTGTTTTTTGTCCGGGTATATGTTAAGTAATTTGTTCGCTAAATTATATAACCTTAGTCCTTGGAAAAAGAAAAATTTGTCTAAAGAAACCGTTTTTGAAGGCTTAGTCAGACATACCTGGCGCTCACGTCGTCTCAATAGTGTTGGATTGCTCGGGTCAAATTGCATGAGACCATGTTGTCTTAATATTACGGCAAGAATATATAGTTGTCTAACTGTCGGAACTTCAGCAAGCAAATATAGCTCCGAAGTTGGAAAAAGTCTTGGTTTGAATAGACTGATTTTCAGAATGAGTCGTTGAGCTCTCTCCAACACTATTAAGTGGGTTTTAGCCGCCCCTCCCCAAGAAGAAATGCAGTAGTCAATGATCGATTGACAGAGCGCCATGTATACAGTTCTCATAACTTCGGGATCAGCTACATGCCTTCATTCATTTCACACGTTCACTGTGAATGAATGAGGTGTCATTGCGTTATTCGCTCAATCGTTCACTGTGAATGAATGAGGTGTCACTAAGTTATTCATTCACTCGTTCACTATAAATGAATGAGAAGGAAGCATTTTGTCATCTCGAGAGTACGTGCGGGTGACACAGTTGAGCCGATTGTTAGCGACTGTGAGTCGACAACATAGAAGGATATAGTACATAGATTACCTTAACTTTGAGCTGGTAGGCGCGCTGCTCGATGGTGGGCTGGTGGCGGGGGCGCGCCTGCAACAGGCGCAGGGCCTTGCGGCGCGCCTCGCTGGCCGCCGCGCGCTCCTCGCTGGCCGCCACGCACGACAGCGACGTCACATTGTGGTACAGCGGGCACGCGTCCCACGTCACGTGGCGGGACATAGTGCCGCCTGGATACCAAAGTATACACCTAAGTATCTCCATATCTCCATGCAACCATACCGATGGTCGTTGTGCCAACAGACCGTTCGTGTCGGGTGTCGTAAAAGGCGACTAAGGGATAAACTTCGCAAGAAAACATCAATGCAAAGAGAAGGAAAACTTGAAACCAACCCTATATCAACCCGTCTGGCCAGCGTGGTATAGTAGGCCAAAACCTCCTTTCTAAGGAGAGGCCTACGTCCAGCAGTGGACTGTTAAAGGCTGTTTGTTGATGATGATGAAGATGTTATTATTATCTAATAAATCTGATGTCGGCTTTGCACGTAACGATAAATCGTAGAGAATAATCTGTGTTGCACCGATTAATCGATACGTGGGTGTAGTAGGCATGATCGTAAGAACCGAAAGGCAGAAAACTATGCAGAAAAACAAGCACTGCAAATAAAAGAAAAACTTGATACAAACACTGTACTAATTCGTCCGGCCAGCGTGGTTCACCAAATATATGAATACCTATTTTCTAAAGAGAAATCTATGAACAGTAGGGAAATGTTAAAGTCTGCTGATGGTGATGATGAAGCATACAAGATCGAGACCAGACTTAATTTTATCCAATGTAAAGTTTTCCCGAAGCCACCGAATTCCTTGAAACTCTGCAATTGCGAAGAAACATCGCCTCTATGGCGGTCCCCTATCTCCTTTACCATGGAGTGTTCTGAAGAGCCCTTCTAATTGGTCCCACCTTCTCCCTTCTTTTACAGGACAACATGTGTTGGACTTGGAAGTCACCGCTTCAGAATAGAAGAAATACACACTAGAATTAAACGGTTTGCCTCTTCCTTCCTGTACCGAGCAGTCAAAAACTGGAACTCACTACCAACTCACGTGTTTTCACAAATCCAAATTATCAAAAATTCCAAATCTTCTTCTTCCTAAGCCTTATTCCCAATATTATTTGGGGTCGGCTACTAGTTCAACCGGTTTTACCTGAATATCAGTTTTTCCACGGAGCGACTGGCATCGGACCTACACAACCCTAAGGGAGAACTGAAATTCGAAGGTTGAACTAGTTGTCAGTAAATTTGAGGGCACTGACTTCCCAATATAATTTTGTTTCCACTATGATCCGGGATCCTTTAAAGGGGGTTGCCATACTTTATTGTCTACAGTGTGTGAGCACCCCACTTTTGGATTCTACGCATGCTTTCTATCAGGCAGGGTAAAGTCTCTTTGGCGGGATATATATTTATGAAAAAAAAAACAGTCTGAATTACAAATATGGAAACTTACCCAGATGTCCTGAAGAGTCACAGCCCCTGACAGGGCACCTGCGCTGAGCAGGCTCGGAGGGGGTGGGGGCTGCGACGGGAGACCAGGAGGGGGGCGCCCGTCCCTTTATATTCTTCTTCGAGTCTTTAACGCTACTGTAAAATATTTTCTTCAATTTTCTTGGCGAAATTGAAGTTACAAATGGCATGAGACATTTTTCTACTGTTTTAACATTTTTGTTAGTTTTTTAACCATCCACCTTGATTTTAGTTCTTAGTTTTGTTAGTAATGTAAGTTGTCATTGAATAAATGTAACATTATGTAGTATGTACAGGGGGGGTGTCACTCCGCAGTTTAGGTATAGTCGGCCGCCTGCCTGCCCGGGCGAGCATGCCAGTCGACTAGACATCGTCAGAACAGGTAAGAGTTACACGATAGAAAGAGACGCAATGGTAGGTAAATATAATTGTAGTTGATTCAGCGCTGTGAGATCTGAATTGAACTTAATCTTTTGACGCCTAGGGTCCCGATTTCTTTAATTTACTTTTCGGAGTGAGTCTTCTGTATGAGTACTATTATGTATTCTGTGGTATGTAGCAGCTACATAACTAAATCGCGCAAGTGAAGTTTACAGAATATTAATTGAATGGTAATTAATTTATTTCCTGACTATGTTAAATTATATTTATGTACTGAGTCCCACGGTTTTTTTGTTGCAAATCTCGAGTAACGCCGCGGAGCGAGGATAGTCTATAAAAAATTAGCCTACATTACTCCTTAGATCATTAGCTTTCTGCTAGAGAATGTCAGAAAATGTTAAAAATTCCTTTACGATGTTAGTACCGTATACATATACTTTAATATACATATAGTAAAATACTGTTTATTTTATATTACATACAGACATCCCAATTTTATTTATATGTATAGATAACTGTCCGTGTGGTGACGGATTAAGAATACAGTGTATCACTACCAATATTCATCCCGCGGGTGTCGTAAAAGGCGACTAAGGGATAAACTACGCAAGATAACATCAATGCAAAGAGAAGGAAAACTTGAAACCAACCCTATACCAACCCGTCTGGCCAGCGTGGTATAGTAGGCCAAAACCTCCTTTCTGAGGAGAGACCTATGTCCAGCAGATGACTATTATAGGCTGTTGATGATGATGTATAGATAACTTAAAAACAAAGATTGTCTATGATATCTTTTTTTATATTTTTAGCATGGAATTCTGTAATTTATCTATTTGGTATTTTATTTTTTAATCCCATTTATATTCGAGGAAAAAATACATTAGTAATTATAAATAAAGAAATGAAGAATAACTTCAATAAATAATTTAACTTAAAGTGTATTGAAGTTGGTAGTTGTTTTACAAATTCATTATTATAATATGTCAACATCTATGCCTTTTTTCCTACTTTGGGTAAAGCAAAAGTGTGATTGTATTGGCAGTATGTATATATGGTCTACCGTAGTGCTTATAAACCGATTATAATTATTGATGATGTCAACAGATTCATAAATTTTATCAAAACTTTTTAATTTGTTGGGTTTTTGATATTTTACTTATTTTACCTATACTTAGAAAAGTAAGTAGAAAAGAATACATAATTTTTAAATTATAAGAGTGAATTTATGCCGGAGATCTATCTATATAAAAAAAAAAAAAAAAAAACACTAGCTTTCACCCGTGTCTCCGTCAGCGTGTTTATCGGTTTTCGCGGTAAAACTTTCTCAGTCTCTAGATTATCTGTGTACCAAATTTAATTTAATTCGGTTTAGTATTTTTAGTGTGAAGGTAAGACAAACAAATACTCTCGCATTAATTTGTAATATTAGTAAGGATTACTGAACAAAAATGTTAAAATAGAAATAGCTCCCATTATTTTTGATTTTTACATCTCAACATGCTATAAGATAATAATATATTAAGTTTGAATATTTGGCGTTTCATGATATATAATTATTAAATAGGTATATACTAAGGTCAGCGTGGTGACGGATTAAGAATACAAAGTGTCACCACCCCTATTTATTCCATGGGTGTCGTAAGAGGCGACTAAAGGAACAAAATAAGCAGCTAACATCACTGCCAAGAGAAGGTATAATTGAAACAAACCCTTTACCAACCCGTCTGGCCAGCGTGGTATAGTAGGCCAAAACCTCCTTTCTAAGGAGAGGCCTATGTCCAGCAGTGGACTGTTGAAGGCTGTTGATGATGATGATGATGACCGCCATTTGAGCGTTATATAAAAAATATCCCTACTTTACACAAAGACAAAGAGCTACAATATATGTATCACTCAAAGTATTGATCCATGTGAGGTTTGAACCCACAAAACTTAGTGTATTAGTAATAGACATTGCAAAAGCTCAAACCACTATTCCATCTATTCAGTCATTTTTTCATAGGGGTCCATTAATCTCGAGACTCGAAAGGGGGGGAGGGGGTTCGACAAATATCACGAATATCACAAGGGGGGACGGGGGTATAGCATAAGATATCACCTGTATTTACTTCTTCGACAAGTGTTCGCGATTTGTATACCGAAAACAGCGTTCAGTGTCCCCTTGACTCACCATTTCAAGAGTAAATTTTAAGATTTTTTTGGAGGTATTAAAAACTACATGTGATTTTGGTAGGGGAAGGGGAGGGGTTGTTTTAAACCTCACCACGTATCACCAGGGGAGAGGGAGGGGTGAAAAAGGGGCTTCAAACACAACATGTGATTAATGGATAGCCCTATAATTATATAACATGAAACGCAAAACTTCATTATAATTACTACAACTACAGACTAATAATTAGTACTAATTAATTATTATTAATAGTGTTGACTTACTTCTTATTATCACTGCTCTTGTCATCAACATCCGAATCAGTGTCAGTATTTGTAGGTCTGGAAACAGTTGCTAACCTGGACACTCTGGCCGAGAGTGACCTGGTTAACTTCCTAGGCATAGACGCCACGGCTGAGTCTCCGGAATCACCACTTTTACTTGCTGAATTCTCCTGCTGTAATTTAAAGTAAGAATATAAGCGAGCAGTTGCCTAATTATTTTCATTTCTCACCTTAATTTACAAATTAATGTTCTTAAGATGCCTGTGTTTTAACTATGACAGAAATGTTTGTTCAGTTATTAATCTGTTTCTATTAAGTACCTCAAAAAATACCGACTTCATAAGCTGTCCATTCCTTGTATAAATAGTATTACTGTGCACTTCCACTCAAATAAGGGTGTCCACAAACAGTTTTAGATTACAAAATAAAGTACAAGATATTAGATTTTAGCTATTGCATTGAAAATATTTTTCAAATATAAAGAAAAATTACAAACCTTTGGAGTAAGACATGCCGCAGCAGATTTGGTTTTTCCACTTTTCCCAGATTCCTTTTTAGGAGTTGGCTCACTATCACTGTCTGAGGAGAGAGACTCAATAGAAGACTGGCTAGATGTACATGACGATGCACTCTTGTCTTCGATAGACTTCTTTGGTGGAGGTCCACTAGGTCTGTTTCCGTTCTTACGTTTAGCATTGTCTTTTGAATCTTTTGAATCCCTGGAGTCTTTTGAGGTCTTGGAATCTTTTGAGCCCTTAGAATCTTTGGAGTCCTTTGAATCTTTTGAGTCCTTAGAATCCTTTGAATCTTTAGAGTCTTTTGAATACTTGGAAATCTTTGAATCCTTCGAATTTGAGTCATCATTATCAGCAGTTACAGGGGAAATATATTTTTCAGAGCTAGATTTGCTAGATCCCCTTTTAGGTCTAGGGGATGTTTTAGGACTCTTGTTATTAGTGCTTGAAGACTTGCTCTCTGATTCAGATTCAGAGCTATTGTCTGGCGAGAATATACTCTTCTTTTTTAAAGTTCCCGTATCTGTTTTAGGACTTACTCTTGAAATAGTTTTCTGTACTGGTCTTGGAGTTTTCGCACCAGCAGACACTCTAGTTGCAGTTCTTCCTCTTGCAAGTACTGCAGCAGCAGATTTTGGTTTAGTAGTAGAACACCGTCGTCTGGGTGCCATGGATTTAGGACTAGCAGCTTTTGGAGCTTCATCATCACTGGATGATGATACTTTAACTTTTGATGGTCTTCTCGGTTTTGGTTCCTCTTTCTTTTTCGCTTCCTCAGGTTTTGTTGGAGATTTAGGTGCAGGCGTAGCTACTGCCGCAATTGGTGGGTCGGAAGTTGACGATTCAGAGTCTGAGCTGCTAGAACCAGAACCTGAACTGGTGGAAGAACTGCCACTACTGCTGGAGTCAGATGTAGACCCAGAACTGCTATCAGTGCTGCTGTTACTGACCTGAAATGATTAACAAGTAGTCAAGATTAATTGAGAGGTTTACATAATGATTAGGCTTATTTATATCTCACATAGGCTTAGGTTAAAGAATAAGGAGCGTCACCACTATTACTAATCTCATGGGTGTTGTAGGGTGACTAAAGAAAAAACCCACATAGGACTACTCTCTGTGTCACTACACAGAGAAGGAATGCATGTAACCAGTATTAAAGTTTAAAAACCAGTTTTACAAGACTTTTTGGCCAGGTTGGCCAAAAAAATCTGGTAAAACTGGTTTATAAACTTTTTTAGTGAAATGGCACTATTCAATTTTTGAAGGTGGGACATAGTAAAAAATCTATGTGTAATGGTTTTTTTTTATATTTTTTTTTTTAATTGATTTTTAAATTATGTTTCTAATTCGATTCCGAAACAAATATTTGTGTGATCCACAAATATTTGTTTCGGAGTCTGGGTGTTTTTCTATGTATAATATGTATGTATTTACAAAAAAAAAAGTATGTTTATGTATTTATATGTTGTTTAGTACCCATAACACAAGCTCTGCTTACTTTGGGACTAGATGATGTTGTGTGTAAGATGTCCAAAATATTTATTATTATTATTATTTATTAATTCTAATAGATAGCAAAAATTGTAATAATAATAAATAAATAAATGTTCCAAACTAAGCAGAGCTTTTACTATGGGTACTAGACAACTGATATAAATACATGAAAAAGTATGTTAATGTATTTATAGTTGTTTAGTACCCATAACACAAGCTCTGCTTAGTTTGAGGACTAGATGGCGTTGTGTGTAAAACTGAAATATCTGAAATATTTACTTATTTATTTTTTTGGAAAGACTAACATATTATAGATAGAAAACCTCCAAACTCTGAAGCAAATATTTACTGATCACACAAACATTTGCTCCGACCTGGGAATGGAACCCGAAACCTCAAGCACAGCAGTCACATATGCTTACACTGTCCATCCGAGGTAGTCAGTAATAGTAAATATGATAATTTGAATCAGATTTACCCTATTATTGGATATTAACTATCCCTTTATTTCCCATCCTGAACAACAAAAAAGTTAAAATAAAAATCAAAGTAAAACATTAGAAAAATGTGGTGTTTCAAATAATAAATTTATATAAGTACATAATATAAAGTATAAATTGTGTAAGTATAAGTAAAAACTGGGTGTTTTCTATGTATAAGTGTGTATTTACAAAAAAAGTATGTTTATGTATTTATACCAGTTTTCTAGTACCCATAATACAAGCTCTGCTTAGTTTGGAATTAGACGATGTTGTGTGTAAGATGACCAAAATATTTATTATTTATTTATAAATTGTAATAGGTACTTTTATTGATCAAAGGTAATAGGAGAATAATTATTTATTAAAAATACTTCTCACAATATTTTTGTTAAGATTTAACTTCTTTTGAAATGTTCTTTTTTTCTTTAATAAAGATTAAAAACTCTGCACCTGACAGCTCAAGACATTTACGGAGCATTTATTTCAGAAATGCAACAATTTTAAATTGAGGTGGGGAAAAAACTCGTTCAGGAAAGCAGTATGATGTTGTGTTACTTAATATAAAAGTCACCAGTTAAAACATATTCTAGACGCTTCTCAGAACGATGCAAGCAACGGTAGAATTATCTCTGAAAAGAGGTCCCGCCAAAATTGGGACGCTGGCAATGCTGCTTAAAACAAACCCTATACTAACCCATCTGGCCAGTATAGTGAACCAAAACCTACTTTTGGAGGAGAGGTCTATGTCCAGCAGTAGACTATTAAAGGCAGACAAGGCAATCTTTAATTAAGGAAAGATTTATTAATGGTAAAATTGGCTAAATAAAAAGATAATTAATCCTGAGAGCAAAATAAACATTTGGGTCACATTTTTGCATAGCTTATAGTTTATTTAGATGTTTGTAATGCAGAATATGAAGCGGTAGATACCACTAGTATTCAGTAAAAGTATAGTTTTTATAATTTGCATCAAAAAAACATAGTTATGTGACTTTCTAACTGTAATTGAATACTCACGTCGAGATTTGTCATTTTGATGAGTAGTATTTACAAATAGATCCAAATTACAATTAAAACTAAGAAGTACAATATTTATTTAATGCTAATAACTCAATTTAAAGCAGCCAACATTTATTTTAGACGTCAATAAATAGATCATGAAAACAGTAGGTAATCGAAACTTTTGACAACTTGAACTTCAATGGACGACGTTGACAATAGCAGTGTGGCCGACTTAGAAATGAATAAACTACTAAACTGATCACTTTAGCGGTTAACCTTTTTTTCAAGAACTAAGCTTCTTCTCCATCTATGCCTTTTAATTTTTTATTATGAGTCGGCGTCCTCGTTTTAAGATATCAAGACAGTTGGTTGTCAATTCCTCCACTTTGGTAACCGTTGTGCAACACGTGGCCTGTAGTCGTCCTTTACTTTTCTTCTTATTTGGGGTGGCTAGGGCTTGCCATAATACGTGTTCTTTGTTGAATGGAGTAATCTCAGATAAGCAACCTGTTTGTATTATCGTAACTTGTAGGTTTGATTTATAGTTTGGATTATTTTTCTTAAGAAGTAGTTTTATTTTAAACTGAAAAATTGTGATGTATAAATTATAGATTCTGTTTATAGTTCTAGAAGTATCAGCATGTTTTTGTAATTTAATATAATAATCTTTTTTTCATAATGCAATGTACCTAAACTGAATTATATTCTCAAATGAGAAAATCTATTTATCGGTTTATTATTTTCTGAAGTGACCGTATGGTTTTACAAAAATGATTTAGCCACATCCACCGTTCAAGATTCTTCATCACGCCATAACACATATTCATAGTATGGTTAGTATGCATGGCGGCACGGCTTTCAGTCATCTTTTCAAATATGACAGTTAATTTGTAAGTCTTGCTACTCCGGCAGCCCATCGCAATATTTTAATTTCGGTTATGTGTATTTTTTATTTATCTTGTTTTTTATGGTATAACACTCGTCTTCATGTATAATAGCAGGCCTCACTGCAGTTTTATCAAAGTATTTTTGTTAACACTATACTCCCGAGATGGTTCCCTATATAATCCATCCCGCGTTTACCCTAGTCATTCATAGTTATTCTTATGTCTACTTAAACTAAATGTTGACTAGTCAGAAAAGCTGGATTTCATGTACTTGGTCTTACGTCTACAGAAAGAAGTGCCCACCTCAATTTCTGAAGGTGAATGATTTCTTATAACTATGCAGAATAAATTATGCATTTGAATCTCAAAAAATCTTAGGAATTAAGTGCTTCCAATTTTCATCTTTTTATTTTCCGAGAAAATATCTTTTGAATATAAAAAATTACAAGATAAGAAAAATTTAAACATTCACAAAAAAATTCTTAATCCACAACTATCAAATATGACTCTCTTTAAACTTGTTATTTTTTTGATGTACTGATTTACCTATCTTATCGTTGGCTTTTTAAAGCTACTAAATAGTAGTTAAAGTTTAATGCTAACAACGTTAATGTTTACAGCCATGCTTCAGTTCATTCGTTCAAACAGATTAAATTTGTAGGAAAACCGTGTAACGAAACGTCATCACTTTATAAAAAAGTGCTATAAATTAAAGTATTTTATCAGTGGTCGTTAATCTAATAGTAGGTCGTTAGTCGAAAATCTAACTAATAATCTAAATAGGTAATAATATAAAGCTGAAGAGTTTGTTTGTTTGGTTGAACGCCGTAATCTCAGCAACTTCTGGTCCGATTTGAAAAATTATTTCAGTGTTAGATAGCCCGTTTATCGAGGAAGGCTGAATATCATCACGCTTAGGCCAATAGGAGCACAATGAATGAGGTGGTTTTTTTCTTCTGGAGAACTTATGAGTACCTAAACGGTAAAAGTTACGCAAATAGATTTAAGACAGAATTTCCATTAATAATAAAAATTAATACACGTGATATATTACTATACCCCCCCTCCCCCTTGTGATATTTCGTGATATTTTGTGAACCCCCCCCCCCTATCAAGCCTCACGTGATTAATGGACAGCCCCTAGGGTGATGATGTATATCCGGTAACCTTCCTAGATAACTGAATTATGTAACATTGAAATAACTTTTCGAATTCGAACAGTACTAAATGAGATTAGTGCGTTGAACCAAACCACAAACTTTCAGGTTTAAGTATACTTATAATATTCATATTATTATCATCTTAATATTATTAGTTTTTTACTAACTGCATACCTAATAATATATGTATCCTGTAGTGTATATATACTTATATCAAAAAATAAATTCTTAATTTTTTATCTGTCTGTCTGTTTTTTCCGGCTAACCTCTAGAACGGTGGGACCGATATCGACGGGACTTTCACTTTCAAATAGTGTGTGACATAAGGAGTAACTTAGGCTAGTTTTTGTTAGACTAGCTTCGTTTTATTACCTGTACCTTTAAAAACCCTAAAAAACGAGGAACACCGCGAGGCTCATCTAGTTATTAATACAGTTTAAGGGTACGCGTCCATTGGCCCGCGCCGGACGCACCGCACGCACTGCACGCAACGGATTGAACGGATTTGACTTGCTTAGAAATGCCGGCCGGCGTTCGGTGCGAGCGGCGCGGATAGTCGACGAATGTGTGAAATCATACAAAGCAAAATGAAATCCGTTGCGTGCGGTGCGTCCGGCGCGGGCCAATGGACGCGCACCTTTACACAATCATTTTTTACATGTTGTATATATGATAGATTTCAACCTTCTTCGTTGCCAAATAATTATTCTAGGTCAACTAGTTGTTCCTTAAAGAGTAAACGACTGTTAAAATAGACATAAATATTAAATATAACCTTGATAACATTGATTCAGGATTTAAATTCATCTGATTATAGTATTTATAAATTCGTTTGTGTCTTTTTTATTGTTAGGGTCCCGTAGTTCACCTCACGGAACCCTATATCCGTCCATCCGTCCTCTACTTACCATCCAAACGGTTGGTTCTCAAAAGATGAAACTTTTTAGTATAAAGTTGCTGAGCGTGCGATGTTGTGTTTCTCTAAAGTACAGTCACCAAGAACCGATACAAAAGTGCATTTACCTTAAAAGCCACTGTGGAGTTGATCCATCTCTTTCCATCTTTTGTATTTGTCATAATGTCTCTTTCTCCTAGCAAAAAAATGTTAGGATCAAGACGGGGGGCCAACTTTCCCTGTGATATTAATTTATTTTCTCTACCGTTCATTAGCGTCAAGGGAGATCAAGGCGGCCATTTTATATCATATCTTCATATTATCATCCAACAGTAGCCCTAACGACCGGCCCTACCTTCGTGTATGAGGAAGTCTTCCGGTATTGACCATCCAAGTCTCATATAGATACTTTTTAATAATTTAAAAACAAATTATGAATTCAACCTTGACTATGAACTCGCTTTACTAGTTTTTGTACAGGAAAAGTCGCGCGTTCAACCCAAAATGTTTCTAATAACAATGTCCGATAGTAGTCAGTTGAATAAATATGAATCACATTTGGGTAGGTCATTGGTACTTATATACCAGTTTAGTGTATTAGAATTAGTATTACATAAAAGTAAAGAAATTTAAATACGCTATTATTTAACAAACACTATAAAACTTTCGTGAAATTGATAAAATTAAGCCACATTTTGTCTTTATTATTGACTAGCTTTAGCCAGCGGCTCCGCCCGCGTGTATGTCGGATATCGCGGTAAAAAGTAGCCTATGTCCTTTCTTAGGTTTTAAACTATTTGAGTACCAAAATTCATCCAAATCGATTAAGCGGTTTAGGCGTGAAAACGTAACAGACAGAGAGACAGAGTTACTTTCGCATTTATAATATTAAGTAGGGATATTTTTTATATAAAGCTCAAATGGCGGTCATCATCATCATCATCAACAGCCTTGAACAGTCCACTGCTGGACGTAGGCCTCTCCTTAGAAAGGAGGTTTTGGCCTACTATACCACGCTGGCCAGACGGGTTGGTATAGGGTTGGTTTCAAGTTTTCCTTCTCTTTGCATGTTTGTTGTCTTGCGTAGTTTATCTCTTAGTTGCCTTTTACGACACCCGCGTTAAATGTAATAATAGTTAAATGGCGGTCACTTGATGTCAAATGAGTACCGCTACCCATAACCATTTCGCGACCGATACATGCAACACAATTGAAGACCTACGAGTCGAATTGATTGCTATTTTCGTTATGGTTTCATACGCAACAATTTGCCAACCAAGATTGTTAATAGGAGGCAAAAACTCAAGTTAGTCGAACAGACATCGTTAGAACAGTTAAGAGTTACACGATAGAAAGAGACGCAATTATAGGTAAATATAATCGTAGTGATTCGGCTCTGTGCGATCTGAATTGAACTTAATCTTTTGACACCGAGGGTATCTATAACTTTAATTTACTTTTCGGAGTGAGTCTTCTGTACTGGTACTGTTATGTATTCTGTGGTATGAGACCGAATGCTCAATGATGCTGTAACATCTCACTAGGCCGCCATAGTCTGGATTATCATGCTAAATTGTCTGCATTCACAATGAGTATTAATTAACATCCTTGATATTTTTGACTGTAATCTATCTTTGTAAGTAGCGTAAGTAAATTTCATGCCATTTTTATCTGAAAAGTCAAAAAAGAAAAGAAAAGCATATCAAAAAAATATATTTATTCCATGATCTGCTTTAATCATATCAGACGCTTTTTCTCCTATCATAATTGTGGGAGCGTTTAAATTTGCGCTCACAATTTTTGGCATTATACTGGCGTCTACCACCCGAAGACCTGTCACCCCCCTCACCCTTAACCTTTCGTCTACAACACCTTTGCCTTCTGGACCCATTGCACAAGTTCCTGAAGGATGCCACTGAGTTGTGCCAATACTTAGTACAAAACATTTCCAGTACTCATGGCTATTAAATTCCAAATATTTGCATTGAGGAATTTTAACATCAATTACTTCTGCGTTGATGCTTCTAAAATATGGCGTGTTCATAACACTGATGTAATCTTCGACATACCGAGCGTGATTCTCTAAGTCTCTTTTGTCAGAATAATATCCGTTGTAAATTAATGGGCTCACCGCAGGATTGCTACTATTCAATCTGATTTTCCCTCTGGATTCTGGGTGCAATAGAGAGAAGGTTGCGTAAAGAATCCTCCTTTTTCTATTAGCTTCGTATAAAGCATCACATATTCTGTCATCTGCACGAAAAACATGAGTACATATCATTGCCGAAATAGGTGAATAAGCTGGTAGAGGAAACACAGAAGCTTGATAATCAGGTACGGTTTCTGATTTATTCAAAGCTCCATGACCGAGTATGCACGGTGAAGGAAATTTGTCTATATTTGTCAAAAGTTCTAAGTTTTCTATGATTGAAGAAGAATCTTTTTCAACTCCTATTGGAACAGCGACAATCGGATGATCCTGTAAATTACTGCCAACATTTGGAGAATCCAGTAACACATTGACCCCTACTCTCCGCAAATGCTCCCGAGGTCCTATACCAGATAACATTAGAAGTTGAGGGCTGTTAATGGCTCCAGCTGAAGAGATTATTTCTCGTCGTCCAAAAACGTTTATAATTCTGTTATTTGGTAGCTGTATCTCAACTCCGATAGCTCTTTTGTAATCATTAAATAATATTTTCCTTGCCAAGGTATTTCTTAGTACAAAAAGATTTTTTCGGTCTTTAATGGGCTCGAGAAAAGCTGTACCTGTATGCTGACGTACACTATCATCGATTGTGTACGATGGAACAACATATCCTAGTTGCTCTTCTCCATTACAATCTGAGATAATTTTATGCCCATTTTGATGAAAAGCTAATAAATATTTTTCAACACGTTTCTTCCACAGCGGTCTTGTTACCCCTAAGTATCCTTCTGTATTGTGATATTTGCCAAAGTCATATTTGCTAATGGTCTCGTCATTGAGACGTTCACTTTTCTTAAAGTAGTGTAAAACTGTTTCCCAATCCCACCCTTCGTTGCCTTGTTCGACCCAATCATTGTAATCCTTCTTATTCCCTCTTACGTAGAACATGTAATTGGCGCCACTAGAACCACCAAGCATCTTGCCTCTTGTTATATGAACACTCTTCTTTTGGAGTGCTTGACTAGAATATCCATCATTAACTGTGTAATAGTTCCAATCCGACGTAGAATAATCCACGAATGCAAATAAACCAGGATACTGAAAAGACAATGACGAAATCTTTATAGCTTTACATTAAACAATAAATATTTGAATATGATAATTCTGACATAAATTTGGCTTTGATTACTGTTATATTATTTTGTTATTTTTTTCCGCACTAGTGGAATATATTATATTTTGAATGTATATTCTGTACTTTTAGAATATACATTCTGTGTCGTGGGGACCTTAAAAACATATGAAACGGACACAAAGAACATCTCAGAATTTGTGGTCCACACAAAGTGTTGTCTCGTTTTGGATTACAACACTTGGCGCAGTTCAACTTGATGCTCTAAGACAGCGCTTAAGCCAATAGGTCAACCGTGCAGTGAATGCAGATATGATAAAAAATATGATGAACAGATTGTTGTTATTGTTCTTACTTTAGAGTCATTACATAAGAGACTATCGCAAGTCTTTTAAGAGGATTTTATGTAATAAAGAAATTATCTCTTTAGTTTAACACACCTTTGCACTTAACGGTGGATTCCCACCAGCTTCTATAAGTAATACATTCCATCCTGAGACCTCTGTGAGTCTGTTGGCAACCACACTGCCTGCCGATCCCGCACCGATCACTATAAAGTCAAATACTTGGCCATCTGGAAGTAAAAATGTTTTAAAATTTCTTGAATTTGAGTTGTGATCTAGACCTCACTTAGTCTTAGGAGGGTCTAAATGAAAAGGTTGCAACTAGAATAGAATATTCTTTCTACGATTTGTTTCCTATCATGGGTTAACTGTGAATGTTTGGTCTTTATATTACCCAACTACGGCAAAGCAAAGTTTTGACAATCGATGAAGTCTACGTTTGTTAATTTTTTGATAGTTTCTACTATTCGGTTCATTGATGTATATATATCAATGATTCGGTTATAGCTTTTTAAAAATTTTCTTGATTCAAAGTTAGAAATATAAGGTACAAGCTGTTGGTTGAAGCTCTTCGAGCGTGTATGTCGATTATATATGTACCGTTTTTACTTTCATATGCATTTAGTAAAAAGCAATAAATTTAAAATTACACACTTCATTTTTTTTTGTATAGACAGCAACTAATCAACGTAAGTTTAAACAGGCGTAACAGCAGATATGTATTACATTCAAAATTCAAACCTGTTACTTTAGCCTGTGGCGGGAAATCCCGAGCATCAAGTTGAAGATCATCTATCGAGCTTAGAAAATACTGTAGCAAGGTTATCAGCGGCCGCAGCGTCCTGCTATTGAACATTGATAAGATTCGCACTAGAACATTCATCCTGTAAAGAAACTGGTCATTTAAAACATTGTATTTATTTACAGTTAACCCTTCCAAAGTGACTTTATTCTGCCTGAGCGAAAGTATGAGTAGAATCTAGGAGTAGAGGCTACTATCCTCATTGTGAGGGTAGGCAATGCAGCATAGTGACCCATATCATGGCGGCCTGCTTAGATATTTCGGCCTCCGGAGGCCAAAAGCATGATGCAGAATGATTGATCCTCCGTGCTCACATCCGACAACGAAATACGACAGCAAGAATGCTGTCATTTTTAGGATGGTCTTCTGTGTGAGTTTAGTACTGCCCCGGTCAAGCCGGCTTGTTCGTGCTGAAATCAGCATGGCTCTACTACTTACCAAACATATGTTTTAACAGACGGACAGAGTTACTTTTTTTATAATATTATTATGGGTTGTCTTCCTTGACTACAATGTTCAGCTCTTTCCGTGTCATGCATACAGGCAGTAGTTTATTCAGATAGATGTAATCTGCACTTACGCAGTTATTGTGAACTGTGGCACTGATGTATCGTGTGAGTTTATTTTATTGTCTTTTTGTATGTATCTAACCTTACAAACTTGTTTATAATAATTTGTATTATTCAAAAATTAGAAGCGAAAACTTGTAATTGGATCTCAGATGAATAATCATACCATTACCAACCAAAACCATTTTTTTGATTTTTTCTTTTTACAAGAAATAATGGCTTATTTACGAAGGAATTTTAAGCAATACAGTATTAATCCTTATCCAATTAAGTACCTTATATACATTGTGTATTTAATATAGATTAATATGGCCCTGTACAGTATGTAATTTAAATTAATACTTTTGAAGATATTACAGATTAAAAATGCAGGAACAAAGCGATTTTGGCGGTACCGGCCGGGGCCCGTTACTTGACGCTGCTGTCGATTTGTCACTATCAGTTAATAACTATAACTAAACACAATACTATAATATGACTTAATTCTAAGGCGGTACGAAGTTCGCCGGGTCAGCTAGTCTGCTATAATTCCCTATTATATCATTTAATATTTTTTTTAAAAACAGCTCCCACATTAGGAATAAAAATTCCTGTGTCACAGGGTACTTTACAAACATAAATGAAACGGATACAAAGAACACCCAGACTCAGAACAACAAATTGTGAATCACACAAAGTGTTATCCCACGTGGGATTTGAACCCACGACACTTGGCCCAGTAGGAAGCGGCGTGGCGACCACCGACCACTTAAGCCAAAAGGCCAACCGTGCAGTCATATGAAAATCTCTATATTTGATAGCCTCGTTGGTCTACGATTAGCTTATGCGATATAGGTCTCAGGTTTGTATCTCAAGTCATGTCAAAAGTATTGTTTCAGTCAGTCAGACCTCGTTAAACCAACAATTTGGCTGACATGAACATCTAAAGCAATTGTTACTGGGAAAATGGTGTTCTCAAACATACTGACAACTTTTTTTTCGTGTGGACATCCCCTCGGACCGTCACCCCGCCTGGGTTTGCGGCAGGGCGGTTTGTCGGACTCGAACCAACTAAAACCATACGGTGTGCCCTCTTAGCGCTTGAATTTTAGGAGGAGTCCAATGAACAAATCTCCTTCTAGACCCCTCACGGCACCTGCCCGCACTACGCGGGCGCCATCTCTGCTTAAGTCTCAATTTTTTTCCGGCAGACGCGGACGCCGCCCCCTCGCGACTGATTATGTGATTGTGTGACCCACAAATATTTGTTTCGGAGACTGGGTGTTTTCTATGTATAATAAGTTTGTATTTATATTAGTTGTTTAGTACACATAATACAAGCTCTGCTTTATTATTATTATTATTAAATGTACACATGACAGTCAATTTAATCTTTTCAATTTAAAACATATTATTATTAGGTACTATTAAGTAACACATCCCCCTTATGCCGTCATTGCAAATGGGGATTTGCAAGCGATAAAAAACTTGCAGTTTATTTTTATATATTCTATGAATTTCTCGCATATTTATTAGAGATTCGTAATTTTAGTATTAATCAATAGTCAGTAATGCATTAGCACCAAAGACTATATTTATTTTTCACAGATAATTATTAAGTCTACGTTTAGACATATATTTATTGTATGTACTCTATGAAATCAGCAAAACCAGTTGTTAATTAGGATTCGATCACCGACGGCTCGTAAAGACGAAGCTAATAATTTACGTCACTGAGTAAAAAAAATTATAATATTTTGTACAACAAAATATTCTGCATTTTTTACGACATTGCTTGGAAATTTATTAATCGGTAGTAGAGCCATGCAAATTTTGGCACAAATGGAACGCGAGGCAGTACTTCCCTCACCCAGATGACCTAACTAAAAGAAACAACGATAATATTATAAATAATTAATTTACGATAACATTACGATAACTTAAGTCCGTGTGGTGACTGATTAAGAATACAGAGTGTCACTTCATCAGAGTGTTGTTCATCCCAAGCGGGTGTCGTTAAAGGCGACTAAGGGATAAACTACGCAAGACAACATCAATGCAAAGAGAAGGAAAACTTGAAACCAACCCTATACCAATCCGTCTGGCCAGCGTGGTATAGTAGGCCAATACCTCCTTTTCAAGGAGAGGAATATCATTGAGGAGAGGCCTATGTCCAGCACTGGACTGTTATAGGCTGTTGCTGATGATGATAACATTAATAACATTATTTTTCGTTGGTAAGTGTGAGACTGGAGGCCCAATAATCAAGAAGCATCTCACTATGACTAATACTCCTTCAGAAAATAGAGTTCCCACACTTGACGTAGGTAGCAACTTTACTCGGCATTATACACTCGGTATTATTTGATACACTAGTATCTATCCTGTTTCCCTCATCGTTTAAGCTAGGGTAACTTTCGAAGAAAAAAAAGATTGAATATGAAGTCTCTGGTGTCAAAAAAAAAGCTCTGCATTACTTCCTGTTCATATCCATTCTTGATAGGATACTGGTAGCTTAAGAAAAAATAATTCTTTTGTCACTAAACAACTAACCACACCACACATAAAAAAACACACTTAAAACTTTTTTTTTAAATCCAATAAAAAAAATGAAAATGTTACCTAATAAATATCAGAATCACACTTTGTAGAAACACAAAACTTTTTTATTTAAAAAAAAAAGAATAACTCATTCTATTTTTAAACACAATATTGTTACAAAATTAAATGCTCAATTCACAAAAGCTGTGATGGCTCAAAGTTCGCACGACGACTAAATTCATATAGTCGTTAGAATATAAATTAAATAAATGTCCGGAGCAAGTTTAAATATCAAAATAACCTTCGAAAACTAATCACAACGGCACGCAGCAATTTCGGACAAGTTTTTCTTCTATTGAAAGACATAGTTATTCACCTCTTTACCATAAGGCACTGGAATATATTTATAGCACCAACCAAATCAAGATTAGATCGACGTTGTACGAGTATTTCAACGCCCACATTTTTACAATTCAAATACGTTGTTTTTTTTTTAATTTTGTTACATTTCATAGACTCGAGTAAAAAGTATTTGTGTTTTACACGTGTTTTTGTTGATATTTTATTAACCTAAACACTGCTTCGAGTGGAGTAGCGGGAGCAGCTTCCCGCCATCTTTTTACCAGGAGTCTTAACGTCTCTGTTACTTGGATAAAATTTAATGTTGTATGATACTCCAAAACTGCATTTCTACATCTGGTTAATGCACTTCACTCGGTTGCACCACTTTGCATTTGTCAAGAAACTTTTTACATCACACAATTAATATGTATTAGAACAAAACATCGTCGCCTGAGGTATTTCCGTATCGAAACGACCTCCATTCAAACCTTCAATAAAAGAGCGTACTAGAGATTAAAGCGCGATTTTGGAGATAAAGGCGTTTATCGGCGACGTTAGTAGTTATTTTTGTCATGGGACGCGTTTGTTTTGTTTGTCATACAGAAACCTTCCTCGTTGGTTTAGTGATATAAGCGTATGTGAATGCGGATTAAAAGGTCTCAGGTTCGATTCCGGGGTTTTTGGCATGCGGTATTCATTTCAGTACGAATGGGCCGACTCGACCAGGGCTGTACTACCCTCACATAGAAGACCAACAGCATTCGTTCTATTATCTATTGAAATATCGCACTAAATATTTTAAAACGCATCATAAGTTATTACATCCTGTTCCGTCATAAGAATTCGAAACTAAATTTTATGTTTCTCATCCTGTAACTTCACTAGATTTAACTTCTATTATACTAACACATGTAAGTCTCGATTCCTTAGGGCCACAGCACACTAGCTACTTTTAGCATCGGCGATCGGCAACTAGTCGCTTTTCAGAGGCTAAATACGGCGACCGAACGCTCTACACCGCACACATAAGGGCCACCGCAGACTAGCTACTTTTAGCATCGGCGATTTGGCGACTGCATCGATGCTGCATCGCGTTTTAGCGACTTCCTGCGTTCGATCGCCGTATCGGAAACGCGCGTTTTAGCGACTCCTGTGATGCCAAATCGATGCGACGATATCCTGGGATGCCGATCCGAATGTGTGCGGAGAGTAACGTTCAGCTGCTGTGTCGCGCTTCTAAAAAGCGACTCAATCTCCGCGTTTGGCGTTTTTAAGTGTGCGGTGTAGAGCGTTCGGTCGCCGTGTTTAGCTTCTAAAAAGCGACTAGTTGCCGATCGCCGATGCTAAAAGTAGCTAGTGTGCTGTGGCCCTAAAAATGCCAAACGCGGAGATTGAGTCGCTTTTTAGAAGCGCGACACAGCAGCTGAACGCTACTCTCCGCACACATTCGGATGCCGGTAGCATCGATTTGCAATCTGAGCAGTCGCTAAAACGCGCGTTTCCGATACCGCAATCGAACGCAGAAAGTCGTTAAATTGCGATACAGCATCGATGCAGTTACGAAATCGCCGATCGCCGATGCTAAAAGTAGCTAGTGTGCTGTGGCCCTTACAATATGCCTCGAATAGGTAAAATCAAAATAACAAAGAAATAATAGAAATTGAAAATAAACCTTATCATATTAAGTATAGCTTTTATTTTTTAATATTAACTACTTTATTATCTTTCTCTGTACTCGGATATTTTAAAAAATAATAATATTAGTGAGTATAGCATTAATGGTGTTTCTGTTATAATCATCTTAGAAACAGTACATCCAGTTGTGATAAACCTATTATTAACCAGATTTCGCCCGAGGCTCCGCCTGCGTGTATCTTGCTTGATTATTGCAGTAAAAAGTAGCCAATGTGTTATTCAGATAAATGAGCTATATTACTGTAAAGTTTCATCCAAATCTGTTTAGTAGTTTTTGCGTGGGAGAGCAACAAACAAAAGGACTATGACTAAGCCTCGTACAAATATTCATGCGTGGTCCAATATTGAAAATGGCCAAACCAGAATATGATACAGAAAGTACTGATTCTAACATACTTTTGTAGACGATTGGGCAGTATCATCGTTCCATGTTTTTTTAACAGTGTGATTGGCATTCATGCAAGTTTCATCTAAAAACACAACTTTTCCGTATCGATAATATTTTTGGCTTTTCTTAAGAAATCAACTCGTTTAAGGACAATGTCATTCTTTTCCATAAGAATCTTGCGGTTGTTGGGTTTTTGGTAATAAAATCCGATTCTACGCAATAGTTTTGACAGCGAGGTTCGACCGCCGTCGTATTAAAATCATTAAATTAAAAAAAAAAATAAGTTCGTCATTGCAAAGTTATTTCGATCAGAAAAATTTACATCTGTCAAAAAGATCAAGCTGACTTGTACAGGATATAGCTATCTAAAATCGGTCCTGCCATTCCAAACACTAACAGAAACAAACGAACAGACAGACAGTCAAAACAATTTTTGATGTTAGCAGGGGGGTGTCACTCCGCAGTTTAGGTATAGTCGGCCGGCTGCCTGCCGGGTCAGACACGCCGGTCGAACAGACATCGTCAGAACAGTTCAGAGTTATACGATAGAAAGAGACGCAATTGTAGGTAAACATAATCGTAGTGATTCGGCGCTGTGCGATCTGAATTGAACTTAATCTTTTGACACCGAGGGTATCTATAACTTTAATTTACTTTTCGGAGTGAGTCTTCTGTGCTGGTACTATTATGTATTCTGTGATGTTAGTATAATACTTCCATATGAATTTAGTAATAAACTATTCATTTAATATTACAAACAGATACTTAAATTTTATATATTTGTATAGATTGAAAAATTAAAACATTGTTCCTCTTTGGGTTTCTTTACGATCAATAAATCCTATTATATCAATATTATCTCTACATCTAGCGTATAAGTAGAAAATCTTTAAATCATAAAATATTCAATGTTGAGATTATATGCCGGATGTGCATTAAAAATTGTCCAAGTGCGAGTCGGACTTGGTCGATTTTTTAAATATTAGGTACATTTCAACCTGTTGCGTTTTTAATTTTTTTTTATTGATCGACTTACACACAACGCCATCTAGTCCCAAACAAAGCAGAGCTTGTATTATGGGTACTAGACAACTGATATAAATACTTTTTTTTTATAAATACAAACACAATATACATATATAAAACACCCAAACTTCGAAACAAATATATGCAGATCATACAAAGATTTGGTCTGACCCGGGAATCGAATCAGAGACCTTTTGATCAACATATGCGAACCACTAGACCAATAAGGCAGTCAAAAATACCTTGATCTTAATAACGAGCAAAAAGATCTCGTTTGTAGAATGGAACTATACTCTATTGATTCGTATAATTTATTTTTGACAGTTCAAGAATGTTTGAAATTAGTGACGACCCCACACGTTACCGATCAATTTGAAATTATATGTGATTTTCTCTATGAAGAACTTTCAATCGATTTAATGAAATATTTTTATTTATTTTTATGAAATAAGTAATTATAATAATAAATCAGTAAATTAGAAATAAAAATAACATAACGTACGCTACGTATAAGTAATCACTAGAAATATTATAACGCAACGCATCGCTGACTCGCGAAAAAAAGCGAACAAAAACAAAACAACAAAAACGAAACAACACAACGCCGTCGTTTCTAGCGAATAAAATGATGCAATTATTAAATAATGCCAGTGATGAAGAGACACCTCAAAACTCGGTGACGTGGATAGGACAAGAAAAATTATGTTTGATTAGGATCGCGACGTTTGAACAAGTATTAATCATTTATGTAACCTGTTCTCACGAATCTATTGTAAATTATGTAGAAGAGTCTTATGGAGCATTATAATAAATCATCATCATCATCATCAGCCTATCGCAGTTCACTGCTGGACATAGGCCTCTCCCACACTTCTCTCCCTTGCACACCACTGTGATCGATCAAATATTTAACAATTTTATTTGTTTCACAGATATACCTGATTAGATAGTTTATTAATTAATTAAGTAGTAAATATGTGACTTTCCAAGTATTTACATTGTTCATAACTCTAGATTTAAACTTGATTTAGACGTTTTTTACCACACATTTTAAATTTAAATGTCACTAAACCATGCATAGTTACATTTTATGGCAGTGTCAAAAAATAAATAAATAAATGATCAGAGTTATTGTTCTTTACTCTTGGTTTGAACTTAAGTTCCACGATTTTGACTTAAATTCTAGCAAATATTTAATTTACCATTGTTATCATGATAATAATGACAGTGTATTATTACTTCATCATAATCTAACTACTTAAACTAGTGTAAGCATACCTGAATAATTTCCTATTAAACGAAATTACTTCAACTTTTAAGAAATATGTACCTACATCAATTTATCAAACAAGGTCATGGCTTTACGATATTAATTATAATAGGTATTTAATTATGTTGTTTGGCGGCGACTTATAATTAATGCGTACATTAGTTTAATACGTAACTTATTAAGGTTATTTAATAATAGTTTATTATTTTCCGCTTTTCAGTTCTATCGGCGGTTAAATATTTTACAATAATAGTTTTATTTTACAATTTTTTTAAGTTATAATCTACATATTGCTACATATTTGTTTACATTTTTAAAACCTTACTATTATTATTTGTTGGGAAATCCTACTTTCTAGTCTATCTTATCTAAAAATATCGTACGATCAGTGAGTTATCAATCATACCAAGGTTCGTTTTTTTTAATTATTTTGAACCTAATCTCGAGGTGTACCCTTTCCAATAAAAAAAATCGACCAAGTGGCCGCACCGGGGGTGTCACCTATCTCGAGTCGTTTGCAGCGGTCCCCAGGATGTAACCGCAGCGACCCTTAGGCGACGATTGGGGAGCTAGCGGCCCCTACCGCGTCCCCTCGCCGCTTCCTTCAAGCGGGATCAGCCCTTTCCCGATCCCGCTCTGCGGACTCCTCTGGAGCATAACATTCTCACAGAAGGAGACCGTGACTTCCCATCAATCAATCAAAGCTTACCTACATAGGCTCATATTTTCAGACGCCTATTTTGGCAACTCTTGACTGCCTTGTTGGTCTAGTGGTTGGCGTATGCGGCTGCTGATCAAGAGGTCTCGGGTTCGATTCCAGGGTCGGTCCAAATGTTTGTGTGATCCGCAAAATTTTTTTTCGGAGTGTGCGTGTTTTCCATGTATAATAATATATGTATGTATTTCCAAAAAAAAAATATGTTTGTGTATTTATATCAGTTGTCTATTACCTATAATACAAGCTCTGCTTAATTTGGGACTAGAAGACGTTGTGAGTAAGATGTCCGAAATATTAATTTTGAGCCTGGTTCAGAGTTTTTTTTTGAAACGCCCTCCTACTTATATATTTCTAGAACATCGAATACCTTACTTATTAAATAACTTATTAAATCAAACATTGACTTGAGCTTTTTTTTTTTTTTTTTACGTGTGGAAATCCCCGCGGACCGTCACCCCGTCGGGGGTTACGGCGGGGTGGTGTGTCGGACTCGAACCGACTAAAACCACACGGTGTGACCCTCTCTGCGCCTTTGTATTGGAAGGAGTCCAGGGAGGGGATTTCCTTCTGGACTCCAACCGGCGCCTGCCCGCACTGTTGCGGGCACCTACTCCATTTTCGACTCTCTAATTGGGCAACGTCCGGTCACACGCGGACGCCGCCCCCTCGCGGTTGGCCTCTACTGCGGACGGACGGGAAACCCGTCCCGCCCATCCGCGGCCACTCTCAGGGCGGCATGAGACGCAGGTATGCGCGCCTCCGCCGCCCGGGGCGCCGGCGGCGGATTGGGTCCGATTGGATGGAATCCTCCCGGGCCTTCTCCGCCACCTCCTTCTGCAAGATTACATCCTCGCAGAAGGTTGCGACCGCGGTAAAACAACTGTCGCTGCCGGTCATCGATCTTATGACGGCCGGCAGCGAGAGATCCCCTCCGATGACTGCAGTGAGGACCCGGCGCTGCGCCGCCCAAGCGGGGCAGACCGCCAGCGTGTGCTGGGCCGTGTCCTCACTGCAGTCGCAGTGGTGGCAGGCGGGACTCGGTTCCCTCCTAGCGACCGAGTGCAGGTACTTTCCGAAGCAACCGTGCCCGGAAAGTACCTGCGTCAGCCGGAAGGAAAGGGTCCCGTGCTGCCGCCCTGCCCACTCCTCGATGACCGGCTGGAGAGCTTCCACGGTGGTGAAGCCAGCGCGTGGGGTCTCCAGCCGGAACGACCATCGGAGCATGGTGGCTCGGCGAGCGGCTTCGCGCCACTCGCGCACGTCCTCGGGCGGAGGGCGAAAGCCATTCTCCGCCCGGAAGTCAGCCACTCGCCGATACACTTCGGCGAGCACTTCCGCCTCCAAGTCCCACGGGGGCGTTCCGGCCAAGGCGCAAGCCGCCTCGGTGGAAACCGTGCGGTACCCGCGTATGGCTCTGACCGCCAATATCCTCTGGGGACGCCAGAGGCGCGCCCTGTTCCGGTCGGTCAGAGCAGCCGCCCACACCGGTGACCCGTAAAGGGCCATTGACCGGACAACACCCGTGAACAGCTGCCTAGTGGGGACACTGGCCCCGCCCAAATTGGGCAGAAGTCGCCCTAGGGCGGAGGCAGTGCCCACCAACTTAGGGCCAAGCTGTCGGAAGTGCTCGTCGAAGAGCCACCTACCGTCGAGGACCAGACCCAGGTACCTCATCTGGGCCCGGACCGGCACGAGGACCGAGTTGACCTCGATCGAGGCGCCGGCGGGCGGACCGCGACGGGGCCCATGAAATAATAGGGCCTCCGTCTTGTCCAGGGCCACCCGCAGACCCAGCGCCTCGATGCGCCCGACCACCCGGGAGACTCCCGTGGTGGCCAGGCGCGCCGCCTCCTCAAAGTTTGCCCCCCGGGCCGTGACCAGGGTGTCGTCTGCGTAACAGATCACACCCAGCCCGGGGGGGGAGACGCCCTCTTAGGGCCCAGTCGTATCCCATGTTCCACAGGAGTGGTCCTAGGACAGACCCCTGTGGAACACCGCACGACATGGCCCTGCGTCTCAAGGCGCCACCTCGGTCCTCGTACTCGACGGTACGCTCCTCTAAATAGTCTGCCACCAGCCGCCTCAGGTACCCTGGCACTCCGTGGTACTGGAGTGCGGCCCTGATGCAGCCGAATGGCAGACTATTGAAGGCGTTGGCGATGTCCAAGGACACCGCCAACACCACTCCGCCGCCTCTCACCGCCTCTTCGGTCACGGCCCTCAGGCGCAGGATCGCGTCGACCGTCGAACGCCCTTCTCGGAAGCCGAATTGGGCGTCCGACAGGTCGGGCCCCACCTCGCTGAGGTGCCGGACGATGCGGACAGAGAGAACCCTCTCAAACAACTTGCCCGCCTAAACATTGACTTGAGCTATTACAACCTGCGACCTTTGATAATGGATAAACCTCTGTACCATCCGACCGTATACTACGTCATCCGGACGTCGAAGTCGAGTCGTCATAATTAAATGGCTAATTTATGATAAGAGTATTACATTATACCAAGTATATAATAATAAGTTAATTATCAAACACATATTGCGCATATTAAAATCAGAAGGTTTTAGAAAAACAAACAATTGCTAAGGTTTTTGTGCACTTAATATAATCATCTTCATCAGTCTTTAACAGTCCACTGCTGGACATAGGCCTCTCCTTGAAAAGGAGGTATTGGCCTACTATATACCACGCTGGCCAGACGGGTTAGTATAGGGTTGGTTTCAAGTTTTCCTTCACTTTGCAATGATGTTGTCTTGCGTAGTTTATCCCTTAGTCACCTTTTACGACACCCGCGGGATGAATAGGAGTGGTGACACTATGTATTCTTAAACCGTCACCACACTGACGCCAAGACCTAATAATATGTAGATGTAATAAAGTGTTCACTGTCTCGGTGGCGCAGTGGTAGCGTATGCGACTCCTGTGATTGAGGGGTAGGGTTCGATATTCCCGGATTAACAACCTTAAGCCTCTGCAATTGTGGAGAGACATCACCTCTGTGGCGGTCCTCTATTGCTTTTACCATGAAAAGTGTTCTGGAGAGCTCTTCCAACTGGTCCCTCCTTCTGCCTTCCTTTACAAAGTGCTGGACTTGGAAGTCACCGCTTTAGAGTAGAAGATATACGCATCAGAACGAAACGTTTCGTCTCTTCCTTCCTATGTCGAGCAGTCAAAAACTGAAACTGGCAAGTTCCAGTTTTTGACTGCTCGACATAAAACCAGCTCAAGTGGTTCCTTCCCACTGTGATCTTGGGTCCTTTAAACGGGGCGAGAAAAGGCATGTCTCTAAGCTCGCATAGTGTAGGCCACAATACTCTATTGATTGCTCCAACAACTTTTCGATTTACTGTTGCATGAGATGTTAATTATCATGTCCTTGCCAAGGATGGATTCAACTTTGTCGCCAGGGGGGGGGGGGGTCACATAGTTGTCGTCAAGTTAGGATTGGTAACCTCACTATGTACCTAAATAAAGATAGTATTGTACTATATTATAATAGAAAAATATAAGGGATGCAAAAGTACTAAATTTTCACGAAAATCTCATAAACAAATCTCCAAACGATTAATCCTATGTGTCTGGTTCCGAAATTTAGATAAAACATGGTTAAAAAATGCAGGGATTGCAAAAAAGTATAAATAAACAGGTAAATATATTTCTGATAATTATTTGATTTTTCTAAATGTACAAGGTATTATTTATTTTAAAACAGCTTATTTTTAGTACAACTGTTTTCCGCTTAAGTAATGTTGACAAATCTGTCAAGTCACAAAAAGTTAAACTTTCATTATAAAAATAATAGATACAGGTAAAAAGTAGATATTTTAATAATGTATGTAAATGTTGTACTTTATACCTATATTTTTATTTTCAAGTCTTCTTATTCATCTACTTCAATGGGTACGTTTTTAATGACATGTCGAAGTGCCAGTCCGGTTGGTTAGACGTAATGCAGAGAAAGTTTTTTCCAAGAAGACATCATAATCTTTTTCTAAGATTATTTGGGGTCGGCTACTAGTTCAACCGTTTTTAACTAAATTCAGTTTAGTCACGGAGCGACTGGCGTCGGACTTCCGCAACCCCGAGGGAGAACTGAAGGTTGAAATAGTTGTCAGTATATTTGAGGGCACTGACTTCCCAATAAGATAACCATAGATGTTCATGACAACCGGGACCGACGGCCTAACGTGCTTTCCGAGGCATGGGCGTGAATCATCACCAAAATTCCATAATCTGAGTTGTTATTATGAATTTGCTGTAAGAAAAACCCAACAACTCTTTTGACCCGAACCGGGATTTGAACCCGAGACCTCGTGATCAGGACTAACAGGTAGTGTAGCAATAATACACGCCACTGTAGCTACCATATTGGACTTCACAGTCATGCTAATCATTGACACAGAGATGCTGTTTGAATCATCTAAAAAGATGTAAAGCCCTGTAAGAGCCACAATACAGCGAAAAATTCCTAAATTAGGATACATGTCAATTCCCCTGAGTTTGAGGGGTAACAGGGGCGTTACATCGTTTGCTGCTCAATCTCGGGGGACCACGGGAAGAAGTTCACTGCCTCTACGTGGGCATCATGCGATTCATGGGCCTTATGGGGCCCCCGTCTGGTCCGAAGTCTGGAGTCTGCAGCGGTTGATGGCCATACGGGTCGTACGTGGATGTCGTACGATTTCGTATGAGGCGGTGACGGTCCTGGCACGATTTTCCTTCCATTTTGGCCCACATAGACATGATGGTCTATGATCAAATTCATTCTGTCGGTCGGAACGGCGAACGGCGAACGGCGGAACGGCGAACGGCGGAACTGCGAAGAGTCAGCGTTGGACCACGAGCCCGGAATACTACGGCGGAACGCGCACTCGCAAGCTCTGCGGGCTTGGCAGGTATGGCTTAAAACTCAGAGCTATGCTAGCTAACGAGCTGTTGAGTTTAAAATTGCGATTTAAAACACACTCACTTCAGCATCCACAGCCGATATTCATTTGCGACTGAAACTGAATGAGTATCTACATAGTAACAATGTATAAGGTTGCTAGTTATTTCACAGTTTCAATGTTTTGATAAAATTTATTGAGCATAGTATGTACAATATTGGTTATAAACTAAAACAATGAACCTAAAACTAAAAACCTTAATAAAATATAATATTAGAACTAAAATATATCATTAAAAGGAGTCCCTTTAGGCATGGTTCCGAAGATACTGGCAGCATTCCCCCTTTGAATTGCTAGACTAATTCTTTGTCCGAGATAACTGCCAGCTCTTCGGTCTCCTGTGATATCGACTAATCTTTTTGCTATGTCCTTGAAAAGCTTTATAGCGCTAGGACCCCACGGCCCAAGGGTCTCGACACCGAATGGGACAAAATCATATTCGGAGCCTAGACCCCTGTATTTGGATGCTTTAGCTTTTTCAGCCGCTTCACATGCCGCACCAGCTCTGTTGTTGGTTCCATGTAGATGGGAAGGGGCCAGCGTGTCTGAACAGGTTGCATCCCATACCAGCACCCGGCCCATCTTCCATGGAATCAAACTCATACCGTCCGGTCTCTTGCCATCGTCTCTTGCAATACCAGTCGGCTCAAGTAGACTTGGCACGTTGACGGTGGCAAGGGACCGGCGTATGATATTGTTAAGTGCGGCATGTCTCGAAAAGCGGCCTGCACTTTTTTGGCAAGACAATCCGTGATGTCCTAGCTTGTCGGCATCACTGCCACAGGGACATTTATGAGGAGCGCAGACCGGAACCCCAAGCCGTAGACAGGTTGCGATTCGAAGCGTGTCAGGCTCAAGAAATGTTCCTGTATTTGACGAAGGGTACGCGTGAAGCCAGTAGCCGGCTTCATGCGCACCCACGGCCAAAAGCCTAGCACGCGCCGAACCTGTACTACAGCTTAAAAGATTGTCATACGTTAATTTGCAGTATATGTCGTCCCAGCTCCTCTGTGAATTTGGCGAAACTGGAAAATTTTGACCTGGGCATGCAATTAAGAAAGCGTTCCTAGCTTCTTCCAAGCCAGCAATCCCAAAGTTTGAAGGAGATGCCCTTAAAATTTTACTTATGAGATTTGCTGAACAATGGACAGAAGATAGGAAGGCTGGTAAAGCGACACTGGAAATTTTGCGAATCCCTAAACCACCATAACGGATGGGTAGGGAAGCTTGGTTCCAAGATTGCTCGTTCAGCTTCATATTAAGAATCGATTCTGAGTTAATTTTGATTAAATCGTCTACTTTTGACAAAAGATCTGGGTAATTCCAAAAGGAGCAGCAACGGAGCGCATACGTAAGTTTCGGGACGAAAAGACAGTATTTTAAGATGCAAAGTGCATAATGTGGACTAATTTCAAGGAGACGATCAGCAGAATTTTGAAATTTATTAATTGAATTATTAATATATTCAGAAAAAGATTCATCAAAAATTGGAGAACCTAAAAGGTAAAGGGAATTACTGTTAACTATTTTAATATTTGGAGCCAAAATATTAAATTTTTGTTTAACGTCATTTAAGTTTAAGTCGCAGTTATTTATAAAAAGTTCGCATTTGCTAAAATTAAGCTCCAAGCCAATGGCTTCAAATTTATTTTTAATTAAAAAAAGGTCCGAAAATACGGTATCCACATCACCTCCTAGGGTTCCGTCGTCCAAATACCAAACGTTGAATTTAGAATTTAAATTTTTGATTATCGGATTTATAGCCAAACTAAAAATTGCAGGCCCAAGGGGATCACCCTGTTGACAACCTACTTCCGAGGACAGTTCATTAGAACGATATAACAATTTTGTTGGGTCAGCGTAACTAAGAAGAAGGTAGTTGTATATTTCCGGTATATGTTGTTTTATTTCCGTCAGCAGGGTATCCCTATTTACCGAATTGAATGCATTTTTGACATCAATTTTGAGCAACACGTCAGGCTGTCCGTAAGTTAGGAAAGAGCGTAGGGCATGGACGGCTGCCTCACACCCTCCTTTTACACCGAAGCCTAACTGTACGGGTTCAAATTCCGAATTTAATTTAGGTAAAATATGTCGAACAGCAACTTTGGAGGCCAGACGTCGTAGTGTTGATCCAACAGCAATTGGTCTCACCCCTCCGTCCTTTTTGGTGAGGGCAATGAGGTTGGCGCCGAAAAGAATGGGATCAATTTCTGAATTGACATTACCGGAATACATAAAGTTTATTAATTTAGTGATCGAATTTACAAGTTGCTCACCTGCATCACCCACAGAACGCGATGTTAAGTCTTTCAAATGTTGGGGTGAGATTCCATCCAAACCTGCAGCCGAACCTGGTTTAAAAGATGAAATGGCATCTGTAACATCTTTGTTTTGAATTTCAAGGCATGCTTGCCCTGCTGTTGGTGGGTCGAGAAAATATGGATTCACTGGAGCTGGAGGATGTTTTGTCCGTAAGGCCTGAAGGGTGTCGGGGGTATCTGGTGATAGCACGTCGTTGGAGAATTGATTATATTGTGTCAAAAAATGTTGCTTCTTCTTCTTCTTAGCGTTTCGATGGCAAACGTAACGTGTCAGGAAAATTATATTTTTTCAGCCCAGAACGCGGCCACTTTGATGGCGTTATCGGTGGCAGCCATTAGGTCTTCCTGCGTGCAGGTGTCTGGGCACGCAGGGCACGATGGAAGATGGGACATTGTTTCGATTGCACCGCACAAACAGCTGAGGTCATCACCGGCCGAAAATCCCCACCTAAACAGGTCCTCTTTGCTTCGGCCAACTTGGGTCCGAAGTCTATTTTAAGAACTCCAGATTAGCCACGGTAGTTTATGTCCAGGCGGAAGGCTCTCAGCCGGTGCCACAAATGGATTCGGCAAGGACACTCCCTCTCTCCACTGTTTACACCTTGCTTAGGACGGGTCCAAGGTCAGTGGGCCGACACATTGTGCAAAACTTTTGCGGCTCTTTAGTCTTTGTTGGGGTGGGGTGTGGCCGTACATGGGATGCCGCGGGTCATTCTCCATCTTAGTCCTCTCCGCTGAACTCGCCACAGCCCTCCGAATCGCCGGAGGTGCTACTCCGGCCAGTGGGTACAGCATCTTAACCGGGGTCGGTTTAAGACAACCCGTAATTATCCGGCAGGTTTCGTTTAGTGCTGCGTCCACTAGCCTTGTGTGAGCACATCGGCTCCATACGGGGCAAGCGAATTCTCCAGCAGAGAATGCCAGTGCCAGACCAGATGTCCTCATTACCCGCGGCGAGGCGCCCCAGTTGGTGGTACGTAGTCGCTGGAGTAAGTTGTTACGGGCGTGTACCTTTTTTTTAGATATTCGCAGTTTTTCCTGTATGTAAGAGACCTGTCAAAGATGATACCCAGGTACTTTGGATGGTGGTTGTGGTTAATAGGTTCGCCCCGCCACATGATGTTTAGCTTTCGATTCGCCTTGCGATTTTGCTTAAAATTTAAAATAGTTTTCCACCTACATCCTGGATCCAGACCTGGGGGAGGGGGAGTCATGTTTCATATCTCAGCTCAAATATTCTCAAAATAACTCTTCTTCTGACAGCCAACGTACTTCACTATGTAACAACTGGGTCACATGCTTGCTGCCAAGTTTTTTACATCTTTACAAATGTCTGTAAAACTGCTTGAGTTGCAGAGAAATTGATGATATTGACAATTTTCACAGCATTTTAAGAGTATTATCTAAGCCGGGTGGATTTTTTTTACAAGCAAGTGCCTGTCGATAAATATCATAATGAGTCCTTTGCTTATGGGGTTACATATTGTTTTGTGTTCACTTCACAAGTTCTGAAAAGACCAGTCATTGATCTGACACCATTAGTGCACATTCCTAGGCATTTTGATTGTTTGTTTAATTTGGTTGGCTGAGCGCGTTAATCTCAGGAAGTACTGATCCGATTTAGAAATCCTTTAAGTGTTATCGAGTAAGGCTATAACAATTATACGCATGACCAAAAGGAGCGTAGGAGCATTACAAAAATATCCATAAACTGGAGAAAAATATTTTTATTATGGAGGTCATGTTAAGCAGTCGGTACCGATTGTTATCATAGGGTAATAGTCGTGTGGCATAGTTGGAGGTCTTCAGGCGGCTTAAAAACATTCAACGGCAAGATTACGTAGCCACAAAGTGTCTTGCCAGTCTCCAATTCGCATTCGGTCAGCGTGGGGCCTTAACCGTATGGCCTTAATCCTCAACTTAGAGGAGACCGGAGCCCATCAATTGAACATCATGGGTTATACATATTGATGTATCGTCCACTTCTCAATGAAAAAGACTTACTATCCAATTCTCTCGTATTATCATCTAATATTTTGTTTTGACTTGTTGATTGACGTCATTCCAATATATTTAATATTTTTCTAGTTATGTTCGTTTGTAGAATGAACTTGGCTAGCAGTCTTCAAACTCCTTATCATTCCTCATCTCAACTCCTCATCTTCTTAGTCTTTAAAACATTAAAGGCTTACTTGGAGGACGCTACTAAGACAACCGGTTTTACCTGAATAACAGCTTTTTCACGGAGCGACTGGCATCAAACCTCCGCAACACTGAGGCCGAACTGAATTTGAAAGTTTCAAAAAACTTTTCAGCTTTAAAATGTTCAAATAGAAGTCCCTCTGCCAAAGCATACGCTAAAGTGGACATGTATTACATACTCGTAGTTACAAAATGTGTTTATGTGTGTAACTTGTGTAAATTTTAATATATATTTATTTAATTATTATGTGTGTGTTCATAGTGACAGGGGATTATTTTTGTATGTGAATCTAAAATGTGTACATTTGTGTAAAGATTTCCCCCGCACAAAGGGCAGACTGTATTGTGTCGAAAAAGATGCAATTTCTATTCACCTCTTGTGTTACTCCATGAAGATCAATGACCATTTGTAATTAATGACATTTCGTGTGCATAAAAGATAGGTTTATTCGTTTAAGTAAAGAAAAAGGTCCTCGTACTATCAAAAAAATATATATATGTACCAATAACTTGAATACCATTAATTACATTAGGAATATATTAATGAGTGGCCTCGAGTTGAACTTTTATTATTTAAACAAGGTTTTGTTAGTGGAGGAGCTCAACGTAAGACAGTAGTTGGTTGTTGAGTGAACTAAGTGTGAGCATATACTATTTGATGAAATAAAACAGGTAATATATATCTATACTTTTTTGGTTCGAAGAAATTATAATTTTCCTCGATATCTTTCTAACAAATAAATACAATTTAAGTGTCTGTATATAATATCAAGTAAATAGTTTTTTACTAAATGCATATCAAAGTATATTACGGTACTTACATCAAAAATTACGCGGGGATTACTGCAGGACTCAGCTAGTTATACATAGTTAAAATTTTGTTCCTATTAATACATTTAGTGTGCTAGTGATGCTAAAGTCTGTCAAATGTGATGAAATGTGTCATGAAGTGTATTTAGACATATGTGATTATAAAATTTTGTGGTTGTTATTTTTATATAGTGCGTATTATTTAGTTATTATTGCCTCGTTTGCGCAGTGGTAATACATCTGACTGCCGTGCTTGAGGTCTCTGTTTCGAATCCCGGGTCGGAATACATGTTTTGTATTATCTGCAAATATTTGTTTCGGAGTTTGCGTGTTTTCTATGTGTGATATGTATGGAAGAAACAGTATACATGTATTTATATTTAGACTAGATGGCGTTGTGTGTAAGATAACAGATTTTCAGACCGTTTCATGCTTTATTACATAGGTATATAAAATTTCATAAAATCTATCATGAATGTTGTGACACGAGAATTTTATATATATTAGATATTAAAATTACACTTAGTAATTAACCTGCGACGGAGGATAGTTTAGTCACCACGGGGATGTACCCCAGTTGTGGGGTACAGCATAAGCCGCTCTTGCGTTCCTGGTGTTCCTGCTGACTGCCTAGGTAGGCCGCCGTGGTTGAGTGGGTAGACCGGTTGCCCGGGAGTCCCACACACGCCCTTCGTTCAGAGATTCAGAACTGGATGTCTCTGTTCGAGGAATTCCTTATCTATTGCTTCGCATTGCATATCTGCCTGAAGAGTTTGCTTCAAGATCAACTTCATCTATCTAAAAATCTTAAGTGCACCGTTAGTGAATCAATACAAATGATAATCTAGAACTTGAGAAAGGACATACGCTACTTTTTACTGCGAGCCTGGCAGGTGGGCGAGTATAATATAAACTTAGAAATAAAACTTTTAGTACGTCACAGTTGAGGCGCAATTTTTTTTAAAATTGAGAAGTAGAATATTTATTTTTATGGATCACTTCCTGTTTTATTTTTTAATAATTTTTTGGTCCCCACTATCGGGTGTAAACACACCACCGTAGGTACTCGTAGGTAGATATTTATTATCAAAACAGGTCCCATAGCCAAGATGCAAACGTATTTCGTTCTCCAATCGTCGACCCCTCTATTTTCTTGTTTGATTGGCTAATGTCACTTAGTCACGCGATCAAAACAAAATATTAGCCAATCAAACAAGAGGACAGTTGGAGAATAGGGCTGGCCTATTATTACATACATTACCGTTATTATATCAAGTAACCCATTTACATAATTGTTCTAGTTGTCTGTTTGTCATTTCAAATTAACAGCTGTACAGTAAATGCATATGCAGTTATATAGAAAACATCAAAATTCAAATTTTATTTTTATGTATATTTGTTCCGGCTATTCTGTGAAAAGACTTTACCGATTATGACGAGATTTACACTGGCTGACAGCTGAAAATATGAGGAGTAACTTAGGGTATTCTTTTAAAGGCCGCTGTATACGTGACGGGATATTACCTCAGACGGGACGTGCTTCGTTATAAACGGAGACGTGATGTAAATGCATACGCACCGTGATTGTGACTCGGATCTAACGTGTTAGTGTTGTAAACAAGGAAATTTTTCATTACAAGAATTGGCTTTAATCCAATTCTTGTAATGAAACATCGTCGGCGACGATGTTTAGCTCGTCCCGTATGTGCCACGTTCCCGTCCCGTCCGGGTCTCCGTGAAGTATACATTTCCTTATAAATTTTGTATGAAACTATGTTTGCAAAACTTCCCGTCCCGTCCCGTCCGTGTAAAAACCCGTCACGTACGCAGCGGCCTTAAGACTAGCTGCGCTCCGCGTCAATACCCAAAGTTTTGTAAATGTCCAACCACAACTGCGGAAAACACCGCGCTACTTAGTTATTGTTTTATTAAAAATAAAACAATAGGCACTATGAAGGTATGTTTTGTTAGGTGTTCAGTTGTTTTTTTCTTATGTAAATGGTAACATATCACTGGGTAAACTTATTTACACGTATTTAGACATTTATATTACTACATTATGAAAATATCTATGCACATGTAAATAAGGCTATTTTTACCTGACTACGGCAAAGCTAAAGGGAGGTTATGATTTTGACAAGCCATGTATCTACGTATATTCATCTGTTCCCTTATAGCTCCTCAAGTACCTATAAGAACTGGACAAATGAGGTATCGTTAGAAGCATCTTGATCGTCTGCAGGATACAGACTATATGACGTAATCTAATGTGACGACCTCTAGCAGTTATAAAGAACTGTGTTAAAAATAAATTTGAGTTATGTATGACGTGCTTGGAATCATTGGAAAGGGCGTTTTATGTATATTTTGAATATATATATGTATTATTAGCATTTGCTCATAGCTTTGTCCGTATTATAAAGAAACAAAATAAGCAGCAACATCACTGCCAAGAGAAGGAAAACTTGAAACAAACCCTTTACCAACCCGTCTGGCCAGCGTGGTATAGTAGGCCAAAACCTCCTTTCAAAGGAGAGGCCTATGTCCAGCAGTGGACTGTTAAAGGCTGTGTATGATTGTCCGTATTTATTTGATAATTGTAATATTTATATGGTATCATTGTCTGTTCACACAATTTGTAATGGTCGGTTTGGTTTGTTAATTAAAAGTTAGTTACTTTTACATTATTTTAAATAGTTAAATTAATTCATTATAAATAAAAAGTATTAGTAAAAAAAATATTAGTATTTTTAATGTTTTTACAAACTATGACGTCTTTCGACATTTCCTTGTCGATTTTTCTCGTAGTTGGGTTTAAGTTTTTACTTTTTTTTAACATTAGGTATATAAGTATTCGCAGAGTATATTATATCGTTCTTTATATTACCAGCGTCTAGCAATCCACTGCTGAGGCTCTCAATAATTTGGCTGGGGCGTTCCACTGGACACTCGTTAGAAAGAAGATCTTGGCCCCTGACTAGTAGGGTTGACAGTTATATTGTCTTGCGTATGTGACGACTTCCACATACAGCGCAAGCGAATAACATACAACAACGCCATCTACCGAGGAAGCATTGAACTACGAAGAAAACGCGTACCGATATATACGGAGTAACTACTATGGCGAAGCCACAGTATATTAGTAGTTTAGATCTTTACACGACTACGTGCTTCAAAAATTGTTTTACTCAAGTTAACGTACGTGCCGTCAAACAATAGTAATATTGTAAATTATTAATTAAGGAAGAACAAATAACATATTGTCAATTAAGCAATTAAGTAAATAATACTTCCTAGTAGCGCCCCACCTAAACCTGTCCATATTACATTGTATATAAGCTTTAGTTTAAGTTAAATTATATAGAGTCATAACAGAGTCAAGATAGAGTCATAATGTAGTCATAACAGAGTCATTATTAAATATTACAAACAACGTGTCGTCTAATTGGCTCCCTGGGTAAACACGCAATAACTACTAATCCTGAATCGCGAAAGAGACATTCTCGCGCCGATTAGCATATATACAACATCCCAACATCAAGTGTTGGGCAGTGGCTCACCAGGCCTGATCACCTCGCCTGGTCGGAGGTTCCTCCCTTTGCGTTAAAGGAACACGACACCCGTTCCTCCACACGTAGTTCTTCGCTTCTTACTACATCTATACAAATAAATAAAATTGGAGTGTCTGTTTGTAATATCTAATGAACAGATTTTTACTAAATGCACATTAGAGTGTATACGGTAAGGACATCAAAAATCTGACACCTCAAAACAGCAGTCGCATACGGTACCACTACGCCACCAAGATAGTCGTGTATAATAAATATGGGCGGTGATGTGGTGCCTCTCCGTATTCTTAAACCGTCAACACACGGGGAATCACTGGTATATGTTGTTCTCTCTAGCCAAACACGGAGGAGATATTGAAGTGCACAAGTGTGTGCGCAAACACAGGTACACCTTAGTTCCCTCATTCTCATAATCTGGTGGGACGGCTATTAGCCTCGCCCATGGAGAGATTAGGCTCAGGGCCCAACGTGTTTACGTGCTTTTCAAACGGCGCTCTTATTAAATATTTCAATAACTAGCTGACCCATGACTGCTCTTCTTTTACTTGTAGCGTGATTATAGATTGAACCGCGTAAGCAAATTTTTTTTCTATAAAAAAAAATATAGTGAGCGTAAATTAAAATCGTGTATATAAAAGATAGACATATGCTATCGCTTTTTTAGGACTTTTAAAGGGGAACAATTGTGTCATACATGATTTTTGCTAAACTTGAACCGTTAACACGTTCCCAGCGGCACTGATTTATCTGTACTTTCCATTACTGCGTTACGAGGCGTTTGAAACCTCGTTCTGAACCAGAGGTTGTAGCGGCACGAGGCCTAATAAACCCCACCGCCCACGGGAGACAAAAATCCTATTTTGGCGCCCAATAAGGCGAATTGTATGGTTTTTGTTCGCGATTATTATTATCAATGAGTTGATTAACCGAAATCTGCCGCCGCCTGTGGGCAGATTATTTAGTTTAGATTCTATAGGTAAAATAAAATGTGGGGTCTTATGTACCCCATACCGCACTGAAAAAGGGCAGTTTTTCATATTGTTTAGTGATGGGAAAAAAAATATCGATTTCATTTAATTGTACTTATGGATGGTTTTTATTGAAACAGGTCAAACAATAATATTTTTTGCAACCGATACATTCTGTGAGAATTTTCTTTGCTTTCTTATCAGCCTCACGACTTGATAAGAAGGTGCGAAGTTTTTCGTAGCATCCTACACATCTCCTCTTCTTTGATCTTTTTTCGAGATGATGTGGATTGTTTGGAGTGGGTTCTGAACAAACTGATTGTGTATATTTGAAGTGGGTTGATTAGGTGTAGCGATTTATTGGAGCAGTTCTATACCTGAGTATGGGATCGTTACGGCCGGTGTGTGTTTTGCTTTTGTCAGTTGACGTGAACGTTTGACAGGATTCAGTCGAGTGATAGTACGCTAACGTCGACTATGTCTATTTGGACTCGCTGCTTTGGCTATAACCTCATGCGCATTGACCAAAGCGTCGGGTTCAAATATACATGTGATGACGTCAGCGCAGCGTTCAACGTTTTGCACAACACTAACCGCGTGAAGGTAGCGTAGGGTGCGGTACGAGGTGTGCAGGGGTACGAGGTGTTCGCAACCTCGTAACGCACTGTATTAAACTTTTATTTATTCAGTGCGGTACGAGGCCTAAAAAACCCGGTATTAAGGTAGGTATACCAAAAAACTCGGCATCAATAGCACATCTCAGATATATAGTTATCTCTTTCCTAGACTGAACCAGACGGAAGTTACGCCTCTCGCACGACAGAGAAGTTTAAGTTTTTCCTTACCGCTATAAAGACGAGACACGGACGAGGTGTTTTAAGCCTCGTTTCGCACTCAACGTGTTAACGCAGCGAAAGCTCTCAAGAGGAAAAAAACCTCCCGGTTTGAAACATTCTTCATTGGTGCTTCGCTCCATTGGTCTTAAAGTGATCATATACAGCTTATAGCCTTTTTTGATTAATGGGCTATCTAACACTGAAATATTTTTTCAAATCGGACCAATAGTTCATGAGATAGAGATTATTCAACCAAAAAAAACAAACTCTTCAGCTTTAGACATATACTAGCCGTGCCCCGCGGTTTCACGCGCGTTTTTTCGTTTCCGTGGAAAAAATAGGTTTTCGATTTGACACCTTGTGTTACAAAATAGCAATTTTATTACGGATTCCTAATTAAAAATATAATAGCCTATAGCGTTCCCCGATAAAAGAACTACCCAACACTGAAAGAATCATTCAAATCGGACCAGTAGTTCCAGAGATTAGCGCGTTCAAACAAACAAACAAACAAACTCTGCAGCTTTATAATATTAAGTATAGATTATGTATAAGATCACATAATATCAATAACCGGGTGACCGCTCCAATCCCGCCTGTCCTGTAAAGCTCTTCCAACTCATCCCACCCTCTCCCTTCATCTATAGAACAACACGATCTGGCCAGGGAAGTCACCCCTTAAGAGTGGAAGCCATACACTCCAGAACTAAGCGGTTCGGGTCTTCCTTATTGTGCCGAGCAGTTAAGCACTGGAACTCACTACCAGCTCATGTTTTTCCTTCTTACTATGATCCTGGGTCCTTTAACCGGGCGTGAAAAAGCATCTCACTAGGCCGCCATAGTGTGGTTCGCCATACTGCTTGCATTTGCAGTGAGTATGGCGACCCCCACTTGCCCCCACTTGTGGATTTTACTCATGCTTTCCATCAGGCATAGAAAAGTCACCTTGGCAGGCGTTATATAAAAAAAAAACACAATTTTACTTTGCTCGACCCGGACTCTTATCAGTATATACTCATCATGTGTCTTATGTAGCTCTTTTTTTTTTCAGCGAAAATGAATTTCCTGGAGAAATTTCTTTCACTACTGACTCCGAGGACGCTACGGTATCTAGTATCGATTTTGCAAGTTGTGTTCCAGGCAGTAGACGAACTGAAACTCGATGCCCGGGATTTCCCGAAGCAAGCTACGGTTACTGGTTCGTTGGCTATTCTTATCTTACATCTAATCATTATAAGTGGTGGTATCCTCTCCTCCTCAATCCTTAAATTTCTACCATATCCATACTAATGAACGAAATTGAAGCATCTGTTTGTGATTTCAAGTTACAGCTTATCACTAACTGCTTAAGGAAGTTTTTTTTTATTATTTAATGCCTGCCAGAGTGACTCTACTCTGCCTGATGGGAAGCATAACCAGAATCCACGAGTGAGGGTTACCAGACAGTCTGCGAATACAGGCAGTAATACAGGAATACAGGCAGATTATGGCAGCTTAGTGAGATGCTTTTTTCACGCCCCTCTTAAAGGACCCGGGATCATAATGGGAAGGAAATACGTATCAGTAATTTCATAAAATTTTATTTTTTTCAAATTTTGTCTGTCTGTCTGTTTGTTCCCAATAATCTCGGAAACCGCTGAATAGATTTTGACGGAACTTTCAGTAGCAAAAAAAGTGAAAACATAAGCAGTAGCTTAGGCCTTATTTAGATTATCGCGACTTACAACCGCTGGTACCATCGCAGGACTCATCTAGTATAAAAAGACATTGTGTGATCTGCAGGATCAATTTTATATATAAATATGTATTTTATCTATAGTATGTATGTATGACGGATTGAATCCCAGTATGTGGTATCAATATTCTGAATATCATAATACATATTGTTCATATTTAATATTTTGAGTTGTTGTTATTGTACTCGATAGATTGCGTTAGGAGCGATTTACATCGCACTATCGTTTGATTGCACGCCAAAGTATTTAAACCTTTATTATGTATTATTAAAATTGACACGCTCTGAGGTACTGAGGTTTTATTTAAACGGGTATCACTGGGCTTTGGGGTATCCTGTGCCGATATTGTACACACATAGAATCTGACTAATTTGCATTTATATCTTTATGAACAATCCATAACATCCTACTGCTGAGCTCGGGTCTGTTCTCAGCAAATGGTTAAGGCCATACGTCCAAACGCTGGCCGACTCCGGGTTGGGGACTGGCAAGATGCATTGTGGCTACGTTAATCTTGCCGTTGGATGTTTTTAAGCCGCCCGAAGGCCTAAACTAACTAAACCAAACTTCACGGCTGTTATACCGCTTGCTTAACGTGACCTTCGAATCAGGGAAATGCTCATAAAATATCATACTACAAACGTTCATCTATCTATCTAGTGCGACGGTCATACTATTCGAGGCGGCTCATTCGTGTTGAAATCAGCTTGGCTCTACTACCTTCAAATATACTAACGTACTCTATTGTTCATACCAGATGGTCAAGAGTTCGACTTCATAGTGATTGGTGCAGGTTCAGCGGGCTGCGTACTCGCCAACAGACTTACTGAGATCTCAGGATGGAATGTCTTACTCATAGAAGCTGGTGGGAATACACCTCTGGCTGCCAAAGTATGTTTGCAACTAAAATAACTGAATTCTTATATGTTTGTTGCTCATGCTTCAGTAGCGCGGTGGTTGTGTATGCAACTGCTGTGCTTGGTCTCGGGTTCAAATCTTGGGTTGCACTAAATATTTGTATGATCTATAGATATTTGTTTCTGAGTTTAAGTGTTTGCTTTGTATAATATCAAAAAAGAACAATCTAAGGCGATTAACACATGGCACCGCGCACCGCCGCGGTGGGTGGTGGCGGTTGAGCGGATTTTGTAGCGGTGCACCGCGCGGTAAGGCGATTCTCGCGCCTTACCGCGCGGTTGGATTTAACATGGTTTTGACCATTTTGATCATAGACTGAAGTGGTGGCAGCAATCTGGCTTTTATTTTATTTACTTTACGCACAAATACATGCATCAGCGGACTTAATGCGATTTTGTTTCTTAGAAAAAAAAAGAAGATATTGGGTTCATCCATTTTTACGAAGCAGAACTCTAAATAGGGCATTAATTTTATTCTGTAAAAGTTCGACACAAAATAAACTTACATTTTTTAACTATACGCGAATATGCTTTTTTTCCACTCCTTAATTTCATTATTTATTGGCAAATTTCATTTTTAAATTGCAACACGTCCTGCACCAACGATGATTTTTAATTGAAAATAAGGCACTGTATTTCTACTCGGTATAATTACAAATATAGTGTTATATTATGTACTACATTGTTCTGCTCAAACCGCTAAGAACACAATTTCATTGATGTTCATTATGCATGCCTTTTATTGGTTTACATATAAGAACTATATTGTGTTGTAATGCTTTTTTTCAGTGTTCTACTCAATAGTTGACATATACAACACTGATGTATATGTCTACAATGCGTGTAATCAATAAATAAATAAGTGAGCCGCACGGTTAAGCGGCGGCCCGTGTGTGAGGCACCGCATAACCGCGCGGTCGTCAGCGCGGTTGGGCGGTGGCGGTGAAAACACAGCTGGACCGCGCGGTCGGTCGGTGTACGTGTGTTAAGCTCCAACGGATTTCGTATATCTCAATACGACATGAGATCCGCTTCACCGCCAACCGCGGCGTTGCGCGGTGCCGTGTGTTAATCGCCTAAATATTCTATGAGTCAATCTAGTTTCATAGTACAAGCTTTGCTTAGTTTGAAATTAGATGACCTTGTTTGTTATATGAGGGCATCGCTATGAATCCCACATCAGTGCGTCCAGCAACTCGCGGTGTAACTCTGTCTTGGCCTGCTATATCGCTGCCCGAAGGGTTGTCTTGGCAACACTGTATTCCACTAACAGTTCCGTCTCTCGGGCTGCCATGTCTTCTAGGCGGCGACTTCTCCAGTCATCTTTCCCTACGCTCATTTTTTTCTAATTTCTGTTTCAGTATCCAGGACTAACTAACCTAGTTGATTATTCTACATCGGATTGGAACTACTACACAGTAAATGACGGTTATTCAAGTCAAGCTTTACAGAAGAAAAGTGTTCACATGACAAGAGGCAAGATGCTTGGCGGTTCCAGTGGAGCAAATTACATGTATTACATAAGAGGTAATAAAAAAGATTACAATGATTGGGCCGAACAAGGCAACAAAGGGTGGGATTATGATACAGTACTACATTACTTTAAAAAAAGCGAACGTCTCAATGACGTGACCATTACCAAATATGACCAAGGCAAATATCACAATACAGAAGGATACTTAGGGGTAACAAGACCGCTGTGGGAAAAACAAACAAAACAATATTTAAGAGCGTTTCAACAAAATGGACATAGAGTTATGTCAGACTGTAATGGGCCGGAGCAAATGGGGTATGTCATGCCTACATATACAATCAACGATAGAGTCCGTCAACATACTGCTCTAGCTTTTCTGGAGCCTGTCAAGGATCGAAAAAATCTTTTTGTATTGAAAAAAACTTTTGTCAGAAAAATTTTGTTTGATGAATACATGAATGCTATCGGAGTCGAGGTGAAATTGCCAAATAGAAGTATAATAAATATTTTCGCTAGAAGGGAAGTTATCTTATCAGCAGGTGCAATAAATAGTCCTCAAGTTCTGATGTTGTCTGGAATAGGACCTCGGGAGCATTTGCAGAAGTTCGGTATAAACGTGTTGCTGGATTCACCAAACGTTGGTAACAACTTACAAGATCATCCAGCTGTTATAATCCCTATTGGGGTCGAAAAAGATCGAAAGTCGGTAATTGAAAACATTGATTTTTTTATGAACTTGAACACATTTCCTTCTCCATGTATGATGGGCCACATTGCTCTTAATAAATCGCAAACATACCCCGATTATCAAGTATCTGTATTTCCTATCCCAGTTCTCTCTTTTCTGCCGTCAACAATATGTGGTTTTGTTTTTCGTAAAGATGATCAGGTATGTAATTCTTCGTTCAACGTTAGCAAAAAGAGGAAGATGTTATACTCACTTCTAGTCATGATGCACCCAAAATCCAGAGGGGCAATAAGATTAAGTAGCAGTAATCCCGAAGTAAGTCCATTGATCTACAATGGATATTATTCCGATAAAATTGATTTAGAAAACCACGCACGATATATCGAAGATTACATTAGTGTGGTAAATACGCCATATTTAAGGAGCATCGATGCTGAAGTTGTTAATGAAAATATTCCTCAATGTAAGTATCTACCCTTTTCTAGTCATGAGTACTGGAAATGTTATGTATTAAACACTGTTACGACTCAATGGCACCCTGCAGGGACTTGTTCCATGGGCCCGGAGGGTAAAGGTGTTGTAGATGAAAGACTAAGAGTCAGGGGGGTTAGCGGTCTTCGAGTGGTAGATGCCAGTATAATGCCAACAATTGTGAGGGGTAATTTAAACGCCCCAACAATTATGATAGCAGAGAAGGCCTCTGACATGATTAAGGCCGATCATGGCGTAGACATTTTTGTTTGACCAATATAGATAATCCTTCTTAAAGCGAATTTTAGGAAAAAAAAAGGAAAACTAAAAGGGGGTCCTCTTGTTAAGCTTACCCATACACGCATCAGACATAGACTTAAATCACAAATTGGCTGAAATTGTTTGAAATGCGATCCCTTTGTTGATCGGCCATTCATGCTGGAATTAACGTAGGGCCCTCAAATTTGCAATACTAATTATTTTATCGTGTAGAAACCCTTTTCTGTAATAGTGATACTAGCTGAAGTGATACGCCAGAATTAAGCCACATTATTTTCTGTTATGAGTGCGTGAACTCGAGAATATCCTAGTATTGGAGACCCCAAATAAGCAAAGTTTAAATAAGTATAACTATATCATTATTCCTAAGATGGTGTCTTCTACAAGTTTAATCGGTTTTACTTGAATATCAGTTTTTCACGGGGCGATGGGCTCGGACCTTCGTAACCCTGTCATCATCATCACCATAAACAGCCTTTAACAGTCCACTGCTGGACATAGGCCCTCCTTGAAAGGAGGTTTTGGCCTACTACTATATTAATGTACATACTATTTAAACATTTATATACCCACTTACATTCATACATATAATATATATCTATATATCTATTTATATATATATATATATATATATATATATATATATATATATATATATATATATATATATATATATATATATACATACATATATATATATATATATATATATATATTGTAATTATATATATATATATATATAATTACAAAATATTTAAAAAAAAATGTGTATGGATAAGTTCTATATATATTATGTAACGTATACATATTCTATAATTTAAAAACTTATTTTTAATTACTGTGGATCTGCCACGTTTGTCACTGCATCGCCTAAAGGTCGACTGATAGAAATTGCCTACGGCTTAATTTTCTGACCACCTGTAGTTTTCAATTTATTTCGTTATAAAATATAAGCTAAAATGTTGAAAAATATATTTGTGAAAGCAATGCTGTTTTATTTTTAACCGACTTAAAAAAGAAGGAGGAGGTTCTCAATTCGTTCTCGTTCGATTTTTTTTTATGTATGTTCAGTCGTGTATGAACCGATTTCAAAAATTCTTTTTGCATTGGAATGGGCGTAGCTTAAAGGTGGTCCCATCGTCACCATATCGGGATCTGATGATTTTTTCCCAAGGAAATCTATGGAACTCGTTAAATATCATAGGCACAATTGTCGCGATTTGGGTACTCGGAATAGTTTTTCTTTGAAGTCGGTTCCTTTTTGTTAAAATTATATTTTTGATCGACTACGGCAAAGCAAAAGGAAGGATAAGGTTTGGTCAGGCTATGCGTATGTATGTATGTAGGTATGTTCATTTCTTTGATTATATACATGTCTAGATGGAGTGTTGCGCTGCATTCGCAATAAAAACAACAGGCCAGATTTGCAGGGCTTGTGTGCATGTTACACACACATGCAAGCGTAGACTACGGGCGCGCGCATGACGTGGGAGCGTTCTGAGTGATACCAGCCCTTGAATGTTTTCCATAAAAGGAGGGAAAATAATTGTGTATTGATTTTGAGATTTAAAGTAATTTGTATTAAATTTAAAGTCAGTCAATATGTATTAGAGTTTTTGCTTTTGAGTTACTAGGTAAAATATATGTTGGTGAAAAAGGGAATTGCTATTATGGCTCATTTATTCTTAATACTTAACAAAAATTTGGTAAAAATATACCCTGTGCCTTAGAAAGTAGTCTGAGGTTCCGGTACTTTGAAAGGCGGACGAAGGAAAGCCAACTCACAGAGGCCTTTAATTAAGTTAATATACAACATACTTATATTTAATTTAATTACTATATTTTTAACTAGATGTTCCCCGCAATTTCTCGTAAATCTTGTTTTTATATCGTTCTCGTTGAGAACTCAGAGAAGGTGTAGCTTCCGATTAGTGAAAGAATTTTCAGAATCGGTTCAGAAATTCTGGAGATTAGTGCGTTTAAACAAACAAACAATCTCTTCAGCTTTACGTCGTACATACTACTTTCATTAATAGCATCCATGGAGCGGCAAAATTGACACCCATATCAGATTAACAATATCTACCACCTTAGATTTAAAAATATATGATATATACATATAAATATGTATGTATGAAAAAAGGCGGTAGGTGTGAAAAATAATAGACGTGTCGTAAATTTCGGGATTTAATTTAAATTACATTTAGTATATATTTTGCTTTGTTTTGTACCTTTATATAAGTAAATACAGTGGCAGTATTGGTACTCACGTTTGCAGCGCAATTTAATGTAGTGATAATAACTAATTAACACCACCTGCCAGTGCATCACTTTACAGTGCTAAACAGTAACTTCACTAAAATAAATAGCCAAGAATGTCGCCAATCAGTGATATAATATCGGCGCAGAAGACACTTGAGGAGACCTTTCTTAAGAAGATGACAGACCTTGAATCTCAAATTAATTGTGCTGGTCCTGCAAAAGACACCGTAGCCAAGGTGGCGGAGGAATTCCGAACCTTTAGAGAGTTAATCTTCTCGATGCTAGGCTTGCTCCGAAAGCAAATAGGTGAATGCTGCAGACAGATCGACGCTATCGAAACCAGACAGCGGCGCAAGTCACTTATTTTCCTAGGCGTCAAAGAGGATGAAAAGGAGGACTGTAAGGCTCTAATGCTTCAAGTAATCAACAACCACTTGAGCCTTAAGAACATAACGGCTTCTTCTATCGGGGTTTGCCACCGGCTTGGAGTGTCGAGTAATGAGCGTCAACGGCCTATATTGGTTAAGTTCTCCAGCGTGGATGATAGGTCGTCCGTGTGGAAGGCCAAATCAGGACTTAAGGGTTCTTCTATTAGTGTCAAGGAGTTCCTGACAAAAACCAGGCAATCCATCTTCGCCAAGGCAAGGATGCATTTTGGGGTCTCTGCTAGCTGGACTCAGAACGGAACCATAGTCGTCAAGGTCCCTGGTGGCATCCGGCACAAGGTAACGACTATGGATGACTTGAACCCGCTGCTGATGAAGTATCCAAAGGCTCAATCGGCTTCCTCAGGAGCTAGTGACCAATCCGCGGGAGATAACAGGTCTCGTAAACAATAATTGTAGTCTGGTAGTGACGATCAATATTTTCAACTTATTTGGTAACTTGAACTCTTTGTTTGTTCCACTTTGAATGTAAATCATATGTTTTAAAATTTACCTTAATTCGAGTACTCCTTATAAACAAAAGTCTAATTTCCTTCATATAAACACATTCTTTCAATTGTATTGCCTTCTGCAACTTTGTTTTGCTATTGGAATGACAGAATATTAATGTAGGTACCCTTTCTCTGTTTATCAATAGTGACATTTGTTTGTGTGCACTGTGCAGTGAATTACTAAGAAATGACATAGAATATAGATGTTTTAACGTTCACTCATCTCACTCACTACCGTTCGGATACGCTGCACGAAACAATGTTCATTGGTATTAGGATTCCTTGCGCCTTACTACAAAGGGTACCGTGGTTCTGTTTTTTTTTTTGTTTTATGTCATAATTAGATTTTTTTCTTTTATGTTTCTAGTGATGTAAGCTGGCGGGTGGTGCAGAGATACAAACGGTGTACTAGAAAATCTGCGTATTCTTGAAGATACACATATATTTGTATATATATATATATTAATCGAATTTTGTTTTACTTATTTATATATACGAGTATTTATTATATATTTGTATTAATGTTGTCAGATAGTGATTGTTATGTTTCTGCATGTGAGTCTGATATCGACTTGAGTAATGAAAGCTTCTCCTCCGTAACTGATACCCTCGGTGGTGTCTTGCGCAACAAATTTAATTTAAACAAAAGCCACTTACTTAATGTGTGTCATATAAACGCCCAAAGTGTCCCTAGCCACTTTTCTGATTTGTACGATGCGTTCTACGACTCCAATGTTCATGCTGTTTTGATTTCCGAAACTTGGCTTAAACCACATCTTCTCTCTACTTGTTACCCCCTACCTGGCTATATACTCATCCGGAATGACCGGATGGAAAGGAGGGGGGGAGGCGTGGCAATTTACTTACGCAGTGACTTTTCCTACAAAATTATTTCTTCTTCTTCTTCTACTGTCTCTGAATTCTTGTTCTTAGAGGTTTGTGTTCGGGGCGTTAAAGTCGTTCTTGGTGTTGTCTATTGTCCCCCTTCTATTGACTACTTCACTGAATTCGAATCAGTCCTGGAATCCTTGGGTACAGAGTATGCTCATCATATCATCATGGGTGATTTCAATACCAATCTCCTAGATCAAACCTCCAGTCGTCCCTGTAAACTCCGATTCCTTCTTGAGTCTGTCAGCCTTCATGTTTTACCATTACATGCCACTCATCACAATAAGGATGGCGAAGACACCTGGCTAGACTTAATTATCACTTCCGATCCGTCCTTTGTTTCCTCTCATGGTCAACTAGACGCTCCAGAATTCTCACATCATGACCTGATTTTCCTCTCCTACATCCTTAAACCCCCGAAACCCATACCCAAAATCCTGCACAGGCGTTGCTTTAGACGAATGAACATCGATAAATTGAGCGATGATGCTTCACGTATTGACTGGTCACCACTGATCGAATCCACCTCTATCGATGACAAGGTATCCATATTTAATAAAGAAGTGACTAAACTATATGATACTCACGCACCAATTAAAAAGGTTAGGGTTAAAAGACCACCAGCGCCCTGGATGACCAAGGATATACGGAAGGCTATGAGATCTCGCAATCGAGCTTTTAGAAATTACAAGAGAGACCGTCTTGAAGTTAACTGGCAACTATATAAGACTGCTAGAAACCAGTGTAACCAGATGATACGGAACGCTAAACGCCGCCATATTCTGGTTAATATTAACTCTTCTTCTCCTGCCGACATCTGGAAGTTTCTCGGAACTCTTGGTATCGGCAGATCGCGTCATGTAGACTTTCCTCAATCCATAAGTCTCGATTCCCTGAATCAACATTTCACATCTTCTTCTACTTTGGATAGTCTATCGGAAAATAATACCTTTAATTACATCAATAGTCTACCGCTCCCCAACTCAACCCCTTTTCACTTTGTTCCAGTTGCTGAAGGAGAGATTGAGAAAATTATCCTATCTATAAAATCCCAAGCAGTTGGTTCCGATGGTATTAGTCGGAGAATGATCACCACATTATTAGCTCACCTTCTCCCGGCTATTTCCCATATTATTAACTTTTCCCTCATATCTGCCACATTCCCATCTCAATGGCGTAAAGCTTATGTACGTCCTTTGCCTAAAATACCTGATCCGTCTCTTCCTACTCATTTTCGTCCCATTTCTATTCTCCCCTTTCTTTCGAAAGTGCTCGAAGCCTGCGTCCATAAGCAGTTCTCCCGCTTTATCTATTCTAACAACTTACTTAGTCCTCTTCAGTCTGGTTTTCGACCGGGCCATAGCACGGTTTCTGCTCTTCTGAAAGTGACTGGCGATATTAAGGCGGGAATGGAGAATGCTAAGGTTACAACCGTAGTACTAGTTGATTTTTCCAATGCCTTCAATACTGTCAGTCACAAACTCCTCCTTGCTATCCTATCCCACTTCTCGGTCTCTCAAGAAGCACTAGACTGGTTCTCCTCTTACCTTCGGGATCGCCAGCAGTCAATTAAGGTGGAAGACTGTTCCTCTGGCTGGTGTGGTCTCACTGCTGGCGTCCCCCAAGGCGGTATACTTTCACCTCTCCTATTTTCTATCTTCATTAACCTTATCACCTCTAGACTTCAGTGTTCCTATCATCTTTATGCTGATGACTTGCAACTATATTATCAATCCGAGTTGTGCGATGTATCGTCCGCGGTCTCGATAGTAAATAGTGACCTGGCGGCCGTTAAACACTGGTCCGATATGTTTGGCGTTTCAGTGAACCCGAATAAATGTCAGGGTATTATCATCGGAAGTAACCGCCGTATGTGTCAGCTCGACCTGAACTCACTTCCACAGCTGATCTACGATGGTATGGTTATACCGTACTGCGAAAGTGTGAAGGACCTCGGACTATATATCGACACAACTCTCAGCTGGCGAAAACAAGTTGCATCTGTGTGCCAGAAGGTCACGTACTCATTGCGGGCTCTTTATAGGCTTAAAAACTTTCTGCCAGTTAAAACTAAAGTAATGCTAATCCAGACCCTTATATTCCCAATAATCGACTATGGTGATGTGTGCTACTTTGACCTGAATGCAGATCTGCTCAATAAGCTTGACCGTCTTCTCAATAATTGCATTCGATTCGTTTTTAATTTACGTAAATATGATCACGTGTCTGAGTATCGCTCTAATTTGGAGTGGCTTCCGATTCGCCAACGTAGAGAGACACGGGCGTTAACTACCCTTTATTCTTTACTTTTTTCCCCAAGTTCCCCTTCCTACCTAACTTCTCGATTTCAGTATCTAGGTGCAAACCATACTAAAAATCTTAGATCTTCTAAAATTCACTTCTTCATTGCCCCACACACTGTTCTGATTTCCTTCACTCAACTTTCTTCATACAATCTGTCCTATTATGGAACGCACTCCCTCTCGAGGTTAAAATGGCTAAAACTCGACAAAGTTTTAAAGACCGGGTGAAGAATTATTTCCTAAAAGCCTTATCAGATTCACCGTGATTTCATCACACTCTCTTCTTCTGCAACTTATGTATGTATTATATATATATATATGTTTTGTGTGTGTATATATATATATATATATGTATATTGTATGTATGTATATATTATATATAACGTATATACTGTGTTTATGTATATATTAGTATGTATTGGTATGTATGAGTATAAATATGAATCCTTTATTTATTTTGATCAAATCATATTATAAGTTGTGTGCATCTACCTAGTTGCTGGCTCTGCATCACCCTAAGGTCGACTGGCAGAAAATGCCTACGGCATTAAGTCCACCTTTGTCACTGTTATGTGCATAAAGAATAAATAAAAAAAAAAAAATAAATAAATAAAAAATATATAATATGTATTATCCAGCACTATAGTTATGATTCAACATTTTGTAAATTGGCTAACACTCACATGGAAAATTTAAATTCAATTAACAGGCAACCCTGTAAAAATGCCGTCAAAATGGTGTTCGAACTTTGATAAAATTTCACTGAGTTAATTTAATTATTTCTTTACAATATAGTTATTTAAAGTTTACTTATCGATGATAACTAATTTTTAAGTTGATTTCAATCGTCCAAAGTAATTCCTGCACACTTTTATCATGCAAAACGTCATTTTTATACGCCACTCAATACGTGTTTACCGTACAATGACAGTAACGCCACTGATCGGCCGCGACGAGCTTAGTCTCTTACAGTTAAATACTATTTTTTTGGACGTTTAGACGCTCGAACTCTCTATCTAGACATGTTTATAATCAAAGGTTCATTTATTCCCTCATAGCCTTCCTCAACTACTTATTAGTACTGGAAAATAAGATCTCGTTAGAAAAAAAGTCGCCGGTCCAAAATGGTGGCAAATAGCACAGGATAGAGAGAAGTAGTCATCATTGGAGGAGGCCTTTACCCAACCTGGGGACCTTGCTAATAATTAAATGTAGTCATAATAATATTAGTAAATTAATGTAGCAATGTAGCAAGATCAAATAAAGGCTTTTTATTTTTATTTATTATAGACAATTGTTTACGCAGGGGCACGCTTCATAAAGTTAGGGCCTTACATTGAAATGTAATATTAAATTACCTATAGGTACTTTAATATTTTGCATTCTGTTTAGAACTTAATTTTCTTAGAAGTTCTGTTTGTAAAGTTATGGCTGTGATTTCTAGGTTACTATCAATTAGTAGGTAGTAATTGTGCAATGACCTCTGGTCACCTGTTTTTATTTTAAAATACATTGCAGTTTTATTGATTTAATATGTTTTTTGGCTTTCTAAATGAGATAATTAGGTAGTTAGGATTGTATTAAGTGTATGTAATCAGAAAAAAAAAACAAAAAAACTTAGATATAATAGATATAACTCTAATTGAGGGTAAGCGTGAGTTGGTGGGTAAGGAGAATATTCTCGCACATTAAATTTATTATAGCACTCGATCACGAAATACAGTTAGGACATTGAATAGCAGCCCATGATTTATAATTTTAAATAAGACACTCGGCCGAACACGTGGTGCTCACACGAGATGATCCGCGACAACTCTTCTCGTTAACGACGACGTTCCATTTTTAAAGGAACTCACGAACGAATGAACGAACAATAATCATCTAGGTATGGGATAAAATCATTGTCACCTGTGATCCTTGTCTATGACTTATGACATGAAAGTAATCGACTAAAATCAATCATTCAATCGCGTTATTATTACTTTAAAGTGTCAATGATTTCCACCCTGCGGTCACCGGTCGCACGCGCCAGTGCACGGTGTTGCGTCAGTGTCTTACCTTCAGACACAAAACAGTGTGGCCAGGTAAGATAATCGATACGCGGACAAATATATTGTTCATTCGCTCGTGACTTTATCCGTATTTCAGTGGCGTTCACACACACACGCACGCACACACACACACACACACACACACACACACACACAAACGTAATGGCAAAATAGATTGTGATTGTATGAGATGTCATGACCAAGAATGAGTTGTTACTTGTTTATGTTTTACCAGTACCTACCTTTTATTACTTTATGTAACAGAGCTAACTGAAATGCAAATATCCTATGTCACATAAAGGTTACTGATGCTTAAAGCACAGGCTGTTCTTTTTTAAGCATCGGTTGATTGAAGTTATTGTAAATACATTTACGTGAAATGATGTAGCTCATCTGTATTTAATGTGAAAATGTTGAGTAAATAAACTTTATTATTATTATTCTCTTTATTCAAGTCTATAAACATACTAATTACATTTTTAAATATAAATATAAAAAATACATTTAAAAATATAAAAAATAGTAGACCACCGACTTCGGGTTCAGGGACCAAGAAACCGGTGGTTAGGGCTCCAAAGACAAGAACCTCCTCACTATACGTGCCGTGTTAAGAAGAACTGCCTTCTGCATCAGACCCTTGATCCAGCCATCTAACGTGAGCCTCTTAAGGTGTTGGTCGAGGCTCTTGGCTAGCAAACCATGAACAGAAACGACTATCGGAACAATGATCGCCGAATCGACATTCCACATATCGACAATCTCGTGAGATAAATCCAAATATTTTATTTGTTTTTCTTTTTCAACCTTCACGAGATTCTCGTCATGAGGAACAGCGATATCGACAATCATTGCGCGGCGCTCTAATCGATCTATCACCACAATATCAGGCTTATTGGCAACAATAGTCCTGTCTGTGATAACAGATCGATCCCAATATAATGTAGCACGACCATTCTCGAGAACTGGGTCGGGCTCATACCTGTAGTATGGCACCTCAAAATTCACAAGTTTGTATTTAAGGGCAAGTTGTTGATGTACGATCCTGGCTACTTGGTTGTGTCTATGCAAATATTCACCGTTAGCAAGACGAGAACAACCAGAAATAATATGCCTGATAGATTCCCCGGGACGGTGACATGCCCGACATAAGTCAACCGTACCATCCTTCAGGATATATTTTCGATAATTATTCGTCATGATAACTTCGTCCATAATTGCACAAACAAAACCTTCGGTTTCTCCAAAGAGATCACCATACCGTAGCCAGGAAGTTGATGCTTTAAAGTCTATATCGGGCCCGTTCAAAGCCCGATAAAACCGACCATGAAGCTCTTTACCCTTCCATACCTCCTTGCGATCATCAGTACTAAGTACTACAGGTTTGCGCCAATTCTCTTTAGCCAGAGCGAGTGGAGTGAATCCGTTATCCACTGCAACCACATTGCGATGCACTCCCACATCAGTATTAAGAAAATATTCTCTGAGATTGTATATCTCGCGATTATGTAGGGTCTTGATATTTAAACATCCACGACCCCCAAACTTTCGCGGGATATACAATCTCATAACCGACGAACGTGGGTGGTGCATTCGAAATGCAGTCAATAAGGTACGGACTCTCCTGTCAAGGGCATCTAATTCGGTCTGAGTCCATCTAAGTATACCAAAGGAATACATCAGAACCGGCATGACCCAACCATTGTAGGCTCGCACCTTGTTACCCCCCGACAAAAGACTCTTAAAGACTTTTTTCAGGCGGCCAAAGAAGCGTTCCCGCAACGTTTGTTTCATATCAGTTTCTGGTATTCCTAAGGACTGCGAAAAACCTAGATACTTGTAGGTTTCGGTGGCAGAAAGAGATCTGAGTTTTGTTGAATCTGAAAGTTCTATTCCTTCAGATTCTACAATCACACCTTTCTTCACATACATGACTGCACACTTGTCTACACCAAATTCCATCTTGATGGAATTACTAAAGTTTTCAGTGACCTTTAGTAACGCTGTCAATTGTAATTTAGTGGAGGCCAGAAGTTTCAGATCATCCATGTAAAGAAGGTGAGATATAACTCGATCATCTTTCTGTAACCTATAGCCTAACCCTGAACCCTCTAAGAGAGTGCTAAGAGGGTTCAAGGCCAGACAAAACCACAAGGGACTCAAACTGTCACCTTGAAAGATGCCCCTCTCGATCTTTATAAGTACGTCGTTTACCGCAGTTTGGCGACATCCAGGATAGCGAAGGACTGTCCTCCATTGCCCCATACATGACTTCAAGAAAGTGCATAGAGTTGTATCAATTTTATACAACTCCAGCACCTTCAAAAGCCATGAATGTGGAACTGAGTCATATGCCTTCTTGTAATCTATCCAACATGTCGCCAAATTCTTACGATTACGACGTACCTGTTGGCTAATGGTCATATCCACGATAAGGAGCTCTTTAGTGCCACGGGTCCCACTTCTACATCCATTCTGAAATACGGAAAGTATCGAATTATTATTAAGATGAGTAGTAATTTTGAGTCTCAGAATAGATGTAAGAAGTTTATATAATGTTGGTAAGCAAGTAATAGGCCGAAAATTTTTGGGATCCGTGGCAGCACCAGATTTATAGAGTAAGTGGGTCATGCCAGTGGTCAAAAATGGGGGTAATGAACTCGAATCCAACGATGTCTGAAATTGCGATGCCAAACACGCATGTGAGCTACGGAACCACTTAAGCCAAAAGTTGTGCAGTCCGTCTGGACCAGGTGATTTCCAATTCGGTAATGAACGGACTGCACAACTAACGTCCTCTGGACTGATGGCCACAGGTTCCATGGGTTTTATAGGCTCACATGAACGCTTGACATCCCAAAGCCAATCACCATCTGTATGAATGACAGGCACCGACCAGATGTTTTGCCAAAATGTATTTGTGGTATTTTGATCTGGAAAGTGCCCATCATTCACACATGGATTCGATTCCTCCCATTTTCGGTACACCCACTTCTCATTACTTTGGAACATCCGATTCTGATTATACCGATCTACTCGTTTTTTATACCGCCTAATTCTGTTTGCCCATGCATAAACTTTTTGCTTTAGAAAGTCTATGCGCTCTGTGACACATGACATATACCGTTGAGGACTGATAGCAGTCCCTAGGAATGCCTGTTTCACAAAGCGCATGACTCTCGGTCCCATATTACCAGATTTAAAACTAATTAGCTTACCAATGAGTGTCCTTGTCTCAGCAATACGACGTTCGATTCTATACTGCCAAGCTGGCATAGTAGTTTTTGGTCGAGTAGCAGTTATATTTTCTACAAATTTAACACCAGCTACACGACAAACCGCAATTGCCGCACAGTATAGAATGGAATGTGTATCACTAAGATCTTCGCTATTACTGAAATAATCCAGTAATAACGAATCCAGGGCACTCACTAGCGCTAAATTTCGTTTATGAATGGGCAAACGAGACAACCGGGGTCTGTTATTAGAATTAACATATCGGTATTTCTGAATCGCATCTTCCAAAGCGCTCCTTATCTTATCATTACAATGGGTACTTACGGATATAATTTCACTGTCCACTACTGCATCAAAACCTTCATCTTGTGGTACCACATTCTGAACATGCGACACTGAAGGGACAGCCAAGCTATTCCGTATGTCAGAGCGAATCCTCTCAAGTACAGCATCATCCAGCAGGTGACAGCGCTGTATAGCTCGTACTTGATCCGACAATCGTTGTGCTGATACGTTGACGGCTGGTTCAAGCTCCTGAAACAAAGAGACTAGTCGAACACGGTACGCAGTGAGGTTTGTTCCCAACTCTGTAGCCCGAAAATATGCCCGCATGACGTTCTCATTTATTGAATGTGACCATTTCATGCGGCGCACACCACCACCGGTAGCGGGGACCCTTTTCGAGGTCAGTGGTCCTCGGGATCCCAAGCTGTCTGGTGGCCGGGTTCTCTCCTGCCGACGTACAGGTGTTGGCGACGTCGGCGGAGAGAAAAACTCGTCGCTGGAAGTACTGCTCGACGCCTCAACAACAGTCGAAACTTCTCCTGTTGACTCCAAGGCTGGCGCGGCGGAGCACAGCAACGAGTCCGGAGATCTTACTTGTGCTCTTTTTCTAGCTCTTGTCAGCATTATCGTGAAAGTCCTTTATTTTAATGTATTTTGTCATGACGTTAAACGTCATGTTTTACATCAAATATGTTTTTATTGATTTTTTATATATTTTTATGAACAAACAAACATATCAACAAACTGAACTGAAGCAAACGTGGAATCTACATTCAACGAACCTTTCTGAGTCATTTGCGTATTATTATTATTATTAGCAAGGTTCCCAGGTTGGGTAAAGGCCTCCTCCAATGATGACTACTTCTTTCTATCCTGTGCTATTTGCCACCACTTTGGACCGGCGACTTTTTTCATTTCGTCCTCCCAGCGTGTTGAGGGCCTTCCTTTCTTTCTTTTTCCTTGAGGACTCTCCATATTATGGTGGTGTTGTAGGTCCGTCTCTTGTCTCTAAGCCTCGCTATGTGGCCGGCCCATTTCCACTTTAACTCTTGTGCGTAGTTTATGGCATTAGTAGCTTTTGTTATTTCTCTTATCTTAACGTGTCTAATCTTAACTAGTTTTTTTTATTTTAAGCATGCTTCTCTCAATTCCGCGCTGACAGGATATTATTTTTTTCTTAACTTTTGACGTAAATTTCCATGTTTGACATCCATATGTTGGTTGTTGCTTGGTAAGAGGCTAGAGTTCATTGTCGTAGTTTTCAGTTTTATTGGCATGTTACTTCTGGAAATTTCTTTCAGGTTCCAGAATTTATTCCATATTCGCTGTACTCTTCTTTCAATCTCTAGTTCGTTGTTTTCTTTTTCAAAGCTGATTGTTTTTCCTAGGTAAATATATTTGTCTGTGTAATCTAAATGATATTTATTGACTTTTATCTGTTTTTTTGAGGCTATTACTCATTGCCATGGTCTTAGTGAGATTGATTTGAAGTCCTACATCTGCGCTTGCTGATTGTAAGTCATTGATCATGAACTGTAGTTCTAAGCTTGTCTCGGATAATATTACTATATCATCAGCGAAACGCAAATGACTCAGAAAGGTTCGTTGAATGTAGATTCCACGTTTGCTTCAGTTCAGTTTGTTGATGATGCTTTCGAGTATGGCGATAAATATTTTTGGCGACGAGGGGTCGCCCTGTCTTACACCTCTCTTTATTGCAAAGCTCGGGTCCAGTATGTCTAGCTTTATTCTACCTATGTTACTCTTCCCTCGGACCACCGTAAGGTGTTGACGTGTTTTCTGTGCTGTGTTAAGTTATTGTTGAAAAATTTAGAACGTTTTTATTTAAATTAAGTTATCATTAATACATCAACCGTACTAGGAGTGCATAAAATCTAAAAAGTTTGTTATCAACGACGCCTGCGGCCCTGCACGCAGATATAACTACTCCAACTCACCTGTGCGCCTAGTACTTCGAGAGTGGTGCTGGTCCCGCCTCCGCTTACCACACGTGAGAATTACTATTATGTTATAACCTGTGCGTGCGCCCCGCTCCAGTTTACCTTAGAAATAGTCACACCCTACTGCGGCGACATTGGAGGTGCATACAAGGCTGACCCCGCCCTCTGTCGGGAGGTCAAGCAATTACGTCTGGGTTGAGATCAACAATCTAAGCTAATTGGCGAAATCACAACCATTACTTATCGGTTAATAGTTACCTATAACTATTTATGCAGATAATTGTGTGTGAGAGGGGCGTCACCATCTACAGCAGCAATTATTTCTCCTGTTTTTAATCGTCGTGTGCGCAGCGAATTCCTTTACTTTTCTTTAACTACCTACCTTATTTATTATTGTTGTAATGACAGAAAAAATGGATAAATCTCTTTCGGATACAAGTATTGACTTGATTGGATCCGACTCCAAAACACCGCCACATTACGTATTTCAGCGAACAAAGAGAAGTAGGGGTGATATGGAGGACTCCCTTGGTAAACAGTTGGATGAATTTAGGCTTGAAATGCGTAAAATGATGACGCTATTCTTGGAAAAACAGGGCAATGAGATTCAACAAATGACTAATACCTTAAAAGAAATACAACAGTCAAACCATAATATAGAAAACTCAATTACTTACCTAACTGCGCAAAACGAGGAACTCAAAAATAAAGTTAATCAGCTGGAGAACCAGTCTAAGGAAGATAGAAAGTGTATTACTGTTCTGGAGAAAAAGATCGAGGACTTGCTTATCGGAGGTCGTAAAACTAATTTCGTAATAAAGAATGTACCAAGAAAAACTAATGAAAGTAAAGAAGACCTAATAGAAATGATCTTGTCCCTCTCCCGCAACTTAAACTTTAATATAACCCAGTATGACGTGAAGGACATCTATAGAGTACGTGGGAATAACTCCGCTCAACAAAATACTCCTATAGTTGTAGAAACTAGCTCCGCTCTTCTGAGAACTGAAATCCTAAAAATGGGGAAGGCGTATAATATAAAGAATAAAACTAAACTATGCTGTAAACATCTGGGATTCAAAACTTTAGAAGATACCCCTATCTTCCTCTCAGAACACCTAACTCCTAAAGCATCACGCCTACACTTCCTTGCTCGCGACTTAACTAAGTCGGGAGCTTATAAATTCTGTTGGACTGCGTACGGCAAGGTATATGTGAGAAAAGACGAGGCCAGTCCCACCATAGTGATTACCTGTGAGGAACAAATACATCAACTTCTGGTGAAAACATGACTACTAACCACTGTCTGTGGGTGTTCACGTTACATATCTCAAATATCTAAAATGTTTTTGTATTACAATAATTTTGGTTTGTTTTTAAATTACCTAATAGTTACTTATTTTAGTTATATGTGTGTTGCTTGTTTGCAGTGTGCTGATATTACTTTAGCTCTAAACTTAAATCATTTTATTAATATTTATGTAAACTCTTACATATACACATATTATTTACCCTATAATTGTTTACTCAATACATACTTAAAATTGAAAACATTAAACTTTAAATTGATTACTTGCATATTTTCCACACAAAGAGTGTCTCCCAATCTGTATTTAATTCATTTCATTTCATATTATATTGTTAATCATCTCACTATGTTTTGCCTACACACAAATCGTTTTAACACATTCATTCCATACATATACATTCAAAATGAGTGACACATTATTTACTGTAAATGAGATAGACAGCATCGAGATCGCCCGTACTGCGGAATGTGATATCTCAGAGTTAAATAACCATGTCCACATAAAAAAAAATGATCTAACTATTATTTCTCAAAACATAAGGAGCATTTACTGTAACTATGATGACTTTATTCTCACCCTGTCAACATTTAACTTCGAGACTGATATCATAATTCTGACGGAATGCAGGCTTAATTCACATAAGCCTATTCCCCAGTTACTAAAATATGATTCCTACTCTACGTCACGACAGCTAAACCAAAACGATGGTGTAGTTGTATACAGTAAACAAGGTTTAAACCCAAAGGTAAAGGAAATTGCTCTGTCTCAAGCATCTTGTCTTCAGTTAGACATATTTAACAATATAATTCTATGTATATACCGCTCCCCTTCTCATACTAACACTGAAAGCTTTGTAAGCTCCCTTAGTTCTCATCTAGACACAATAAATTCATACAAAAATGTCATCGTAGCGGGGGATATAAATATCAATATTAAACCTAAAGAATCAGAAACGAGTAGTGAACTTAACGCTAGAAATAATTATCTTAACATGTTATCGCTGTATGGTATACTACCGGGACATATACTACCTACTAGAGAAAACAACTGCCTGGATCATTTCATGCTTAAAATACAAAAGAAAAAAGTATCACCATTTATTGCTATATTACATACTACTATCACTGACCACTACACTACCTTCCTGTCTCTAACTAAATTAAAAAATATATACAGTTCTAACAAAATAACTACTACTTTAGATTACGCACAGGCCTTGAAAGATTTACAGGAACAAAATTTACACAATCTACTTTTTTGTAATGATCCCAATTTACTAACTAATCTTCTCATTGAAAAATTAATCAACACCATAAAAGATAACACTACTATCCTAAAAGTACCAAACAGGAAGCGAATAATTAAACCGTGGATTACCACGGGTATTCTACGTTGCATAAGAAATCGTAATAATCTACAGAAACAATCAAGACTAGATCCATACAATATCATCTTAAAAATAACTTATACGAGATATAGGAATCATTTTTATGTTCCGGATCACTTTTATATACACTTCGCTTACTCCCTGTTCTTTCAAGCTTTGCCAAACGTTATCGTGAGTTACTGTGTCGAAGGCCTTTTGGTAATCAATGAATCCGAGATAGAGTGGTCCCTGTTGTTCCCGACACTTCTCTATAATTAACTCTAAGGTATGTATGTGGTCTATCCTAGAGAAAACCTTTCGGAAACCCGCCTGTACTACAGGCTGCCTTGTTTCGATTACGGGGCTGATTCTCGAGTTTATAATCGCCGAGAAAAGAGTTGGTAGCAAGCTTATCGATTTATAGTTCCCTATACCTTTTGGGTCTCCCTTATTATAAAAAACAATTGTCTATATAGATAAATTTGTATTAGGTAGGTACAAAACTTTATTTTCCTACGTTATTAAATTCTTACCTACTCATTTACTTGATAAAGCTGGACAGAAAACTTGAAACGAAATCACTCACTATCTGTCTTTTTGATGGGTTATCAACCAACGCTAAATAAAATCCTGTGCACTTGTGTTCTTTTCTGCGTTCGTAGTTCGCTACATTACAACTATAACATTTCGCCAACTTAAGCGGTGCGTACTCGGCAGTCGACGAGGTCTGGTGCCGCCACCTCGAGCCAGTCAGCCGTACGTAGACTTGGGTAACACAGTTCACATTAAAGATTCAAATCACTAAATCTTGTTCATTATAGTTCAGTTCAGTTCGTTCAGTGAACTTGTTCATCTGAATCACTCTGCAGTTCATTTCGCTCTGTGACTCTGTGAGTTGCACCAACTCATTTTACTCTATGTCGCAGTGAATTGCATTGATTTAGCTAAGAGTTCATGAACTGTGAACGAGAGTAAATATTTATAGTTTATTGATTTAGACATTTCGATTTCCCTTCATACTTTCTGCAGGCTTAGGACTGACAATTAAAGTGACAAATTTAAATAATATCTTGTAGATTTTACTTTTAAAGATTTTAATTTTCTTTTTATACAGCCTATTTCTCCGTGTGGTGACGGATTAAGAATACAGAGTGTCATAAAAGGCGACTAAGGGATAAACTACGCAAGACAACATCAATGCAAAGCGAAGGAAAACTTGGAACCAACCCTATACCAACCCGTCTGGCCAGCGTGGTATAGTAGGCCAAAACCTCCTTTCTAAGGAGAGGCCTATGTCCAGCAGTGGACTGTTGAAGGCTGTTGATGATGATGATGATGATGACAGCCTATTTACACCTATTAGATTATGTACACTATTTAAAACTTATATTCTAGTTATAAAAATCAACAATGGCCGCCGAATTAACAATTTTTAAATAAAAATAATTTCGTAGAGTTAGTTCAACTATCTATAAGATTGTGTACCTATACTATTTCAAACTTATACTAAAACTTAAAACGTATAATAATTACAAATACTAATTACGATGGACGTAATTACCTAATAGTAAAAAAAATAAGTACTTTAATGTGTAAGTTTAGTTTCGGAACCCTTTTGAAGTTCAGTACACAAACAAACAACTTATCGGCAACAATGTTGCATAATAATAAGGATTGCTATTCTAAAATAAACGCTCTCTTAGAACAAAGGACTAAAATCTTAGGACTAAAATCACAAGAACTCGGTTTGTAAATCAGAGCGGGAGCGATGAGCCGGTGAACTGTAGAACTAAAATACTCCACAGAGTTGAACTAGTTCAATTCGTTCACTGTAAATGAGCAGTTCAGTGAAATGAATCACTCGTGAGTTACACAAGTCTATGGGTCACAGGCAGTTGATTGTTAGCGACGACAGCGAGTGGACGAATGCGACTGTGAGCCGACATTATAGAAGAATATACTACAACATGTAAGTACGAAACTTAGAACAATAGGATTACAACAATACTGAAACCATATAATGTCACTTGCTGTTCATACCATCATCCATACAGTATGGTTTCAGCATTGTAACATTTGAAAATGGAATTGTCATTCAAAGAAGTTATTTTAACAATTCCAAATTTAAATATCATGAAGGTATCATGACTCCCTTTAAATATGTGTTGCATTTGTTTTTTATATTCTTCATTCATTTTTCGATTTAGTTGAGGGAGTGTAACTGATTTAAAAAGTAAAATAAGAAAATACTAACGTACCCACGTGTATGTTTGAGCATTTGAAAATAAGGTTGTGTGTATTAAATACTACTGCATTTCACCGCCATTTATTAAAAAATATCTGCGTGGGTAACCTACCCACTTAGTTTTTTTTTACCTGACATGGTATAAAAAGTGTTTATCTATTAATTAAACTTATATCTATCTAATAGATGAAAATTAATAATGTTTCATCCTAGGAATCATGTTCGCGGTGGTCGTTTGGAAAAGGTGTGGAAAGCTGCATATGATATTCCAACACAAGTTGAGGATGAAGAGACTTTACCAGAAATATGGTATGTAAATGTTCTAGAAGCATTCACTATTGAAATTGTTAATCAGTGATTTTGTTTTGTGGTCTAATGGTTGCAAAACATTTTAGTTTTGGAATAAGTCGACGCTAACAACTTTTGTAGTAGTTGTCTAGTTACGTCAATGCATATTTATGTCTAAACAATGTAGCTCGGTAATTTATCTTAGATTTATAACGAATTAAATTATCTCAATGTGTATACAATCTCCTTCATTCTTCTGATACAATATAGTTATTCTAACCCGTATTTAGTATTTAGTAGAGCCACGCTTATTTCGGAACGAATGGGCCGGCTCGACCGGGGCAGTACTACCCTCACACTGAAGACCATCCGACATAATGAAAGCATTCTTGCCGTCGTATTTCGTTGGTGAGTGTGAGACCGGAGGTCCAATCATTCTGCATCTGCAATAAATGAGTAAACAAATAATAAATATTTCGGACATCTCACACACAACGTCATTTAGTCCCAAACTAAGCAGAGCTTGTATTATGGGTACTAAACAACTGATATAAATACATAAACATACTTTTTTTTACATACATATTATACATAGAAAACACTCAGACTCCGAAACAAATATTTGTGGCTCACACAGATATTTAATCTGCCCGGGAATCGAACTCGAGACCTCTTGATCAGCAGCCACATACGCTAACCACTAGACCAACAAGGCAGTCATCAGAATGATGCAGAATTAACTAACCAGGCCGCCACGGTGTGGGTCACTATAGTACATTCGTGTTACTATAGTACGTAAAAATATCTTTAAGTAATATCAATTGAACAATCCTCCTTAACTCGTATGATACGCCTGCTACACACAGCTCTGCACTACCCAAAGGTCGACTGGAAGAGAATGCCCATGGTATTAAGTCAGCCTTGTGCAATGTTTTTTGCAGGAATCTTAAATAAATAAACAGTTTTAACGTTATATTTTGGTAATTAGTAACTAGTAATAAGTCGAAATTTCTGAAACAAAACAATAATTTGCTTTCTTTTTTTGCTAGTCGCAGTTTGGATACTTTGATTTGTAGTGAAGCTTCCCAAGCAGATAAAAGACTGTCACTGAGGGCTTCAGCAACGCTTATCACTGGAGTTGCCAAAATGTACAAAAGTGGTATAAACAAGCTTTTGGAAGGTAAGATAGGTGACCAATTCTATTTCTACTTCACTACTTCCGTAATTTTGTTTCTAATTTTTATTTTCATTTCATCACACCCCTTATGAGATCCTACTGGACACAGAAAACTCCTTGAAAAGAAGTTTAGTACAATGTCTGTTTCAAGGTTTCCTTCTCTTTGCAGTGCTGTTAAGTCTCTGAACACGCGGTGGTTGAGGCTGTCTGCCGTCACTGACCACAGAGTATAATTTAAGCTATAAATAACTCAGCGGTACTGTCGCCGTGGCGGCTTGTTTGCGTGGCAAGGCTGACAGAACAGCAACCAGCCGCCATGGTGTGTAGGAGACCTTATTCAGATCTTACTACACTTACTGAATAACAATATTCAAACTCCGTGTTCGCTTTACGGAGTTTTCAGAGAGATTCAATTATTTTACACTGGTTTTTCATATCTTATTATTTCTTGATTTTGTTGTTTTTCTCGTTCGTATGATTTTATTAGGGTTCCGTAGCCAAATGGCAAAAAACGGAACCCTTATAGATTCGTCAAGTCTGTCTGTCTGTCCGTCCGTATGTCACAGCCAATTATTTCCGAAACTTTAAGAGCTATACTGTCGAAATTTAGTCAGTCGATGTATTCTGTGAACCGCATTAAGATTTTTAAATAAAAATAGAAAAAAAAACAATACATTTTGGGGGTCCCCATACTTGGAACTAAAACTCAAAAATTTTTTTTTCATCAAACCTATACGTGTATGGATCTATGGATAGGTGTTCAAAAATGATGTTGAGGTTTCTAATATTTTTTTTTTCTAAACTGAATAGTTTGCGCGAGAGACACTTCCAAAGTGGAAAAATGTGTGTCCCCCCCCCTCTAACTTCTAAAATAGGAGAGTGATAAAACTAAAAAAAATATATGTTGTACATTACCATGCAAACTACCAACGAAAATTGGTTTGAACGAGATCTAGAGAGTAGTTTTTTTTAAATACGTCATAAATCGTAACACGCAATTTACCTTTCATCCAATCAATACCCTAGTATAAAAACATCCATGAAAGTTACAACGAACTATAAGAACTTTTATATGATGTTACTTGCTGATAGGGAACCCTTCATGGACGAGTCCGACTCGTACTTGGCCGCTTTTTTTTAATATGCAGCACACAATATTTTCGAACAGGCGGTTTGTTGAAAAGAACAATTATTTCATATAATATTATATATTAAATTATTTATATGACTTTCAACTATAATTATGTGGTTTACATTATCTAGTTTAATTAGAATCCTTCATAACTCATTGCACCGTCAGCTAATGTCTAAAACATTTTGATCCATCCAAAGGTTGCCTGGAAGAGATTGCTTTTGGCAATAAGGCCGCCCTTTGTACCTTATTTGTATATTTGTCATTTCATGTACTTTCTTGTAATTATGTAATAAGGTGTACAAATAGAGTTATCTATCTATCTAGTTAAATACACGACAATAAGCTTTGCGCCAGAGATACAACATTAAATTTTAAAACTACAATGAATATAGATAAAACATTTCTATCTTTTTCAGAAACTGGATAATACAGAATAACAAATATGAATTTTAACTAATCCTTACATTTTATCCTTATTTAAAATTATAAATGCAACAGTAACTCTGTCTGTCTGTCAGTCATTCTTACAAGCCATAACTACACAAACGATTTAAATGAATTTTGGTACACAGACAGTCAAGAGCTTGGAAAGGGGCAAAGCCGTGTGTAAAACTAGTACTTATTATATAAACTTTTGTTTTCAGAATTTTATTACCAATTATATTAAATGTTTTCGTTATATGAATATCATAACGACTATTTTGTTTGATTGTTTTTTTTTACAGATTTAAAATCATTGGACGAGAATATTATTTTTCGTAATAATATTAAAAGAAATACTAATATACAGAACGGTATGGAATATGTTAAATATTAATTTTGTAATATTAATTTAATTTTCCTGCATTGTTGATTTATAATTATTCACATCACTTGTAGACATAGACCTCTATCTTATACAAATACAAAAATTGCACTTCACACTTTTACTGCTACAGATATTAATATATTTAAGACTACCAAGGTGACGCTATTCTGCCTGATAGAATCCAGGAGTAGGGGTCACCATCCCCATTGTGAGTGTAGGCAACACCCACACTCAGAACAACATTTTGCCATACAAAGACCACGATGTCCCACGTGAAGTTTGAAGCCAAAATGCGCAAAAGAAAACAAAACTACTAACAGCCGAGCCTATCAAAAACCGATATCTAGTTAAAACTGGAGACAGGTTATTGAAAACGGCCTGAATTTACCTCAGAAAGAGTGTCATTTCAATGAAAGTATTAGATAAATCATGTTGTAAAAATCAAAAAAACATTTCATTTTAACTAGAGATAGTTATTAAAAACGGCCGTAGAACAACCGTACAGTCAGAGATAGTCCTACCCTCGGTTTTCCAATCCATTTTGGTACAGGTACTAGATATATGTAGCTAAAAAGTGTGACTTTAAGTTGTTTCAGATTCGCCCTTACCGAGTTCTTCTGTATCGTCTTCTGTATATGCAGCCTCTGAGCAAACGAGAAGTGGAGTAAGACACTATAACGGTAATTATTTTATCACTATCCAGAAATCATAAGAACAAGGAGATATGACAAGAAGGCGTGTTCTTACGAATAGACTACCCCAATCACGCAAAAATATGGCTTTTTGCTCTAACGCGGAACACGCACAACTCACCGTAACCGTCATATCTACCTTGTGTCTATGAGATGTGATTCTTCTACATTATTTTTAATTTTATTAGAGATTTTGGTTGGTATCTTCTTTTGACGGCCCACTAGTGCTTGCCTACGGAGATAGTCTACAAAAATAGCCTAAGTCAATGCAGATCGTAATTAACTGCTTTCTTAATCAGGTTACTAGCTATGATTACAGGTAGTTAACTGTATCTAGTTATGATTGCATCTAGTTATGATTATATGTAGTTATTACGTGTTACAACAACTTTTTTAGACTGAATTGTTGATCTAGTGGTTTGCGCATGCGGCTGCTGATCAAGAGGTCTCGGGTTCGATTCCCGGGTCAGACCAAATATTTGTGTGATCCACAAATATTTGTTTCGGAGTCTGGGTGTTTATCTATGTATAATATGTATGTATTTACAAAAAAAAGTATGTTTATGTATTTATATCAGTTGCTTAGTATCCATAACACAAGCTCTGCCTATTTTGGGACTCATGAGATGACATTGTGTGTAAGATGTCCAAATTATTTATTTATTTTTATTAACCACATGTACAAGTAAGTGTCAATAACACGACATAAAATAATGAGAAAGTGCAAAGTTCCAGTTCTTATTACAATGTCACTAACATGTAAGAATAACTACGACAAATATTATTAATTTGATATAAATACAAATATTTAAAATCAGCTCTGTCTCGAATTAACCCTAGATAGAGTATTTGTGTTTTATTTTAGTAGCTATAACGTGTAGAAAATAAAACATAGCCTGCATTTCAATGAAAGTATTTAATAAATCATATTGTAAAAATCAAAATAGACAACTAGATATGTCTAGTTGTTTATAAAAACCGGCCGTAAAATAACCGTACAGTCAGAGATAGTCCTACCCTCGGTTTTCAGATATCCATTGTTGTAGAGGTACCAGATATAGCTGTAAAGTATGATTTTAAATTGTTTCAGATTCATTCTTATCGAGTTCTTGTGATTCGTCAGAATATGCAGCCACTGAGCAAACAAGAAGTGGAGGTAGGCATGATTTCGGTAATTATTTTATACTATCCAGAAATGATGAGTTGTGCAACTCACCGTAATCGTCAAATCTGCCTTGTCTATGAGATGTGATTCTTCTACATTATTTTTTAATTTTATAAGAGATTTTGGTTGATATCTTCTTTTGCCGGCCTACTATTGCTTGTCTACGGAGCTAGTTTAAAAAAAAGTAGCCTAAGTCAGTGCAAGACATAGTTAACTGCTTTTTTAATCAGGTTACTAGCTACGATGACAGGTAGTTAACTATATCTAGTTATGATTACTTGTAGTTATATGCAGTTATTAAGTGAAACAACAACTTTTAGTTAACCACACGTACGAGTAGGTGTCAATAACACGACATAAAATAATAAGAAAGTGCAAAGTTCCAGATCTTATTGCAATGTCACTAATATGTAAGAATAATTACGTCGAATCGAAACCCGTCCAGGCAAGTGTTTCTCTTATATTTTTTTTCGCTGTGTATCGCCGCATACGCTTAATTGCATTTTTTAAACATATTTAAACTAGTAATAAATATAAATCGCTGTAAAGAAGCTATCGTCGCGCTGCGCTTGTGCTTTCTCGCCGCCGAAAACCGGTTTCGCATCGCGTTGCCACGAGATCGCACGCTCAACCTACCTGCTTGTTATTTTCTCACTTCTAATAAATTAGTTTTATTACTACCTGGACGGCGTTTTACAAATTTCTTTTCGATTTTGTTTCCTGAACTTTCAACTACCGCTTTTAAATTAATTCAAAATGGCCTACGATATTAAATTCTCGTGTCTACAAAAAACCCGAACTCGAATACGGAGTGTATTTGAGGGGTGGCGTGAAGTCAAACACGGTAGAAGAATTGCGTAAGCAAATTTCTAAACTCGCGCTGAGTCTCCCTTCCGAAGACTTACTGGAATCCTACCTGTCTACCGAGGAGGATCTCCAAGCCATCAAATTCTCACTTTTTAAAGCTAATAATAACATTAAAATGCTAACTAGTAACTTTGAAAACAATCTGTTGACTAGAACGGAGTCTCTGTTACACCATATCTATCACAGGTTGAATCGCATCTGTTTAGATAACCTTCCAGATATTAGCCTCATAGACACCTTGTGGAACGAATTCCACACTTTATATTCATCGCTTATATTACCAACTAACTCTCAGCCTATTTAGACGGGCGCCAGGTACTAGATATATGTAGCTAAAAAGTGTGACTTTAAGTTGTTTCAGATTCGCCCTTACCGAGTTCTTCGGTATCGTCTTCTGTATATGCAGCCTCTGAGCAAACGAGAAGTGGAGTAAGACACTATAACGGTAATTATTTTATCACTATCCAGAAATCATAAGAACAAGGAGATATGACAAGAAGGCGTGTTCTTACGAATAGACTACCCCAATCACGCAAAAATATGGCATTTGCTCTAATGCGGAACACGCACAACTCACCGTAACCGTCATATCTACCTTGTGTCTATGAGATGTGATTCTTCTACATTATTTTTAATTTTATTAGAGATTTTGTTTGGTATCTTCTTTTGACGGCCTACTAGTGCTTGCCTACGGAGCTAGTCTAAAAAAAATAGCCTAAGTCAATGCAGATCGTAGTTAACTGCTTTTTTAATCAGGTTACTAGCTATGATTACAGGTAGTTTACTGTATCTAGTTATGATTACATCTAGTTATGATTATATGTACTTATTACGTGTTACAACAACATTTTTAGACTGAATTATTGATCTAGTGGTTTGCGTATGCGGCTGCTGATCAAGATGTCTCGGGTTCGATTCCCGGGTCAGACCAAATATTTGTGTGATCCACAAATGTTTGTTTCGGAGTCTGGGTTTTTTTCTATGTATAATATGTATGTATTTACGAAAAAAAGTATGTTTATGTATTTATATCAGTTGCTTAGTATCCATAACACAAGCTCTGCCTATTTTGGGACTCATGAGATGACATTGTGTGTAAGATGTCCAAATTATTTATTTATTTATTTTTGTTAACCACATGTACAAGTAGGTGTCAATAACACGACATAAAATAATGAGAAAGTGCAAAGTTCCAGATCTTATTACAATGTCACTAATATGTAAGAATAACTACGACAAATATTATTAATTTGATATAATTACAAATATTTAAAATCAGCTCTGTCTCTAATTTACCCTAGATACAGTATTTGTGTTTTCTTTTAGTAGCTATAACGTGTAGAAAATAAAACATAGCCTGCATTTTAATGAAAGTATTTAATAAATCATATTGTAAAAATCAAAATAGACAACTAGATATGTCTAGTTGTTTATAAAAACCGGCCGTAACACAACCGTACAGTCAGAGATAGTACTACCCTCGCTTTTCAGATATCCATTGTTGTAGAGGTACCAGATATAGCTGTAAAGTATGATTTTAAATTGTTTCAGATTCGTTCTTATCGAGTTCTTGTGATTCGTCAGAATATGCAGCCACTGAGCAAACAAGAAGTGGAGGTAGGCATGATTTCGGTAATTATTTTATACTATCCAGAAATCATAAGAACAAGGAGAAATGACAAGAGCGCGTGTCTCTTGCGAATGGACCACGCCAATCACGCAAAAATATGGCTTGATGCTCTAACGCAGAATACGCACAACTCACCGTAATCGTCAAATCTGCCTTGTGCCTATGAGATGTGATTCTTCTACATTATTTTTAATTTTATAAGAGATTTTAGTTAGTATCTTCTTTTGCCGGCCTACTATTGCTTGTCTACGGAGCTAGTTTGAAAAAAAGTAGCCTAAGTCAGTGCAGGGCATAGCTACGATTACAGGTAGTTAACTATATCTAGTAATGATTACTTGTAGTTATATGCAGTTATTAAGTGAAACAAGAACTTTTAGTTAACCACACTTACAAGTAGGTGTCAATAACACGACATAAAATAATAAGAAAGTGCAAAGTTCCAGATCTTATTGCAATGTCACTAATATGTAAGAATAACTGCGACAAATATTATTTGATATAATTTCAAAAAAATTTAAATCAACTCTGTCTCGAATTTTCCTTACAAAGAGTATTTGTGTTTTCTTTTAGCAGCTATAACTACATTTCAAATTGTTTCAGATTCGTCCTCATCGAGTTTTTGTGTATCATCAGAATCCGCAGCCTCTCCTGAGCAAATAAGAAGTGGAGTTAGGCACGATATCGGTAATAATTATTACTATCCAGAAATCATAAAACAAGGAGAAATGAGACTCATCTCATTCCTCTCTCATAAGACTCATCTCATTCACACGCCAATCACGCAAAAATATGGCTTGATGCTCTAATGCAGAACACGCACAACTCACCGTCATCGTCAAATCTGCCTTGTGTCTATGAGATGTGATTCTTCTTTATTATTTTTCATTTTAATAGAGATTTTGGTTGGTTTCTTCTTTTGCCGGTGCATGCCTACGAAGCTAGTCTAAAAAAAGTAGCCTAAGTCAGTCCATGGCGTAGTTAACTACTTTTTCAAACAGGTTACTAGCTACGATTGCAGGTAGTTAGCTGTATTTAGTTAAGATAACATGTAGTTATGATTATATATAGGTATTAAGTGAAACAACAACTTTTAGTTAAGCACATGTACAAGTAGGTTTCAATAACACGACATAAAATAATGAGACGGTGCAAAGTTCCAGATCTTATTGCAATGTCACTTATGATGTAAGAATAACTACGTCAAAAATTATTACTTTGATATAATTTCAAAAATTTAAAATCAACAGTCTCTAAATATGATTATGTCCAAAACCAATTAAGTATAGTTTTAAATTAATGACTCAATGTGCGACGCTAGCGAAAAACGATAAGTATATTCTGTAGTTATAAAAAATAACGAAGTAATCGTGATTGCAACTACCAGTGGCGTAACTACCGCCGTATCTGCCGTATCAATTATATGGGGCCCCCGGAACACTGGGGCCCCCAAAAATTAATAGAAACTTCCTAATTTTTTTTCATTTTAGAAATGACAAAAGTCAAAAAATACATTTTTTTCCTGCGTAAAGCGTGCGTTCAAAAGTAATTAAACACTTAGCCGAAAAAAAGGCAAGAAGAATGTATATTTCACTTGAATTGTTATTATTGTAAAAATTTAAGACAAAGTGACAGATAAATGATGAATAAATATTTCTTTTAATTTTTTGCAAACATTCTTTTTTCTTTGGTGAGAAATCTTTACCTTTCATAAAGGCCCCCAAACAAATTTTTATACGGGGCCCCGCCGAGGCAAGCTACGCTACTGGCAACTACATTATTTTTTGTTAGTAATCGTAATGTTTAACTACTTTTTACGATTACTTTTTGTAACTTGTTGTTATGATTACTAACTGCTTTATGTAGCTTTAGTTAGCAATCCGTAGTTAGATTATATTTAGCCCATCACTGGCCTACTCATACTATCCGCTAGTTAGCGAGTGAAGTTCCCGTCAAAATCAGTGTAGCCTTTTAAGAGATTAGCTAGAATAAATAGACAGATAGACACACGGACAGACGAAAATTATAAAAACTGTTTTTTATTGTAACGTATTTAAGTACTTTCACGCGATTATAGTGAAACAGATAATTGATTTATATTATTTGTATAGAAATACTCGTAGATTCGATCTATACGATCAATTACACCCAAAGTTCAAATAACAATGTTCAGTACACACATATTTGTTTTGAGCGGTAATCAAAGCAACACATACTTTACAGCATTTACAATGAAATGACTGTAGAAAAAAATGGCCGACAATACAGTCAGATAACACAAACATTGTTAAATCTAATTGAGAATTGTAATTTTCTTCCTTACCTTGTATCTTATGATGTACATACATATATATACGTACATTTATATATTATTTAATATTCTTAAATTTCTTATGTTAACGCAGTCCCTAATAAAAGAAAAGTACCCATATCAGCTGCTTTTACGGGTAATGTAAAATATTATTTTTCATCTGCTCATTCTATAAAATGTTACATTTGTTAAATTTTTCGTATCTAAATTCCGATTTAGAAGAAATTCTTCTTTCCTATGCCGAGCCGTCAAAGACTGGAACTCACTACCAGCTCACGTGTTTCCTTCCCACTATGATCCCGGGTCCTTTAAGCGGGGCGTGAAAAAGCATCTCACTAAGCCACCATAGTGTGGGCCGCCATACATTATTGTCTGCATTCGCAGCAAGTGTGGTGCCCCCACTCTTGGATTCTGCTCATGCTTTCCATCAGGCAGGGTAGAGTCACTTTGGATGGCTTAATATTTCACCAACAAAGTCGTTTATTCCTACTTAATTTTAAATGCGAAAATGACTTTGTCTGTTTCACGGCTAAAATGCTGAACCGGTTTTAAGTTAATATTCGTTAAGGTTTTCATCAAGCATTCAGGCAGGCAGGCAGGCTTTATAACAAAATATAAGGCTAACTCGACCGGGGTGACACCACCCCTCCACCCCTGCACACACAAACTATTATCATCTCATGTCCCTAGCCATGTATCAAAGTTTTTCCAAATCAAATTTAATTGCAATCGGTGCAGCGATTTAACCGTGACTTTGTAATTCAATTTATATTAATAGTATAAAATTACTCTTTTTCACTAAACCAATGAGATTTCCGACATCTTAAAGTCTTGCTCTCAAATCGTTTTAATATGTTCCAATTTCGAATTTTCCAGAAACTTCCATTACGTCCAGAAAAAGAAGCAGAACTAATTCCAGCTCCCGAAATGTTCAGAATGAAACAAGAGCTACATCTCCTTCCAATGATATTCAAAGAAATTCAAATCAAGCAAAGGTACGTTTACACTTATAATACAAGAAAAATAGACTGCCACACACTGCTGTGGCTTAATTATACTTGTATCGAAAAAAATCAGGAAAAAAACTAGCGCGAAAAATGATCAAAACATTTGTTTATCGTAAGAGAGAAATCTCAATCGGTGTAGAACTTTTCGAGTTTTTGAAACACGAAATATAAAGATATCAGTGACAGAACTTAGGTTTTCACATAGATGACAACTTATTGTACATTCTTGAAATTAAACTCACTTGTACTTGTATTCCACTACTTAATCCTTCTACTATATCCATTCCACTATATTATCCTTAAGGCGAAACTGGTCAGGTAAGTTTTAAGGTCACTAATTATTAAGTAGTGGAATAGAAAGTACACGTGAGTTTAATTTCAAGAATGTATTTTAACAAGTTCACCAAGTGCCGACAATCAAATGTATAATTTATACAACTTATTGTCTCAAAATTTTCCCAAATTATTATGTTGTGTGTTTACACAACATAATAGAAAAGATTAATCTATTTATTTTTTCTGTAGCAATTAGTAGAAATTGTAACACTGGACGACTGTTGTGGGGAATCTTCTGGGATACTATGTCCAGCCGTAGACGTCATGCTCCGAGATGATGATGATGAAAGTAGCCATATCTTGTCCTGAAAATGATCTATCTTTTAATGTTGTTTTTGTCTGGGTTTTCATTCAATAATACTATGTATAACAGGAGACAACTTCATCTGTAAGCTTGAGGGATCAAGAAGTGCAGACTTCTCCAACTACATCCAGACCAGAACAGAAACACGACTGTCTGGACAAGAATCTACCGTACGCTTCCATATTAGTTCACGACAATTATCATTCTAGAATACCTAGCAGATTTATACTGTCTTCAATTAACAGTGATGTCCAGTATTTGAATACAGAATAACGTTTGCTTTTTTGTTTACTTTTTTTCTCCCAATGCTTAATTCTATAAACTGTAATTATATATAATGTAAAACTCCTTGAAGAAAATTAATCTTTAAAATTTAATCGCAAAATTATCAATTTTAAATACTTTTTCTCAAATTGTATTAAAAGTTATTTTGGTTTAATACTTTATTGGTTTATAAAATTAAAAGGAACATGTAGAATAACACTGTCCATTTTTGTTTGATTTGTCCTTCATTAAAAAAATATTTCATTCATTAATTTGTTTTATTTTTATTCGATTTGAAAAATTTAACCAAATATTTTCGTGCAGTACTTTTGAATAAAATAAATATAAATAAATATTTCGGACCTCTTACACACAGCGCCATCTAGTCCCAAACTAAGCAGAGCTTGTATTATGGGTAGTAGACAACTGATATAAATACAGAAACACTTTTTTTAATGTAATGTAACATAGGAAGCACCCAAACTCCTAAACAAACATTTGAACAACAAACGTTTGAAGTTTATGTGATCAAAGTGACGGAACATCCTATCATTTCAAAATAAAATGTACTTATCTAAAATCCGACTCCAAATAAGCCTATAATAAATAGAAACTAACTTGTCCGTGTGGTGACGGATTAAGAATACAGAGTGTCACCACCCCTATTCATCCCGCGTGTGTCGTAAAAGGCGACTAAGGGATAAACTACGCAAGACAACATCAATGCAAAGAGAAGGAAAACATGAAACCAACCCTTTACCAACCCGTCTGGCCAGCGTGGTATAGTAGGCCAAAACCTCCTTTTAAAGGAGAGGCCTATGTCCAGTAGTGGACTGTTAAAGGCTGTTGATGATTGATGATAGGCACTAAATATTTTGTCTCGGTTTTCCAACCTAATTCTCGCTCTGAAATCTTCAGAGAAGACAAGGTTCGAATCCTCTCGAATTCAAAAATACTGTGTTCCCTAAAACTTTCGTGAGTATAGTGCATGTGTGTGTGGCTGCTTCTTTTTGTGGTATATGTATGTTTGTGTTTGTGTCTAATCTATTTATGTATCTTTGTATCAGGGATGTTAAGGAGCTCCGTAATCGTAACCGAAACTATCGGATATCCGAAATAAAAATATATCCGTAACCGTAACCGTATCCGTTTCTCAAGTTTCAAATAGTTTTAAATTAGGGCGGAGTCTAAATAAAATGACATCTTTCGACAGTTTTGTTTTTGTATTCCATCGGTATTAATTTTCGTATTCCAGAGTCTAGTTCTTTCTACTTTAAGGGCGTGGTATTGGCTGAGTTTCTCTATTTCTTTTGGTCCAATGTTGTAGTCAGAAGGTATTGTTACATCTATTTACGTCTATTCGTACCGGCATCTCCCACATCAGTTTTGCAGTGTCATATTCACTTACTTGTGGTTGTGTTAATTTCTCTTGCCACCAAAGCATATGTACTTCGAGTTTGTGTTCTTTTGCTAAGGCACACCAAACATATTTTATAATATTGTTATGTCTCATCGTATAGTAAATGCCGGCTTGCTTTTTGCATCCTGAGAAAATTTGCTGCACAGTTCATTTGTTGACTGGCCGTTGTGAGTATGTCATGCTCGCTCAAAAGTCCTGCTGGCGGTGGCGTGTGTAGCGGGTCGTTCGGCTACCCACGACATGGTTGAGCTGGACGATGGCTAGGTCATGCTCGTGATACGGGTGCCGCCAGTCGGGGCTGGTCATCTCACAACTTCCATATTATATTATTGTTTAATTATTTTTAGGTACTACTTGTGTAAATATCTGCATTGTTATTGTCCTCACATTTAATAAAATGCCTTATACAATGTTACCAAAAATTGTAAAAACAATGTTGGAAAAGAGTGTTCATGGAGTTTCTTGTCTGTTCTTCTCCATAGGATCTACGAATTGGCACAGACAATTAGCTTCACGACTGACTACTGACTGACTACTTGACGTTTCAAAAGTGCCGTTGCATTGGTTTATTTGAAATAAAAATGGTTTGATTTGATTTGATTTGATCAGTCTCGTCCTTTGCTAGGCATAATCGGCACTTACCATCGACAGATGTTTGATGATGTTTGAGTTCTTTGGATCTTGGGTGTCACCATTTTTATGTATTAATATGACTTGGCCTGTAGTGAACCAATTCTCAATGTGTATAAGTCCTTTTGTAATCCTATCGAATAGCTTGGCTATGTTTTTGTGTGTACTGGTGTTTTAAGTAGTAATTTGCATTTTATATATTCCTGTGGTTCTTCAACTTTGGGCTTTACTGATAACTACTTTAATTTCTTAAATCTTTAATTCGTGTATATTTCATCAAACGGATGTTGTTCAACATGTGACTTATTTTCTATTTCCGATATCCATGTTGCTTCTTTGTTGTATGTTACAGGGTTGGACAGGACTGTTGTCCAGAAATGCCTTATATCATTTTTACTTGCGATCTGAGCAGGGGTGTGTAGTGTATTGTTGAGTGACCTATAAAAATTATGTCGATTTTCAGTAAATAGCTTGTTCTGTATTTTCCTATTATTCATCTTGTCAAATCTACGTAGTCTACCTACCAACCAGTGATAAATCCTTCAAAATCGGTCCAGTTATTCAAGAAACTAGCACTATCAGACAGCCAAAAACAAACAAAATTTCTTTTTTCATATAAGTAATGTATGTATATATATATAGTTCAGTAGATGATAGCAGTTCTTTTATATTGTTATCTTATTATCTTCCTAACCTTTAAAATATTAAAGGCTTAATTGGAGTCGGATGCTAGGTTAACCGGTTTTACCTGAATATCAGTTTTTTCAAATAGCGACTGGCACCGGACCTCCGCAACACTGAAGCTTAGAAATAAATTAATGACTGGCCTCGAGTTGAACCTTTATTATTTATACAAGGTTTTGTCAGTGGAGGAGCTCAACGTAAGACAGTAGTTGATTGTTGAGTGAACTAGATGTGAGCATAGTGTTTGGTGAAATAAAACAGGTAATATATATGTATACTTTTTTTTGCTTCGAAGAAATTATAATTTTCAAATAAATGCAATTTAAGTGACTGTAGGTAATATCAAATGAATAGTTTTTTACTAAATGCATATCAAAGCATATTACGGTACTTATATCAAAAATACAATTTTCAAAATTTTAACCGTAAAGCGGAAAGCTTAACCTTAGGCTATGTTTTATTTACACTAGCTTTGCTCCACTGCGATATACCTACAACTGCGGGGACACTGCAGGACTCAGCTAATATATAAATTACAGATAATACATAAATGACGGTTTTAAAATTATGTTCCTATTAATAAATTTATTGCTAGTGATGCTAAAGTCTGTCAAATGTGATGAAATGTGTCATGAAGTGTATTTAGAAATTCGTATGTGATGATATTAGCCTTAGACCAGGCTAGAAGCCTTTTAAAATAATAAAAAGTGAAACAAAATTATAGTAGGATGAAACCGATTGGGAAAGGAGGAGAATATTATAAATTTACGGCCGATCTGAGGTCGGGAAGGGCAAGAGGGGAGGTTGTAAGGGTAAAACACGGTTTAACTTAATTTCCGGCAAAATTACAAGTCCTATGGAAAAAAAATAAATGGCAAAGTTGTAGATAATAAAAAGGTCTACAACTTTAGCATTAACACTTTTTTCACATAACCTCAAAATTTATTCGAAAAATTCAAAAAACCAAGGTTTTGGTTTTTTATTTTTATCTTTTACAAATAAAACTATTTATTCACGAAGTTTAGTGAAAACTTACCTTTTTATGTCCCGAATACACTGTAATTTATTAGATTTGAAATTTATTTTTTCACCTTATTTTGACTCAATATCGGAAAAATTACCCCAATTTTCGATCAAAAATTCATCCGTCAATATATCAACTTTTTACAAAAAATTGGTGTACTTTCAGATGTTGTGTCCATTGTGTGTGTGTCCATCATCAATATTGTGACACGAGAATTTTATATAAATTAGATATTAAAATTAAATTTAGTAATTAACAGAATCGTGACCTCGCTATCGTCAAAAACCGTGGTAACGTAAAGTGTGTCAGAGTCGTAGTAGACACGTTGTTTTGTGTTAAAGGTTTTTGAAAAAATATTTTTTAATTAATCTGTGGTTTTGTTTACAAATAAAAAAAAACTATGAGAGTCAAGTCGTGTTCGGCAGACGCCAAATCGATGCTACCGGCACCCGAATGTGTGCGGAGAGTAGCGTTCAGCTGCTGTGTCGCGATTCTAAAAAGCGACTCAATCTCGGCGTTTGGCGTTTTCAAGTGTGCGGTGTGGAGCGTTCGGTCGCCGTATTTAGCGACTAATCGCCGATCGTCGATGCTAAAAGTAGCTAGTGTGCTGTGGCCCTAAGATGATAGCTACTACCCTCCGATCCACGGGCCTGTGTTGCTTTAATTGTCCTGTCAGAGGTTATACTCTTATAGACAACGAAACAACAACAAAACGTGTCGAGTGACGTCATATATTATACTTGTGGGCACTGCAGGGAGCCAGGGAATTTGCTGAAGGAAAACGAAAGAAGTAAAATGCGCTACAAGAAGCCGAGTTATCATATATACCGTATTCATTGGTAAATACTTCCTAATATTATAAATTTTGGTACAACAGATAGTCTAGAACTTGAGAAAGGACATACGCTACTTTTTATTGCGATAACAACATACCCACATACACGCAGGAGGAGCAGTGGCCTCAAGCGAGCGTTATATAAATTTAGAAATAAAACTATTAGTATGTCACAGTTGATGCACAATTTTTTTTAAAATCTACTTACTGCACTGAATGTACAAGCTCAACCGCTTAAAAATACATTAATATTCAGAAGATATGTTTTGTTAGTTATTCAGTAGATTTTCATGGTTCCGAAGTTCATGACTCGGAACCCTTATAGATGCATGCGTTACCCCGGCAAAAAAGCAAAAAAATTGGGCTTTAGGGAGATTAGAGTATAACAGAAAATTAGTGTGTTCTAAGGAGTAATTTGTTACAAATAGCAAAATTTGTGCATGTAGTAGTTTAAAATTTATTCGGCAAAAACACTTTTTCCTGGAGTAACGTTTCAAACGTTACTTAAGCAAAAATTAAAAAAAAATATTTTTTCAGACTCAAACGAAATACATGAATAGATAGCTTTTGTTACGTATTAAATGTTAGCAAACAGCAAATTTGTGTGTGCGGTGGTTTATAAGTTATTGTCAATTTTGCTGGGGTAATATTTTGGACTTGTCTAGAACATAAAAAAGGCTGAACGCAGAAGTTTGAAAAAACTACCATCGATAGACCTTCATATGCTTAAATTTGCTTACTCATTAGTTTTGAAGTTGTTTGATGAACACCAAGTAATTCAATGGTTTTGAAAATCATAAGAAAACAGTTTTGCTAGGAAACCAGTATACTTACAATCAAATAAAAATCGGCCAAGTACGTGTCAGGCCACGCACAGGAAAGGGTTCCTCAGTCACCCATAATGGTACGTGGATTGGAAATCGTATCCAATGGATAATTGTTATGTTTACGTATTAATGCGTTATTTTTGTATGACGTTTTCTGAGTCGCTTACTCAGAAAACGTCATACAAAAATAAAAATTTAATAATCATTGTAAAAGTTAAGCCTCTATAACTCCTGAACCAACAAAGCTATCTGATCCCTCATAGTTTTCCTTTAAAGTTCATTATATGGACCACTATCACGAATTTTCCCAGAATTTTTGAGTCAGCCGTTTAGTTTTTAGAGGGGGGGGAGGAACCCCTGTTTTTACAAAGAAGTGGCCTTTAAAGTGAAATTTCTCGCAAACGGATACCTAAATCAAAAATTTGTCTTAAAAACCCTTTATTGTTTTTAAAAGACCTATCTAATGATACCCCACATGATGGGGTAGCCGCAAGAAAAAAAAAACATCCCCACGTTACGTGTAGGGGAGGTACCCCAAATAAAAATATCTTTCATAATTTTATTGTAGCACTTTGTCGACGTAATTACAATACATATTCAGGCAAAGTTTCATCTTTCTAGCACTTACCGTTTGGACGGTAAGTCGAGGACGGACGGACGGACGGACGGACGGACGGACAGACGGACATGACGAATCTATAACGGTTCGAAGTCATGAAATTCGGAACCCTAAAAAGCTGTAACATATAGCGATGGGTTACATTTATAATGACTAAACTTGGATTAAGTAACTTTAAGCAATATGAAGATATATGTAAGTAAATATTACTAATTTTAAATGATATGTTTAAGTCATCAAATAAGCAGTTCCTATTAAACAAGAAAATGTGGCAAACTCAAACGGTAACGCACGCCTTATAGATTCGTCATGTCCGTCCGTCCGTCCTCGACTTACCGTCCAAACAACAAGTGCTAGAAAGATGAAACTTTGCATGATGCATAATTGATGTAATTACGTCGACAAAGTGCTACAATAAAATTATGAAAACTTTAACGGATTAGATGCCTTTGTTAGTTCAGGAGTTATAGAGGCTTAACTTGTAAAATACGCGTACTTGGAAAACGTCATAAAAAATTAATGCAATAATACGTAAACATAGCAATTATCTATTGGATTCGATTTTAAATCCACGGATTCGATTTTAAAACATCTACCATTATGGGTGACTGAGGAACCCTTTCCTGTGCGTGGCCTGATACACACTTGGACGATTTTTTTTCGATCTAAATGGTAACATATCACTGGGTTAACTTATTTACACGTATTTACACATTTATATTACTACATTAAGTAAATATCTCTGCACATGTAAACAAGGTTATTTTTACCCGACTACGTCAAAGCCAAAGGGAGGTTATGATTTTGACAGGCCATGTTTCTACGTATGTTCATCTGTTCTTATAGCTCCTCAACTACCTTCTTATAGAACTGGAAAAATGAGGTATCGTTAGAAGCATCTTGATCGTCCACAGGTTATATACTATATGACGTATTCTAATGTGACGACCTCTAGCGGTTATAATAGAACTGTGTTAAAAAATAAATTTGAGATAAGTATGACGTGTTTGGGATCATTGGAAAGGGCGTTTTATGTACATTTCGAATTTTTAATATAAATTTTATTTGCTCATAATTGTCCGTATTTATTCGATAATTGTAATATTTATATGGTATCCTTGTCTGTTCACACAATTTGTAATGGTCGGTTTGTTGGTTAATTAAAAACAAAATACTTTTACAACATTTTAAATTCAAATATTTATATTACTTCATTTTAATTAAAAAACAGTAAAAAAATATTACTATTTTTACGACTATAGTAGTCACAAAATTAGAAGCCCGGTTTGACATTTGTCATCGTGGCGTAACTAATACCATTAATTCGTGTTTTTGAGTGCAATTTTTCAATATCAAGTTAAACTTGATGCTTATTTATGATACGCATTGTGATAGTGTATGGGTAACATAGTAATTAAATAGGATTATGAATTTGATTTTTCAATTTCTTACAAGCGGCATGTCAAATGACAAATGTCAAAACGGGCTTCTTATTTTGTGACGACTATAAAGCGTCGTACGACGTTTCAGTGTCGCTTTTAGTAGTAGTTGGGGCTTAGACAAAGAATGACTATAGACCGGTCATATGCGTGCACCCGAAAGGGATAGCAACAAAGTACATTAAATATTAATTTTGCCAGGTTAAAACAATTCCCCTATAATAAGGGAGAATCGTTATTCCGATTACTGTTCCAAACGTTTAAAAAAACTATCAAATATGGTTAGATTAGAGTAAAAGGCCTTCAAAACGAAAGCTGAGGATGTAACTGGGATCGAGATTGATTACATTTAAAAAAAAAAAACATATTTTAGAAGGTTAGGTATAGTATTTATTGTCCCTTAAATAAAATAAATATGTTGAAGAAATTAGTTCATTTTCTTTTCTCTTTAGTTATCAGCATATTTTTGTACTGTAATGTATCCTTACGTTCAAATATTTTTACATATAGCTTTGCTCTTGCCCAACCTTGTCTGTCGTCCAGTAGCCTTCAACCACATTTTCATCTTTTGGAAATCTGGAGGACAATAAAACACAAATCAAATCAAATGAAATTGAATCACCAAATGGGGTAATTTCAAAAGGCTGATGCGTTATCCCTAAAATGCTGGTAACCTTGCAAAATTACCATAACACATTAATGGTCATTCAAACTTTGGCTGTGATAACCTACGCAATTTGGTCGGAAAATTTACAAAATTTTCACACTTTAGAAACTAGTTTTTATCACTTTAATTCAATTATTTCTGCACATAAACAAACAAAAATTTATGTAATTAATAGTAGTTATTATTAAAAAACAATATTATGCCGATAAAACGCATTTTTTTATACTTACGTGTGAAAGGTTATGTTTTTATATTTACGTTCACTGCGGCTTTTGCAGCCGACAACACAACACTGTACCATAGTTTTTAAAGTATCTGGGTTAAAAACAATTAGATACACTTGAAATCACACAGTATTTCCGTCAAAAAGCCTTATTTTCACACCTGATATAATTCCCGCTTTGAACATTGTTTATCACATAAATTTTGTGACAAACCTATACGGCGACATTGGGCGATAAGGATAAAAAATACGTATCTCTGTTTTTCTCTAACACACTGGAAAATGGTATCTCACTCTCTCGTGGTAGCGCTTGTTGGCATGTCAGGTCTTGGTCATTGGGGTTTAGGTTTAAATTTTGTTATAACATCTACCTTAGCCTTTTGAGTTCTGTCGTTTCAATATTTCCCGGCAATTTTGAATTTGGAACTGTTCTATATTCGAATGTGTTTAAATTTTGAATCTCAAAACAAATGAAAGTATTACGATTAATGCTGTTGTTTAGTCACAGCTTCGATTGGAATCTGTCAGGTTACGTACGAAAATGAATCTTTCTAAGGAAAATGTAAGTGCACTATTTTTCTACAACTTTAGAAGAGGCCTGACGGGGCTTCGGTGTTTTGAAGAGCTAACATCTGTGTTTCGTGATAAAGCCCTGTCTGTCCTAAATGTCTGCGGACTGTCGAACGCTAGTATTTAGAATTCCAGCGTGGACATACTATACTCTGTCCATTCGTTTAATATCTTTTTGACAGTTCAAGAAATTTCGAAAATAGTGACGCTTTCGCACGTCACCGATTCGATTTGAAATTAAAATCAATTTTATTGAGGAAGAACTTTCAATCGATTTAATTAAATATTTTTAGTTTTAATATTTATTATTCGTTAATTAGTTTTTTAAATTATATATGAAATAATTAAAAGTATAAATGATAGATCACTAAATAAGAAATATTTATACATTTAAACAATACAACGGAGGTAGCTTTTAGATCTCTTAGGTGTAAAAGGGAGTATCTAGTCAGTCGTGGAAGTTTATTGGAGACCGCATTATTAAGTTTTTGTAGTAGATGAGGACAATTTATTTTACCATTAACTGATATGTGTAATAATGATAAATCTAAAATTTAACGACGCTTTTTTAAGTGATTTTATTTTGAAATGGATAAGTCTGTTTGTGTAGCTGGTTAGTTTTCTTGAAAGGTTAAATTTATATGCTAAGTGGTACACATTTTTCTTCTAAACGCGTTCAATTCTATTGGAATAAACTTCATAGTGAATGGATGGTGGATGGATAGTGGATGCCAAACTACACAACAATAATCTAGGACAGATCTGACGAAACTCTCGTATAATCTAATAACTGACATTTAATTTTTAAAATTTTTGGTGTTTCTCATTATAAAACCGAGGGTTTTAAGTGATTTAGAGACTATACAATCATAAAGTTTCCTAAAATCAAGTTTTTTATCTATAATAACGCCAAGGTCCCTAACACTTGCGACTTCTTGAATACGTTGGTCAGATACTGTATAGGCAGGCCATTCAGGCATAGGCAGGCCATTCATATACCCAGGCCATTCAGCATTACGGTTTCGAGTGAAGCGAATATAACAGCATTTGTCAACATTCAGTGCCATTTTGTTATCTTTGCACCAAATAACCAATCCATCAAGATCTTCTTGCAATAGCATTTTGTCTTGAACATTCCTGATTGGTCTCATTAACTTGAGATCATCCGCATAAAGATATGGTTTGCTATTTTTGAGGCAAGAGGTGACGTCGTTCATGAAAATATTAAAGAATATAGGTCCTAATTGAGAACCTTGAGGAACCCCAGATATATTAAAAAAGATCCGATTCATATCCACTGACTACCTTTGATGTCCGCTCGCGCAAGTATGAGGAGCACCATTTGTGAAAAGTACCAGCGAAACCAAGTAGCGATAACTTCTGTAATAATATACTGTAAGGAACCTTATCGGAAGCTTTCGAGAGGTCATTACAAATAAAATCAACGGGAGTGCGATCGTCTAAACAACGGAATATGTCATCAATAAAATACACAAGATTGGTGCAAGTCGAGCGAGCAGATACAAATCCATGTTGAGAACACTCTTAATATACCATGATACGTAAGGACATAACAAGGATTCTAGCAACTTGGCGAACACACATAGTATAGTGATCGGCCTGTAATTTTTGACATCGCTTATATTGCCGGCCTTGTGGACTGGCATAATAAGGCCTAACTTCCAAAGTGAAAGAAAGATTTAGTTTGTTAGAATGTATGTTGGTAAAAAGACAGTGTATATAGTTTTGTAAACTTCAATTTATATAAAAAAATGCACTATAAATAAAAAATAAATAATTATAATTGCTTAAATTGATAAAAAATTCTATGCAATAGCTTTACCCAGGCAGTCCCCGAGTGCCACACGACTTTTATTTTATTAAATTAACAGTAACAATACTTACACAAGTTAAATTATTTTATAAAATGATCGATTATTTTAATCATTTAATCGACTTATCGATTTTAAGAACTGTTTTATAGTCTGTGATTGTTAGCTATGCACAGGGCACTTCACTACGCGTCTATAAAGTACGATATTACTGTAATACATTATTTTGAAAAAAGAAAACGGTAATTTATAGGCGTGATGTGTCAAAAAGATAATAAAGGAATGGACAAGGTATAGTGTGTTTGTAATTCTCGAAGATAATCATGTGACGTATCGAGAGATAGAGGCTCGATTAGGTATCTCAGAGACAACCATTCAGAAGATCTTGCATGAAGCGCTTGGTGTGAAAAAGCTAGTTTGCCGTTGAATACCGCATCTGCTTTCCGACGATCACAAGGCGGCCCGCGTCAGATGGTGTAAGAAAACTCTGCAAAAGGTTCAACCGAGGAGAGTCAATCACGTCTACGACATGATCAGTGGTGATGAATCTTAGATAGATCCTGATTCCAAACAACAATCTACAATCTGAGTCTTTCAAGACGAGCCAAAGCCGGCTAAAGTTGGTGGTTCTCGGAGCACTTCAAAGAAGATGGTGGCCACGTTCGTTGGGAAAACCGGCCATGTTGCGACTATTGCACTTGAAGATCGCAGAACGGTCAACGCAGAGTGGTATACCACAGTTTGTTTACCACAAGTCATAGCCGAACTTCGATAATCTAACTCAAAGCGACGCATCATCCTACACCATGACAACGCAAGCTCACACAGCGCTCGTCAAACTATTGAGTATTTGAATCAGGAAAAAGTAGAAATTCTTGACCATCCTTCATACAGTCCTTTTTTTTAACGTGTGGAAATCCCCACGGACTATCACCGGGGGTTTACGGCGGGGTGATACGCAGGAGATATTAAAGTACACAAGTGTGTGCGCAAACACAGGTGCATTCGCTGTTTCCTCATTATCTTAATCTGATTGGATCCGACTCGCCTATTTACAAATTAGGTGCAGGACCGACGGATTTACGTGCTTTTCAAACTCGGCGCCGTTAATCAATATTTCTATAACTAGCTGACCCACGTAGCCCCGTCTGTTCTTCTTTTACTTGTAGCGTGATTATCGATTTATTTCCAATATAGAAAGGTTATAGTGAGCGATCCTTAAAATATTTTAAAATATAAATATGAAAGATAGACATATTCTGTCGCGGACCTTTTTTTAGGATTTTTAAAGGGGAACAATTCTGTCATACATGAATTTTGTGCAACTTTAACCGTTTACGCAGCGCATGCAGCGAAATCTCTCAATAGGAAAAAACCTCCCGATTTTGAAATTGAAATTTTGAAATTGGTGCTCCGTTCCCATTGGTTTTAAAGTGATCATATACAGCTTATAGCCTTTGCCGATTAATGGGCTATCTAACATTTAAAGAATTTTCCAAATCGGACCAATAGTTCATGAGACTAGTGCGTTCAACCAAACAAACTCTCCAGCTTTAAACATATCTATACTAATATTATAAAGAAGTAAAGTTTGTGTGTTTGTTAAATTGTAAGGGGTAATCTCGGGATCTACTGAACCGATTTTAAAAATTCTTTCACCAATAGAAAGCCACATTATTGCTGAGTGTCATAGGATAATTATAAAACCGAAAAATAAAAAGGCTTTTACGGGGTAGTCCGTTTTGCAAAGTGAATCCGAGAAAAAACGGTCGAATGAAAGCGTTTCTTACTAACGCTGCCTTAACTATGAAAGATATATTTTTTATTTCTAGAGAAAAGATGTGGAGCATGAAAATGCCTACAAAATAGTCAACGACAGCATACGTCTAACTTTTATATTTAAGTTATGCCCAACGAAGTGGGCACGTGTCAGCTAGTATTTAGTATATAGATTACATTTACAGCTGAAGTGGCAGTGGGCTGGCCATATCAGCCGCAGAACTGGAGGCCGTTGGGGTTCAAGAGTTCTGGAGTGGAGACCGCATCTCGGCAAACGTAGTGTAGGAGGCCTACAGGCCAGGAGGAGTGATGATTTGTGCAAGATGGCTGGCAGAAGCTGGATGCGAGAAGCCCAAAATCGAGCAAAGAGGGTGTGCAATGGGAGAGGCCTATGTCCAGCAGTGGACTGAGATGGGCTGATGATGATGACATAATATTAATAACACTTTTCGCCCGACTCGGGGTTCCTATGAACCCCGAGTCGGGCGAAAATACACATACGGCAATCCGTATGTACTCATCATGTGTCTTATGTAGTTCTTTTTTTTTCAGCCAGAATGAATTTCCTGGAGAAATTTCTTTCACTACTGACTCCGAGGACGCTACGGTATCTAGTATCGATTTTGCAAGCTGTGTTCCAGGCAGTAGACGAACTGAAACTCGATGCCCAGGATTTCCCGAAGCAAGCTACGGTTACTGGTTCGTTGGCTATTCTTATCTTACATCATATCATTATAAGTGGTGATATCCTCTTCTCATCAATCCTTAAATTTCTACCATATCTGTACTAATAAACGAAATTGAAGAATCTGTTTGTGATTTCAAGTTACAGCTATTCACTAAATGCATAAGGAAGATTTTTTTATTATTTGATGCCTGCCAAAGTGTCTCTACTCTGCCTGGTGGAAAGCATGAGCAGAATCCAGGAGTGAGGGTTTGTTCCCAATAATCTCTGGAACAGCTGAATCGATTTTGACGGAACTTTCAGTAGTCAAAATCTGATGAGTAGCTTAGGCGATTTTTTTAGATTAGCTTGGTATCGCGGTTTTATTCGCAATTTACAAATGCAGGTATCACCGCGGGACTCAGCTAGTTTAAAAAGAAATTGTGTGATGTGCAGGATCAATCTATAGTGTGTATGTATGTAGACAGATAGAATTTCAGTAATCTTATCAATGTTTTGAATATCATAATACAGATTCTAATATACCTTCAAATATACTTACGTACTCTACTGCTCATTCCAGATGGTCAAGAGTTCGACTTTATAGTGATTGGTGCAGGTTCAGCAGGCTGCGTACTCGCCAACAGACTCACTGAGATCTCAGGATGGAATGTCTTACTCATAGAAGCTGGTGGGAATACACCTCTGGCTGCCAAAGTATGTTTGCAAATAAAATAACTTGATTACTATATGTTTGTAGCTCATGCCTCGATAGCGCAGTGGTTGTGTATGCAACTGCTATGCTTGAGGTCTCGGGTTCAAATCTTTGGTTGGACTAAATGTTTGTATGATTTACAGATATTTTTATCTGACTTTGGGTGTTTGGTATATGTAAAATTTATGAATTTACAAAAAAAAATCAATTAAAGTATTCTTTTAGCCCATGTAGTTTCATGGTACAAGCTTTGCTTAGTTTGAAATGAGATGACGTCGTCATATCGCCCTCCCACTTCAGTGTTTCCAGCAACTCGCAGTGGAACACTGTCTTGGCCTGCTATATCGCTGCCTGAAGGGTTATCTTAGCAACACTGTATTCCACTAACAGTTCCGTCTCTCGGGCTGCCATATCTTCAAGGCGGAGACTTTTCCAGTCATCTTTTCCTACGCTCATTTTTTTCAAATTTCTGTTTCAGTATCCAGGACTAAGTAACCTAGTTGATTATTCTACATCGGATTGGAACTACTACACAGTAAATGACGGTTATTCAAGTCAAGCTTTACAGAAGAAAAGTATTCACATGACAAGAGGCAAAATGCTTGGCGGTTCCAGTGGGGCAAATTACATGTTCTATATAAGAGGTAATAAAAAAGATTACGATGATTGGGCCGAACAAGGCAACAAAGGGTGGGATTATGATACAGTACTACATTACTTTAAAAAAAGTGAACGTCTCAATGACGAGAGCATTACCAAATATGACCTAGGCAAATATCACAATACAGAAGGATACTTAGGGGTAACAAGACCGCTGTGGGAAAAGCAAACAAAACAATATTTAAGAGCGTTTCAACAAAATGGACATAGAGTTATGTCAGACTGTAATGGGCCGGAGCAAATGGGGTATGTCATGCCTACATATACAATCAACGATAGAGTCCGTCAACATACTGCTCTAGCTTTTCTGGAGCCTGCCAAGGATCGAAAAAATCTTTTTATATTGAAAAATACTTTTGTCAGAAAAATTTTGTTTGATGAATACATGAATACTATCGGAGTTGAGGTGAAATTGCCAAATAAAAGTATAATAAATCTTTTCGCTAGAAGGGAAGTTATCTTATCAGCAGGTGCAATAAATAGTCCTCAAGTTCTGATGTTGTCTGGAATAGGACCTCGGCAGCATTTGCAGAAGTTCGGAATAAATGTATTGCTGGATTCACCAAACGTTGGTAACAACTTACAAGATCATCCTGCTGTTATAATCCCTATTGGGGTCGAAAAAGATCAAAAGTCGGTAATTGACAACATTGATATTTTTATGAACTTGAACACATTTCCTTCTCCATGTATGATGGGCCACATTGCTCTTAATAAATCGCAAACATACCCCGATTATCAAGCATCTGTATTTCCTGTCCCAGCTTTCTCTTTTCTGCCATCAATAATATGTGGTTATGTTTTTCGCAAAGATGATCAGGTATGTAATTCCTCGTTCAATGTTAGCAAGAAGAGGAAGATGTTATATTCACAAATAGCCATGATGTACCCAAAATCCAGAGGGGCAATAAGATTAAACAGCAGTAATCCCGAAGTAAGTCCATTGATCTTCAATGGATATTATTCCGATAAAATTGATTTAGAAAACTACGCACGATATATCGAAGATTACATTAGTGTGGTAAATACGCCATATTTAAGAAGCATCGATGCTGAAGTTGTTAATGAAAATATTCCTCAATGTAAGTATCTACCCTTTTCTAGTCATGAGTACTGGAAATGTTATGTATTAAATACTGTTGCAACTCAATGGCACCCTGCAGGGACTTGTTCCATGGGCCCGGAGGGTAAGGGTGTTGTAGATGATAGACTTAGAGTCAGAGGGGTTAGAGGTCTTCGAGTGGTAGATGCCAGTATAATGCCAACAATTGTAAAGGGTAATTTAAACGCCCCAACAATTATGATAGCAGAGAAGGCCTCTGACATGATTAAGGCCGATCATGGCGTAGACATTTTTGTTTGACCGATATAGATAATCCTTCTTGAAGCGGATTCTAGGAAAAAAAAGGAAAACAAAAAGGGGGTCCTCTCGTTAAGCTTACCCATACACGCATCAGACATAGACTTAAACCACAAATTGGCTGAAATTGTTTGAAATGCGATCCCTTCGTTGATCGGCCATTCATGCTGGTATGGTCCTCGAAATTTGCAATACTTTTTCCTCCCTTGAAAGTAACTTATATTGTTTTAGACAAAAAGAGGGTCCTCTCGTTAAGCTTACTCATGCACACATCAGACAGACTTAAATCACAAATTGGCTGAAATTGTTTGAAATGTGATCCCGTCGTTGACCGGCCCTTTTCTATAAAAGTGATACTAGCTGAAGTGATACGTCAGAATTAAGCCACATTATTTTCTGTTATGAGTGCGTGAACTCGAGAATATCCTAGTATTGGAGACCCCAAATAAGCAAAGTTTAAATAAGTATAACTATACCATTATTCCTAAGATGGGGTCGTCTACAAGTCGGTTTTACTTGAATATCAGTTTTTCACGGGGCGATGGCCTTGGACCTTCGTAACCCTGTGGGTGAAACGAATTCAAGGTTGAACAACGGCAAAAAGTTGTCAAACTTTTGTGACGGAAATATTTCACACAAACATTCCCTGAAACTTAACTGTAAACTATCTCAAACGAAAAATGATTTTATGTGGGTATTGGTATATTTGTGTATGTATCTTTATATATATATATATTATATGTATGTATGCAAGTGGGTATATAAATGTTAAATAGTATGTACATTAATATCAGTATTTATGTAATGTGTATGAATAAGGTCTATATATTATATTATGTACCGTATGTATTTCATTACTGTCATCTACCAAATTTGTCTCTGCAATGCCCTAAGGTCGACTGGTAGAAAATGCCTACGGCATTAAGTTCGCCTTTGTCACATATGTGCATAGTCTTGAATAAATAAATAATGTTCACACATATTTAAAAAGTTACCTCTAAGTCGTTTTCATGTAAATATTTCTTGTACAATAACTTTATAACCACCTGTAATTTTCAATATATTTCTTTATAAAAATATAAGCTAAAATGTTGAAAAATATATTTGTCAAAGCTATGTTGTTTTATTTTATTTTTACTCGACTACGGCAAAGCAAAAGGAGGTATGTTTGGACAGGCTATGAGTATATCTCGTGCGAGCTATAGCCGTCACAAAGTAAGAAGCCCGGTTTGAAATTTGTCATCGTGGTGTAACTAATACGATTAATTCGTGTTTTTGAGTGCAATTTTTCAATATCAAGTTAAACTTGATGCTTATTTAAGATATACGTTGTGATAGTGTATGAGTAACATAGTAATTAAATAGGATTATGAATTAGATTTTCCAATTTTTTACATGTGACATGTAAAATGACAAATGTCAAAACAGGGTTTCTTATTACCTTACTCAAATGACAGTTGTTAAAAGTACGAAGTGCATAAAAAAATATTTAAAGTATATATTAGTTTTTTAAATAAGAACATTTATTTTGCGCTAAGTGTTTTTTCATACTAATTTATTTTAAGTGTTACTTTACTACCTGAGTTATGAACACATGCATACCAATAGGAAGCAGGCTCCATTCATTATTTACCCGAATGCATTCATCGTGCAGTGATTTGTGAATGAAATTAGGTAATATCTAATATCATTTTATATGATATTAGGTAGCAAAATATGGTTATAAAATACCGTTTTAAATCGTCATGATAAACCTTTTACTTGTAATCTAAAAATATCATATTGTTACAAAATTAAATATCAATTACTTAAAAACATTGTTTTAATACAAAAATTTACAACTTTTTATTATTTCACAAAGGCAGGTAATTACACAAATACATTAAGTAAGGTAGAGAGCTTTGATTATAAACATGTCTAGATAGAGAGTTCGAGCGTCTAAACGTCCAAAAAAATAGTATTTAACTGTAAGAGACTAAGCTCGTCGCGGCCGATCAGTGGCGTTACTGTCATTGTACGGTAAACACGTATTGAGTGGCGTATAAGAATGACGTTTTGCATGATAAAAGTGTGCAGGAATTACTTAGGACGATTGAAATCAACTAAAAAAAATACCTATCATCGATAAGTAAACTTTAAATAACTATATTGTAAAGAAACAATTAAATTAACTCAGTGAAATTTTATTCAAATTCGACCACCATTTTGACGGAATGTTTACAGGGTAGCCTGGTAATTGAATTTAAATTTCCCATGTGAGTGTTAGCCAATTAACAAAATGTTCAATCATGATACAAAAAGTATATTTCGAGAATTCAAGCCAATTCAATTTAACTATAGTGCTGGATAATACATATCATATATGTATGTATAATATATTTTTGTGGTGGTATAAATTGTTTATTTTATTTAAAATCTGATAGGCGTGTCGATTTCGCAGCTCCTTGGATGCTGATAATGGAAGTAGTATGTACGACGTTAAGCTGAAAAGATTGTTTGTTAGTTTAAACGCGCTATTCTCCGGAATTTCTGAACCGATTCTTAAAATTCTTTCACTAATCGGAAGCTACACCTTCTCTGAGTTCTTAACGAGAACGATATAAAAACAAGATTTACGAGAAATTGCGGGGAGCGTCTAGTTAAAAATATAGTAATTAAATTAAATATAACTATGTTGTATATTAACTTAATTAAAGGCCTCTGTGAGTTGGCTTTCCTTCGTGCGCCTTTCAAAGTACCGGAACCTCAGACTACTTTCTAAGGCACAGGGTATATTTTAACCAAATTGTTGTTAATTATTAAGAATAAAAAAGCTTTAATAGCAACTCACTTTTTCACCAACATATATTTTACCTAGTAACTCAAAAGCTAAAACTCTAATACATATTGACTGACTTTAAATTTAATACAAATTACTTATAAATCTCAAAATCAATACACAATTATTTTCCCTCCTTTTATGGAAAACATTCAAGGGCTGGTATCACTCAGAACGCTACCACGTCATGCGCGCGCCCGTAGGCTACGCTTGCATGTGTGTGTAACAAGCACACAAGCCCTGCAAATCTGGCCTGTTGTTTTTATTGCGAATGCAGCGCAACACTCCATCTAGACATGTATATAATCAAAGGTAGAGAGATGTGAAACGTTCAAATTGATGAGAAAGTGCCCGATGCCACCGGTTGCTGTTGCTTATATATTGCCGTTGGATGTGTTGCGACGTAACACGGCCTCTCCTGACGTGCCAGCGTCCTCGCGGCTGCCATCGGTCGTTGACGACAGTCCAGCAGTTTTGTCAACAGGCATGGGTCTCGCTCTTCGTCGCTACCTGTTATAACAACAATTTATTACACTCACAAGTCCAAATACCGAATACAGAAGTGCCATACAGTCAGATGATTGCTAGTTAACAACCACAAACAGGCCTTAGAGGTCACCCTTAGTAGGCTTTACTCTGGTCTTGTTCCCACACCGAATACCATGCGCGCTTAAGGCTTTAAATCAGTTATAGTGAGTCAACCATGATACCTACTACAGGCTTTACACTCGGTATATAGTCAGCATGGGCCCCACCGACATCAACCTCGTTACCAAAACTACGAGCATAACCCTCAATGGTCAGCTCATAATCACTACGTATCAATGGTTCCCCAAGACCATATAGGCCCTCAGGCTTTACATGAGTCTGTTCCATTGAGACAACAAAAACAGCTAGGCATAGTCCGCAAACAAACTAAACAGCTAAAGCTAAACAGTGCATAGGTATCGCACTTCCCTAACTCGTAACATGGGCCCACTAATCCTATATTAAGGCAACCATGACAACCAGTGTTATCCGTGATGTAACACAACACAACACCCAGACAGAGTAGAGCAGTCACTGAAGCGAAAAATACGGTCTTACCTCCGAATTTTTTTACTGTGATCCGATTTGCGTGAAATTTTGGAATCAGGCTCATCTTACCCTTAACTTCAAAAGTAAAAGTGATCTGAACTCCGCCTATTATTTTTAAAGGGTGTAAACAACCTCATAATGGAAAAATTGAGCCATTTTATCGCTAGAAAACATGTCTAATAAGTAAGTGGTGAAATTGTAAAGTAATTTCTAACATAATTACCACATATTAAAATCATTTTCAACCCCTTGAAAATCTTACAACCCTTGCAAACAACCCCTAAATTGAAAAAATCACAAAAAAACACTTTGGTGTGACCTAAAAAGATGTAAGTATAGAGTAAGTAATATTTTATATTCTCTATAATAATTATCAAATTTTAACCCCCTTTCAACCCTTGAAAACTACACCTTGATAAAAAAAAATTTTTTTTTTTGTTTGAACGCGCTAATCTCTGGAACTACTGGTCCGATTTGAATGATTCTTTCAGTGTTGGGTAGTCCATTTATCGAGGAAGGCTATAGGCTATATTTTTTTTCAAAATTAGGGATCCGTAATAAAATTGCTATTTTGTAACACAAGGTGTAAAATCGAAAACCTATTTTTCCCACGGAAACGAGTAAAACGCGGGGGAAACCGTGAGGCACGGCTAGTTATAGAATATGTATACGGTACATAATATATATAGAACTTATCCATACACATTACCTAAATACTGATATTAATGTACATACTATTAAAACATTTATATACCCACTTACATACATATAATATAATATATATATACAGGGTGTAACCAGACAACTTCCGAAAACGAAAGATGCAGCATCAGCACCCCAAAACTTATTAAAAAAAACAAACAGTTGTCCTTAAAAACAATTGTATCCGGAAAAAACAATGTGACAAGATTTTTGTTCATTTCAGAAGCCACCAATGTATATTTTATTTTATTTTATTTTTTATATATTATATATATATATATATATATATATATATATATATATATATATATATATATATATATATATACAGGGTGTAAAAAGACACATACCAAAAACTTCGAGGTTGCATTCAGACCATGATACTGAATAGGTTTAGCGAAAAAAAAACCCAAAATATATGTTTACTTATCTAAGTTTTTTTTTGTTTTTTTCTGGTCACATACACATAGTACAACAAAACAGGACCCTAACAACCTAATTATCACATTTAGAAAACCAAAAAACAAATAAAATCAATATAACTGCAATGTATGTTACAATAAAATCAGCTGGCCAGAGTACACATGCGTCCGAGCGCGGTTTAATGACCGTCCCAGTAATTACCTACCTAAAATTGTTTGTTGAAAAAACCTAATATTGTTTTCGTGTATGTGTGTTTTCGCTATTCACGCTACAGCGGCATGTTTGATGCGTCGGCTCAAAACAAAGACTCGTGGTCTATGAGTTTTGCCGCCATTAACAGGAAAGGAGAAACCTCCTTCCTTCCAGGAAATATTCAAATATATGGTCAAATACACCACCAACAAGTGCAGCATCTCATCAAAATTTCAAACCTGTATATTATCTTGCTGTGACCGCGCGCTCTCCGCCCTCTATCTCGAAAACGGTTCCCCGTATAAAAAAAAAAAAAAAAAAATTGTAGAGAATTTTGTATTCTACAATATTGACATTGATTACGAATTGCAAAAAACCCGTAGGAAATGAGATATTTACAAAAAAAGCGAAAAAAATCGATTTTTGTGACTTTTGACCTTGAAATTTAATAGTTGCGTATGTAGGTTTGGGACACCTTTTAGGGTGTCAATATACAAGTATTTACAGATTTACAGCTAGGTATCTCGAATTCCGAGATTCTTACCTAATTTAAGCTTAAATGACTGGACTATTACTACAGTAAGTAAATATCTATGCACATGTAAACAAGGTTATTTTTTGCCCGACTACGGCAAAGCTAAAGGGAGGTTATGATTTTGAGAGGCTATGTATCTACGTATGTTCATCTGTTCCTTATAGCTCCTTAACTACCTATGGAAACTGGATAAATGAGGTATCGTTAGAAGCATCTTGATCGTCCGCTAGTTATAGACTATATGACGTAATCTAATGTGACGCCCTCTAGCTCTGTTAAAAGAACTCTGTTAAAAAATAAATTTGAGATACGTATGACGTGTTGGGGTTTATGTACATTTCGAATATATATATATATATATTATTAGCATTTGCTCATAACTTTGTCCGTATTTATTCGATAATTATTGTAGTATTTATATAGTATCCTTGTATGTTCACACAATTTCTACTGGTCGGTTGGTTGGTCAATTAAAATAAAATTACTTTTACAACATTTTAAATATTTAAATTCAAATATTTAAAATAATTCATTATAAAAACAAAGTATTAGTAAAAAAATATTTGTATTTTACTGTTTTTACAAACTATGACGTCTTTCGACATTTCAGTGTCGTTTTTTCTCGTAGTTGGGTTTTAGTTTTCACTTTTTTTAACATTAGGTATATAAGTATTCGCAGAGTATATATATCGTTCTTTATATTACCAGCGTCTAGTAATCCACTGCTGAGGCTCTCAATAATTTGGCTGGGGCAATCCACTGGACACTCGACAGAAAGATGTAATTGGCCCCTGACCAGTAGGGTTGGCAGTTATATTGTCTTGCGTATGTGACGACTTCCACATACAGCGCAACCGAATAACATACAACAGCGCCATCTACCCAGGATGCATTGAACTACGAAGAAAACGCGTAATGATCTATACGGAGTAACTACTAATCCTGAATCGCGAAAGAGACATTCTTGCGCCGATTAGCATATATACAACTTCCCATCAACAAGTGTTGGGTAGTGGCCCACCAGGCACGATCACCTCGCCTGGTCGGAGGATCCTCCCTTTGTGTTAGAGGAACACGACACTCCACACGTAGCTTGCTTACTAATTCGCTTCTTACTACATCTATACAAATTAATAAAATCGGAGTGTCTGTTTGTAATATCAAATGAACAGATTTTTACTAAATGCACATTAAAGTATATACGGTAAGGACATCAAAAATCTGACACCTCAAAACAGCAGTCGCATACGGTACCACTACGCCACCAAGATAGTCGTGTATAATGAATATGGGTGGTGATGTGGTGACACTCCGTATTCTTAATTCGTCAACACAAGGGGAATCACCGGTATACGTGTTGTTCTACTAGCCAAACACGGAGGAGATATTAAAGTGCACAAGTGTGTGCGCAAACACAGGTGCACCTTAGACTCGCCCATGGAGATATCAGGCTCAGGGCTCAACGGATTTACGTGCTTTTCAAACTCGGCGCTGTTATTAATTAATTCAATAACTAGCTGATCCACGCAGCCCCGTCTGTTCTTCTTTTACTTGTAGCGTGATTATAGATTGAACCGCGCAAGCAAATTTGTTTCCAATAAAAAAGTTTATAGTGAGCGAACATTATAATATTTTAAAATATAAATATAAAAGATAGACGTATGCTATCGCCTTTTTTTAGGACTTTTAAAGGGGAACAATTCTATCATACATGATTTTTGCTAAACTTGAATCGTTGACGCAGCGAAAGCTCTTAAGAGGAAAAAAACCTTCTGATTTTGAAACATTCTTCATTGGTGCTCCGCTCCCATTGGTCTCAACGTGATCATTTACAGCTTATAGCCTTTCTCGATTAATGAGCTATCTAATATTGAAAGAATTTTTCAAATCGGACCAATAGTTCATGAGACTAGTGCGTTCAACCAAACAAACAAACTCTCCAGCTTTAGACATATATTTAGTATAGATTACATTTACAGCTGAAGTGGCAGTGGGCTGGCCATATTAGCCTCAGAACTGGAGACCGTTAGGGTTCAAGAGTTCTGGAATGGAGACCGCGTCTCGGCAAACGCAGTGTAGGAGGCCCACAGGCCAGGAGGAGTGATTATTCGCGCAAGATGGCTGGCAGGAGCATTTTGTCGAATCGAAAATCGATCAAAGAGGGTGAGCAATTGGAGAGGCCGGCCTATGTCCAGCAGTGGACTGAGATGGGCTGATGATGATAACATAATATTAATAACACTTTTTCGCCCGACCCGGGGTTCTTAGCCGTATATACTCATCATGTGTCTTATGTGGTTCTTTTTTTTCAGCCAGAATGAATATTCTGGAGAAATTTCTTTCACTACTGACTCCGAGGACGCTGCGGTATCTAGTATCGATTTTGCAAGTTGTATTCCAGGCAGTAGACGAACTGAAACTCGATTCCCGGGATTTCCCAAAGCAAGCTACGGTTACTGGTTTGTTGGCTATTCTTATCTTACATCATATCATTATAAGTGGTGATATCCTCTTCCCCTCAATCCTTAAATTTCTACCATATCTGTACTAATAAACGAAATTGAAAAATCTGTTTGTGATTTCAAGTTACAGCTATTCACTAAATGCTTAAGTAAGATTTTTTTATTATTTGATGACTGCCAAAGTGTCTCTTCTCTGCCTAATGGAAAGCATGAGAAGAATTCAGGAGTGAGGGTTTGTTCAAAATAATCTCTGGAACAGCTGAATCGATTTTGACGGAACTTTCAGTAGTTAAAATATGATGAGTAGCTTAGGCGATTTTTTTTAGATTAGCTTGACTTGGCATCGCGGTTTTAATCACAATTAAAACGCAGGTATCACCGCGGGACTCAGCTAGTTTAAAAAGAAATTGTGTGATGTACAGGATCAATCTATAGTGTGTATGTATGTAGACAGATAGAATTTCAGTATTCTTATCAATATTCTGAATATCATTATACAGATTCTAATTTGCAGTTATATCTTCATGACCGTCCAATCCATAATGTCCCATTGCTGAGCACGGGTCTGTTCTCAGAAAAACGTTAAGGCCATATGTCCCCACGTTGGTCGAGTGCGGGTTTGGGACTGACAAGATGCATTGTGGCTACGTTAATCTTGCCGTTGGACGTTTTTAAGCCGCCGGAAGGCCTAAACTAAACTAAACCAGACCTCACGGCTGTTATACTGCCTGCTTAACGTGACCTTCGAAACACGGAAACGCTCATATCATGCCACAAACGGTCACCCATCTATCCAATGCGACGGTAGTACCGCCCTGGTCGATCCGGCCCATTCGTGTTGAAATCAGCTTGGCTCTACTACCTTCAAATATACTCTACTGTTCATTCCAGATGGTCAAGAGTTCGACTTTATAGTGATTGGTGCAGGTTCAGCAGGCTGCGTACTCGCCAACAGACTCACTGAGATCTCAGGATGGAATGTCTTACTCATAGAAGCTGGTGGGAATACACCTCTGGCTGCCAAAGTATGTTTGCAAATAAAATAACTTGATTCCAAATGTTTGTAGCTCATGCTTCGGTAGCGCGGTGGTTGTGTATGCAACTGCTGTGCTTTAGGTCTCGGGATCAAATCTTGGGTTGGACTAAATGTTTGTATGATCTATAGATATTTGTTTCCGAGTTTAAGTGTTTGCCATGTATAATATAAAAAAACAATCTAAATATTCTATTTGTCAATCTAGTTTCATAGTACAAGCTTTGCTTAGTTAGAAATTAGATGACCTTGTTTGTTATATGAGGGCGTCGCTATGAATCCCACTTCAGTGCGTCCAGCAACTCGCGGTGTAACTCTGTCTTGGACTGCTATATCGCTGCCCGAAGGGTTGTCTTGGCAACACTGTATTCCACTAACAGTTCCGTCTATCGGGCTGCCATATCTTCTAGGCGGCGACTTCTCCAGTCATCTTTCCCTACGCTCATTTTTTTCTAATTTCTGTTTCAGTATCCAGGACTAGGTAACCTAGTTGATTATTCTACATCGGATTGGAACTACTACACAGTAAATGACGGTTATTCAAGTCAAGCTTTACAGAAGAAAAGTATTCACATGACAAGAGGGAAAATGCTTGGTGGTTCCAGTGGGGCAAATTACATGTTCTATATAAGAGGTAATAAACAAGATTACAATGATTGGGCCGAACAAGGCAACAAAGGGTGGGATTATGATACAGTACTACATTACTTTAAAAAAAGTGAACGTCTCAATGACGAGACCATTATCAAATATGACCAAGGCAAATATCACAATACAGAAGGATACTTAGGGGTTACAAGACCGCTGTGGGAAAAACAAACAAAACAATATTTAAGAGCGTTTCAACAAAACGGGCATAGAGTTATGTCAGACTGTAATGGGCCGGAGCAAATAGGGTATGTCATGCCCACATATACAATCAACGATAGAGTCCGTCAACATACTGGTCTAGCTTTTCTGGAGCCTGCCAAGGATCGAAAAAATCTTTTTGTATTGAAAAATACTTTTGTCAGAAAAATTTTGTTTGATGAATACATGAATGCTATCGGAGTCGAGGTGAAATTGCCAAATAAAAGTATAATAAATCTTTTCGCTGGAAGGGAAGTTATCTTATCAGCAGGTGCAATTAATAGTCCTCAAGTTCTGATGTTGTCTGGAATAGGACCTCGGCATCATTTGCAGAAGTTCGGAATAAATGTATTGCTGGATTCACCAAACGTTGGTAACAACTTACAAGATCATCCTGCTGTTATAATCCCTATTGGGGTCGAAAAAGATCGAAAGTCGGTGATTGACAACTGTGATTTTTTTATGAACTTGAACACATTTCCTTCTCCATGTATGATGGGCCACATTGCTCTTAATAAATCGCAAACATACCCCGATTATCAAACATCTGTATTTCCTGTCCCAGCTTTCTCTTTTTTGCCATCAATAATATGTGGTCATGTTTTTCGCAAAGTTGATCAGGTATGTAATTCTTCGTTCAACGTTAGCAAGAAGAGGAAGATGTTATATTCACTAGTAGTCATGATGCACACAAAATCCAGAGGGGCAATAAGATTAAACAGCAGTAATCCCGAAGTAAGTCCATTGATCTACAATGGTTATTATTCCAATAAAATTGATTTAGAAAACTACGCACGTTATATCGAAGATTACATTAGTGTGGTAAATACGCCATATTTAAGGAGCATCGATGCTGAAGTTGTTAATGAAAATATTCCTCAATGTAAGTATCTACCCTTTTCTAGTCATGAGTACTGGAAATGTTATGTATTAAATACTGTTACAACTCAATGGCACCCTGCAGGGACTTGTTCCATGGGCCCGGAGGGTAAAGGTGTTGTGGATGATAGACTAAGAGTCAGAGGGGTTAGAGATCTTCGAGTGGTAGATGCCAGTATAATGCCAACAATTGTAAAGGGTAATTTGAATGCCCCAACAATTATGATAGCAGAGAAGGCCTCTGACATGATTAAGGCCGATCATGGCGTAGACATTTTTGTTTGACCAATATAGATAATACTTCTTAAAGCGAATTTTAAAAATTGTTGCCTCACTTGATAGTAACTTAAATAATTTTACGACAAAAAGAGGGTCCTCTCGTTAAGATTATATACACGCATCAGACAGAGACTTAAATCACAAATTGGCTGAAATTGTTTTAAATGTGATCCCTACTTTTATATTCAAGCCTGCCAAAGTGACTCTACTCTGTCTGATAGCAAGCATGAGTAGACTCCAAAGAAGTGGACACCATCATCTTTTTGAATACAGACAATGCAGCACGGTGACCCGCACTATGGTGGCCTATTGAAAGGCTTTTGAATCATTCGACCCCCCATCTCACACTCACCCAAGAAAGATGACAGCTCTGATGCTGTCATTTGAGGTTGGTCTTGAGAGAATTTAGCACCACAGCGGTCGGACCGGCCCATTCGTGCTGGAATTAACGTAGTACCTTGAAATTCGCAATGGTAATTATTTTATCGTGTGGAAACCCTTTTCTGTAAAAGTGATACTAGCTGAAGACGTCAGAGCTGAAGACGATACGTCAGAATTAAGCCACATGATTTTCTTGTATGAGTGAGTGTTCTCTAGAATATCCTAGTATTGGAGACCGCGAGAACTTCTATGCTTTTTGACACATAGCAGATATTATGTAAATAAGCAAAGTTTATATTATTAAAACCTCATCATCTTCCTAGCCTTAATTATTCCTAAGATGGGGTCGTTAACATTCAATTCAGCCGGTTTTACTTGAATATCAGTTTTTCACGGGGCGATGGCCTCGGACCTTCGTAACGTTCGTGGGTGAAACGAATTCAAAGTTGAACTATTAGTAAGTATATTTGAGGACACTGACTTATAATATCGATTGCCATAGATTTTCATGACAACCGGGACCGACGGCTGTTTTAAGAATTTCTTGTAAGAAAAATCCAACATCATATAATATATAATATATAATATAATATATATATATATATATAATATATTATATATATATATATATATATATATATATTTATAAATATATATATATATATATATATATATATATATATATATATATATATATATATATATATATATATATATATATATATACATATATATATATATATATATATTATATTATATGTATGTATGTAAGTGGGTATATAAATGTTTTAATAGTATGTACATTAATATCAGTATTTATGTAATGTGTATGGATAAGTTCTATATATATTATGTACCGTATACATATTCTATAATATTTTTAATATATATAAATCTCGTGTCACAATGTTTGTCCTCAATGGACTTCTAAACCACTTAACCGATTATAATAAAATTCGCACACCATGTGCAGTTCGATCTAACTTGAGAGATAGGATAGTTTAAATCTCAAATTATAGTCGCAATTTTAATTTATTGCTAATTATTGTCTGTTATTATTTGACAGTCACAATTATCTGTTAACTCCAAATGATTCTAACAGATGTCGATACCTTTCGACTGGGTTGAGTAAGTAATCAATAGATGGCGCTGCTATAATATGAATTAATTCTAAGGCGGTACGAAGTTCGCCGGGTCAGCTAGTATATATATATATATATATATATACAGGGTGTAAAAAGACTGAAATCGAAAACTTCATGGCTGCATTCAGACCATGATACTGAATAGGTTTAGGGAAATAAAAACGCAAAATATATGTTAATTTATCTAAGTTCTTTTTTGTATTTTTCTGGTTACATACACATAGTACAACATAATAGGACACTAACAACCTAATTATCTCATTTAGAAAACCAAAAAATAAATAAAAACAATAAAACAGCAATGTATTTTTAAATAAAATCAGTTGACCGGGGGTCATTACACAGTACCGCACGCGGTTCAATGACCGCGGCTAGGGCGCGCGGGCGCGTCCCGCCTGCAGTAGGTACCTAACACTAACTAAAACTTTAAACGAAATCACTCTCTAATCTGGCTTTCTGATGGGTTATCAACCAACGCTTAAATAATAAGGGTATCCTGTGCACTTTTTGCGTTCGTATAATGAAATCAATTCATCGTCTTCAATGAAATTCAAGTTTATTTTGCGCCGGGAATCAACCCATAGCACCGTGCGTCTGAAGTCTTAAGCCTAGACGTGAGCCTACGCCTACGGTTTTCTGATTAGCAATGCCGATTCAGCAATCTATTCACATTCGCTCTTCTTACATACCGTGGGAGAGCCACGCTTCGGCATGAATGAGTCGGTTCGACCAGAGTGATACCACGGCCTCACAGAAAACCGGTGTGAAACAGCGCTGGCGCTGTTTGTGTCGCCTATAGTATTGCGGTTATCCATTAGCGACGGTAATCGCTTACCATCAGGTCATACTTCAGCTCGTTTAAACCCTATTCCATAGAAAAAAAAAATCCAATACAAAACGCGAAATTTGTCCAGGAAACCTACGGATGCATCTAGTCTAGCCGTAAAACTTTGAATTACTTTTAAATTTTTATAAATTTACCTAAACACAGAGGATTCGCACTGTAGCGGCATGTTTAGTGCGCCTTTGTCGGCGAATATCAAAGAATTTCCGATGTTATGTCGTAGGTATTTACCTATCGATACGTCAGATCGGCGGCGTTTTTCAAAGAACTTTAATTCCCTAATATTATAAATAGGTACGAACTAGACCAGTCGGTCTTCAATGTTCGCACAGTCTGGACAGTTGCGTGGTGCATTATAAATTTTTTTCAAGGATTTCTATGGGAATTTTAAAGGGACTTTCACGAAAGTTTTGTATTGTAATTTTCCTTTTTTAAGTAGGTATAGTAAGTTAATTATTTTTTCGTTTTTTATTCTCTTATCACCTAATTTGTGTTAAGTTATTTTTAGAATAGGTACTTATATTTTAACAGTGATAGTGATTATTTATAATGTTTAGTGCGAGGGAATACGGCCAAATGATTATGTATTTACCGTGATAGGTTAGTTATCACGGCTGCCTATCAGAGAGTTTTGAATAATGAGAGGATTACATCCCAAAGGCATGGAGAAGGCCTAGAAGTAGATCTTCGAGTGGACGAACAGGTCTTGGCTCTTGTTGAGAGAAATCCTCGGCTTTGGAACACGAACTACGGCAAAGTTAATTAGAGGTTATGGAACCCCAATATCACATCAAACAGTGCTTAAGATTATAAGAAAAAATAATAAAATAAGCTCAGTTTGTACCATTTCTGGGTCGACCGAGGCTCTCGCAGAATTAGGTAAGTAGCATGAAGTCACTAGGTAGGTATTTTCGTTAATAGGGAACTTTACCGACGCCGCGACGTGTAGTTAAATTAAATAGTTATGTAAGGCATTGACCTAGCTACTCAGTGCGCGCATAAATTGCTGGCTTCGGAAATTAATAAAAATCTTGATACATTGTTTTTTCCGGCTACAATTTTTTTTAAAGACAACTGTTTGTTTTTAGGGTTCCGTAGCCAAATGGCAAAAAACGGAACCCTTATAGATTCGTCAAGTCTGTCTGTCTGTCTGTCTGTCTGTCTGTCTGTCTGTCTGTCTGTCTGTCTGTCCGTCCGTATGTCACAGCCAATTATTTCCGAAACTATAAGAGCTATACTTTTGAAATTTGGTCAGTCGATGTATTCTGTGAACCGCATTAAGATTTTTACATAAAAATAGAAAAAAAACAATACATTTTGGGGGTCCCCATACTTGGAACTGAAACTCAAAATTTTTTTTTTCACCATACCTATACGTGTGGGGTATCTATGGACAGGTCTTCAAAAATGATGTTGAGGTTTCTAATATCATTTTTTTCTAAACTGAGTAGTTTGCGCGAGAGACACTTCCAAAGTGGAAAAATGTGTGTCCCCCCCCCCTCTAACTTCTAAAATAAGAGAGTGATAAAACTAAAAAAAATATATGTTGTACATTACCATGTAAACTACCAACGAAAATTGGTTTGAACGAGATCTAGTGAGTAGTTTTTTTTTAATACGTCATAAATCGTAACACGCAATATACCTTTCATCCAATCAATACACTAGTATAAAACATCGATGAAAGTTACAACGAACTACAGGAACTTTTATATGATGGTACTTGCTGGTACGGAACCCTTCATGGGCGAGTCTGACTCGCACTTGGCCGCTTTTTTTTAATTAGTTTTGGGGTGCTGAGGCTGCATCTTTCGTTTTCGGAAGTCGTCTGGTTACACCCTGTATATATATATATATTATGTTATATATATATATATATATATATATATATATATATATATATATATATATATATATATATATATATAGTATAGGTATATTTGAGTATGTATGTTTATATATATAAATATAGTGTGAAATGTATCCGCATTAAGTGCTTAAAAGTTTGGCGATGCCGTTCTAATCTCGAGAGGGAGCGAATTCCATAGTAAATTATCAACAACATCACTTATAAATTACTTACTGTAGTCGCTAGTTGGTCTAAGCGATTCATTTATTCGAATCTTGGGTCGGGCTAAAAGTGATGTTGGATTTTTCTTACAAGAAATTCTTAAAACAGCCGTCGGTCCCGGTTGTCATGAAAATCTATGGCAATCGATATTATAAGTCAGTGTCCTCAAATATACTTACTAATAGTTCAACTTTGAATTCGTTTCACCCACGAACGTTACGAAGGTCCGAGGCCATCGCCCCGTGAAAAACTGATATTCAAGTAAAACCGGCTGAATTGAATGTTAACGACCCCATCTTAGGAATAATTAAGGCTAGGAAGATGATGAGGTTTTAATAATATAAACTTTGCTTATTTACATAATATCTGCTATGTGTCAAAAAGCATAGAAGTTCTCGCGGTCTCCAATACTAGGATATTCTAGAGAACACTCACTCATACAAGAAAATCATGTGGCTTAATTCTGACGTATCGTCTTCAGCTCTGACGTCTTCAGCTAGTATCACTTTTACAGAAAAGGGTTTCCACACGATAAAATAATTACCATTGCGAATTTCAAGGAACTACGTTAATTCCAGCACGAATGGGCCGGTCCGACCGCTGTGGTGCTAAACTCTCTCAAGACCAACCTCAAATGACAGCATCAGAGCTGTCATCTTTCTTGGGTGAGTGTGAGATGGGAGGTCGAATGATGCAAAAGCTTTTCAATAGGCCACCATAGTGCGGGTCACCATGCTGTCTTGTCTGTATTCAAAAAGATGATGGTGACCACTTCTTTGGAGTCTACTCATGCTTGCTATCAGACAGAGTAGAGTCACTTTGGCAGGCTTGAATATAAAAGTAGGGATCACATTTAAAACAATTTCAGCCAATTTGTGATTTAAGTCTCTGTCTGCTGCGTGTATATAATCTTAACGAGAGGACCCTCTTTTTGTCGTAAAATTATATAAGTTACTATCAAGTGAGGCAACAATTTTTAAAATTCGCTTTAAAAAGGATTATCTATATCGGTCAAACAAAAATGTCTACGCCATGATCGGCCTTAATCATGTCAGAGGCCTTCTCTGCTATCATAATTGTTGGGGCATTCAAATTACCCTTTACAATTGTTGGCATTATACTGGCATCTACCACTCGAAGACCTCTAACCCCTCTGACTCTTAGTCTATCATCCACAACACCTTTACCCTCCGGGCCCATGGAACAAGTCCCTGCAGGGTGCCATTGAGTCGTACAGAGGTGCAGGTGCCAGTACTCATGACTAGAAAAGGGTAGATACTTACATTGTGGAATATTTTCATTAACAACTTCAGCATCGATGCTCCTTAAATATGGCGTATTTACCACACTAATGTAATCTTCGATATAACGTGCGTAGTTTTCTAAATCAATTTTATTGGAATAATAACCATTGTAGATCAATGGACTTACTTCGGGATTACTGCTGTTTAATCTTATTGCCCCTCTGGATTTTGTGTGCATCATGACTACTAGTGAATATAACATCTTCCTCTTCTTGCTAACGTTGAACGAAGAATTACATACCTGATCAACTTTGCGAAAAACATGACCACATATTATTGATGGCAAAAAAGAGAAAGCTGGGACAGGAAATACAGATGTTTGATAATCGGGGTATGTTTGCGATTTATTAAGAGCAATGTGGCCCATCATACATGGAGAAGGAAATGTGTTCAAGTTCATAAAAAAATCAAAGTTGTCAATCACCGACTTTCGATCTTTTTCGACCCCAATAGGGATTATAACAGCAGGATGATCTTGTAAGTTGTTACCAACGTTTGGTGAATCCAGCAATACATTTATTCCGAACTTCTGCAAATGATGCCGAGGTCCTATTCCAGACAACATCAGAACTTGAGGACTATTAATTGCACCTGCTGATAAGATAACTTCCCTTCCAGCGAAAAGATTTATTATACTTTTATTTGGCAATTTCACCTCGACTCCGATAGCATTCATGTATTCATCAAACAAAATTTTTCTGACAAAAGTATTTTTCAATACAAAAAGATTTTTTCGATCCTTGGCAGGCTCCAGAAAAGCTAGACCAGTATGTTGACGGACTCTATCGTTGATTGTATATGTGGGCATGACATACCCCATTTGCTCCGGCCCATTACAGTCTGACATAACTCTATGCCCGTTTTGTTGAAACGCTCTTAAATATTGTTTTGTTTGTTTTTCCCACAGCGGTCTTGTAACCCCTAAGTATCCTTCTGTATTGTGATATTTGCCTTGGTCATATTTGGTAATGGTCTCGTCATTGTGACGTTCACTTTTTTTAAAGTAATGTAGTACTGTATCATAATCCCACCCTTTGTTGCCTTGTTCGGCCCAATCATTGTAATCTTGTTTATTACCTCTTATATAGAACATGTAATTTGCCCCACTGGAACCACCAAGCATTTTCCCTCTTGTCATGTGAATACTTTTCTTCTGTAAAGCTTGACTTGAATAACCGTCATTTACTGTGTAGTAGTTCCAATCCGATGTAGAATAATCAACTAGGTTACCTAGTCCTGGATACTGAAACAGAAATTAGAAAAAAATGAACGTAGGGAAAGATGACTGGAGAAGTCGCCGCCTAGAAGATATGGCAGCCCGATAGACGGAACTGTTAGTGGAATACAGTGTTGCCAAGACAACCCTTCGGGCAGCGATATAGCAGTCCAAGACAGAGTTACACCGCGAGTTGCTGGACGCACTGAAGTGGGATTCATAGCGACGCCCTCATATAACAAACAAGGTCATCTAATTTCTAACTAAGCAAAGCTTGTACTATGAAACTAGATTGACAAATAAAATATTTAGATTGTTTCTTTTATATTATACATGGCAAACACTTAAACTCGGAAACAAATATCTATAGATCATACAAACATTTAGTCCAACCCAAGATTTGATCCCGAGACCTAAAGCACAGCAGTTGCATACACAACCACCGCGCTACCGAAGCATGAGCTACAAACATTTGGAATCAAGTTATTTTATTTGCAAACATACTTTGGCAGCCAGAGGTGTATTCCCACCAGCTTCTATGAGTAAGACATTCCATCCTGAGATCTCAGTGAGTCTGTTGGCGAGTACGCAGCCTGCTGAACCTGCACCAATCACTATAAAGTCGAACTCTTGACCATCTGGAATGAACAGTAGAGTATATTTGAAGGTAGTAGAGCCAAGCTGATTTCAACACGAATGGGCCGGATCGACCAGGGCGGTACTACCGTCGCATTGGATAGATGGGTGACCGTTTGTGGCATGATATGAGCGTTTCCGTGTTTCGAAGGTCACGTTAAGCAGGCAGTATAACAGCCGTGAGGTCTGGTTTAGTTTAGTTTAGGCCTTCCGGCGGCTTAAAAACATCCAACGGCAAGATTAACGTAGCCACAATGCATCTTGTCAGTCCCAAACCCGCACTCGACCAACGTAGGGACGTATGGCCTTAACGTTTTGCTGAGAACAGACCCGAGCTCAGCAGTGAGCCATTATGGATTGTTCATGAAGATATAACTGCAAATTAGAATCTGTATAATGATATTCAGAACATTGATAAGAATACTGAAATTCTATCTGTCTATAATACATACACACTATAGATTGATCCTGCACATCACACAATTTCTTTTTAAACTATCTGAGTCCCGCGGTGATATCTGCGTTTGAATTGTGATTAAAACCGCGATGCCAAGTCAAGCTAATCTAAAAAAATAGCTACTCATCAGATTTTAACTACTGAAAGTTCCGTCAAAATCGATTCAGCTGTTCCAGAGATTATTGGGATCAAACCCTCACTCCTGAATTCTGCTCATGCTTTCCATTATGCAGAGAACTGACACTTTGACACACATCTTACTTATGCATTTAGTGAATAGCTGTAACTTGAAATCACAAACAGATTTTTCAATTTCGTTTATTAGTACAGATATGGTAGAAATTTAAGGATTGAGGAGAAGGGGATACCACCACTTATAATGATATGATGTAAGATAAGAATAGCAAACGAACCAGTAACCGTAGCTTGCTTTGGGAAATCCCGGGAATCGAGTTTCAGTTCGTCTACTGCCTGGAATACAACTTGCAAAATCGATACTAGATACCGTAGTGTCCTCGGAGTCAGTAGTGAAAGAAATTTCTCCAGAATATTCATTCTGGCTGAAAAAAAAGAACCACATAAGACACATGATGAGTATATACGGCTAAGAACCCCGGGTCGGGCGAAAAACTGTTATTAATATTATGTTATCATCATCAGCTCATCTCAGTCCACTGCTGGACATAGGCCGGCCTCTCCCATTGCTCACCCTCTTTGATCGATTTTCGATTCGACAAAATGCTCCTGCCAGCCATCTTGCGCGAATAATCACTCCTCCTGGCCTGTGGGCCTCCTACACTGCATTTGCCGAGACGCGGTCTCCACTCCAGAACTCTTGAACCCCAACGGCCCCCAGTTCTGCGGCTAATATGGCCAGCCCACTGCCACTTCAGCTGTAAATGTAATCTATACTAAATATATGTCTAAAGCTGGAGAGTTTGTTTGTTTGGTTGAACGCACTAGTCTCATGAACTATTGGTCCGATTTGAAAAATTCTTTCAATATTAGATAGCTCATTAATCGAGAAAGGCTATAAGCTGTAAATGATCACGTTGAGACCAATGGGAGCGGAGCACCAATGAAGAATATTTCAAAATCAGGAGGTTTTTTTCCTCATAAGAGCTTTCGCTGCGTATACGATTCAAGTTTAGCAAAAATCATGTATGACAGAATTGTTCCCCTTTAAAAGTCCTAAAAAAAGGCGATAACATACGTCTATCTTTTATATTTATATTTAAAAATATTATAATGTTCGCTCACTATAAACTTTTTTATTGGAAACAAATTTGCTTCCGCGGTTCAATCTATAATCACGCTACAAGTAAAAGAAGAACAGACGGAGCTGCGTGGATCAGCTAGTTATTGAATTAATTAATAACAGCGCCGAGTTTGAAAAGCACGTAAATCCGTTGAGCCCTGAGCCTAATATCTCCATGGGAGAGTCTAAGGTGCACCTGTGTTTGCGCACACACTTGTGCACTTTAATATCTCCTCCGTGTTTGGCTAGTAGAACAACACGTATACCGGTGATTCCCCTTGTGTTGACGAATTAAGAATACGGAGTGTCACCACATCACCACCCATATTCATTATACACGACTATCTTGGTGGCGTAGTGGTAGCGTACGCGACTGCTGTTTTGAGGCGTTTCATATGCATTTAGTAAAAATCTGTTCATTTGATATTACAAACAGACACTCCAATTTTATTAATTTGTATAGATGTAGTAAGAAGCGAATTAGTAAGCAAGCTACGTGTGGGGTGTCGTGTTCCTCTAACACAAAGGGAGGATCCTCCGACCAGGCGAGGTGATCGTGCCTGGTGGGCCACTACCCAACACTTGTTGTTAGGATGTTGTATATATGCTAATCGGCCCAAGAATGTCTCTTTCGCGATTCAGGATTAGTAGTTACTCCGTATAGATCATTACGCGTTTTCTTCGTAGTTCAATGCTTCCTGGGTAGAGCCTCAGCAGTGGATTACTAGACGCTGGTAATTTAGAGAACGATATATAAGTATACTCTGCGAATACTTATATACCTAATGTTAAAAAAAGTGAAAACTAAAACCCAACTACGAGAAAAAACGACACTGAAATGTAGAAAGACGTCATAGTTTGTAAAAACAGTAAAATACAAATAATTTTTTACTAATACTTTGTATTTATAATGAATTAATTTAAATATTTTAATTTAAATATTTAAAATGTTGTAAAAGTAATTTTATTTTAATTGACCAACCAACCGACCATTAGAAATTGTGTGAACATACAAGGATACTATATAAATATTACAATAATTATCGAATAAATACGGACAAAGTTATGAGCAAATGCTATATATATATAGCATATAGCTATATATATTTATATATTTATTCCTTATATATTTATTTATTATTTATTCTTTATATATATATTTATTTATATATTTATTATATATATATATGTATATCTTTATATATATATCTTTATATATTTATTCCTTCTTTGAGTGTGTATGTCACTGAACTTCTCTCAAACGACTGGACCGATTTTGATGAAATTTTTTGTGTGTGTTCAAGGGGATCTGGGAATGGTTTAGATTCGCAATTGGACCCGGTAGGTGGCGCTGCGATCAAGTTCTGGAATTTTAAAGTTGGGCGGTACGAAGTTCGCTGGGTCAACTAGTATTTAAATATATATATTCGAAATGTACATAAACCCCAACACGTCATACGTATCTCAAATTTATTTTTTAATACAGTTTATTTTTTAATAAAGCCAAAGGGCTTTGCCGTAGTCGGGTAAAAAATAACCTTGTTTACATGTGCATAGATATTTACTTACTGTAGTAATAGTCCAGTCATTTAAGCTTAAATTAGGTAAGAATCTCGGAATTCGAGATACCCAGCTGTAAATCTGTAAATACTTGTATATTGACACCCTAAAAGGTCCCTAAAAACCTACATACGCAACTATTAAATTTCAAGGTCAAAAGTCACAAAAATCGTTTTTTTTTTGCCTTTTTTTATAAATATCTCATTTCCTATGGGTTTTTTGCAATTTGTAATCAATGTCAACATTGTAGAATACAAAATTCTCTACAAATTTTGTTTAATTTTTTTTTTTATCGTGTGAACCGTTTTCGAGATAGAGGGCGGAGACCGCGCGGTCACAGCATGATAATATACAGGTTTGAAATTTTGATGAGCAGCTGCACTTGTTGGTGGTATATTTGACCATATATTTGAATTTTTTATTCTACAATATTGACATTGATTACAAATTGCAAAAAACCCATAGGGAATGAGATATTTAAAAAAAAAGCGAAAAAAATCGATTTTTGTGACTTTTGACCTTGAAATTTAATAGTTGCGTACACCCTACCATATGTAGGTTTTGACACAACTTTTAGGGTGTCAATATACAAGTATTTACAGAATTACAGCTGGGTATCTCGAATTCCGAGGTGAACTTACCTACTATAATGGACTATAATATAAATGTGTAAATATGTGTAAATAAGTTTACCCAGTGATATGTTACCATTTACATAAGAAAAAAACAACTGAACACCTAACAAAACATACCTTCATAGCGCCTATTGTTTTATTTTTAATAACTAAGTAGCGCGGTGTTTCCCTCAGTTGTGGTTGGACATTTACAAAACTTTGGGCATTGACGCGGAGCGCAGCTAGTTTTAAGGCCGCTGCATACGTGAGGGGTTTTTACATGGACAGGACGGGACGGGAAGTTTTGCAAACATCGTTTCATACAAAATGTATAAGGAAATGTATACTTCACGGAGACACGGACGGGACGGGAACGTGGCACGCACGGGATGAGTTAAACATTGTCGCTGAAGATGTTTCATTACAAGAATTGGATTAAAGCCAATTCTCGTAATGAAAAATCCATCTTTCCTTGTTCACAACACTAGCACGTTAGATTCGAGTCACAGTCACGGTGCGTATGCATTTACATCACGTCTCCGTTTATAACGAGGCACGTCCCGTCTGAGGTAATATCCCGTCACGTATGCAGCTGCCTTTAAAATATTAGCCTAAGTTACTCCTCATACTTTTAGCTGTCAGCCAGTGTAAACCCCGTCAAAATCGGTAAAGCCGTTTCAGAGATTAGCCGGAATAAATAGACATAAAAAAATAATAATTGTATTTTGATGTTTTCTATTTAACTTCATATGCATTTAGTGTACAGCTGTTAATTTGAAATTGCAAACAGTCAACTAGAACAATAACGGTAATGTATGTAATATTAGGCCAGCGCTATCCTCCTAACTATCCTCTTGTTAGATTGGCTAATATTTTGTTTTGAACGCGTGACTGAGTGACATTAGCCAATCAAACAAGAAAATAGAGGGGTTGACGACTGGAGAATGAAAAACGTTTGCATCTTGGCTAGGGGACCTGTTTTGAAAATAAATATCTACCTACGAGTACCTACGGTGATGTGTTTACGCCCGGTAGAGATGACAAAAAAAAAATTCAACAATTAAAATAGGAAATTTTCTACAAAATAATGTTCTGCTTCTTAATAAGACAGTAAGTAGATTAAAAAAAAATTGCGCCTTAACTGTGACGTACTAAAAGTTTCATTTCTAAGTTTATATTATACTCGCCCGCCTAACAGGCTCCGCCTGCGTGAATGTGGTTATCGCAGTAAAAAGTAGCGTATGTCCTTTCTAAAGTTCTAGACTATCTGTTGTATTGATTCACTAACGGTGCACTTAAGATTTTTAGTTAGATGAAGTTGATCTTGAAGCAAACCCTTCAGGCAGATGTGCAATGCAAAGCAATAGTAGATACCTCAATAAGGAATTCCTCGAACAGAGACATCCAGTTCGGAATCTCTGAACAAAGGGCGTGTGTGGGACTCCCGGGCAACCGGTCTACCCATTCTAAACCGCGGCGGCCTACCTAGGCAGTCGGCAGGAACACCAGGAACGCAACAGCGGCTTTTGCTGTACCCCACAACTGGGGTACATCCCCGGGGTGGCTCTCACCGCTCTACACAGCAAGAGGCGGAACATCGACCCGCCCTTGACTACAGTCCATAGTTCTTGTTATAATGTCCCCTCTAATTAATGTTTTTATCAATTACTTTCAACACAAAAAAACCTACCTACCAGGACTCTGACACACTTTACGTTACCACGGTTTTTGGCGATAACGAGCTCACGATTCTGTTAATTACTAAATGTAATTTTAATACCTAATATATATAAAATTCTCGTGTCACAATATTGATGATGGATTTTATGAAATTTTATATCCATGTAATAAAGCATGAAACGGTCTAAAAATCTGTTATCTTCCACACAACGCAATCTAGTCCAAATATAAATACATGTATATTGTTTTTTGCAGACCTATTATACATAGAAAACAGTCAAACTCCGAAACAAATATTTGCAGATCATACAAAACATGTATTCCGACCCGGGAATCGAAACAGAGACCTCATGCACGGCAGTCAGATGTATTACCACTGCGCAAACGAGGCAATAATAACTAAATAATACGCACTATATAAAAATAACAACCACTAATTTTTATAATCACATAAGAATGTCTAAATACACTTCACGACACATTTCATCACATTTGACAGACTTTAGCATCACTAGCAGTAAATTTATTAATAGGAACTTAGTTTTAACTATGTATGACTAATTATGTATAACTAGCTGAGTCCTGCAGTGTTCCCCGCGTAATTTTTGATGTAAGTACCGTAATATACTTTGATATGCATTTAGTAAAAAACTTTTCATTTAATATTAACTACAGACACTTAAATTTTATTTATTTGTTAGAAAGATATCGATGAAAATTATAATTTCCTCGAACCAAAAAAAAAGTATAGATATATATTACCTGTTTTATTTCACCAAACAGTATATGCTCACACCTAGTTCACTCAACAACCAACTACTGTCTTACGTTGAGCTCCTCCACTAACAAAACCTTGTATAACTAATAAAGGTTCAACTCAAGGGTACTCATTAATATATTCTTAATATAATTAATGGTATTCAAGTTATAGATATATATGTTTTTTTGATAGTATAAGAACTTTTTTTTACGTATACGAATAAACTATCTTTTATGCACACGAAATGTCATTAATTACAAGTGGTAGACATTGCATCTTTTTCGACACAATACAGTCTGCCCTTTTTTGCGGGGGAAATCTTTACACATATGTACACATTTTAGATACACATACAATAAAAATCCCCTGTCACTATGAACTCACACTTAATAATTAAATCAAAATATATTAAAATTTACACAATTTGAACACATAAACACATTTTGTAACTACGAGTATGTAATACATATGCCCACTTTAGCGTATGCTTTGGCAGAGGGACTTCTATTTTAACATTTTAAAGCTGAAGAGTTTTTTGAAACTTTCAAATTCAGTTCGGCTTCAGTGTTGCGAAGGTCCGATGCCAGTTGCTCCTTGTCATAGTAGCCTACTCCAAATAAGGCTTTAATATTTTATAGACTAGGATGATATGTTAAGGAGAGTTTGACTGCTAGCCAAGTACATTCTACAAACGACTATTAGAAAAAATTAAATATATTGGAATGACGTCAATCAAAAAGTCGTTGAGTTGAGAAGTGGACGATACATCAACATATACAACCCATGATGTTCAATCGCTGGGCTCGGGTCTCCTCTAAGTTGAGGGTTAAGGCCATACGGTTAAGGACCCACGCTGGCCGAATGCAAATTGGAGACTGGCAAGACACTTTGTGGCTACGTAGTCTTGCCGTTGAATGTTTTTAAACCGCCCGAAGATCTCCAACTATGCCACACGCCTATTAACCTATGATAACAATCGGTACCAACTGCCATGACCTCCATAATATAAATAATTTTCTCCAGTTTTTGGAAATTTTTGTATTGCTCCTACGCTCCCAAACTCGGCATATCGATCTCAAATTTATTTTTAACACGATACTTATAATATCATCGCTAGAGAGCGCCATATTAGACTCAATGACTCGTCAAATAGTTTATTACCAGCGGACGATCAAGACGCTTCTAATGCTACCTTATTTTCCAGCTGTAATAAGTAGTTGAGGAGCTATGAGGGAACAAATGAACATACATATATACATACCCACAGCCTGTACAAACCATATTCTATCCTTTTGCTTTGCCGTAGTCGAGTAAAACTAAAATAAAACATCATTGCTTTGACAAATATATTTTTCAACTCTTAACTAAAATTTTTATAACGAGACAAATTGAAAATTACAGTCATAAAGTTATTCTACAAGAAATCATATTTACATTATGTGAACACTATCAACAACATCTATTATAAACTACATAACGTCGTAAAACAATATACTCGTAAGTTACTGTCAAGGAAGGCAACAATTACTAAAATTCGCTATAAGAAGGATTATTTTTAGAGGAGGAAGGATTAAGGACTATTATAAGAGGAAGAAGGATTAGGATTATTTAGGAAGGTTTATCTATATAGATAATACTTCTAAAAGCAGTAATATACATATATATATCGGTCAAACAAAAATGTCTACGCCATGATCGGCCTTAATCATGTCAGAGGCCTTCTCTGCTATCATAATTGTTGGGGCATTCAAATTACCCCTCACAATTGTTGGCATTATACTGGCATCTACCACTCGAAGACCTCTAACCCCTCTGACTCTTAGTCTATCATCTACAACACCCTTACCCTCCGGGCCCATGGAACAAGTCCCTGCAGGGTGCCATTGAGTCGCAACAGTATTTAATACATAACATTTCCAGTACTCATGACTAGAAAAGGGTAGATACTTACATTGAGGAATATTTTCATTAATAACTTCAGCATCAATGCTCCTTAAATATGGCGTATTTACCACACTAATGTAATCTTCGATATAACGTGCGTAGTTTTCTAAATCACTTTTATCGGAATAATATCCATTGTAGATCAATGGACTTACTTCGGGGTTACAGCTGTTTAATCTTATTGCCCCTCTGGATTTTGGGTACATCATGGCTACTTGTGAATATAATATCTTTCTCTTCTTGCTAACATTGAACGAAGAATTACATACCTGATCATCTTTGCCAAAAACATAACCACATATTATTGATGGCAGAAAAGAGAAAGCTGGGACAGGAAATACAGATGTTTGATAATCGGGGTATGTTTGCGATTTATTAAGAGCAATGTGGCCCATCATACATGGAGAAGGAAATGTGTTCAAGTTCATAAAAATATCAATGTTGTCAATTACCGACTTTCGATCTTTTTCGACCCCAATAGGGATTATAACAACAGGATGATCTTGTAAGTTGTTACCAACGTTGGGTGAATCCAGCAATACATTTATTCCGAACTTCTGCAAATGCTGCCGAGGTCCTATTCCAGACAACATCAGAACTTGAGGACTATTTATTGCACCTGCTGATAAGATAACTTCCCTTCTAGCAAAAATATTTATTATACTTTTATTTGGCAATTTCACCTCAACTCCGATAGCATTCATGTATTCATCAAACAAAATTTTTCTGACAAAAGTATTTTTCAATACAAAAAGATTTTTTCGATCCTTGACAGGCTCCAGAAAAGCTAGAGCAGTATGTTGACGGACTCTATCGTTGATTGTATATGTAGGCATGACATACCCCATTTGCTCCGGCCCATTACAGTCTGACATAACTCTATGTCCATTTTGTTGAAACGCTCTTAAATATTGTTTTGTTTGTTTTTCCCACAGCGGTCTTGTTACCCCTAAGTATCCTTCTGTATTGTGATATTTGCCTTGGTCATATTTGGTAATGCTCTCGTCACTGAGACGTTCACTTTTTTTGAAGTAATGTAGTACTGTATCATAATCCCACCCTTTGTTGCCTTGTTCGGCCCAATCATTGTAATCTTTTTTATTACCTCTTATATAGAACATGTGATTTGCCCCACTGGAACCGCCAAGCATTTTGCCTCTTGTCATGTGAATACTTTTCTTCTGTAAAGCTTGACTTGAATAACCGTCATTTACTGTGTAGTAGTTCCAATCCGATGTAGAATAATCAACTAGGTTACTTAGTCCTGGATACTGAAACAGAAATTTGAAAAAAATGAGCGTAGGGAAAGATGATAGGAAAAGTCGCCGCCTAGAAGATATGGTAGCCCGTTAGACGGAACTGTTAGTGGAATACAGTGTTGCTAAGAGAACCCTTCAGGCAGCGATATAGCAGGCCAAGACAGAGGTCCACTGCGAGTTGCTGGAAACCCTGAAGTGGGAGGGCGATATGACGACGTCATCTCATTTCAAACTAAGCAAAGCTTGTACCATGAAACTAGATTGGCTAAGTGAATACTTACATTGTTTTTTTTTTATAAATTCATAAATTCTACACATACCAAACACCCTAACTCAGATAAAAATATCTGAAATCATACAAACATTTAGTCCATCCCAAGATTTGAAGCCGAGACCTCAAGCACAGCAGTTGCATACACAACCACTGCGTTACCGAGATAAGAGCTACAAACATATAGGAATTAAGTTATTTTATTTGCAAACATACTTTGGCAGCCAGAGGTGTATTCCCACCAGCTTCTATGAGTAAGACATTCCATCCTGAGATCTCAGTAAGTCTGTTGGCGAGTACGCAGCCTGCTGAACCTGCACCAATCACTATAAAGTCGAACTCTTGACCATCTGGAATGAACAATAGAGTACGTAAGTATATTTGAAGGTAGTAGAGCCAAGCTGATTTCAACACGAATGGGCCGGATCGACCAGGGCGGTACTACCGTCGCACTAGATAGATGGGTGACCGTTTGTGACATGATATGTTATGATCGTTTCCGTGATCACCGTCCGATCCGACCCGAGCGAGGTCGCGTTCAGCAGCCGGTATAAAAGCCGTGAAGTAGTTTTAAATCAAGATTAACGTAGCCACAATGCATCTTTCTAGTCCCAAACCCGCACTCGACCAGCATCGGGACGTATGGCCTAAAACTTTTGCTGAGAACAGACCCGAGCTCAGCAGTAGGACATTATGGATTGTTAATGAAGATATAACTGCATATATAAGTACAACTGCATAGATTGAACCTGCATATCAAACAATTTCTTTTTAAACTAGCTGAGTCCCGCGGTGATATCGCGTTTGTGAATTGCGAATAAAACCGCGATGCCAAGCTAATCTAAAAAAAATAGCTTATGCTACTCATCATATTTTAACTACTGAAAGTTCCGTCAAAATCGATTCAGCTGTTCCAGAGATTATTGGGATCAAACCCTCACTCCTGAAATCTGCTCATGCTTTCCATCAGGCAGAGTTGAGACACTTTGGCAGGCATCAAATAGTAAAAAAAATTCCTTATGCATTTAGTGAATAGCTGTAACTTGAAATCACAAACAGATTCTTCAATTTCGTTTATTAGTACAGATATGGTAGAAATTTAAGTATTGAGGAGAAGAGGATACCACCACTTATAATGATATGATGTAAGATAAGAATAGCCAACGAACCAGTAACCGTAGCTTGCTTCGGGAAATCCCGGGCATCGAGTTTTAGTTCGTCTACTGCCTGGTACACAACTTGCAAAATCGATACTAGATACCGTAACGTCCTCGGAGTCAGTAGTGAAAGAAATTTCTCCAGGAAATTCATTCTGGCTGAAAAAAAAGAACTACATAAGACACATAATGAGTATATACGGCTAAGAACCCCGGGTCGGGCGAAAAAGTGTTTATAATATTATGTTATCATCATCAGCCCATCTCAGTCCACTGCTGGACATAGGCCTCTCCCATTGCACACCCTCTTTGCTCGATTTTGGGCTTCACGCATCCAGCTTCTGCCAGCCATCTTGCACAGATCATCACTCCTCCTGGCCTGTGGGCCTCCTACACTACGTTTGCCAATGGGAGCGGAGCACCAATGAAGAATGTTTCTGGTTGGTTTTTTGGAGGTTTTTTCCTCTTGAGAGCTTTTGCTGCATGCGCTGCGTAAACGGTTAAAGTTGCGCAAAAGTCATGTATGACAGAATTGTTCCCCTTTATAAATCCTAAATACATATTCTGTCGCGTACCTTACGCGACAGATATGTCTATCTTTCATATTTATATTTTAAGGTTCGCTCACTATAACCTTTCTATATCTATACTTATAATAAATCTGTAGAGAGGCCAATTCTGTACATGAAATATATTTAAAAAATAACTATCAAGGGGTGATTAGGGATCGCTACTGATGCCTCAAAATGCAATAATGTAAATTTTTTGTCTGTCTGTCTGTCTTCTTCTTAGCGTTTCGATGGCAAACGTAACGTGTCGGAAAAAAAATATTTTTTCAGCCCAGAACGCGGCCACTTTGATAGCGTTATCGGTGGCAGCCATTAGGTCTTCGTGCAGGTGTCTGGGCACTTAGGGCACGATGGAAGATGGGACATTGTTTCGATTGCACTTCACAAACAGCTGAGATCATCACCGGCCGAAAATCCTAACCTAAACAGGTTCTCTTTAGCGATGGGCGTTAAAGTAACGAACTAGTTAAATCAACCGTTTACGTAGAATCAACTGTTTCAACTGTTAACTGTTCTATGAATAACTAGTTGACAGTTGAATTCGTAGGTTTCGTAGAGTCGTAGACAGCCGTTGATTTCAACTGACGCGTTAAATCAGTTGAAAAAACTAACTAGTCCGTAGTAACGATGTAGTAGAATCGTAGAAGCAACGCTTCAGTCCGCATACACTGAGCCGCTGATAAATCGGATGAACAATTAATCTATTTTAATCTCTATTTCAATAGGAATAGCGTTGATATTTGAATAAATTTTTATTAAGCGGCATATGCCTTTTAACTTATTGTTTTAGAAGAAGATATCAATACATTAATTTAAAGTATGTGAAAGAAATAGCACTCTAGGTGGACTTCGTGAGCCATGTGTGTGGGCTATTGAGTTCGAATGAACTCGTAAAATGAGTTATGTTAAATTTATATTTTGTTTCGACTTTCGCATTAGACAAATAAATAAAATTGGACAGAATGTTTGTAATTTTCAATTTAACAGTATTTCAGTAAATGTCTATAAATATTTTTTAAATTGATATCTGTCTGTTTCTTTTTTTCACTAAACTTATAAGATCGAAAATCACGTAATCAATCACGTCCCCCCCTCTAAAAGCCAAACGGCATACTCAAAAAAGATGAGAAAAATTCAAGATAGTAGTCCATATACTGAATTTTCAAGGAAAAATATAGCGGTTATGATAACTTTTTTATTTCAGGAGTTATAGGGGCCTAACTGTAAAATAGGCTTATTTGGATAATGTTGTATGAAAATAGTGAACTAATAACTACTTAAACATGTAAAAATTTTAAAATAAGAATATTTTTTATTTGAAGCCTCTAAAGATGATCAAATAAATAAATAAAAAAGTCGCAATGACAATCGATAGATGGCGTTATGCAAATTTTTTGAATCAATGCAACTTATGATTTCGTTACGACTATATGCGAACGCCATCTAGTGAGAATACCTTGAAAGTACGTGTACTTGAGTTCATTGCCGTCTGCGTACAATCAACGCTTCAACTGTTCATCATTCTTTGATCGACTAGTTGAATTCGTAGACGGCCAAACATAGAATGTAGGGGTTTACATAAAAGTTCAACTCTTCAACAACGCTTTTAAATTGCCGTATAATAACCTCGTTGCAATGACTTAGTAGTCAATCTATATAAACCTTTATCTCATTTGTCACAACGTTGAAATTTAAATGCATCATTAAGCAACGTGCACAAACTTATTACTATCGTAGAAGAAGATGATGATATTGTATTACTTTAAAGAGTGTGAAAGAGATAGCTCGCCGACCACCGGCGTTGAACGAGCTGGGTCTTTTTATTATTATTATTATTTCTTTAGATGCGATTTTTTTATAATTTGAATTGAATTTATGACAGTCTGTAATTACTAGTCTCTAACTTAACATGATCGATATTATAATTATTTCAACAACTTCAAATTGTGTATTAATCTTTTAGGTAAATAAAAGATACATTTAATAATAAACAGAATTAATATGTTACACCTTGAATTCTAAATTCACGCTCATAAATATGTGGATTGAGCAGGCATTGAACCCGCAAACTCGTCCAACGAAACGCATCAAGATGTACTAAATACTGTTAACGGCTTCGACTTAAAACGTTTCAACGTCGAGTAGTTCAAGACGACTATTAGTTAAAAAAGTAACTAGTTGAAAAATTTAACTAGTTAAGGGACTAGTTGATTGTCGACTTTCAACGGTTTCGTTTCGTTATCCATAAATACGTCAACGACACATCTCTAGTTCTCTTTGCTTCGGCCAACTTGGGTCCGAAGTCTATTTAAAGACCTCCAGATTGGCCACGGCAGTTTATGTCCAGGCGGAAGGCTCTCAACCGGTGCCACAAACGGATTCGGCAAGGACACCCCCTCTCTTCACTATTTGCACCTTGCTTGGGACGGGTCCAAGGTCAGTGGGCCGACACATTGTGCAAAACTTTTGCGGCTCTTTAGTCTTTGTTGGGGTGGGGTGTGGCCGTACATGGGATGCCGCGGGTCATTCTCAATCCTAGTCCTCTCCGCTGAACTCGCCACAGCCCTCCGAATCGCCGGAGGTACTACTCCGGCCAATGGGTACCGGGGTCGCTTTAAGACAACCCGTAATCATCCGGCAGGTTTCGTTTAGTGCTGTGTCCACTAGCCTTGTGTGAGCGGATCGGCTCCATACGGGGCATGCGAATTCTCCAGCAGAGAATGCCAATGCCAGACCAGATGTCCTCATTACCCACGGCGAGGCCCCCCAGTTGGTGGTACGTAGTCGCTGGAGTAAGTTGTTACGGGCGTGTACCTTTTTTTTTAAATATTCGCAGTTTTTCCTGTATGTAAGAGACCTGTCCAAGATGATACCCAGGTACTTTGGATGGTGGTTGTGGTAGGTTCGCCCCGCCACAAGATGTTGAGCTTTCGATTCGCCTGGTTGTTCTGAACGCACAAGACTCGGTTTTTGATGGGTTTGGTCTAAGTGAGTTGTCTGGACTCCTGAGCTGTTAGTGCTAGATTATCCGCGTAGATAAAGCGGGAGGTGTTAGGACTGGGTGGTTGGTCGTTGGTATACATGTTGAATAAGAGCGGGGCTAGGACACTGCCTTGTGGTAAGCCGTTTCTTTGAGATCGCCAGCGACTCCGATCTGAAAGAAGATGAACCTGGAAACGACGATTATGTAGCAGCTCTCGGAGTATCTTGAGAAATTTAAGATCACCCGTTATGACTTCCACCTTCCATAATAGTCGCCTGAGGTTTACAGTGTCGTACGCTGCGGTGAGATCAACAAAAACAGCCCCGGTTATTTTCCCCAGCTCGAAGCCATCCTCGATATGTTGCGTGAGTGTTAAGGTCTGATTACAGCATGATTTTGCAGGTCTGAACCCCGCCTGCTCCGGTATCAAAATCGGGTCTATAAACCCCGTGAGCCTAGTCAGCAGCAGTCGTTCGAAGAGTTTGTAGGTATGGCACAAGAGGGATATAGGCCGAAAGTTTCTGGGATTTTCTGTTGCTTTCCCCGGTTTTTGTATGGCTATAACTTTAGACTTCCTCCATGCACGGGGTATAGATGCGAATTCCAGGCAGTTGTTAAAAAGGAGCAGCAGCCATGATATAGCAGCAGGACCCAGGTGTTTTAGCTGCTCTACATCAATACAATCTTTACCACATTTGAGGCGGTTTATGGTTGAGACGACATCAGTCAGATTAAATGGCTTACTGATGTCATCGTTTCCGCTTGCGGGGCCAATCGATTTCGGAATCTTCGGAAGGCGGCCCGGCGACTTTCCATTTAGGAGAAGTTGGTGTGCTACTTGGTTCGCGGTAACTGGGCAGGAAGGTGCAGGCGGTGGTGGGTCTCCAATCAGTGTCCGAATTGTGTTCCATGCCTTCTTACTGTTACCGGTCATATCGATATTTGTAACAGTGTTGACCCACTTTTCCTGTCGGGACTCCTTTATTTGCAGCAGCAGCTCCTCACCGGCTAAGATGGTTTCCGTGGAGAAGAGGTCATTACTAAAAAGAGTTTCATACTTCCTCAGAAGGTCCTTGGATTCCTTCGATAGTCCCGGTATATAGGATGTTCGGCAAGCCCTAGGAATAAATTTGCAGGATGCTGTACAGACAATGTTAGTAAATCGGTCGTAGTTCTGTGTAATTGGCGGAACGGACAGCAGGGCCCCGTCCACCGACTTCGAGAACCGCTGCCAGTTGGCCTTAGAATAATTAAATCGGCGTTTAAAGGGGACATTTAGAGGTCGCACGACGGACTCAATTGTGCACATAATTGGCCTATGCTGTGAGCGGGGTATGGGGGTACACACGGTCTTAGTGCACGGCGAGATGATGTTTTCACTGGCAAAGATCAGATCTGGATTATAACCACGCTTCCAGTCTGTCTGTATGTTCGTTATAGAAACAAGAACTACTCGACGGATTTTAACGAAATTTGGCACAATTATTTTTCGTACTCTTGGGCAGGTAATCATATACTTTTAATTACAATACGATCAATTTAATAAAATCTGTGAAAAATGACAATAGGAAGTTCTGGAAAGTTGTAAAAACAATTATCAATACTACAAAAAAAACGACACTCCCTAAAGAACTATTAACCCTCTCTCCTACACCTGAGCGATCGCTAAATATGATTAATAGCCATTTACCTGGGTACCTGGGTGTAATAATAGACCAAAATCTTAATTTTAAAGAGCACATTATACAATTGTGTGCAAAGACACGTAAACTCATGTACGTCTTTAAGAACATAAGACCAGTAGCTGAGCCACCGTTTATGAAGCAAATATATTATGCTTTAGGCCAGTCGCTCTTGTCGTATTGTATAACCTCATGGGGAGGCACGTATAGAACGGTTTTGAAGACTGTTGAGGTTGCGCAGAGAGCAGTACCTAAGATTTGCAATAATAAGCCTATACTCTATCCCACTGCGGAGCTCTATAGATTGTGCGAAGTTTTAACTGTAAGACAATTATATATTTTGAAGATCATAGTGCTGCAGCATAGTAAAATTGTTTATAATCCACAGTTGATAAAGAAGCGTAGAAAATATGTAGTGTGTGTATATCCATTGGGTTTCAAAGGTGGTTTTAGCGAAAAGTTTCCTGAGTTTAAAGGTCCCCAATTGTATAATAAAATAAATAAATTCCTAGATAACTATCCGCAAACGACGACACAGTGTAAAAGAAAGTTAACCACTTATTTACAAAATCTTGACTATGAAGAGACTGAAAAACTTACATATATGTATGGTTAAATAGTACATTATAAATAGCCACAAACTATTACACATACAACTACCCCCTCTCACACAAACAAACTCATACATACACAAACACACACAAAAACACACACATACACACACCGACTTTATGATATAATATTGTAGACCTGATTTCATGTAAAATATTTTAAAGTATACAGCTATATGTAATATATGGGGAGTTGGCGCTGATAGTCGAAATACAGGCTCCGCCTAGTTCGACTGCAGATGCTTATTCGCTTAAATTTGTACAATTTTAATATAGTCTTAAAAGATGTAACTTATAAGTATTTTTTAAGTATGTAATAATAAATAAAATTCCAAAACATAATAGGAGCAGAGCAGTGAAGGGAAATATTGGGAAAACGGGAGAAGTTACTCCATTTTTAAGCTTCCGTCGCGTGTGCAGCCCTAATGGTTAAAGCTACATAGAAATCATGGAAGACGGAAATATTCTCCTTAAAATTATATAAAAATATTCCTTCACAGCATATGTCTATCTTTTATGGTTGACTCACAATAACACGTGAAACTCCCGACGATAGCTTAGCGATTCGGAGCTTTCTGATTATATTTGTCTACTCTTACGTTTACAACACTCTCACTCATCCCTAATTAAAAAAAATTAACATTATTACCTATTCAATAAAAAAAGAATCATGTAAATCGGTGTAGAAACACCAAAGTTATGCATGAAATACGCTAATAAGTCATCGCGCGTGAATACAGAGTCATGCAACTATTATTTTGTGTATCGGTTGCCGCGCTCGACGCGCTTCGCGGCGGGAGGTATGAAAAGGCGGGGGGGGGTCCACGCGGGAGCTTCATACAATATTTGGCTGTTGATGCGAATAGACGTTCAGACTGTTCGACCTTATTGACAGACAATAATTGTTATTTACTTGTAACACTTTTTTTTTATTAAATATCACGTAATGCGGTAGTTACATCATAGCCGATTGACATCTGCAAATTAAATTGTTTTCACCAATGAGGCGCAGGATGGCGTTCACGTCGTAATTAATTAACTTCTTAGTCATAGACTAGGTCGTCGTTATGTCAATTATTTTTAATCTGTATTCTACTTTGTCTTTGAGAATCATACGATTGCCATAAGTGTTTATGTGGAGGTAGGATTTTTATTCCAGAAAGGTCGTTGATATGGGTTATAAAAGGCAGTTTTCATCTCCGAACGATTCATTTCCTACTGCGCTATAGTCAGAGTATAATTCTCTGAGTCGTATTTCTTGATTGTGAAAATAATTCTGTTGAAACACCCACCGTTCCGTGGTAAGTCTATATAATTCTTTTAAAACTTTATTTTAGGCTGTCTCTTTTGTGTTAACATATATTTAGGATTGGGTATCATTCCCAGGGACGAGTGCTCTTGTTGAATACTCTCCAGAACTGCGGCCACATAAGTTTCTACTGAGCCCCAGTTGTAGAATCCTGTCCAGAGCAACTGATATTCATTCACCTGAGCTTCCACTGGCCTCATCAGGCTGCTCCTCGGCCCTTTCTCTTGAGAGCAGAAGGAGTAGCCAGCTCCGCGCCGCTCACCTCAAGGCAGTTACCGGGTCACGTATTGAGGTTACATTTATTTTATTTAGATTAATACCTACCTTTTCTTTTCCCCGGTACGCGTTCCCCGAGGATACACGATGAGTGACCCCAGGGACCACATAGGGTTGGCCGTGTTTTTTTGTCTGGCACCTGCACATCCCGGTCGAGCCCCCATAGAACCAGGGAAGCTTAAGCCATAAACCTGTTTTTGTCAACCGTCATATTTAGTTTTGCTAATATGTAATATATAATAATTTAATGTTAACGATTGACAATTATGTAATGCTATTGAATTGACTATAGACCATTGTGTAAGTTCTAAAGTATGGATATATGTGTGAGACTGAAAATGTGTTTCCTTGAAGAGCTCCCTGACCGCCCACCGACATACACACACACATCTTTTCTTGTCTCTTAGTTATGTTTCGAATTCAGATTCTACTTGTGAACGGCGCCCTGAGCATCTCTTGCTCTGCTGACTGACATGCCGGTGTGTGATTCCCCCTGGATAGGGCTAGGGCCTACTATCCCCCCTACACAGGGCTAGGGGTTACATACTAACCGTGCTTATCAGCGCGACTTTTAGTCTTTGAATAGTTTATTTTTAGATTTGTTATGTTGTTATTTTAAGAAATAGGTATTAGAGGTTTTGGTAGTGTTTAATTATATTAATAGTTTATTTTAGTAATTATTATATAATTACTATATTTAATTATTATATAATATTAATAGATTTCGTAAGTGTAAGGTAGCTTCAGTTACCGTCGATTAAAAACGACCCTAAAAAATGACCATCTTTATCTCAAAATTCGAGAGATGCTAAGAGGATGAGAAAAGCGCGTTCTCAAGAATCGGCAGAGGATAGAGCACATCGGTTCAACTCTATGGCGATTCACACACTGCACCGCGCTCCGTCGCGTATCACGGAGTGGCAGATTTTAATATTGTATGCAAGTACATCGATTAGTATAGAAAACACACCAGGTCCAACACACTGAACACGCGCTACGACGCGTGAGCGCGTGCGGCTAGCAGATTCGGGATTGGCTGCAATGGCTGCCCCACGCCTACGCGCGTGTTCACGTCGCCAGTGTTTGAATCGCCTATAAGAGTTAGTGCCTCAACTTCTAGAGCCAATGAAAGCTCTCCAGAGAGAGAGATGCGATTAGCAGCTGAGAGAGCGAGACGAGCTACATCACGGGCGTCTCAAAGCTTTTCTCAACGAGAGCTGTGGCTTACCATTGACCGAGAACAATGTACGATGGCCCATCGAAAAGAAGTAGAAGCGGTAGACAGAACTTTAAGGGATATAAGACTAAATGATCGACCAATGGGCGGTATCACGGTTTTATTTTGTGATTTCCGACAAACCTTATCGGTAAAACCACGGGGAACCCGAGCTGATGAGGTTAGGGCTTGCCTGAAAAGCTCTTATTTGTGGCGTGATATACGATCGGTGCAATTGACTATAAACATGCGAGTGAGAACTGGAGATAACCCGAATGATAGTTAATATTCTGATACATTATTAAAGATTGGTGAAGGTAACTATCCACAACTACACCAAGGAAAACTTATTCTGACGCCTGAATTATGTTGTAAAGTGCAATCTCAACCACATCTTATATCGTCGGTTTACGGTGACGTAACAAATATATTAAATAGGGACAATTATTGGCTATGCAAAAGATCTGTTTTAACTCCTCGCAATGACCAGGCATCTGAGATTGATAACAAAATACTGTCGAATATAAAGGGGGAAAGCAAAGTTTATAAATCAATAAATAGAATGGTCGATGAACAAGAAGACAGTAATTACCCGATAGAATTTTTAAATTCTTTAATATGCCCGGACTTCCTTCTCATGAAATTTGTTTAAACATTGGCATTCCGATTATTCTGCTCCGAAATTTAAGACCACCACAACTTTGCAATGGAACTCGACTAAAAGTAACCCAGTTGCAACAAAATATTATCGAGGCTCAAATTTTAACAGGTTGCGGTGCAGGAGAAACCGTCTTTATTCCCAGAATACCCTTAATACCAAATAATTTTCCATTCCAATTTAAAAGGACGCAATTCCCAGTATCGGTGTGTTATGCAATGACAATTAATAAGGCTCAAGGGCAGACTTTTCGTGTTGCCGGAGGAGATCTCGGTGTCAGTTATACGTTGCTCTCTCCCGTGTTAGCATTTCTATATAGAAATCTTTATGTTCACGTGCCGGACGGGTCACCTTTCAATATATTTTACCCGGAAGCTTTGCGCTGAAGTATTTACATTCTATAGGTACTTAAGCCTCATGTGAACGTGATCTAAACAGTATTACCAATACATTAACTTAATAACACACAATGAGTTACACGCTGACGGAGTCGCGGGCACAGATATCTATACTTTTCTACCGGAAGTCACTATTCCACGCGGACGAAGTCACGGGCAAAAGCTAGTTTATAATATTAGGAAGTATTTACCAATGAATATACCTCCTGTGATATTATAACTCGACTTCTTGTAGCGCATTCTACTTCTTCAGTCTTCCTTTAGCTCCCCTGGCTCCCTGCAGTGCCCACAAGTATATGACGTCACTCGACACGTTTGTTGTTGTTTCGTTGCTTATAAGAGTATAACCTCTGACAGGACAATTAAATCAAGACAGGCCCATGGATCGGAGGGTAGTAGCTATCATCTTAGGGCCACAGCACACTAGATAAGTCGCTAAATACGGCGACCGAATGCTCCACACCGCACACTTGAAAACGCCAAACGCCGAGATTGAGTCGCTTTTTAGAAGCGCGACTTAGCAGCTGAACGCTACTCTCCGCACACGTTCACATGCCGGTAGCATTGATTTAGCGTCTGCCGAACACGACTTGACTCTCATTTTTTTTTATTTGTAAACATAACCACAGATAACAGATATCATTGCAAATCACAGGCAGTAATCAAAGTTACAAATCGGAAAAATATTAAGAACACTACCGCCAACGCGATCCAGGCATCTGAGCAGTCGCTAAGGGCCACAGCACACCAGCTAATTTTAGCATCGACGATCGGCAACTAGTCGCTTTTTAGAAGCTAAATACAGCCCCCAACGCTCCACACCGCACGCTTAAAAACGCGAAACGCCGAGATTGAGTCGCTTTTTAGAATCGCGACATAGCAGCTGAACGCTACTCTCCGCACACATTCGGATGCCGGTAGCATCGATTTGGCGTCTGCCGAACACGACTTGACAAATCCGAAAATTATAGACAACACTACAGCCAGCAGGAGTAGTAGTCACCATCCTCATTGTAAGGGTAAGCAATGCAGCATGGTGACCCATACCATGGCGGCCGGTCAGATGTTTCTTCATCACTTTCGCGGCCTCTGGAAGCCGGAAAAATAATTCAGAATAATTGGGACTCCGATCTCACCACTCACCAACGAAATACGACATCAAGAATGCTGCAATTATTCAGATGGAAGTGTATGTATATTGGAGTTATGCTTTGACAGAGGGCAATGGGATGGCTACTTCCTGCCGTATTATTCTACGAGTAATGGACAGAAATGGATGAACAGTTTAAAAATACTCGATCTTCAGGCCGGAAATTTGCAGATACTACAATCATACAAGAATGAGCATCTTTCTTACCCGATTTGTAGCTTAACCTAATTGTACTTAGAAACGCTTTAAGGTAGTAATGCAGCAGCTCATCTTTTAAATTCTGGTGACAGGTTAAAACTTCGTTTCCTGGATGATATTCGGTACCTCGATAACTATGGCTCTCGTCTTATTTTTGTGTTGTCGACCTCTCAAGTCTCACTTGTAACTTGATTTGTTCAAGACAGATATTTTTTTGTATAAATAACTTGGTATCGTTGCTTCAAATATGTTTATTGTTGGGATAAATAGACACTGAATTCAAGCTTGTCGTTTGGAATTGGAAACTAAGGAATTCCTCGAACAGAGACATCCAGTTGTAACTCTCTACATCCCCGTACAACTGGAGTTCATCCCTGGGGTGACTGGACTAACCTCCGAGGCAGAACGCTGTCTCTCTCACCGCTCTACACATCGACCCGAAATATGTCCTTTCTAATTAAAAAATATTTTTTCAAAACTTTCAACACAAATCAACCTTACCTACTACGACTCTGACACACTTTCCGTTGCAACGGTTTTTGACGATAGCGAGGTCACGATTCTGCTAATTACTAAATGTAATTTTAATATCTAATATATATAAAATTCTCGTGTCACAATATTGGTGACGGATTTTATGAAATTTTGTTTGTTAATTCAATAGGTGTATGAGACTAGGACGTAAACTATTTTTATATCTTTGTAATGAAGCATGAAACGGTCTGAAAATCTGTTATCTTAGACACAACGCCATCTAGTCCAAATATAAATAAATGTATACTGTTTTTTTGCGGACATATTATACATAGAAAACACGCAAACTCCGAAACAAATATTTGCAGATCATACAAAAACATGTATTCCGACCCGGGGATCGAAACAGAGAAGTCAAGCACGGCCGTCGGATATATTCTTTTTTTTTAAACATCTGACACACAACATCATCTAGTCCCAAGCTAAGCAGAGCTTGTGTTATTGGTACTAGACAACTGATATAAATACATGAACATACTTTTTTTGTAAATACACACATACATAGAAAACACCCAGACTCCGAAACAAATATTTCTGAATCACACAAATAATATTTGGTCCGACCCGGGAATCGAACCCGAGAACTCTTGATCAGCAGCCGCATACGCTGACCACTAGACCAACGAGGCAGTCGAATATATGTTACTACTACGCAAACGAGGCAATAATAACTAAATAATGCGCACTGAATAAAAATAACAACCACTAATTTTTTAAAATAGTTACTAAGTAGACCAGGGTCGATCATTTTTGAAAACAAGAAAAAATATAGTAGGATGAAACCCATTGGAAAAGGAGTAGAATAATATAAAAAAGCGGCCAAGTGCGAGGCGGACACGCCCATGAAGGGTTCCGTATCAGCAAGTAACATCATATAAAAGTTCTCGTACTTCGTTTTAACTTTTATCGATGTTTTTATAATAGTGTATTGATTGAATGAAAGGTAAATTGCGGTTTACGATTTATGACGTATTAAAAAAAAACTACTTACTAGATCTCGTTCAAACCAATTTTCGTTGGTAGTTGGCATGGTATTGTACAACATATGTTTTTTAAGTTTTATCACTCTGTCACTTCTCTATGAAATACTTTTGTTGGCCTAAAATTTTTCTTATGTCTCTCAGGTATTAAATTGTCTTAAAATATTAATAAATAGGCATCTGCGTATATGACTTAAAGAAGGTTCTACAACTTTCTCAAAATATTGTAGATGTTAAATTAAATATTAACTTTATTAACTTATTTATTTGTTAAATTATAGTAGTATATATTTCGATTTGCAATATTTTTGTTTATCAATGTAACATGTAATCTTACGGTTAACGAGTAATTAGTGTTTTTTTTAAATAGATCGCTTACGATTAAAGAAATTCTAATTCGAGTTTTTTAATTTTTTACATTTTCTGAGAAGATTTACTATGGTAATATATTTTTTTTTACACCATCGGAAAGTACAGATTTAATCGATCAGAAAGCACGGCATTTTTTTGCAAAAAGCTGAAAGTTTGTCGGATAAATTTTCGATCGAAAATTTGGGTAATTTTTCCGATATTGAGTCAAAATAAGGTGAAAGAATAAATATTTCAAATCAAATGAATTACAGTGTATTCGGGACATAAAAAGGTAAGTTTTCACTAAATTTCGTGAAAAAATAGTTTTATTTGTAAAAGATAAAAATAAAAAACCAAAACCTTGGTTTTTTGAATGTTTCAAATAAAATTTGAGGTTATGTGAAAAAATTGTTAATGCTAAAGTTGTAGATCTTTTTAGTATCTACAACTTTGCCATTTATTTTTTTCCACAGGACTTGTAATTTTGCCGGAAATTAAGTTAAACCGTGTTTTACCCTTACAACCTCCCCTCTTACCACTTCCCGACCTAAGATCGGCCGTAAATTATTTTTCCTTTTATTTTTATAATATTCTCCTCCTCTCCCAATGGGTTTCATCCTACTATAATTTTGTTTCACTTTTTATTATTTTAAAAGGCTTCTAGCCTGGTCTAAAGCTAATATCATCACATACGAATGTCTAAATATACTTCATGACACATTTCATCACATTTGACAGACTTTAGCATCACTAGCAATAAATTTATTAATAGGAACATAATTTTAAAACCGTTATTTATGTATTACTAGCTGAGTCCTGCAGTGTTCCCGCAGTTGTCGGTATATCGCAGTGGAGCAAAGCTAGTGTAAATAAAATATAGCCTAAGGTAGATCATTAGTTTTCCGCTTTACGGTTAAAATTTTGTAAATTGTATTTTTGATGTAAGTACCGTAATATACTTTGATATGCATTTAGTAAAAAACTATTTATTTGATATTAACTACATTACCTAATTTCTTCGAAGCAAATAAAAGTATTCATATATATTACCTGTTTTATTTCACCAAACACTATGTTCACAACTAGTTCACTCAACAACCAACTACTGCATTACGTTGAGCTCCTCCACTGACAAAATCTTGTATAAATAATAAAGTTTCAACTCGAGGCCAGTCATTAATTTATTTCTAAGCTTCAGTGTTGCGGAGGTCCGATGCCAGTCGCTATTTGAAAAAAACTGATAAATCAAATCAAATCAAACCATTTTATTTCAAATAAACCATACAACGGCACTTTTGAAACGTCAAGTAGTCAGTCAGTAGTCAGTCGTGAAGCTAATCGTCTGTTCCAATTCGTAGATCCAGAATTAGAAGAACAGACAAGAAACTCCATGGACACTCTTTTGAACTCTTTTCCAACATTGTTTTTACAATTTTTGGTTACATTGTTTAAGGCATTTTATTAAATGTGAGGACAATGTAACGATGCTGATATTTACACATGTAGGGTCCAAAAACAATTAAACAATAAATAGAAGTTGTGAGATGACCAGCCCCGACTGGCGGCGCCCGTATCACGAGCAAATTTATTCAGCTAAAACCGGTTAACCTAGTATCCGACTCCAAATAAGCCTTTAATATTTTAAAGGTTAGGAAGATAATAAGATAACAATAGAAAAAGATCTTTGCTGTCTGTCTGTTAGTGCTAGTTTCTGGAATGGCTAGTAAGTAGGTACACTACGTAGATTTGACAAGATGAATAATATGAAAATACAGAACAAGCTATTTACTGAAAATCGACATAAATTTTATAGGTCACTCAACAATACACTACACACCCCTGCTCAGATCGCAAGTAAAAATGATATAAGGCATTTCTGGACAACAGTTCTATTCAACCCTGTAACATACAACAAAGAAGCAACATGGATATCGGAAATAGAAAATAAGTCACATGTTGAACAACACCCGTTTGATGAAATAGACACGAATTAAAGGTTTAAGAAATTAAAGAAGTTATCAGAAAAGACCAAAATTTAAGAACCCTAGGAATATATAAAATGCAAATTGCTACTTAAAACATTTAACCAGTACACACAAAAATAGCCAAGCTATTCGATAGGATTACAAAAGGACTAATACACATTGAGAATTGGTTCACTACAGGCCAAGTCATATTAATACATAAAAATGGTGACGCCCAAGATCCAAAGAACTCAAACATCATCAAACATCTGTCGATGGTAAGTGCCGATTATGCCTTGCAAAGGACGAAACTGATCAAATCAAATCAAATCAAACCATTTTTATTTCAAATAAATCAATGCAACGGCACTTTTGAAACGTCAAGTAGTCGGTCAGTAGTCAGTCGTGAAACTAATTGTCTGTGCCAATTCGTAGATCCTATGGAGAAGAACAGACAAGAAACTCCATGGACACTCTTTTCCAACATTGTTTTTACAATTCTTGGTAACATTGTTTAAGGTATTTTATTAAATGTGAGGACAATGTAACGATGCAGATATTTACACAAGTAGTACCTAAAAATAATTAAACAATAATATAATATGGAAGTTGTGAGACGACCAGCCCCGACTGGCGGCACCCGTATCACGAGCATGACCTATAACCCAGCCATCGTCCAGCTCAACCATGTCGTGGGCAGCCGAACGACCCGCTACACACGCCACCGCCAGCAGGACTTTTGAGCGAGCATGACATACTCACAACCGCCAGTCAACAAATGAACTGTGCAGCATATTTTCTCAGGATGCAAAAAGCAAGCCGGCATTTACTATACGATGAGACATAACAATATTGTAAAATATGTTTGGTGTGCCTTAGCAAAAAAACACAAACTCGAAGTACATAAGCTTTGGTGGCAAGAGAATTTAACACAACCACAAGTAAGTGAATATGACATTGCAAAACTGATGTGGGAGATGCCGGTACGAATAGACGTAACAATCGCACACAATGGAACAGATTTCATATACATAAATAAAATAGAAAATATAAATTACCTAAGTAATAGATGTAACAATACCTTCTGACTACAACATTGGACCAAAATAAATAGAGAAACTCAGCCAATACCACGCCCATAAAGTAGAAATAACTAGACTCTGGAATACGAAAATTAATACCGTTGGAATACAAAAACAAAACTGTCGAAAGATGTCATTTAATTTAGACTCCGCCCTAATTTAAAACTATCCGAAACTATTTGAAACTTGAGAAACGGATACGGTTACGGTTACGGATATATTTTTATTTCGGATATCCGACAGTTACGGTTAGGATTACGGAGCTCCTTAACATCCCTGATACATAGATACATAAATAGATTAGACACAAACACAAACATACATATACCACAAAAAGAAGCAGCCACACACACATGCACTATACTCACGAAAGTTTTAGGGGACACAGTATCTTTGAATTCGAGAGGATTCGAACCTTGTCTTCTCTAAAGATTTCAGAGCGAGAATTAGGTTGGAAAACCGAGACAAAATATTTAGTTTCTATATTATAGGCTTATTTGGAGTCGGATTTAAGATAAGTACATTTTCTTTTGAAATGATAGGATGTTCCGTCACTTTGATCACATAAACTTCAAACGTTTGTTGTTCAAATGTTTGTTTAGGAGTTTGGGTGCTTCCTATGTTACATTACAATAAAAAAAAGTGTTTCTGTATTTATATCAGTTGTCTACTACCCATAACACAAGCTCTGCTTAGTTTGGGACTAGATGGCGCTGTGTGTAAGAGGTCCGAAATAATTATTTTTATTTATTTTATTCAAAAGTACTGCACGAAAATATTTGGTTAAATTTTCAAATCGAATAAAAATAAAACACAAATTAATGAATGAAATATTTTTTTAATGAAGGACAAATCAAACAAAAATGGACAGTGTTATTCTACATGGTCCTTTTAATTTTATAAACCAATAAAGTATTAAACCAAAATAACTTTTAATACAATTTGAGAAAAAGTATTTTATATAAAATTGATAATTTTGCGATTAAATTTTAAAGATTAATTTTCTTCAAGGAGTTTTACATTATATATAATAACAGTTTATAGAATTAAGCATTGGGAGAAAAAAAGTAAACAAAAAAGCAAAACGTTATTCTGTATTCAAATACTGGACATCACTGTTAATTGAAGACAGTATAATTCTGCTAGGTATTCTAGAATGATAATTGTCGTGAACTGTTATGTAAGCGTACGGTAGATTCTTGTCCAGACAGTCGTGTTTCTGTTCTGGTCTGGACGTAGTTGGAGAAGTCTGCACTTCTTGATCCCTCAAGCTTACAGATGAAGTTGTCTCCTGTTATACATAGTATTATTGAATGAAAACCCAGACAAAAACAACATTAAAAGATAGATCTTTTTCAGGACAAGATATGGTTACTTTCATCATCATCATCTCAGCGCATGACGTCTACGGCTGGACATAGTATCCCAGAAGAGTCCCCACAACAGTCGTCCAGTGTTACAATTTCTACTAATTGCTACAGAAAAAATAAATAGATTAATCTTTTTTATTATGTTGTATAAACACACAACATAATAATTTGGGAAAATTTTGAGACAATAAGTTGTATAAATTATACATTTCATTGTCCGCACTTGGTGAAACTTGTTAACATACATTCTTGAAAATAAACTCACGCGTACTTTCTATTCCACTACTTAATAATTAGTGACCTTAAAACTTACCTGACCAGTTTCGCCTTAAGGATAATATAGTGGAATGGATATAGTAGAAGGATTAAGTAGTGGAATACAAGTACAAGTGAGTTTAATTTCAAGAATGTACAATAAGTTGTCATCTATGTGAAAACCTAAGTTCTGTCACTGATATCTTTATATTTCGTGTTTCAAAAACTCGAAAAGTTCTACACCAATTGAGATTTCTCTCTTACGATAAACAAATGTTTTGATCATTTTTCGCGCTAGTTTTGTTTTGCAGTGTTTGATTTTTTGTCGACACATGTGTAATTTAGCCACAGCAGTGTGTGGCAGTCTATTTTGCTCGTATTATAAGTGTAAACGTACCTTTGCTTGATTTAAATTTCTGTGACTATCGTTGGAAGGAGATGTAGCTCTTGTTTCATTCCGAACACTCAGCTGTGTATTTGTAGAAATGTTCTCACACTTATCACCATTTGATCTTTTCTTTGAGTGATTGCTGGTATTACTTCTGGAGCTGGAATTAGTTCTGCTTCTTTTTCTGGACGTAATGGAAGTTTCTGGAAAATTCGAAATTGGAACATATTAAAAAGATTTGAGAGCAAGACTTTAAGATGTCGGAAATCTCATTCGTTTAGTGAAAAAGAGTAATTTTATACTATTATTATAAATTGAATTACAAAGTCACGGTTAAATCGCTGCACCGATACCAATTAAATTTGGTTTGGAAAAACTTTGATACATGGTTAGGGACATAAGATGATAATAGTTTGTGTGTGCAGGGGTGCAGGGGTGGTGTCAAAACCTTAACGAATATTAACTTAAAACCGGTTCAGCATTTTAGCCGTGAAACAGACAAAGTCATTTTCGCATTTAAAATTAAGTAGGAATAAACGATTTTGTTTATGAAATATTAAGCCGTCCAAAGTGACTCTACCCTGCCTGATGGAAAGCATGAGCAGAATCCAAGAGTGGGGGCACCACACTTGCTGCGAATGCAGACAATAATGTATGGCGGCCCACACTATGGTGGCTTAGTGAGATGCTTTTTCACGCCCCGCTTAAAGGACCCGGGATCATAGTGGGAAGGAAACACGTGAGCTGGAAGTGAATTCCAGTCTTTGACGGCTCGGCATAGGAAAAAAGAATTTCTTCTAAATCGGAATTTCGATACGAAAAATTTAAAAAATGAAACATTTTATAGAATGAGCAGATGAAAGATAATATTTTACATTACCCGTAAAAGCAGCTGATATGGGTACTTTTCTTTTATTAGGGACTGCGTAAACATAAGAAATTTAAGAATATTAAATAATATATAAATGTACGTATATTTATGTATGTACATCATAAGATACAAGGTAAGGAAGAAAATGACTATTCTGCCTCATTAGATTTAACAATGTTTGTGTTATCTGACTGTATTGTCGGCCATTTTTCTCTACAGTCATTTTATTGTAAATGCTGTAAAGGATGTGTTGCTTTGATTACCGCTCAAAACAAATATGTGTGTACTGACCATTGTTATTTGAACTTTGGGTGTAATTGATCTATACATCTACGAGTATTTATATACAAACAATATAAATGAATTATCTGTTTCACTATAATCGCGTGAAAGTACTTAAAAACGTTACAATATAAAACAGTTTTTATAATTCTTGATAGTAATAAAATAATTACCGATATCGTGCCTAACTCCACTTCTTGTTTGCTCAGGAGAGGCTGCGGATTCTGATGATACACAATAACTCGATGAGGACGAATCTGAAACAATATAAAACCATACTTTTTAGCAATAACTAGTACCTATATCAAAATGGATCGAAAAACCGAGGGTAGGACTATCTTTGACTGTGCGGTTGTGTAACGGCCGCCCCCCCCCCCCCCTCCTAAAGCTAAACGGCTGGCTCAAAAATCTGGAAAAATCCGTGATAGTGGTCCATATAATGAACTTTAAAGGAAAACTATAATGGATTAGATGACTTTGTTAGTTCAGGAGTTATAGAGACTTATCTTTTACAATGCGCTTCGTGTTCTAGAATGGAAACATCATACAAAATCAACGCATTAATACGTAAACATAACAATTATCCATTGGGTACGATTTCTAATCCACGTACCATAATAGGTCACTGAGGAACCTTTTCCTGTGCGTGGCCTGACACGCACTTGGCCAATTTTTTTATAACCTATGTCTAGTTAAAATGAAGTCTATTTTGATTTTTACAATATGATTTATTAAATACTTTCATTGAAATGCAGGCTATGTTTTATTTTCTACACGTTATAGCTACTAAAAGAAAACACAAATACTCTGTCTAGGGTAAATTCGAGACAGAGCTGATTTTAAATATTTGAAATTATATCAAATTATTAATATTTGTCGTAGTTATTCTTACATATTAGTGACATTGTATTAAGATCTGGAACTTTGCACTTTCTCATTATTTTATGTCGTGTTATTGATACCTACTTGTACATGTGGTTAACAAAAATAAATGAATAAATAATTTGGATATCTTACACACAATGTCATCTCATGAGTCCCAAAATAGGCAGAGCTTGTGTTATGGATACTAAGCAACTGATATAAATACATAATCGTACTTTTTTTTGTCAATACATACATATTATACATAGAAAAACACCTAGACTCCGAAACAAATATTTGTGGATCACACAAATATTTGGTCTGACCCGGGAATCGAACCCGAGACCTCTTGATCAGCAGCCGTATACGTAAACCACTAGATCAACAAGGCAGTCTAAAAAAGTTGTTGTAGCACGTAATAACTACATATAATCATAACTAGATGTAATCATAACTAGATACAGTTAACTACCTGTAATCATAGCTAGTAACCTGATTAAAAAAGCAGTTAATTACGATCTGCATTGACTAAGGCTATTTTTTTTAGACTAGCTCCGTAGGCAAGCACTAGAAGCCGTCAAAAGAAGATACCAACCAAAATCTCTAATAAAATTAAAAATAATGTAGAAGAATCACATTTCATAGACACAAGGTAGATATGACGGTTACGGTGAGTTGTGCGTGTTCCGCGTTAGAGCAAAAAGCCATATTTTTGCGTGATTGGGGTGGTCTAATCGTAAGAACACGCCTTCTTGTCATATCTCCTTGTTCTTATGATTTCTGGATAGTGATAAAATAATTACCGTTATAGTGTCTAACTCCACTTCTCGTTTGCTCAGAGGCTGCATATACAGAAGACGATACAGAAGAACTCGGTAAGGACGAATCTGAAACAACTTAAAGTCACACTTTTTAGCTATATCTAGTACCTGAACTAAAATGGATTGGAAAACCGATGGTAGGACTAACTCTGACTGTACGGTTGTGTTACAGCCGTCTTTTATAACCTATCTCTAGTTAAAATGATGTCTTTTTTTATTTTTACAACACGATTTATTAAATACTTTCATTGAAATGACACTCTTTCTAAGGTAAATTCAGACCGTTTTCAATAACCTGTCTCCAGTTTTAACTAGATATCGGTTTTTGATAGGCCCGCCTAGTAGTTTTGTTTTCTTTTGCGTATTTTGGCATCAAACTTTACGTGGGACATCGTGGTCTTTGTACGGCAAATTGTTGTTCTGAGTGTTGGTGTTCTTGGTGTCTGTTTCAAGTATAGTTCTCGATACAGGAATATTCTTAATGCGGGAATGGTTTAAAGCGATGACAACATATGACCAGTCCGCCATGGTATGGTTTATCATGTTGCATTGCCTACACTCACAATGAGGATGGTGACCCCTACTCCTGGATTCTATCAGGCAGAGTAGCGTCACCTTGGTAGTCTTAAATATATTAATATCTGTAGCAGTAAAAGTGTGAAGTGCAATTTTTATATTTGTATGATAGAGGTCTATGTCTACAAGTGATGTGAATAATTATAAATCAACAATGTAGGAAAATAAAATTAATATTACAAAATTATTATTTAACATATTCCATACCGTTCTGTATATTATTATTTCTTCTAACATTATTACGAAAAATAATATCCTCGTCCAATGATTTTAAATCTGTAAAAAAAAAACAATCAAATAAAATAGTCGTTATGATATTCATATAACGAAAACATTTAATATAATTGTTAATAAAATTCTGAAAACAAAAGTTTAAATTATAAGTACTAGTTTTACACACGGCTTTGCCCCTTTTCCAAGCTCTTGACTGTCTGTGTACCAAATTTCATTTAAATCGTTTGTGTAGTTATGGCTTTTAAGAACGACTGACAGACAGAGTTACTGTTGCATTTATAATTTTAAATAAGGATAAAAAGTAAGGATTAGTTAAAATTCATATTTGTTATTCTGTATTATCCAGTTTCTGAAAAAGATAGAAATGTTTTATCTATATTCATTGTAGTTTTAAAATGTAATGTTGTATCTCTGGCGCAAAGCTTATTGTCGTGTATTTAACTAGATAGATAGATAACTATTTGTACACCTTATTACATAATTACAAGAAAGTACATGAAATGACAAATATACAAATAAGGTACAAAGGGCGGCCTTATTGCCAAAAGCAATCTCTTCCAGGCAACCTTTGGATGGATCAAAATGTTTTAGACATTAGCTGACGGTGCAATGAGTTATGAAGGATTCTAATTAAAACTAGATAATGTAAACCACATAATTATAATTGAGTCATATAAATAATTTAATATAAACTCTTTTGCAAAAAAAACGGGCACTTAAGCAAAGAACTATTTTATAGTTACTATTTGTTTGTTTGACAATTTTAGGTATTGTTATCCTCAGAATTTTATAAATTAATTAGGATGGAATAGTTTTCATCAGTTTCATCATAACATTTTGATTAAATTAATGAGAATTATTGTTTAAGCTCAAAACACTATTATTGTGCCTAATTTCTTTGTTTTTATTGAATACATTAAAAGCAGATAAAAGTTTAGTATTGAGTGTGACCCCCTCTTGCTGAAATCACGGCTTGCATTCGTCTGGGCATGCTAGCGAGTATATCTTTTATGGTTTCTTGGGGAATACGTTCCCACTCCGCGGTAATCACATTCTTTAGCTCTCTGATGGTCTGCGGAGCCGGCTGCACTGATCACACTCGTCGCTTCAGAACGTCCCAGATATGCTCTATGGGATTGAGGTCCGGACTTCTAGCTGGCCAGTGCAAACGACGAATTCCGACTTCTAGCATATACGCTTCCACATCGCCAGACCGATGGGCGCGAGCGTTGTCGTCCATAAAAATTGAGTTTTCGCCAAAAGCGGTTAAAGCGGGTTGTGCATAAGGAATTAGAACTTCCGTTATGTATCGGTGTCCAGTCAGTGTACCGTTTTCGATGAAGACTAACTCCGTACGATCCATAGAATTTATTCCTGCCCAAAACATAACGGAGCCTCTTCCATAAGGTGTGATTAATCAAAACATGCCTCTGCAAAGCGTTCTCCTCGTCTACGTAGCACTCGCCGACGTCGGTCTTCACCATGCAGAGATATCCTGGCTTCATCGGAGAACAATACCCTATCCCAGTCTTCATGAGTCCATGACACACAATTTCGAGCGAAGCTAAGCCTGGCAACTCGATGTCCACGGAGTAATTTAGGGCCGCGTGCCGGGCGATGACTGTGTATATTAGCAGCGAGAAGCCTCCTCCTGACCGTCCATAGACTAATTTGCACATTTCTTACTTCTTCGAGTTTGTTCTTGAGGTCCACATAAGAAGATTTGCGATTACTCAACGCTTGACTAACTAGAAAATGATCATCCCGTGGTTCGGTACATGTCTTTCTGCCAGAACCAGGCCTTCTCTTGACGGAACCGGTCTCTTGATAGCGCTGCCAGGTCCTTTGAACTGTCGACCGACTCACATTTAGCCTCTGAGCCACGAAGCATTGGCTGCAACCTTCTTCAAGCAGCGCAATAATTTTGCTCGCTTTTATCACTTTGTCTGCCATTTTCGAGATTGCTAAACAGCAATAACAATACTTTTAAATGTCAAGGACATCAGATAATTTATTAAAAATTTTCAAAAAGTTAATTAGAGTCGATATTAACTATAGGGAATACACGCCACAAAATGTAGTTAAAAGTTGTTTTCTTTGAAAACCAGGCTCATTCAAAAATTTGAATTTGGAAGGTGCTCTTATAAACTTTATGACACTTTTATAACTGGCCAGTAACATGTTCAAATGATTAAAACCTTTTTGGTATTTTATTTTTTCAGACAGGACGAAAATCGAAACCGCCCGTTTTTTTTTTTGCAAATGAGTGTATAAAATATTATCTGAAATAATTATTCTTTTCAACAAACCGCGTGTTCGAAAAAAATCTTGTGTGCTGCATATTAAAATCATACGAATGAGAAAAGCAACAAAATCAAGAAATAATAAGATATGGAAAACCAGTGTAAAATAATTGAACCTCTCTGAAAACTCCGTGAAGCGGCAGATTAAAGAACACGGAGTGTGACTATTGTTATTCAGTAAGTGTCGTAAGATCCGAATAAGGTCTCCTACACACCATGGCGGCTGGTTGCTGTTCTGTCAGCCTTGCCACGCAAACAAGCCGCCACGGCGACAGTACCGCTGAGTTATTCATAACTTATATTATACTCTGTGGTCAGTGACGGCAGACAGCCTCAACCACCGCGTGTTCAGAGACTTAACAACACTGCAAAGAGAAGGAAACCTTGAAACAGACATTGTACGAAACTTCTTTTCAAGGAGATTTCTGTGACCAGTAGGATCTGATAAGAGGTGTGATGAAATGAAAATAAAAATTTGAAACAAAATTACGGAAGTAGTGAAGTAGAAATAGAATTGGTCATCTATCTTACCTTCCAAAAGCTTGTTTATACCACTTTTGTACATTTTGGCAACTCCAGTGATAAGCGTTGCTGAAGCCCTCAGTGACAATCTTTTATCTGCTTGGGAAGCTTCACTGCAAATCCAAGTATCCAAACTGCGACTAGCAAAAAAAGAAAGCAAATTAGTGTTTTGTTTTAGGAATTTCGACCAAATAACGCCAGTTGTAGTTTTATTACCAAATTATAACGTTAAAACTGTTTATTTATTTAAGATTCCTGCAAAAAAAATTGCACAAGGCTGACTTACTATCATGGGCATTCTCTTCCAGTCGACCTTTGGGTAGTGCAGAGCTGTGTGTAGCAGGCGTATCATACGAGTTAAGGAGGATTGTTCAATTGATATTACTTAAAGATATTTTTACGTACTATTGTAATACGAATGTACTATAGTGACCCACACCGTGGCGGCCTGGTTAGTTAATTCTGCATCATTCTGATGACTGCCTTGTTGGTCTAGTGCTTAGCGTATGTGGCTGCTGATCAAGAGGTCTCGAGTTCGATTCCCGGGCAGATTAAATATCTGTGTGATCCACAAATATTTGTTTCGGAGTCTGAGTGTTTTCTATGTATAATATGTATGTAAAAAAAAATTATGTTTATGTATTTATATCAGTTGTTTAGTACCCATAATACAAGCTCTGCTTAGTTTGGGACTAAATGACGTTGTGTGTGAGATGTCCGAAATATAATTTATTATTTGTTTATTTATTTATTGCAGATGCAGAATGATTGGACCTCCGGTCTCACACTCACCAACGAAATACGACGGCAAGAATGCTTTCATTAATAGGATGGTCTTCAGTGTGAGGGTAGTACTGCCCCGGTCGAGCCGGCCCATTCGTTCCGAAATAAGCGTGGCTCTACTAAATACTAAATACGGGTTAGAATAACTATATTGTATCAGAAGAATGAAGGAGATTGTATAGACACTGAGATAATTTAATTCGTTTTAAATCTAAGATAAATGACCGAGCTACATTGTTTAGACATAAATATGCGTTGACGTAACTAGACAACTACTACAAAAGTTGTTAGCGTCGACTTATTCCAAAACTAAAATGTTTCGCAACCATTAGACCACAAAACAAAAGCACTGATTAACAATTTCAATAGTGAATGCTTCTAGAACATTTACATACCATATTTCTGGTAAAGTCTCTTCATCCTCAACGTGTGTTGTAATATCATATGCAGCTTTCCACACCGTTTCCAAACGACCACCGCGAACATGATTCCTAGGATGAAACATTATTAATTTTCATCTATTAAATAGATAAAAGTTTAATTATTAGATAAACACTTTTTATACCATGTCAGGTAAAAAAAAACTAAGTGGGTAGGTTACCCACGCAGATATTTTTTAATAAATGCAGCGGTATTTAATACACACAACCTTATTTTTAAATGCTCAAACATACACGTGGGTATAGTATTATCGTATTTTACTTTTTAAATCAGTTACACTCCCTCAACTAAATCAAAAAATGAACGAAGAATATAAAAAACAAATGCAACACATATTTAAAGGGAGTCATGATACCTGCATGATATTTAAATTTGGAATTGTTAAAATAACTTCTTTGAATGACAATTCCATTTTCAAATGTTACAATGCAGAAACCATATTGTATGGATGATGGTATGAACAGCAAGTGACATTATATGGTTTCAGTATTGTTGTAATTCTATTTTTCTAAGTTTCGTACGTACATGTTGTAGTATATCCTTCTATATTGTCGGCTCAAAGTTGCATGCGTCCACTCGATCTCGTCGCTAACAATCGACTGCCTGTGTCCCCCGTAGACTTGTGTAACTCACGAGTGATTCATTCCACTGAACTGCTCATTTACAGTGAACGAATTGAACTAGTTCAACTCTGTGGAGTATTTTAGTTCTACAGTTCACCGGCTCATCGCTCCCGCTCTGATGTACGAAACCGAGTTCCTGTGATTTCTTTGTTGTTGAATTCACGCACACTGCCTACTGTATAGCGCTTTCTTTTTCTATGTTTATTCGTCATTTTAGAAACAAATATTTTAGTCCTTATTTTTTCTAAGAGAGCTAAAACTAAAAATAAACTTTTAGAATAGGAATCCTTAAATCCTTATTTTTATGCAATATTGTAATATGTATTTTTTTTGTAAATTCATAAATTTTACACATACCAAACACCCAAACTCACATAAAAAAATATGTGCAAATCTTACAAATATTTAGTCCAACCCAAGATTTGAACCCGAGGCTTCAAGCATAGCAGTTGCATATACAACCACCGCGCTACCGAGGCATGAGCTACAAACATGTAGGAATTAAGTTATTTTATTTGCAAACATACTTTGGCAGCCAGAGGTGTATTCCCACCAGCTTCTATGAGTAAGACATTCCATCCTGAGATCTCAGTAAGTCTGTTGGCGAGTACGCAGCCTGCTGAACCTGCACCAATAAGTTGTTTGTTTGTGTACTGAACTTCAAAAGGGTTCCGAAACTAAACTTACGCATTATAGTATTATTGTTTTTTTACTATTAGGTAATTACGTCCATCGTAATTAGTATTTGTAATTATAATACGGTTTAAGTATCTAATAGATAGTTAAACTAACTCTACGAAATTATTTCTATTTAAAAATTGTTATTACGGCGGCCATTGTTGATTTTTATAACTAGAATATAAGTTTTAAATAGTGTACATAATCTAATAGGTGTAAATAGGCTGTATAATAAGAAAATTACGACTTATAAAGTAAAATCTACAAGATATTATTTAAATATGTCAATTTAATTGTCAGTCCTAAGCCTGCAGAAAGTATGAAGGGAAATCAAAATATCTAAATCAATAAACTATAAACATTTACTGTCGTTCACAGTTCATGAACTCTTAGCTAAATCAATGTAATTCACTGTGTCATAGAGTAAAATGAGTTGGTGCAACTCACAGAGTCACAGAGCGAAATGAACTGCAGAGTGATTAAGATGAACTTGTTTACTGAACGAACTGAACTGAACTGAACTTTACTGAACGAGATTTGGTGATTTGAATCTTTAATGTTAACTGTGTTGCCCAAGTCTACGTACGGCTGACTGGTTCGAGGTGGCGGCGCGGGCGCCAGACCTCGTCGACTGCCGAGTACGCACCGCTTAAGTTGCCGTAATGTTATAGTAGTAATGTAGCTAAATACGAAAGCAGAAAAAAACACGAATGCACAGGATATTTAATAAGTGACACACAGTTTATAATTAGCGGGCAAGACACTTCTAACGATACCTCATTTGACTTCTTCTGAAAAGTAGAGTAGAAGGAATGAGGGAACTGACAAGCATACTATCATACATCACAATTGTCCAACAAATACGGACAAAGTCACGAGCAAATGAGCAATATTATTTGTCGGCGTATCGATTATCTTACCTGACAACACTGTTAAGTGTCTGAAGGTAAGACACTGACGCAACACCGGGCACTGGCGCGTGCGGCCGGTGACCGCGGGGATGGAAATCATTGACACTTTAAAATAATAATAACGCGATTGAATAAATAAATAAATAAATAAAATAAATAAATATTTTGGACATCTTACACACAACATCATCTAGTCCCAAAGTAAGCAGAGCTTGTGTTATGGGTACTAAAACAACTGATATAAATACATAAACATACTTTTTTTTTTGTAAATACATACATATTATGCATAGAAAAACACCCAGACTCCGAAACAAATATTTGTGGATTACACAAATATTTGGTCTGACCCGGGAATCGAACCCAAGACCTCTTGATCAGCAGCCGCATACGCTAACCACTAGACCAACAAGGCAGAATGATTGATTTTAGTCGATTACTTTCATGTCATAAGTCATAGACGAGGATCACAGGTGACAATGATTTCATCCCATACCTAGATGATTATTGTTCGTTCATTCGTTCCTGATTTCCCTTAAAAATGGAACGTCGCCGTTAACGAGAAGAGATCGCGGATCATCTCGTGTGAGCACCACGTGTTCCGCCGTGTGTCTTATTTAAAATTATTAATCATGGGCTGCTATTCAATGTCCTAACTGTATATCTTGATCGAGTGCTACAATAAATTGAATGTACGAGAATATTCTCCTTACCCACCAACTCACGCTTACCCTCAATTAGAAATATAAGGCCTTCTAACGTTCCCAGTAGATTCAAGATTCTAGATATGTATATTTGAAATGTACAAGTAACGCCCTTTCTAATGATACCAAACTCGGCATATCTATCTCAAATTTATTTTCAACACGATACTTTTATTATCATCGCTAGACAGCGCCATATTAGACTCAATGGCACGACAAATAGTTTATTACCGTCCGTCGTCCGTCGTCCGTCGCTGGTAACGACGCTTCTAACGAAATCTTATTTTCCAGTACTAATAAGTAGTTGAGGAAGGCTATGAGGGAACAAACTAACATACCTACATACATACCCATAGCCTGTCCAAACCATAACCCTCCTTTTGCTTTGCCGTAGTCGATTAAAATATAATTTGAACAAAAAGGAACCGACTTCAAAGAAAAACTAATCCGAGTACCCAAATCGTGACAATTGTGCCTATGATATTTAACGAGTTCCATTGATTTCCTTGGGAACCCATCATCAGATCCCGATATGGTGACGATGGGACCACCTTGAAGCTACGCCCATTCCAATGCAAAAAGAATTTTTGAAATCGGTTTATACACGACTGAACATACATAAAAAAAAATCGAACGAGAACGAATTGAGAACCTCCTCCTTCTTTTTTAAGTCGGTTAAAAATAAAACAGCATTGCTTTCACAAATATATTTTTAAACATTTTAGCTTATATTTTATAACGAAATAAATTGAAAACTACAGGTGGTCAGAAAATTAAGCCGTAGGCATTTTCTATCAGTCGACCTTTAGGCGATGCAGTGACAAACGTGGTAGATCCACAGTAATTAAAGATAAGTTTTTAAATTATAGAATATGTATACGGTACATAATATATATAGAACTTATCCATACACATTACATAAATACTGATATTAATGTCATCAATCAACAGCCCTTAACAGTCCACTGCTGGACATAGGCCTCTCCTTAGAAAGGAGGTTTTGGCCTACTACTATATTAATGTACATACTATTTAAACATTTATATACCCACTTCATACATATAATATATATATATATATATATATATATATATTATATATATATATGTATAAACATACATATTCAAATATACCTATACCCACATAATTACATTTTTCGTTTGAGATAACTTACAGTTAAGTTTCAGTAAATGTTTGTGTGAAATGTGGATACATTTCACACAAACATTTACTGCATTAAGTGTTTAAAAGTTTGGCGACTTTTTGCCGTTCTAATCTATCTTAACTATCATATCAACAACATCACTTATAAATTACTTACTGCATTCGCTAGTTGGTCTAAACGATTCACATTCGAATCTCGGGTCGGGCTAAAAGTGATGTTGGATGTTTCTTACAAGAAATTCTTAAAACAGCCGTCGGTCTCGGTTGTCATGAAAATCTATGGCAATAGATATTATAAGTCGTGTCCTCAAAAATACTTACAAAAAGTTTAACCTTGAATTCGTTTCACCCACAGGGTTACGAAGGTCCAAGGCCATCGCCCCGTGAAAAACTGATATTCAAGTAAAACCGACTTGTAGACGACCCCATCTTAGGAATAATGGTATAGTTATACTTATTTAAACTTTGCTTATTTGGGGTCTCCAATACTAGGATATTCTCGAGTTCACGCACTCATAACAGAAAATAATGTGGCTTAATTCTGACGTATCACTTCAGCTAGTATCACTTTTACAAAAAAGGGTTTCTACACGATAATATAATTAGTATTGCAAATTTCAAGGAGCTACGTTAATTCCAGCATGAATGGGGCCGGTCAACGAAGGGCATCACATTTCAAACAATTTCAGCCAATTTGTGATTTAATTCTATGTCTGATATGTATGCGTGTATGGGTAAAATTAACGAGAGGACCCTCTTTTTGTCGAAAAACAATATAAGTTAGTTTCAAGGGAGGCAACAACTTCTAAAATTCGCTTTAAGAAGATTATCTATATCGGTCAAACAAAAATGTCTACGCCATGATCGGCCTTGATCATATCAGAGGCCTTCTCTGCTATCATAATTGTTGGGGCATTCAAATTACCCTTCACAATTGTTGGCATTATACTGGCATCTACCACTCGAAGACCTCTAACCCCCCTGACTCTTAGTCTTTCATCTACAACACCTTTACCCTCCGGGCCCATGGAACAAGTCCCTGCAGGGTGCCATTGAGTCGTAACAGTATTTAATACATAACATTTCCAGTACTCATGACTAGAAAAGGGTAGAGACTTACATTGAGGAATATTTTCATCAATAACTTCAGCATCGATGCTCCTTAAATATGGCGTATTTACTACACTAATGTAATCTTCGATATAACGTGCGTGGTATTCTAAATCAATTTTATCGGAATAATATCCATTGTAGATCAATGGACTTACTTCGGGATTACTGCTGTTTAATCTTATTGCCCCTCTGGATTTTGGGTGCATCATAACTAGGAGTGAGTATAACATCTTCCTCTTCTTGCTGACGTTGAACGAAGAATTACATACCTGATCATCTTTACGAAAAATAAAACCACATATTGTTGATGGCAGAAAAGAGAGAACTGGGACAGGGAATACAGATGTTTGATAATCGGGGTATGTTTGCGATTTATTAAGAGCAATGTGACCCATCATACATGGAAAAGGAAATGTGTTTAAGCTCATAAAAAAATCAATGTTGTCCATTACCGACTTTCGATCTTTTTCGACCCCAATAGGGATTATAACAGCAGGATGATCTTGTAAGTTGCTTCCAACGTTTGGTGAATCCAGCAATACGTTTATACCGAACTTCTGCAAATGTTGCTGAGGTCCTATTCCAGACAACATCAGAATTTGAGGACTATTAATTGCACCTGCTGATAAGATAACTTCCCTTCTAGCGAAAAGATTTTTTATACTTTTATTTGGCAATTTCACCTCGACCCCGATAGCATTCATGCGTTCATCAAACAAAATTTTTCTGACAAAAGTTTTTTTCAATACAAAAAGATTTTTTCGATCCTTGACGGGCTCCAGAAAAGCTAGAGCAGTGTGTTGACGGACTCTATCGTTGATTGTATATGTAGGCATGACATACCCCATTTGCTCCGGCCCATTACAGTCTGACATAACTCTATGTCCATTTTGTTGAAACGCTCTTAAATATTGTTTTGTTTGTTTTTCCCACAGCGGTCTTGTTACCCCTAAGTATCCTTCTGTATTGTGATATTTGCCTTGGTCATATTTGGTAATGGTCTCGTCATTGAGACGTTCACTTTTTTTAAAGTAATGTAGTACTGTATCATAATCCCACCCTTTGTTGCCTTGTTCGGCCCAATCATTGTAATCTTTTTTATTACCT